>CM075942.1:27165742-28365742 GCA_038030265.1 Corythucha ciliata | reverse complement strand
TGGGAGTTTTGTCCTTTGGTACTTATAGTGCATTTCATTTTGAAAATTGAAGACAGGTTATTAAACTGAATAATCAGCAAAAACCAACTTTACTTTGTAATAACGCGTTTAAGGAAGTTTCACCTATGCCTTAATTGATGACTTACTCCGTGTTTTTTCACACGTTAGGTACAATATCTCATATAAAAATGAACCGATTTCAATGTTCCCCTTACATACATATTCCCCTTACATATATTCCCCTTTTCCAATAAGTATGAGATACTACTAGGGTATGAAACAATGAAAGATCTAAACATTAAGTTAAATTTTGAAACCCATACAATGATAGCTAATAATAAACAATTTCAATTAAAGTACACTATGACTGACGAAAGTGATCAAAAAATTACATTAAGGAAAGGACTTAATATTATTGAACTACCTATAGTAGATAATAACAATTTAAGTGAAGGATTAATCAATGAAATAAGTGGAAATGGATATACTATCAAAGAAGGAATTTACTCTTTTGACAACAATAAAGTTAGGTGCTTAGTCGAATCCCAAGAGCTCCATTCGGGACCATTTGTCCCGAGCATATGGAGGTCGATGATATAGATTATTTAACATCTAAGTTAGACGTAAGTGAAAATACTATTCTAGAAATTAAGAAAGAAATTCCTCAATTAATACGAACCGATCATATGAATTCGGAAGAAAAAGAAACCATTATCAAATTACTTAAGGAGTTTCCACATATCATTAAAAGAGAGAAAGACCTGCTTAGCTCTTCCAAAAACTTACTAAAACATACAATAAGGACAAAAGACGATATTCCAGTTTACACCCGAAATTACAGATATCCTCAAATTTTCCGAGACGATATCAAATTAGAAATCGACAAACTTCTAAAGAATAAAATCATCAGAGAATCTAATTCCCCTTACAACTCCCCAATATGGGTAGTCCCAAAGAAGCCTGACGCCTCAGGAAAGAGGAAAATTCGCGTAGTCTTAGACTATAGAAAAATTAACGACAAAACAATTGACGATAAATTCCCTCTACCGGTGATTGAAGATTTACTTGGAAAAATAGGTCGAGCTACTTATTTTAGCACAATCGATCTGGCCTCTGGCTTTCATCAAATCGAGATGGACCCGGATTCAATCCCTAAGACTGCCTTCAGCACTGAGGACGGCCATTTTGAGTTCCTCAGGATGCCCTTTGGTCTGAAAAATGCCCCACCTACGTTTCAGAGGGCAATGAACCTGATATTTTCACTTATTCCAAATGTGTTGGTTTACATGGACGATATAATCATTTATTCGGATAACTTAGAGGAACATAAAAAACACCTAAAGAAAGTTTTCGAACTACTTCAAAACCACAACCTTAAGATACAGCTTGATAAAACCGAATTCTTCAAAAAAGAACTCGCCTACCTCGGCCTTATTGTGTCTGAGAAAGGTATTCAACCAAACCCCGCCAAACTAGAAGCTATTGCAAACTTTCCAAATCCAACGAATCAAAAACAAATAAAACAATTCCTTGGATTAACTGGCTACTACAGAAAAATGATTAGAAACTATGCAAAAATTGCCAAACTTTTATAATAACAATTAACCTCGTTACTACGAAATGACTCCACTATTCATGCTTCAAACCCCAAATTTCTTAATGCAATTAATACTCTAAAATCTTTACTTCAAAACAATCCTATTTTGCAGCCACCAGATTTTAATAAACCCTTTTTATTGACTACAGACGCTTCTAATTATGCTATAGGAGCAGTCTTATCCCCAAATGTTAACGGAAAAGATCTACCAATCTCTTATGCGTCACGAACCCTGAATTCGAGTGAAGAAAGATTACGTACAATAGAAAAAGAACTTTTAGCAATTGTATGGGCATGCAAATACTTTAGACCTTATATTTACGGAAGACGCTTTACCATCGAAACAGATCATAAACCTTTACAGTATATTCATAACATGAAAGAACCCAGCGCTAAGATGCTGCGGTAGAAATGCCAACTGGCAGATTATGATTTTGATATAAAGTACGTCCTAGGAAAAGCGAATTACGTAGCAGACGCATTATCCAGAAATCCCGTTCAAAATTTAAATGCAATCGAAAATGACGAAATAAACCCAGATGAAGTTTTAAATCAATTTTTAAATGAGACCCAAAATAGTGTAAATTTTCCAAATTCAGTTGAATCCTTAATCTCACATCCAAATGATGAAAACCAACCTAACGAAATTAAAGACGATGATAGTTTAGCTACCATCCATTCACAGTTAAGCTCCTCAGGAAATATAGTTCTTGTTGATGACCCGTTAAAATGTGTAAATGTAGAAAAATCCCAAATCGTAATTCAAAGAGGAAAACCCATGCTCAATAATAACGTCGGTCTATTTCATTCCACAAAGAGAAGATTAGTATGGAATACCGCTTGGCCTTATCATTCTGACTTGGAAAAATACTGTTTAGAATTTTTGGAACCAAATAAAACGTACGGAGTTTATTGCTCTGATAAGAATTTAAAATTAGAGGACGAAGTCCTAGATCAAGTATTCCTCAAGTTTCAAAATATTGTTGAGGAAAAATTTCCCACCGTTAGAATAAAAAGATACAAAAAACTTAATATAGACGTTGAAGAAAAGGACGATAGATTAGATTTAATTACAGATCAACACATAGGCAAAACGTATATAAACGACGTATATAAAAACTTAAGAAAGAAATACTATTGGCCTGGCATGCTAACAGACATAACAAAATTTGTGAATAATTGTGACCTATGTAAAAAGGTTAAATATGATCGAAATCCCCCTAAACCTGAATTCAAAATAACTCCATCTCCTAACAAACCGTTTGAAAAAATGCAAATTGATATTCTCTTTTATAATAATGCCGCTCTATTGACACTTATTGATTGCTTTTCGAAAAAATTATTTGCTTATAAAATTAACAGTAAAATAAAAATGCAGTAGAAATAGTAAAAAAACTTAAAGAATACCTCAGTTTATTCCCAGCCCCCTTAGAAATCCAAGCAGATAATGGAGGAGAATTTGCCAATGAAACTCTCAAAAATTTCCTTCAATATAATAATATAAATCTTCACCTTACAACTCCTAACTATCATAATTCTAATGGATTAATTAATAGGGCTCATTCAACTCTTGTAGAAATCATGAATATTATAAAAACACAAGACACTGACATATCACTCATCAATCTTATACGGCTAGCACTCATTGCATACAATAATACTCCTAACACCAATTTGAAACTAACACCAAATGAAATCACTTTCGGAATAACACAGCCTACAGAAATTAAAAATGACTTCATTCTTGAACAAAAAACCAACGAATATCACAGAGAAACAACCCTTATTCATCAAGCCATAAAAGACTTAATTGAAAAAGAGAAAGAAAACAGAACCGAAACCCTTAATCAAAATCGTGAAAAAGTAAATATACCAGACGGTAATATATTTCTCAAAACCTACGTTCGTAATAAAGCTAAAGATAAATATAAGAAAGTACAATATGATAAAGGTGCAAATACTGTTAACTTAGGAAGAAAAAATGTTAAAATACACCCCAGTCAAATCAAAAGACCTAGAAGATTTGAAGACCACTCAAATCAGAAAATTTCCTTCCAGGATAATAATGAAGAATCCAATCAAAATTTTCTTAATGATACTTCTTCTCAACCAGGACCCAGCTCACGCTTATAAAATAACTAATCTATCTAATGGACCTGGAATTATTCCAATTAAAATTCAAAATTCGTACATCCTAAAAGGTTAATTTACTTATGTTCATGCCATTAATTTAACCTTCATTCAAGAAGAATTAAATTCCATTCTCAATTCACTTGACCATGTTGTGTATGATAATTCAATCAAAAATTCTTATCTAGAATCATTAAAAGCTCAAACGATGGCCACTCAGCATAGTTTAATAAAGTCCCATTTAGAATATGCCCAAAATAAATTAGATCATGTTTTCTCCAACGCTGTGTATTCCAATAGACCTAAAAGAGGCCTAATTAATGCTCTTGGTTCTGCTATATCATGGTTGACCGGTAACATGGATGCCAACGATAAAAAACGCTATGACGAAGTAGTCCATAAGTTAGAAATAAATAATTATCATTTAGAGCATAACGTTGAAAACCAGTTATCTGTCAATGAAAAACTTATTGACGCTTTTAACAAAGATCTATTAGTCATAAGAAACAATAACGCTAAAATCAAGAAAATTGTAGATAGTAATATTAGTAGCGTAATTGAAAATAACCAGCATTTTATGATAATATATGTAACAATTGCCTTACTAACACTTAGGATTAATGATATCGACTCCTCACTTGAATTTTGCAAGCGTAATATTATTCATGAAAGTATAATCTCAAAAAAGGAATTAGCACGCATCTCAGATGACAACCCTAGAAATAAAATCATATCTAAATCGCCCGAAATTCTCTGGCAAACCGGTAAAGTTCATTGATCATTGACTCCCACTCATTTGTACTACTTTGTCCAATTACCCCTAGACGTCCCGTTGACGGAAACTTATTTTCTTCTTTCTTATCCGATAGCCGAATCAGAATCAAATGTAAAAATTACGGTAGTTCATCCCCCTTTAGTGCTTAAGCAAGACCAATTACTTAAAGGAAGCTGTGACTTAATCTTAGATTATTTTTACTGTACCAATGTGACACAAGTTCATAACCCTTGTATAGATAGCCTAGTGAAGAACAATAATAATAATGCATGTGTATCTTATGTTACACCTCGTCCTAAACCTTTTGTGAAATTTGTACCAATAATTAACCAATACCTTGTTTATGATACCCCATTATTATATGCTCACAGTAATCTCTCCAATTTTACAATTAATGTCAAGAAAACTGCTCTCCTACAATTTAGTGCCAACGAAACGTTAATCAATGCTGAAACAATTTATAAATATTATGAAACTTTCCCAATCACTCTTGAAAACTTCCCAGTGCATTCTACATTTTTAAACCTCAGTTTTGATGAAGTTCATAAATTAAACGTACCTACTCGTGACACCCCTTGAAGAACTAGAAGAAAATTACTCTACTTTTGACCATGTGCCAATCTTATACTCCTTTTGTATTCTGTCCCTTTGTATTATATCGCTTCTGCTAATTCTTAAATTCCAACCCTTCAATTTCAATTGTCTAAAAAGAAAAGTAAATGAACCCATTGAAGTAAACGAAACAATTGAAGTAAATTCGCCTGAAACTAATCATGCTCAATCACCCCCAAAATTTTGTGTACCCAGTATATTTTGACATGTGGAACTGCCAAACTTAAGGAGGGAGGAGTTATAGAGCAATAATCCCGTATTTCTATGTAACCCTAGATCCCTGCGAAATGCAGACTCTTCAATTTTGTACTGGAATAAATAGACTAGGAAAATAGAAAGACAGTCAGTCGATTGGTGTAACGCGTAGAGATAACTTGTGCGGAAAAATAAAATAAAGTTTTTTAAAAACCATTTTTGTCGTTCGGACCATTTAACTCAAGGACTTTTAGTATGTTATACCACTAGGCATCTCAAACAACGTGGCACAGTCGGTTTTTGTACGTTTTGACTTTCCACCTAGAATCATTCATTGACTCAGGGAATTTTCATGAGGTTTCCGAAAATGTGGTCATAAATGCATTTTGAACAAGTAAAAGTCCAGAAATTGAACTTTTCCCGGATAAATCGTCAAAATTTTCAAAAATACAAAAACACCCGTATCTTTGTGGGAAATTGTTTTTGACCAACGTTTATTTCGTCCAATCGTAATATTTTCAGGTCAGGAATAAGCCTGCAAAAGGATGCCGTAAAGATCTGAAACACCCTGCATAACTCTGGAGTAAATCAGTATATTCTCTTCGAGCCATTACAGCCCTCGCTACGCTGCTGATAAACTTGTCTCTAAGAAAATAAACCACACCTTTACCCCCTCGGTATATAATATACTATTTTGTTCGACCGAAGTATTCTAATACAAAAAATAATCCTTAATGCACCAAAGTGAACACTCACACTGAGAAAAAAGTAGGTTCTTTGATTAGGATAATTTTTATCCGAAGAATGTTTTTAGGAAAAGCTTTTTCAGAAGATTCGTTCCTTCGAAATGTGGGATGAAATGATTTTTCTCATAATGTTCGTACTTCCGAAACAATCCTTCGGGTCTCGAATGTACGATCGAAAGCAAGGGCCGTAGCTTTCTTCGATTGTAGGGCGCTAACAGTCCGATAGAAGTTTACTGTGGGACTGTTGGTGTACGATTATTAACCTTATAGTTGTCTGAAGGAATGATTGGCCTTGATAAATGTTTATTAGGGTTCTAATTGTCCTACGCCAACAACCTTTCGGCCCATGAACATCCTTAAAAGTATAAATATCATGGGAGTGTGTGTTGAGGGTGGATGAGCATTCGATTCGGTTAAGGTGAACACGTTGTCTTGAAGATATTATGTGGCAATGTGGTCACCATTCATAATAATAGTATGGAAATAAATTTAATTAATATTTCATTTTTTTGTGAAATGAAACCAGAAAGAAAACTGGGTTGAACCTTTTTACCTTTTTACACTTCTGAAAAATTTTCCGAGGGGAGAGGACTGCTAGTGGATCAGGTGTAAAAAAAAAGGATGAAGAAGTCCGTAGAAATTATTAGTTAGTTCTTCCACTAGCCTACTTCCACATCCTTCAGATGAAAATAAGACTTCAGACGATCATTTCGGACTGACTACAGTTGGAAAATACTCGCTGCGTCAGAAAGAAAGATTTTGTCTGACTCAGATCGGTCGAAAGAAAAGACTCACCCTCAGCAAAACTGAAACCGTACCGGTGTAACATTCCAACACTTTCGTTCAGTCATCAATGATGGACCCCCAAGCGCAGAGTGACGTTGTCCTCATTGTCTTCAAAAGAACTACGGAAGTTGATGGTCTTCGTGGGGCGTCTCCGAACCTTCCCGCAAATTGTTTATAAAAAGGAAAGAACGATGTAGTGGACTATAGTATCGAATCAGGCAATTCAAAGGATGTGTCCGTCCACAGATTTTTATTTAATTGTGCGAGACCGCGGTTTCGATTTAAATCATCATCGGTCTCTACAACCAACAGAGAACCAACCAACCAATACATTTAAGTTAATAAAATTAAAAAATAAATTAAAAATAAACCACTATAACAAACAATATGAGGGTCTTACCTCAAGTCGTCGTCAGCACCTAACTGACCTGTATGTACCCTCTTCTTCCCCGCCTCTTTCTCCATGAATCGGGAGATACAATTCAAAATCGGAGGAAGATCAAAGGTCTTATGATTGCGTTAATGCAGGTAACACTTAGGTCATTGCTGCACTTCCTGATTTCAAATCTCTCCATCCAATCCAAAAGTCTATACCCTTTCCTAAGGAGTGAAGCAACTTTGACACCCCCCTGCTTGTTTGTTATAGTGGTTTATTTTTAATTTATTTTTTAATTTTATTAACTTATGTATTGGTTGGTTGGTTCTCTGTTGGTTGTAGCGACCGATGATGATGTAAATCGAAACCGCGGTCTCGCACAATTGAATACAAATCTGTGGACGGACACATCCTATGAATTGCCTGATTTAAATTGTTTACCGGTGATTTGGAATTTGGTTCAATTAAATTGTACGATTTTAGAAAATAAGTTTCACCTATGCAATTCATAATTTACAGGTAACAGTAATCTTCAGTTACTAAGCACACATTCATACATAATACAAACACATTGATTCAATTTTATAATTTTTAAGGGGTCTTGCATCGACGACGGTTCTACACAGCCAGGGAGTCGATGACCGCATAAAATTAATTAGTTTTCTCACTCAACTTAAAATCGGTAATACCTACTCTTATGGTGAATTTCTCTATTCAGTTTTACTATAAACCAGGGGTTACCAAAGTTTTTTGAAGGCGACCCTACTTTAAAATTGAAAAAGCCTTCGCGACCCTATAGGCGAATTTTTGGTTACTTCGATAATGTTCCGTCATCTTTTTCACCAATTCTGCGATACTCGGGCGAAAATTTTTAGTTAATGCGCATCGCAGCCAGCCGGTTGTGAGCTTTCGTTTTGACCACAACTAAACAAAATTGAGAACTCTGCTGACAAAGATATATTGCAGGTAACGGCAGAAGGGTATTATATTCTGCTTCTGCCACTAAAACGGGATGTTCTCGCTAGTGCGCCCGAAATTGTGAAATTGACTTTTTCTTTATGCGCTTGCTTCACTTGCAGATCACACAATTCTAGTTGAAATCCCGGTATTTCCTCTCCAGGTTTGTCGACGTTTGTAGCAAATCGATTTCTAACCAGCTGTGTTTGCTGAGAACAACACACAGAGTGTACAAAAAGCGACTGGGCGGAGAAAAACCAGTGGCGGGGCACCTCGCCTGCTATAAACTGTTCGGCTTTCTTTCATTCGAATTTAATAGAGTAGGTATACCTACCTATAATTACGAGAGTATAAACAAGTGAGCGGAGATTGCACTTACATAAAAGTAATGTAAGTGCAGGGAATTGTATTATGGCTGAAGCCAGTAGGTAGCTCGAGGACCGGGTACCTCAAATGAAATGGCCGAAACAGCCCGCGACCCTACTTGGGGTCGCGACCCCGGGTTTGGGAACCCCTGCTATAAACCCTCGTATTATTTCAGTGCTCACTAAATACGTTCACGCTGCTATAGCTCATCTTCGAAAAACTTGTGATGTGATGGACTTGTTGGGCTACGGTAGGACGCTTTCTCTTCAGGAATCAGAAAGGCAAAACATGTGCAGAATTGTGGAATGTGGAACACTCATCTCCCTTTGCTAAATTCATTGGTACTATACGTAGGTACTTATTACTCATTGTTAGATTTTATTTATTTATTCATTTTGTAAGTGCATGCTACTCATGTTGCCCGCTTGTAAGCAGGGACGCTTGTACCAGCCCTTGGTACAGGGGTGGCCAGAAGATGTCAGATGCACCAGAGACCCCAGCAAGAGAACTGGTGGGTTTATCCACTCAGATATATAGGTAGGCGCTTTAAATCTTCAAATTATTCCCCAGAAACTGAATTTTCACAAAAATGGTCAGAATCCATCAAAAACTAACACTTCCGGTTAAAAATATCACTGAAGCCTTCTATTAAGGATTTTCCGTCCAAAAACTGACAATTTTTTCACCAAGAATATTGATACTTGAAGAAGGGCCTAGCCCTACAATACAGGGTGTCCGAATTTTCAACTTCTTGCCTGAGAGAAGTTAAAAATTGAAATTTTTTGACCCAAAACTGAAGATTTTACTCTGAAACTGAATATTTTATTCTGAAACAGACAATTTCACGCAAAAGCTGAACCGTTACTCCAAAACTGAAGATTTCCCAACACAACTGGCGTTTTTACCCCAAAACTCACGTTACCCATTCATTAAAACTGACGATTTTACCATAAAACTGTATACTTTACTCCAAAACTGTGGACTCTGTCTTGATAACTCTGACGATTTCAACACAAAACTGATTTTACCACAATACTAACGATTCGTTCCCATATAACAGTACAAGCCGATATTACACCAAAACAGACGATTTCTTGATGACGAAAATTTTACGGTTTCACCTCAAAATTGAATATTTTACCCGAAAATGTTTATTTTACCGTGAAAATAAATTTTTTGAACCAAAAAAGAAATATTGTACTTTAGAGTACAAGATCTGATGATTTTACTGTCAACCTCAAGTGTTTTTCTGAATATTTCACTACAAAAACTGACAATTTTATCCGAAAAAGGACGGATTTGACTTTCAAAATCTTATGATTTCATCCTAAAAACTCACGTACCTGCTCTGGCGATTCTACCTATAACTGGTGGTTATGTTATATCCCAAAAGTGATTATTTTTAATTAATTAATTAATCAAACTGATGTTATCCGGACGACGATGGAAGGTCATAACCCAACACGATTCGAGTTTCGAGAAAAAATGACTCCCCAGCGGGATTTGAACCCGCAACCCCTGGATTACCAGTCCAGCACGCTGCCAATTGCGCCACGGAGACGCCTTTGGGAGTCGTACTCATCATCATCAGTTTAATTAATTTATTAATTAAAAATACCGGCGACAGAATTATTCATTATATCCTCCATCTAACAACATCGTGATTATTTTTATTTAACCCCAAAACTGGATATTTTACACCAAAACGTACAATTTCACTCCAAAACTGACATTCTACCCCCCCCCCCCCAATATGATTTTACGTGAAAACTGACGACTCTGCCTTGAAATTTGTTTTAATGAGCGAATTTTGAGAAATGATTTTTTTGTGAGCGTGTGATGTGAACGTAACAAAATGTGGCGACCCTGACGAATTTGAACATCCGACGGTATCTAGGGGTGGGCAGCCGCCACAACAAGTATTTTCTTTCCAGTCTAGGTAAGGGCAACTGCCTCCCTGCAATGCCCATGTTTGTAAGAGCTGTTTCTTCGAAGGTGCAGCTACCGCTAGAAAATATCTTCCTATTGACTGGGTGCATGCGGATTGTCGTCATGGTCATGACGCAGATTATACGTGTTCAAATCTGTCAATTTCAGAACCTGTAAAGACGAATGCGGGTTTCACTAAAATATGGCGTCAAAACTGATGAGACTCGCGTGTCGCGTCATCCCTTATACCCTACTCAATGATTTTTAAATTCAACGCTTGGAAAAAAACTGGGTTTTATTATCTTTTATTAACAAAGTTCATTGCTTCTATACTATGTGTATTCTTTTCAAAACCCAGAACAAAACATGGTTACAAGATTTGTCCTCGAACCGAATTTTCAGGAGGGATTTCTTCGCTCGTACATTACTAATAATTACACTGCAAAAAAATGGTTAGCTTAAATGGGGTCGCTTTCCGGTCGAAGTAAAACACTTGAAGGGCAATTCGGGCTAATCGTCTCGTCCGATTAAATAGCGAAATAGCTATATATAATCAGGAAACGACCGGATCAAAGAGGAAGCTAAGCGGAAAACCCACTAAGCTTAATTCTTCAAAACCAAAAAAACCACAAGAATGTGACGAAAATATTGGTTAACTGTACGAAGTGAGATCGAAATTTACATAAGAAGCTATGTCCCATGCAGGCGTATGTTTTAATAAGGACAGGCTCAATAGTTGTGGGGCTTAAGCGCCGCGTTTTGTTACACAGTCGCCTTTTCCCCATTTAACGAGCAGGCTCATCAATCATTCGTTTGTGGTTTTTATGGCCCAAACTTTTTTGTTCGCATAAAAACTATTCCAGTTGTCTTTTTTGGTTAATTAACTACCCTTTTACGTTATTTTGGAAAAAAATCATGAGGCATAAGGAAATATAAACTATAAGATTTTGTAACATTCTGATTAATATAGACAAATATAATGAGTAATAATTAATAATTAACGATTGATCAACTGATTGACCAATCTTTGAAGATAATTTTTTTTTTTTTTATGGAAAACCTGAAAGCCTCATCTTTGAACTATTTGCCCGAGTGAAACACAACACAGCCCCTTTCTCCCCCCTGACAGTTTCCTCATCGTTCATCCAACATCCCCTCTACCCACAAGCTCGGTACCGATAATCCTGTGTATAAATCCTCTTACACAAACCCACTGATCAACACAGTAGTTTAACGTTGTTCCGACTGTCTATTTCTCTACAGTTTGCCCCGTCCACATCTTGCAAACAACCATGAAACTCTACTTGGCGCTGTTAGGAGCCTTTCTTTTCGTCAGGGTAAGTTTTGTTTTTTTTCATCTTTCCGGTAGCTGTATAAGCTTTCAAACGAGATAAAAGGATATCAATTTCATGCACATTTATTGTATGTTTTCTTAACGGGATAATTTTAGGAGGATAGATCTCTGAGGATGTTTACGAGAGAGACATCATATAGTCAAAATAAATTCTACAAATAGGTTTTTCTTCCCATCGTGCAAGCTTTTTTTTCTTCTTATTTTCTATGGGTCGGAATAAACTAACTGACTCTCCTTTCCCTTTCTATTAGAATTAAAAACAAACTTCGTTCATATCACCACTTTTCAGCATTATTGTTTGGTCAGATTCCATGTTCTGGTACTCAATGTTAATTTGATATATTTGTCCAATCATATAAAGATGAAAAACAAAGACAAAAACGACGATAAGCAGAATGAATAGAGCAACGCCCTGGAGGAAAAGGTCAAATCAATCAAAATGTAAATATATCATTTAACATTTACAGGGTAGCGTGGCCGATGCACCCGATGCACAGGACATATTCAAGGACGGTAAAGAGAAATTCGACAAAATCTTGGATGACGTCAAAGCAAAGTTGGGTGTTAAAGATGACATGAAAGGTGAAGACGTCGTGAGGATTTTTAACGAGAATAGCCAAAAACTCGCCACGGATATCAAAGAGTTCGGTGCTAAAATTGAAGAGCAAGTGAGCGATTCACTGAACCCTTTTCTGAGCCTATTCCCAATTTTGTCCAACTTGTCTCACTTTGTTCTTCCGTACAGATTAAAGCGAATCCCGACGCCACCAACTTCGTCAATAGCGTCAAAGCTAAAGTGAAAGAGGCTCAGGACAATCTCAAGAAGGAGCACCCTGACGTCGCTCAAAACCTTGACAAATTAAGCGATTCTCTTAAAAATACTTGGGTCTCGTTTACTCAAGAACTTGAGAACAACTACAAGGAATTTGCCAAGAAGGGTGGCAAGAAGGAAGAAATTGAGAACAACATCAAGAGCTTGATTGATAAGGGTTCCAAGGCTGCCAAGGATCTCCAGGTAATGAGATTCTTTACAATACACCATTCCACCTCAGATTTATTTAATTTTATGTTAATTTTTTCCTAGACTGAAATTGATAAGGCTCTGGACGACAAAACCAAAAAGAACTAAATAATAATGAATTACACAATAATTTATTTATTTTCAAACTTTTTAAATCATACATTGGTAAGCAGTTCGCTTCATCCCGCACTATCATTGCCATCATTTAATAAATAAACGTTTTCAATGAATGCTCCCGTTTATTTCTTCTCATATTTACGATCTCTGATGTGACTTTTATGAATGCCCATCTGGGATGTTTTTCAAAACTATTGAAGCAACAGAGTTTCGGCGCCTGCCGGACCTTTTTAGGGATCCTTTGAAGGCAAAAAAATACTTTGTAGGAGGTGGGCACATACTACACTGTATTTCACCTACGTTTTCCCAGGGGTTCTAGGAAGTAGGTAGTGGTAATTTTTTGTCATCTTCTTAAAGAATAAGGGAAAACAGCTCAAAATTTGGAGAGTCTTACATTTTGCGAGCTTGGTATAACAGTTTTCGCAGGGCCTGAATTATTATTTGTAGAATACATAGAATTTCATGTGCAGATGGCGGAAAACTGCCCTGTTGTATACTTAAAAAGAAAGAAAGAAAAGGTCTGAGGGTTGACGTGGGTCAGGGCCATCTGGAGAATGCTGTTTTCTCCATCATTCTCTCTCTTTCTATAACTGAACGCGGGGTTGTGGAGTACAGGTCTTTACAAGGAAGAGCCAGGAGGGTTTGTCTTTGTCGTGTCGAGAAGAAAGAGAGGACACGAAGAATAAAAAATAATCTTAAGCGTTATAAAAATTAACGTCAGGGTCAGGGTGCTCAATAAAACAAAAATGTTTGCCACCATCACGACGAGACCAATAGTGCATTTTCAGAATGAAATGCACTAATAAGTGTGTGTTTTAAAAGGTCCTCTAGTAAAAAGCCGTATCACAAGCTCTAGCGTACCGTGGCAGGGGCGAGGGGGACGGACCGCCCCGGGCCCCCGTTCAGATGGGGCCCCTGAATACCTTAAAGATTAAAAAATCGGGATTTTTAAGTAGATAAGATGAGAACGAATGGCTAAACTCGCTTGTGAAAATGGAGAAAAACGCTGATTCACGGCTGAAATTGAGAAAAATTACTGAAATTTATTGCTGTTGGCATAGATAAAAGCGCTAATTCACAGCTGACATTGAGACAACGCAAAATCACGAACTTTTGGGGCCAAATCAGGACAGAAATTAGGAAAAAGCGCTAATTCACGCAGCTACAACAGAAAAGTGCTAATTCAAGGACGAAAAAAAGAAAAACGCGAATTCGCGTCTTAAAAAACAAAAAACACGCTAATTCACAGCTAAAATTGTGATAAAATGCTACAATTTAGCAGCTTTAAAAATTGAGAAAAAGCGCAAATTAACAGCTTAAAGGGGGAAACGCTAACTCATGAATTCTCGGGGCAACATTGGGACATTGGGGCGTCATTGGGGGGGGGGGGATTCGCGTCTAAATAAAAGTTGAGGAAAACTCAACTAAGGTATGGAAAATTACGATTTCACTGATAAAATCGAGAAAAACCGCTAAAAATCGCAGCTAAAATTAGGAAAATGTGCTAATTTACTGATAAAATTGAGAAAAAAACGCTAATCCAATCCACAGCTGAAAATAAGAAAACTCCAACTCGCCAATTCTTGGGGCAACTTCTAGGCTGAAACTGAGAAAAAGCGCTAATTCACGCGGCTAAAACTGTGAAAAACGCTAATTGACGGATAAAAAAGAGAACAACGCAAATTCGAGTCTAAATATTAGAGAAAATCGCTATTATGATAAAGTGTTACAATTTGGCAGCTTTAAAAATTGAGAAAAAGCGCGAATTCACAGAAAACGCCAACTCACGGATTGCCAGGGCTGGGACTAAACTTGAGAAAAAGCGCTGATTCATGGCGTGAAATAGAAAAAAACGCGAATTCGCGTCTAAAAGTGGAGGAAAACTTTAATTCATAACTAATAGGTATGAAAAATTCCAATTTTATGGATAAAATCCAGAAAAAATGCTATAAAACTCCCAGCTAAAATTAAGAAATGTGCAAATAAGCTCATTCACTGCTAAAATTGAGGGTAAAAAGGCTAATTCATAGCTTAAATTGAGAAAACGCCAAATTGCAGTTTCTTGGGTAACTTCGGGAACAAAATTGAGAAAAAGCACTGATTCAAGTGGCTAAAACTGTAAAATAAAAAATAAAATAAAATAAAATAAATTTCGCTCCAGCAGCTGGCGGTCGTAAAGAGTGCATTTCATTCCGTATACGGAATAAGCCGTCCCAGAAGTAATAATTTTGATACCATATAATTTGTTTCATTAAGCCGAACTTCTTCCTCTATTTTCACCACCCTCTCTTCAAAAATGTCGAAAAGTTTCGGTAGTTTTCCAAGGGCTTTGTTCTATTAAATTTTTGTGCCGTATTTTATAATACCTAAACGTGTGAATTTAAGCGAGTTTTTTTGAAATTTCATCCCCATTTCACCCCCCCCCCCACATCAAAGTTTATGATAAATATCAATGGAACCCAGGGCTTTCGCTACATTAAATTATTGAGTCGAATTTTAGAGCGCCCCCACCACCTTGACTTTTTCAAAAAATTAAAATGGGAATCAAAGGCCACTCTAACATGGAGTATACGTACCGAATATGATGCTTCGGACGACCCGAAGATGAGGGTTGAAGATGCAAGAAATTAACGGTCGCCACCTGTTGTTTGCTTTTGGTAACAGGCCCCAATATATTCTCAATACTGATTTACAACTTTTGTTTCGGAAAAAATAATAACAATTCTTTTCTTTAATGGTTTCTGGTCGTTCCGGTGCGTGGAACTCGCGACTGTCGGTCTGGTAGCGTCCCTTCGCGCTGTTGCAGATCCTCTTGTCGAGCTAACGGTCCGTTAGCGTCCTTTGGTGCTGTCCGTAGTGTCTTCTTCGCCGGGTTCGTCAAGGATAGGGAAAGGTTCGGACAGGATCGGTCTTACTCGATGAATTCTGGGGCAGACACAAGTGTCGCTAAGCCCCGTAGTATCTATCAAGCTCCACCGAGGTTAGGGGAATGAATAAAAAGAATAACCGGAGTCTTCTCTACGGTTTTGGCACGGATGCCTATCGGCGGTCAGGTCCACAATAGGGTTTCCACTTCAACAAGCGTCCGGAGTCTTCTCAACAGAGTAGAGCTTGGAAGGTTCCCGTAAGGTTATCCTGCCGGTCCGATTGTATAGATGCGTCAGGTGTATGACGACTTTAACAGTGACGGTCTAATCCACAATAGGGTTTTCCTTCAACAAGGGGCGTCCGGAGTCTTCTCAACGGATATGTTGAGCTTGGAAGGTTCCCGTAGGGTTATCCGGCTGTTCGATTTTGATATATGCGTCAGGTCACTGACGACTTGAAATAATGACGGTCTAATCCCCAATAGGGTTTTCCTTCAACAAGTGTCCGGAGTCTTCTCCACGGAGTACAGCTTGGAAGGTTCCCGTAAGGTTATCCGTCCGATTTACTTGGATCTGTGCGTCCGGTTTGGGACGACTTGAGCCAGGGGCGGTTTAATCCACAATAGGGTGTCCACTTCAACAAGCGTCCGGAGTCTTCTCAACGGAGTAGAGCTTGGAAGGTTCCCGTAAGTTTATCCGTCCCACTGGTCAGAAAAAAAACAAAACGGGGTAAGAGGCCTCGGTCAGGGTCAGCCTTATACCAACCGGTCAGGATCGAATCACTGAAGGGTCGGAAAGGTTCCCAATAGGCTTTGCCCGTGGATGCCTTGGTAGGGTGTGACGTCACGAACGGTCAAGAGTCGTCTCAATTGACCGCTGGACGTTTTCCCGTACGGCGTGATTTTTGGTGAGCGATCCTTCGCTTCGGGAAGACTGCGTCGTCACTGTTGTACTTCCGGATCGTCGTGGGTTCTGGAGTTCCCAGTCGTTGAAGCCGCTGGAGGGTCGTACTGTTTCCCAGTCGAGTGGTCCAATTGCAGGCTGAAGATCTGGTCCAGGTTGCTGGGGTGTTTCCCGTTTGACTTCTCGACATGAAGTGATTTTAGGAGTGCCGGCGCTCGGGTTATATAGTCGGTGGGTGGTGTCCGCCCACTCCCACCCACTCGGGTGGCTCAGTGGGTTGACTGGTGGGTGGTGGGTGGTGGGTGGTGGGTGGTTCCCTTTCCGACTTTTCCCCCACCTGGAGGGCTCCTTTTTTTTTTGTGTGTGTGTAAGGATCTCTTGGAAATTTTTCCCTGGGGTGGGCGACTTGTATAATTAATTGTTAGCGGAATTAATTACCCGACGTCAAGGAAAAAGGCAAAATCTAGTTGTTTCTACAATCCAGTATCCAGTTGATGAAAAAAACAAATTGCTGCCCTGAAATCACCCGCGAGCATTCGAAAGGCTACGTTAGTACTTAGCATACCTACTTGAAATGCCAATTTCGCGGGATCGGGCGTCATCAAAGATGTAGTTGCGCAGAGTTGGCTAGGTCATAATCACTAAGTCCAATTTCGTGTCGGACTAGCTTTGTGAAATAACAAAACATCGCGGTGTTGGCGCGTTAACTAAGGTTGTATTTTATTGGGGTGGCGCATTAAGAGAATTAAACATTTTTAATAAGCACTAATTCGCGGCCAAAATTAAAAAAGAGCCACCATTATTGGCGGCTAAAATTTATAAAGAGCGCTCGCAGTTTTTGCTTGGAGGATCTTTTACGGATAAAACGAAAATACGCTAATCTGCTATCCTTGGGTCAAGTCTGAAGCTAAAATTGAGAGAAAGCGCTAATTTGTGGGAAAAATTGAGCAAAATCTGACATCCGCGGAAAAAATTGAGAATAGGTGCTAATTTGCGGCTGCTAATTTGCGGCTAAACTACAAATTGATGATTGACGGATCAAATTGAGAAAAATGCTAATTCGCGGCAAAAATGGAGAAAAATGTTAACGCGGTTGAAATTGAGAAAAAGTGCTCATTAATTTGCGGCTAAAAGTGAGAAAACCCGCACTAATTTGAGGCTTAAAGTTTAAAGTAGAAAGAGAATCGGCTTTTAAGAGAGCTCGTTCATAGGCTTTTAGATTCCAGGCGACCGGCCTTCTGTGATTGAGGTGACTGAGTTCGCGGGGTCCAATGCTGTGTGGTGCGACTGAGAGTGAACTCATAATCACAGATTATGGTTTTGGTTAACGTCGTAGGCAGCAGCGATCATGGGTGAGTCCCAGCTGAGCACCTCCGGTTGGCTTTTGGCTCCATATAGTCGTAGAGAGGGGGGTGGGGTCATTTATTCGTCGCCCCCCGTTGGATTTCTTTTTTAGTATTATTGCACCGAGGGTTGCTGTCTGATAAAATAATAGTGAGAGAACTATAGAGCTGATGTGCATCTGTCCATCAAATAGAGAACTTTATGATAGGTCAGGGAAGAGAAGATACTAAAACCATAAGAAAAACGTGTTTAATGTATAAAGCCGGCTACACACAATGCGGTATTCGTCAAATAACGAGCAAAATTTTTGTCAAATACACGACAATGTGGATGGATGCTCGCTATTCGCTCCGATTAGTATAGAGGAAATACGAATATTTGCCAAGTGTAATAGTGGTCGTCATTCGCTTATTCTGGCCACGGGGATTTCTCAATTAAACGTCGAGGAACCGGTTCAACGTTCAGCAATTACGTTCATGCAACGTTATAATTTAACGGGTAACCTTGGTGAAGCAATGTAACGGTTTAGAAATGTTTTTGCACCTGATGTCTGTGCTGATTAGGCCAAAGAGCCAATTTTTATCTATACACTCTATTTTATCTATTTTGCCTGTACTGGGCAAGTGCTTCGTCGAGATTTGTAGCTAAGAGGAAGTGAAAGTTTTTTCGTGACATTTAACTTATTTCAAGGACTGAGGAAATCATTTTCCGTTCAAAAGTCTCTGTTTTTTCTCTTAATTATAATAATAACAAGGAATTGGCAAGGGCATGTACTTTTGGTTTTACAGACTTCAAAATAGAAGGAAGTTCTCGACTCATTTTTTTTTTCATTCGTTTTGCACGAATCTTTCATCTACTTAAACTGAATCGTATACCCCAGTGGGCAGGTCATACTTTTATTTTATTATTTTTATACATATTCATTAGTTTATTCACTTGTTCATAATGCTATGCTTGAAGACAATTTTGGTTTGTTTTTCAATCGAAAATCTAGGAAGCCCGGAAAGTCCGAACTGTCTGTATAATGTATTACAGTATTGGCGATTCTAAAACGCGCTTAGCGGAGCTAAGATGAGCTAGTTTTGGTCATCTCTGTTAAATCAAAACACTATTAATTTTATTATATATAATTAATTAGAGAGTTTTGATTTGTTAGAGATGACCGAAACTAGTTCATTTTAGCTCCGCTAAGCGCGTTTTGGAATCGCCAATAGCCGTGTTTTCGTTTTTTGTTTCATCAATAAAAGATTGATGGGAATTACGGCAAAACCCTGAACAGACTTCAATCGGGTCTCTTCACTTACTTTGTTCTATGTACGTGTGTGTATGTGTACATCCATACATGTATTTGCCCAAATGATTCAGGAAATCCGCGAGGATGTTGACTAACAATTACGTACCTTAGGGTATGTTTATATAGGAACGATGACAAAAGAAAATAGCTGAGAGGAGAGCCTAGAAATTTCACCACTCTCCTCTTCGCCCACGCAGCTTTGAAAGAAACATTTCCATTGAAAACAAATATGAAAATTTTCTCCGCTCGGCTCTTCTCGCAGCTCACCTCTTTGGTCACCGCTCCTATAAAAACATAACCTTATTCAGTTTATTTCATCCACTGAAGTTTTTGATCGAATTGCCGTATTGCAGGATTTATCATGCAATTTCGAGCCGAAAAATAAATCCACATTCACGAAAATATCACCGCAAGTCCGCAAAATTAATGCGACTTTCGAGTTGGATATTTGAGTGGTAATCCTTAACGAACTCCCGCAAAAAGCGTTGCTTTGTTTAGAGTCCACCACACCATTACATTCCAGTTTGGGGTGACGAAGGGATGCATGCCGTGGGTGGAAAAGGTTGCGGACCCCTGCACCTGCACTTAAGGAAAGACGTAAAGTCAAATGCTCTTCAAACATGTTTGCTATTTTCGCTGGTTAAAAACCAGATTTTTGCGTGCAGTGGGTTTATTTTCTCGTGCGAGGAGCTCGGACATTTTTTC
The DNA here is from genome assembly GCA_038030265.1 of Corythucha ciliata. Taxonomy (NCBI): domain Eukaryota; kingdom Metazoa; phylum Arthropoda; class Insecta; order Hemiptera; family Tingidae; genus Corythucha; species Corythucha ciliata. Next base: position 28,345,668 of record CM075942.1, on the reverse strand, counting down.
ACCGTTTTCGAAAGGGAAAATTCGTCTTTTTGAGGGAGTTGCTGGAAGGGCTAGAACGAGATGAATTTTATCTGTTCAACTTTTTCGGGGTCGCGATCGCTTGGTTTTTACGGAGAGCTTGGTATTTTACGCTTTCCACGAAGGTATTGATGCGGAGACGTATTTTATTTCACTCCAGATACCCTGACCCGCATTACTCTCCTGCTCTTCGAATCATCCTCCCAAGTTACATTTTATCGTTCGGTTGCAGGTCAGCATATCATTCAGAATGTCTGTCTTCTACAGCATGCTCTCAAAACTTTGTGTACAACTTGTAGTTTTGGGTTCGCAAATAATGCTTACAGTCAGTGGCGGTTCGTACGTAAGGGACATTTAAGGCAGTGCCCCACCAAAAATCCAGTCTCCCACTTTTTAAAATATGTTATCTTCTTTATGTATTTTATTTTTATCTAGAAAATACTTTGTACACCGAAATATTTTTCAATGAGTTAAAAAACCCCACGAGCATCGACGTAATGGGAGAGCCGCTCACAAACACGAACCCTCAAAGTCCGCGATCCGAGCCTTGATCTGAGAAAATAAATGAAATCGATGATAACTGTAGTGAAGTGAAACACTTCATTTATTATTTTAAAAACTTATGATTTGAAAAATAAATAAAAAGTAGTTTTCGTGTTGGATTTCTCTCTTCTGATTATTACCTAAGTTGAGATATAACAATAACCATAACGAACAATTTTCGGCCCACTCAGAAGCAACATGGTGGAACCTCAATGCATAGAGGTCAATTGAGCATTGCCGACCTTAAGAAACTCGTGAGTAGAATGAGTGATGAGCGCGAAAAACTAGAAGCATACCTTTTAAGTAATAACTTGTGGCTCAACGCCAACAAAACGCATCATCTTATTTTCGGCTTGCGGGAACTGTCCTCCGTGACCGTGCCGATCAAGTTTCTGGGATTGTGAATGGATGCAAATCTCAACTGGGAGGGGGGGGGGTGCCACATTGAGCAGTTGGATAAAAGGTTCAAAACAGAGCCTTGTACACGCTGAGGAAGCTGAAAGATTGTGTTCCAGTGTCTGGACTCCTAAGAGCTTATTATGGAATCACACACAGCCTTCTCAATTATAGGGTTATACTCTGGGGTGGCGCACCGAAGGCGGCTAGTGTCTTCACCTTGCAAAAGAAAGCTATTCGAATCGTAGCAAGTGTCGATATCGCGCAGCGCACTGCCAGGCATATTTCAGGGAACTTGGTGTAACTTGGTATTTCAGGGAACTCCAAAGGAGCGCTGGCGGCCACTCTGTTCCGTTTTTGACTTGACCGGAAGTATTTTATGGGCGAGCTTGTCCGGAGGCACTCATAAACAACGTCCGCGGCTCCAACCAGTACCTTTGAAAAAATTAAGTTTAAGGATGGAAACATTTGGGATTTTTTGAAATTACATTCTGGATGTATAGAAACATAAAACGGTGCAGCTAAAGTGGTGTGCAGATAAAAGTTTTAAAAAACCGCGAACTCTTGCCTAAATCAGATGAAAATCGCTCATTCACGGGGGTAAAATTGAGAAAACCTCTTAATTCACGGCCAACGCTTGGAGACGCAGCAAAAATTGAGAAAAAGCGCTAGTCGACGGCTTATAAATGCGGGAAAACCTCTCACAACTAAAATCATGAAAGACACTGGTTCAGAAAAACTCCAATTCGCGGATACAGTTGGGGAAAAGCGCCAACTGGCGGCTAAAATTGAGAAATACCAGCTGAAATTGTGATAAATCGTCAATTTACGGCTGAAATAAGTAAAAAGCTCAACTTGAGAAAAACATTAGCTCACGAATAAAATTAGGAGAAACAGCTTATTCGCCGCTAAAATTCAGAAAAAGCCATAATTCACAGCTTAAGATAACAAAACTTGGCCATTCGCAGCTGAATCGGGAATATGAGAAAACCGACGGGGTTAAAATTTAGTAAAAGCGGTATTTCGCGGCTAAAATTAGAAAAAAACTCGCGGCAAATAATGAATACAAAAACTTCGACCGTTATTTTGTGCTACTAGACCTTTTGTGCTAAAAACGACGATTTTGGCTACAAAAAAGTTGCATTTTTTCAACAACGTTGTAGTTAATTCGCAAAAAAATTTCACGAGGAATCCGAAAAAATCGGGAACAACTTGTTTTGAAGTTATAAGTTTTTCTTCAAACAAAGGCCAGCTTTGTGCTTCATGGCTTAAATTGAGATAACAAGATAATTCACGGACCTATGCAATGAAACCCGCTGATAGTGGCCAAAATTGAAATAAACCGCTCAGTCGCAGCTAAACTTGGGGAAAAATGCCAATTCGCGTTCATTCGCTGCTGAAGCCCCGTCCACACGCTCAATCTTTTCTTCAAACTTAACTTGTGCTAATGGGTTTGCCCCAGCTTAGCATACAATAAAGCGTGTGGACGGGGCCAGGCGGGGCTTAATCTTAAAATGGCGAAAAATATGAATAAATTTGAAATAGTCCGCTGATTCGCGGCTTTTTTATAACTATGTATTGAGTAAGCGGTAATTATCGGTTTAAATTCAGAAATAATTCGCGAATATAATCGATAATGAAGGGAAAATGGCTGATTCGCGCCTGAAATTAGAAAAGGCAGTTATTTGCGGCTGAAATTGAGAAAGTGCTTGCAAATTCGGCGAATTTTTGCATTTTTAAATGACCGCCATTTTTTAACCGCGGGGGGCCCCGGCTATGAGCTGGCAGACGCGCAGTTTTGAGAACATCTTGGTGACCTCTGTCACCTTCCGCATTTCAAAATTCTCCGCCCTAAATTACCAGTTTTCTGAGCTGGCTCCTGGACTATAATGCTAGGGTGACCAGACGTCGTCCTATACTTTTCCCGAACAAACATGTCCTACGTCCGAGCTCATTTTTCAAGTGTTCGGGGAGAGGTCAAAATTGTCCTCGTTTTTGTCTTACTTTTTCGGTTTCTACTTTTGATGTAACGTCTGGTATTTCTAATTCACAGCATCTTTCAAGTTTATCTTCGCACAAAGCTGCGGCGCTTAGCCGCCACGTCTCCAGTCCCCGTTTTGCCCATCGCGCCCTCATCGCAGTCCTGGTGAGCGGTATCTCCTACATAACTCGATTTTACCAGGTCGTAGCGTAAATCGTAGCGTAAAGTCCATTAAGTTAGCAATACAGTGATTTTACCCGCCGAACCTCTCCCAAGGACCGGCATGCCGCTATTTCACTCAAAACTCTGAAATTCACCCCACAACCCATAAGAACATTGGACCGACGAACCGGAAAATTATACTCACTGTCTGACTAAGGCCGGTCGTCCACTATTAGCAGCGTTTTCAAGTGGCACAACAACGATAGCGTACATCCCAAAGGCTTAAATTGAATGCACTGCAGCTGAGCCTGCAGTGGACGATGTCACATTCAATTTTAGCCTTTGGGATGTACGCGCGGTGTAGCGCCGCTCAAAAACTCTTCTAGTGTACGACCGACCTAAAACCAATCATGAGCGTTTGGCACTTTAAAACAAAATTTCATCATTTTGTCTTTTCCAAACGTCAATATAGCGGATTTTCGCACATTCAAAATTAAATTTGGTGGAACCGTCTCGTTCAAATTATTTCAGGCTTTGGTTTCGGTTCAAAAACCAAATTTCTTGGGTTTTACTTTTTCAAAAACCAATTTTACGGACTTTCGCTCTTTCAGAACCTTATTTAGTGGACTTGGCGCCTTTAAAATCCAATTTCGGGGATTTTCGCCTTTTCAAAAACCACATTTCCCGGCTTTTACTCTTTACATAATCAGTTTCGCATGTTTGGTTAATTGAAAAACTAATTTCGCAAAAAACAATTTCGTAATTTTGGCTTTTTCAAACTGCAGTTTTGCTGTAGATTTTCACTCTTCCACGAACAAACGTTTCAAATTTGGCACTTTAGAAATAGAATTCCACTAATTTTAGTTAATTCGTACACTAATTTTTTCGCTTTAAAACCCCTAAATTACGTATGGTTTGCTCTTTAAACAACCAATTTTACGAACTTTCGCTGTTTCAGAACCCAATTTCGTGGACTTCGCTCCTTTAAACCCAAATTTAGGGGAATTTCGCTTGCTGAAAAACCAAACTTCGTGGATTTTTGTAATTTAGAACCCCAATTTCAGTTTTTCACGCGTTTAAAACCATCGTGGATTTAGACCTCACTGGAAATCAGTTCCGCAGGTTTGACCGACTCGGAAAATGAATACGGTTTTTTAAAAATCTTAATTGCCAAATTTGGCTTATTCTAAACCTAAATTTCGTCAATTTTGGTCTTATAAATCCCAAATTTTGCTGATTTACTTTCTTTAATTTCGAGAATTTGGCTTGTGTAACCACAATCCCACCAATGTTGGTTACAGTCGCACGGGGTTTGACCAATTGGAAAAACTAACATTGAAAAAACAAATTTTGTGATTTTGGCAGCTCGAACCCTTATTTGACTGAGGATTTTTACTCTCTCTCATGACCAATATTGCGGATTTTGCTCCTTCAAAACTAAATTTCACGAATTTTCGCTATTTCAAACCCTAATTTCGCATATTTTTATACTAAAAATCACTGACTCACGGCTGAAATTAAGTAAGTAAACTTTGAATCCTGGATAAAATTAACAAAAACTCTTCATTTTTAAATACGATACTTCGCTGGTAAAATTGAGAAAAACGATAATTCTCGACTAAAATTGGGTGAAATGGCTAATTCCACGGCTAAGAAAAGATATATAGTTTGCCGCTAAAATTGAGGAAAAGCTGTAAAAAAGGCAACTTCGCGGCTAAAATATAGAAAATACGCTGCTCCAGTTTTTGTATGTCCATAGGCGGCTAAACTAGAAAAGCCGCACTAACGTGCTGTTCTTGAAGTAAGTAAGCGGCTAAAAAGTTTGGAAAGTGCTAATATTCCTGCCCAAAATTGCGAAAAAGCACTAATTCGATGTTTCTTCACGCAACGTCCTGACCAATAACGCTAATTCACGGCTGAAATTGAGAAAAATCTCTGGTTCACGGACAGAAGTGAGAAACTTGCTGACCCAGAGTTTGCAGGCCGGAGGTGCGACGACGAGTTCACACAGGAAAAGTAGAGAAGTTCACGTCGCGTAAAAAACGCCAATTCGCGGACGGCTAATGCCACAGCTAAAACTCAGAATGAGCGCTGATTCATGATGACTAAAAGTTGAAAAATCGCTAAGAGAGTGACAAAAATAACGCGTTTTTTACACGACGTGAACTTCTCTACTTTTCCTGTGAGAAAAATCACGGCTAAAATTAAGAAAAATACTTAGCTAAGAGTGGGGCAAAACGTTACTTCGTAGAACAAATTGAGAGAAGGCGCTAAAATCACGAATACAGTGTAGAAAAAGCAGTAATCCGCGGTTACAATAAATGAATAACACCTTAATTCACGGATAATTGGCGAAAAATTGATAATTCGTGGGCTAAAATGGAGAAAATGGCTAATCCGCGGCTAAATGGGGAATAACCACTAATTCACGTATAAAATTCATACAAAAAGGCGTTAATTCGCGGCGAAATTGGGAAAAATCGCTCATTAGCGGGTGACATTAGGAAAAACGTAAATTCACCGCTAAAATTAAGAAAAATGAAGACACGTGGCCTAATTACCGATGAAATTGAGAAGAAGAGCTGATGAAAAACGCTAATTCGTGGTTTAAGTGGAGAAAACGCCAAATCGCGGCTTCTGAAGGCGACTCCATGTGGGCGCTGGTGAAGTATTCCCCCGGGGCACCAATAATGCCCAAGGTCGGCTCTGTTTGTGAGTTCCTATGTTCGGGTCCTGATTTGGGCACAATTTCAAGTTTCCTGGCTGAATATCTGCGAAATTGAAAGTTTCGGGTCTTCGGTTATTGATTCAATCAAGGTCAATCAAACAGGTTGTAAGTTGTAACACGAGACGGGAAGATCTAATTTGCGGAAAACCAGTAATGCTAGCGGAATCGACATGAAAAATTAACCGAGTAAAATGGACGGAGTAAAATGGCTGAAAATGGACATAGTTACTACTCGCACTAATCCCAAGAATATTTATCCAGTTACCCCGAGTTACCAAAAAGTACTGGTACTTCTCCCCGAAGAGTGGCTTGAAAAAGCTGACAAATTTTGAATGATATGACCTGCAACCGAACGATAATCCATTCTAAGAACCAAATGCATTTGTATCGCAATACAAAAAAATGAACAATAAATTTATTACAATAATTAATACTATACACAACTCAGAATTCTTACCATATACAAAAAAATTTATAAAGACATAATTTTTCAGACTATTAGGTAGTGGTTTTAATTATCAACTTTTATATGTTAATCGTTTGTTTGAACAGATTCGAGCTGAGAGAGAATCTCGGTGTAGAGCCTCTGGAGTTTCAAATTGGTAGAAATTTCTTTTAGAACTTCTTTCAATAAGCAGTGTTTGCTCCAACCCTGAAGGAACGAAGAACGAGGTCAGTTTGAAACAAAAAAGCGAGTTCAAGGGGTGAAAGTTACCAAAATTTGGGTGTTCCAACTCGACAGGCTGTTGGCTATCGATGAGGAGGAGTGCGATGGCCCGAGAAGATCCTCGCATATCCTCCGAAGCCTCCACTCACAGTTTTGCTGCACAAGAAATCGAACGAGAGCCAACAGCCAGAATTTGAACTCTTGCCGCGAGTCAAGGGCTTTGGCAGACGCGAGCTGAGTGTCAAGAAAGGCAATCGTACAGAGAGGTCCGTAGTCGTGATGACTCGAATGAGCCACTGCACTCGACGATGACGAACCGCCTCGAAGGGTATTGTTTGGTGTTAACCTAAGATGGGAAAAGGGTAAGAATACGAAATTTTGAAAGCAAGAGGCTCACCGTACCCATTCAAGACGGCAGACTGGACAGTTTTCAGAGGAAGAGCATCTGGACCAGTCAATGTCCTAACGCAAGACCTATAACTTTGTTGTGCGCTCTTCAAAATGGGATCTTCGCTATTAGCCATCAAAAGCCTAGAATGAGTTGGATTTATTGATTAGTAAAGTACGACAAGTATCTGAAAGGCGGTACGATGCTTACCAACAGTTGTGAGTTACGGAAAATAAAAATGCTTTGCCGTTAGTTAAAGCTACGACGGGCTCACCCGCGTCAGTAACAAAGCATTTACTAATACGGAGATCACCTAAAACATCAAGAGAAGTGTGATTTCAAGCAGTAAGATCGAGGAAACAAATACAATACCTTCAGACGGGATGAGTGGGGCCAAACTTTTATCGGCTATGACAGCCACAGGTACAGAATTTTTCACCGACCAAACAGCCAAGTCGCCAGAAGTTGTTATCGTTAGAGCGTGAGACGCCGATGAAAACAACAAAGCTGGGGGAGCACTCAGCGCCACTGGAGGGGCCAAATGGAAGCCTCGACGAGGATCGAGGAACCTTAAAGTTCGGTCCGAGCAGGAGACGACCACCGCCTCGGGACAACCGACGCACCCACAAACCGTTGAGCCGAGCGCCACTTCCCACAATGGTTCGACTTGGTCAGGAGAAAAAAGTCTAACCACAGCGAGTTGTCCAGGTTTCTTACTCGCTTCATTGTCCACATTAACATAATCACGAGATTTCCATAATTTAATGTTATTCGCAGAGGAAAGAGAAAGACGGGGAAGTATATCAACGGAAGTCGTCCGCCTAATTGTCTCTTGATGGTGATGCTGCCCCTCAAGGCGACATTTCCTCTTTGAGGGGCTTGTTTTGTCATCCTTTTTACTGGCAGGAGGAACTGCAGGGGGTTTAGAGGAAGCAGCGGGAACAACGGTCGCCGTCATTTTCTTCTTGCTCGTCCCACTCGCACTCGCCTGCAAGCTTCGGCGTCTTTTAGCCACCGAAGCACTACCAGGAGCCTTTACTTCTCGCTTTTCCGCCACCGCGGCCAAATTCGAGAAAGGACCCACTGAAGCGTCGCTCTTCAAACTGATTCACACAAACAGCAGTTTTGACATTTTGAAATCTAATCATCTGAAAATCTGTTAAGCGAGACTCACTAACCTGTTAACAAGTTGCGAACGACCTGGCCCTAGTACCGAAGTTCCCGCCGCTAGTCCACCAGTTCCACTCGCGTTCGTCATCGCAACAGGCTGAAAATGTCCTGCTGGTGGAGGCGACGCTCTGGACGAAGTATTGGACGAAGACCCGCCACTCTTAATGGGAGTCACATTTGGTGCAACGACAACGTCGTCTCTCTTCTCCACAACAATTCGTGACTTCGTTCCAAAAGTAAACGAAGGAACGTTGTCAGCGCAGAAAGGAGCTAACACCTCGTCTTCACCGTTCTCCACATTCAACGGAATAAAAATGGGAGTGATGCGTCTTCGTCCATCCGATGTCCGAGTCTCAATCTGTTTCTTCAGCCTAGCGCTGTACGGAGTCATACATTAAAAGGTTATACGCTTCATTACCTTCCCTCTACGGTTACCTATTGGAGGAAGAATTTTGAGAGTGAGGCGAAGTACCGTTCGCCTGAGGTATGCTGGAGGTCATGTTCGTGGCGCTCGAAGAGTTGTCATCGTCTCTCCGAGGTTTGACAGCCGGTGGTGTTGAGGGAGGCGGTAATGGGGGGAGGGGTGGTGGTGGTCCTGGTGGTAACGGTGGCAGAGCGGTAGATTGCGATTTCTCGTCCGTTAAATTATTCAGTTCATTTTTGACCGAGTTGATGAGAATTTCAGGGTTTTCAATGACCATCATGTCATTAGAACTGTCCAGTGAAACTTTTCCATACAGCCTTTCCAATATCTGAGCCTGGGGCAAAATACAATTTACGACGTCTCACATTTTTTACGAGGACCAAATTGAGGCTTACTTTTTCCAATTCCGACATGGGTCGGCCAATTTCAGACTGAGAAAATTGAATGTAGGCCGCAGTGCCGTCACAAGAGCATGCCATTAAAAACATGCCATCCGACGACCAACATAAATCGAGTACCGGGCTCGAAAATAAGTCTTTTATTACCTGGCGTGGAGACAATGCGTGAATTAATGCGGTCAATAAATGAATAGTGCAATAATTACCACAAGAGGTCGTTCAAGGGTGGACTTCCAAACAGAAATTGAGCAATCTCGCGAACCAAGAGCGCAAGTTGTCGCTTGAGCGACTTTACCTTTTCTCGATGTCTCTGTTATTCTCGGACTGTGCCTCTGTAAAGCAAAAAGTTTTTACTGCGGTGCTTTCTACTGGTGATCCTCCAAACATTTCAAAAACGTACGGCGCAAGTTACAGCTTTTATGTGACCAACGAAATCTTTCGAATGATCCCAACCATCCCTATCGATGATTTGTGCAGTAGGTCCAGCTCCGTTCATAGCGTGAGCCGACACTAGGATTTGGCCGTCAGGAGACCAGCTCAACCTGAGCATCAAAGTAGTTCCCGTACACTGGAAATAAATAATTTCGTCAAGTTTCCAGGGGTTTTTTGGTGAAGAAAAGTGGAATTATACCCTTTCGAACGGTTTCCTAATAATTTTCTCCGTAGTCCAATCACAGGTACGCCATATTCGAACAGTTTTGTCATCGGACTGAGATCCCAGGTACTTTCCTACGGGGTCCCAACTGACACCCTTGACTAGGCCTGTATGGCCACGCAGTACGGCTACAATTTCTGACAGGATGGGATAAATTCAACACCAAGTTCGAAAGCTTTCAATTTCACACCCTACCAGGAAAATTATCGGCTCGCCACACTATAACCGTATTGTCTATGCTGCAGGTGGCGAGCCAACGATCGCTAGGCGACCAGGCCATATCAAGAACATCGCCATTATGCGAACGAAGCGTGTGGGCGCACCGCCAACCTTCCACGTTCACCTTTCCTTTACTGCCAAACACCGGGTTGCCGCTGAGAGTTTTTGACATGGTCCATATCATGACGACTTTGTCGTCACCGCCGGACGCTAGATATTTTCCCGAGCCGCTCCATCTCACGCAATTTACACAAGCTGAAAAAGTATAAAATATGACAGTTCAAAAAAGCAAACAGCAGTTCTATAACAAACCTAAATGATTATCTAATTGGCACAGCATTTTTGGAATGGATTCGTTCATTTCAGCCTCACGGTCCACCACTGGAGCCATGTTCCATAGGACGATTCGTCCCGAGTTTCCCCCTAGGGCAATAACAAGAAAAACGTTTTAGTACGATTGCAACAGGTACTCCAACTATTGTGCATCGTGTAGAACACCGAGCAAGGTCATTAGTTCCTGAAGGAATCACTAAACACCTGCTCTCCATTCTTAACATGGCTGAAATGCGTCTTTTTAGTTACCTTGACCACCAGTTGCAACCCTTGACCCATCTGGATGTATGTCGATAGAGCAAATGGACAATCCCTCTGAAAAACAAAAAACCTTTATTAAATTTAAAACAAGCAAAACTTACGATATTTTTACACAACTGTATTAGTCCGGGAGCCCACCGTATGAAAAATCCGGATCATTTGATCGTGTCTGGAAGTTTTCTACGGTCTAGGAGATGACACTTTGAGATCGCCAAAAATTTTTCGTGGAACAGGGTCTTACAGCAGAGCAAGCTGTTGACAAACACACCATTGATTGCTTGGAAAACGACTGGCGAGAGTCGAAAACGAGGCGAGAGAGTCATCTCCTCGACCATAAAAAACGTCCTGCGCAGGTGCCAGACACGATCAAATGACCCGGATTTTTCATACGGTTGGCTCCCGGACTGTATGATATTTAGGTTGGCTATAACTATAAGTCCTATACATAGATAATAACTCCCTGACCCGCTAAAATTGTTAATTCAAATTAAATAAAATCGTTAATCAAAGCATCGAAGCATCAATAAATTTTCAGTAAGTATTAAAGATCTGATGTAAGAACATAACTTGCACTCTCTACACAATCTTACGAGACAGAAATCCTCATGACGTGGAATAAAAATAAAAGTTTCTCAAATTTTTCAGCAGGCGGGGTCCTTAATGAAGAACAGGGAGACAACCCATGCGGCCATGCCATTGTACTAACACCAGACAATGAGGAAGTTTCACATTTTCCAAAAATATTTGTTTTCGATTAGGCACATCAATCCTTCCACGTAAATAAATAAATACAAATGTTAAGCCCTTCAGAAATATTTTTTATTTCTCAACAAATGGCTCCCATAGGCGTCTCCGTGGCGCAAATGACAGCGTGCTGGACTGGTAATCCAGAGGTTGCGGGCTCAAATCCCGCCGGGGAGCCATTTTTTCTCGAAACTCGAACCGTGTTGGGCTATGCCCTTCCATCGTCGTCCGGATAATATCAGCCTAATTAATTCATTAATTAAAATACCGGCGACAGATTTATTCATTATATCCATCTTATGAATAAGTTCTGACCCATGAAACTTCCTCATTGTAAATAAAAAAAAAAGGTCTCAACGTCATTATCGCCCATGGTCGTTTCACCCAGCCGCAATATCCTCAGTCAGTTTCACCCTCACGATTTTCTTCAATCCTGGCGGGAAGGGTCACCCGTGACCCGGTTTTGCTAATAGTCGGCTCACAGGAATGAATTTATTCGTATTTCTGAAGGCTTCAAACGGCGTGTCAAATTCAGTGCTTCAATCGAATTCCTAGTATCAATAAGTTCCCGAAATTAAGGGTTTGTCGGTTCTCAAATCAACTTACTCCAGTACAAAAATATTCGTCCAAGAATCCCCATAATTTGAACTGTTAGAATAAAACATGTTTAGGGCTAATTAGGTGCCTCAAAATCGAAGGTCGGGGAAACCAAAACAGCAATTTTGGCGATCCCCATAATAGTAACTTGGTGATCCGATATTCCAAAGTTCCAATTTTTAGATAGCGAACTTAAAAATAGAGATTTCAACGGCAGACTAATGACATTTGTAAGCACTCGGACTTTCGAAACGAAGATTTTAGAAATCAGAGTTGTTGGACTTTTAGTAATGACCCCGAAATTATTTTTTCTCTCTCTGTTGTAAGATAAAAATAGTCATGATCGGAAATTATAAGACATTTTTTGAAGCTTAAAGAAGCCGAAGGGCCGAGGGGCCTCCGTCTAAGCCCCCCAAAATCGTAAAATACTGCATTTTAGTGAGGGAAGCACAGAACTTTGCAGAAATGTTCTATGGACCAATCAGACAGATTTGATTCGCGGTTCCATCCGCTTTTCATACTGGTGGCGGCACAGGGGGGGGGGGCAAAGAGGCACTTAGGGAAATAAATTAACACAATATGAATCTTGCACTTTTTCAGGGTTTTAAAAACTGTAATGGTATCACAAGAGTATATTGAAGAAGGTTTGTCCCGCACACTTGTTCTTATTCTCATTCGTCAGCCTCCAAGAGCGCTTGCCGCCACCGAAGCGATTTCTCTCCAAGTACTCAACCGAATTTCATGAAATTTGGAAAATTGCGTCATACTTGGTGAATAATGAACACATTCTGTAGACGAAACGATCCCACCACTCTAAGGGGGGTTTTGGAGGGGAGGGGAGGAAGGGTGTACAATGAAATCATACTAATTTTCAAAGGGAAACGGATGATTAAACGTTTTTGTCTTCAATTCGATGACGTAAACGATCGCCTTCAAACGTGATTGTCTTCAACTCCGCGTTATTTCACGGGCTTGGCTCCATAAAAAAGTTTTTAAAAAAGGGCAAAGCCGCGCAGAGAGAAAAAGTGCTCATTCCCGGCTAAAATTGGAAAAATCGGCGATTCGCTGATTGGAAAAAGCGCTTTAAAATTAATTTTAAAGTCGATGCGTGCACTAGAAGCTGATTGATACTGATGTGAAATTTAGCAGGTATTTGAAAAAACTACTTTCTTAACTTTTCACATGGTTGAAATAGCCTCGCCCAAGCGACATTTTTTGATTTTCATGGTGGTTTCAGGAACAGGATTTTGTTCTCTTTCCGAATCCACCGTCATTTTTTGTCTAACCACTAACGGTGAGCCGTGAACACGGCAATTACCGTAAAAACTGATGAAACTGGGAAACAACAGGAAAATGCTCATATCTTGTAACCAAAGAATATCGGCTATGCGTCCCTATGACGTTTTTTGTGCGTCCAGGTACGCACTATCACCTGTGCAAGTTTGTCACATTCCTCCTAAATCACCCTGTATATGGCATTACAGTGTCAAGTGTCAATAAATAAGTTACAATTGTTCACAAAACATTTCGTCAAGAAATCGTCCACCGAGTACAGTGAAGCCTCTGCTAATGTCGAACGAATTATTCGCCAGGCAGGAGATGGTTAAAGAATTTGACCGACAAACTTAAAAAACTCTTGGACGCCACAGCCAGCCTGTTTCGTGCCTGAATTAAATTACTCTTTCCTCTCGTGTCATGCGTGTGACGACTGCTGGCGTTATAACAAGCCCTGCAAGGACTCAGCAGAACAAATACGCTCGGCACTGTCAAGATTCCAGACTCCCGGAATACTTGACGACACGAATGAGTGGGTTTCAAACCACAGAGTAGACGAAGAGCACGCTTCTGCAGTACGAATATTTAACGAGCCCCAAACAGAGTTACCCCACAAAAGGGTACCATAGGTGATATGAGTATGGAAAAAACCAAAGTATGCTGTGCGAAGAGTAACCTCGTCCACCGAGAGTTTAAGCCGACGAAGCAGGAATATTGCCTTGGATAGTTTCCCCGACAAGACATCCAAGTGGGCCCTCCATAAAAAATTAAAATCGCTGGAAACATTTTTTTTCTAAAGACAATGACTAAATATGACCAGGAATTGAATACTAGTGCGTAAATGATTGATTTCGATTTATAGCGGGTTAATTAAACTTGTCAATTTTTTTTGTTACCTTAAACGGCCGGTCTGTGACTCGTGACGTGGTTAAGGGGTTGTGACCCCTCCCATCCCTCCGCATCAAGGCTGTTATCATGTCTTGCCCCTTCTTGTCCTACCAATTCTCTTAAGTCCTATTGTTTGATTTGTGGGAAGCTATTGTGGAGGTCACGCGAATGCTATTATTACGTCATCAGTCTATCTAGCCTATTTCAAATGGGTCCCATAACCCAATAGATTTAAAAATTAATAAAAAAATATAGGGCCTGATTTTATTTGAACGGATCGTGTTTTCATGAGTTTTATAACGCCATCAATGAAGTGATCGTTAAGGGTGTCAGCAGAAAGCTTAGATGTATGACGGTGACTTATTATTGGGCTATCACGACAGTATGATTTTGGAAAATGTGTTACTTCCTCATTAAAAGAAGAATCGAGGGTAAATCCCAGAAGAGAGGCCGTCTCGCGGTCCGATTCACAACATTTCAGCTGGAAGCTCAGGCATTTCGTTTTCCACTCGTTAAGGAGTAGACCGTTGTCTTTACACCAAGAAGAAACGTCTGCTGGCGCCTAAGCTCCTCTTGTGGCCCTTACGCCATACCCTGTCCCTGTGACTCCATCAGCTGTGCACTTCACACCCGTACTACGCGGGCGTTTCGGTCGATGCGCGGTTTGTCATACTCACACCACCGTGAACGCCCACACGAAGCCGAGTGAGCCGTGTCACAGCTCGCCGCAGCCTTATAGTGTAATGAGCAATAGCTGGATTCGAACCCAGGCCCGCTGGGTTACGAAGCGAGCATTGTATCCATTACACCATCGAGGCGCGCCGAGCCCATACTTTTCTAATTTTTTCAACAACAGACCGTGATGCACCGAATCAAAGGCTTTAGAGAGGTCGAAGAGCAGAGCACTTGGTCTCCCAGAATCCTCCAGGATACTCATCGCCTCCTTCACAAAAGTAGCTACCGCTGAAGATGTGACGCGTCCCGGACGAAAGCCAAACTGAGACTCAGTAAAAAGATTCGACATCGCTGGAAGAATAGCTATGGGGCGATAGTTATCTGGATCGTCAGGTGACCCTGTTATTAGTAAAGGGATGTGCCGTTCTAGGGAGTACCCTAGAAAACTTGAAGCAAGACGGAAACTCACCAGTGGATGTTATCAAGTTATAAATAAAGGCCAATAGCTCTGAAATAAAATCCGATATCCCACCATCATAGCCGGCGATAGGCCATAAATATCCGTGCTATAGCTAGCCTTCAAAGAAGACAAAGTCTCATACACCTCCTCCACCAAAACCGTACGGAACTGGAATCCACCGCCAGGGCTCCTGAGGGTGGCAGAGAATCACATCCCGAGTCCAAGTTAGCAACGCCATCAATGAAGTGATCGTTAAGGGTGTCAGCAGAAAGCTTAGATGTATGACGGTGACTTATTATTGGGATGAAGTTCCTGATCAACGATCTGCCACACAACCCCCGACTTATTCGACGCTTCTCTGACTATTTTGGAACAATGGGCATTCCTAGCAGAAGCCAATTTCGCTCTGTGCTAGCTGAAGGCAGCTAGCCACTAGCTCACCCAGTACACTCAAAAAATACCCCGCTGCACGATTAGCGTCCCTACAGATGGGGGTTCGGCTCAGCTTATCCCTCGGAGTACGACTCCCAAAGGCGTCTCCGTGGCGCAATTGGCAGCGTGCTGGACTGGTAATCCAGAGGTTGCGGGTTCAAATCCCACGGGGGAGCCATTTTTTCTCGAAACTCGAATCGTTTTGGGCTATGCCCTTCCATTGTCGTCCGGATAATATCAGTCTAATTAATTCATTAATTAAAATACCGGCGACAGATTTATTCATTATATCCATTCAAATCCCTCCAAAGGACGACATCAGCAACCGCAGATCGCACAAACTCCTAGGGGAAAGATGTCTACGCATTATGAAGGGGCTGGGTTTCCTCAACGATGCATCCGTTATAAATGTACAGCGACCAGTTATTGCCTTGTGATCAGACGAGACTCCGGAAGCGATATCATATTCAACAAAATCCTGAGCCAGGGACGTGGAAAAATTGTCTGGCAGGATCCACTTGCCAACCTCGAAATCGAGAAATCCTCCAAGACCGCGTTGAGATTGTAATCTATTGTTCTTGTGCCTTATTTTGATAGGTCTGAAAATGATGTAAAGATTAGACATCGAAAACCGGTTCACCTTAATAAAGAAAAGGGTTGATTAAGTGAGGAGACTATTGTTTTTCTGGGAAGTCAGCAGAACACCTCACAAATTTTCTCCGTGACTAAAAATATTGAGCAATGACACTATCCAGTGATAGGTCAAGCAAAAACAAAAGGGTTAACTGGTGACAACTTCAGTTAAGCAAGTCTGAGGGACGCTTGCGCTTCAGTCTACTACTTCCTTTCCTCTTTCTTCTGGCTTCTGTATCTTTTTTTGTTCTTGAGTGGATTTCTTGGTCGATGACCGACGAGGTTATTCCAATTTCCTCCAAACGCCGATGGCCCAACAATGGAATAGACGATTTCCACCCATGCGCTCTCCAGTCCTACTTCAACAGTTTTGCAACCCGCTTAGGCCAGGTTATGGGTTACTCTTGTCTTGTGCTGTGTAAAGTGAATTTATTATTCTCTCATTCCCGTCAAACTAAAACCACATTTGCAGTTATTCAATTCTGATTTTATTCTTCAGCCTCCGTCTCACGAAACGTATCGATGAAAACTCGTCGTTCCGGGGGCACCTTAACATGAAGTCCCATCATAGTTGCGCATTTATCACACTCCTTCACATGTACTTTCTCTTCACTTTTTCCTCAATTTGGGACGTTTTCAGTCAAGTGCCGGTAAGGTTGAGGGAAAGGGATAAATTTAGTAGCTGGGTCAAAACCAGGTCGACCCGGAATGAAAGAACTCTTACAGTCACTGAAGCAGCAATAGTATCGCATTTTTCTGACTTTAGATGAGAAGCACGCGAAGGAAGTGTAATTGCCGACTCGAAATAAACGAAAAATTCAAAAATCATGTAGTATTTGAAACCGAAATACACTCGTAGTAATGCTAGTAATGTAAAAAAAAATACTGTTAAAGAGGCTCTAGGCAACTAGAAATAAACCCATAACCTGCAGTTCTAAACCTTCGCTTTTTCCACGGAAATCGTCTATAGTCGATTCCTGACGAGTTTGATACAGTCAATCCGACGGCCGTGATTCGATACTTCTCGGTTATCGGTTTCGTGATGATCAGACGGAAGTTTATTCAACATTGCGTATGAACTGATGAGCGCTTACGTCGCGAGTTTCTATGGACGAGATCTCTACCTTTCTTTAATTCGTCAAAAGGCCCACCTCGCTTTGATTCCAGAAAGGAACTGAAATCCCCTTATTTTTCTTTCATTGCCATCTGACTCTTTTTTAAATATTTTTGTAGTGACGTCATTTCGATACACCTTGTGAACCACAAAGTAACCTCAAGTCAAGTTGTTTTTTATTTACATGTCCACTTTGAATTTCTAGTTTTGTTTTGTTTTTTTCCTCTAGTATGTCTAGAAATTGTCACTGTGAGTTTTTAGATTGTTTCACAGGATATTAATAAAGTGAATAATCCACAACTATACTCCGGAGAATCTTTATTTTAAACGGTCAACCTCAACCATGCGCGAGTTGTTGGACTGCTTTTCCGGATATTTCAACACCGCAAGTAGCTCCAATCCTCTTCCGGGAATCACATCAGAAGCCACCGGGAAATCCGTCACTCGTGTTTTTTACGGAATACGTCATGTTTCTGAGTTCAAGACAACTTGTTTTTTTACTGATGTGTTGTGTATATTTGGGTATGTTTCTTCAGGGGGTCGATCCTCTGATAGGAAAGAGAAATACAGGGCTAAGAAATCACGAACGTTTATTTCACATAATAATCGCTCGCAAGCAAGAAACAAACTAATTCAGAAACATTATACAGGGTGTTCAACAAATAGAGGGCAATATTTCGCTCGGTGATTCTGCACTTCAAATGGGTTAAAACGACCCCTGTTGACCATAGTTGAGCGCGGTTTCTAGAGAAAATAGAGTGTAAGGCCCTGTTCACAAGCTCTATGTTTACGTTCTGTGGAGTCTATGCAGCCAAACAGATTTACTCCCTCGAAAAATGAAGCATTTTTATAGGTTGCATAGGCACCACACAACACATACACAGAGCTTGTGAACAGGGCCTTACACTATACTTTCTCTAGAAACTGCGCTCAACTATCAATTTCGTAACGGTGGTCCGACAAGCATAATGAAGGAAGTTCAAAAATGAATTATTTGGAATTAATGTAAGTCGCAAGTAATGAATTAGTAGCAGCTAGCTAGAGCCAATGGCTATAAAATTCGCAATAAACACTAATTTTTCCGGCGAGGGAAGTTGTGAAGGTTGACGCCATCCTTCGTTCCCAAGTGGCAACCAAGAACACATCAATCCTACCTGATTCCGTCAACCAAACGTTCGTTTTAGATACAGGTCACATCAAGACTTGATTGTCATCCTTTTGCAACACAATTCGAACAAATGAAAACTAATTACAAAATAAAAAACCACTATATGGAGCAGTCAACTACTACTACTACTAGCCTACTACTGGGGTGGGCTACGAGACTGGGGGGGGGGGTGGCTACTATTGGGGAATGAAACTATCACTAGCTACGCCAGTGTTCTTGATAGTGTAAGCCGTATTTGTTATCAATTTGAGAGTTAGTTTCATAGGCATTGCTGATAGTGTAAGAAGAATTGATAATTCAGTTTGTATTGTTGTTTGATCTTGAAGAGCTCGTAAATAACTTCACAGGTCTGTTCGCGAAGCTACACTGGGTTGCCCGAGGGTACACTCGGGCGCCCGAAAAGCGTTCGTGAGCAGACGAGTGTAGTTAGTGTAGCGAGTGTAGGGCGTTCGCGATGAGTTCAGAGCTACTCCGGGCTGCCCGAAGTTACTCCAATTTTTTGTTATAAATTGATAACTCTTATCTAACATGCACAGGAGTGAGAAAATATCACGACTGTTATGAATTTACACTGGCTGCTCTGAAAGCGTTCGTGTAGCAAAAAAATCCTCGCTGCCCTCGCCTACACCAGCTACCCCAACCTGCCCTACACTACACTACACTACCGTACACTTTTTCTCCGCGAACAGACTTAACATGTCACTTAATCTGGCTGGGTTTTTAAGATTCTTTGGTGAGTAAATACATCAAACGTGTTCACATGAAAAATTCGGAGAAGAAGGTTCTTGATATGTAGGTACCTAATCCACCTCCTGAATCGAAAAGAATTCGTGGGCACTGGGTTAGAGCTAGCAAAATTATTATAATTTCGCTGTTAGTGCTACGACCCAATTTATTTATACTTACGGTGGTTGAGAGCTCACAAAATAGCTATTTTTCAGTTGACCGGGTGTTAAGTTTTTTCATTATCAGCGGTTCCTTCCATCTCAAGACCTTACTACTTCTGGAGTTGTTCATTCGGGAGGCGTCTTTTTACTGTTAATTTGAATACAGATTCATCACCATCAAAATCTCGGAATGTCACAGATGGAAGAAAAGGCTACGATGCTAACCATATCAACATGGCATTAGACTGGACGAAGAGGACTCAAAGGAGATATTTGCGCTTTGCCTGCAGTCGTCTGCGCTTGAATAATCCTAATAAATGCTCTTAAATGGTTATTTTCGGCAATCTAAACTATACCCGAACAACAATAACAATGACAGATACAAGTTATGGATCACACCAATACCGACACTGATATTGAAGGGTATAGTAGAGACGAGGTGCTCGGGTAAATTTTATTAATTATTAAAAAGTATAAAAATAAGCACGAAAGTATACAATATAGTAAGTAATCGCCTCGAACCTTGAATGGAATAGAACAAGGCACGATATGAGAGATAGGTAAACAAATCATCCTCCTCTGTCGTAATTATTGGTGATCCAGCCGAAATGAACAAGTGAGAGGACCCGCATTGCGAGGAACTTCGGTAGTCAAAAAGTGGGAAGAAGAAAGAGCGAAACAAAAAAGAAGGCGCTGAGACCGGGAGTTTTTGGGCCAGCACCCGAGCTCGGGGAAAGTCGTCTCGTCGACGGCAACGCTAGCAAAGGATAAAACCGTGAGGAAGAAGGGACGTTTCAGGGGGCAACGCGAGAAAACGAGCGAGCACCGGTCTTTTCTCTGTTGTGCCCCGACGCCATGCAATTGCTGATCGCCGGTCTCCGGCCGTTCGCTGTGGCTCCGTTGACTCTGTTGTTGAGCGGTTCCCGTAGGTCGGACTCCCCCGTCGCGTTCGCGTGAAGTGCATTTCCATCATATTCTTGAGTAACCGGTGATCCCCTTATTAACAACTCGAACTAATGTAATACCGAGCCCTATTAGTCGACCTTAGCGTAATTAATAAATGTACACACTTTTCCACGAGTTGTAATGGCAAAAAAAGAATGAAAAAGACGTGAATATAATCCAAAATTTAACATACCGCTTATACACGTTCGGTATCACTAGTTCCTCTATGACCGGCAGACAGCGTCTTCTATAGCTACAATCGCCAATTCACAATTGGGAAAGGACACGGCAGGTTACGATCGAGTTGGCATTGCATTCTTATCTATTCCTGGTTGCCCCGTTCATGTAAGTTCTACATTGGAAGCTTGCTGCAAATCGGTTTTTTTTTTCAATAACTCAGTCTTGATGGCTTTGTAGGCATCAAAATTACGTAAAATGGAACTTAAGTGACTAAGCTGGGGGATTATCGAAGGAAGGATCGCCGCTATCTTAAAAAAAAAATGAAAATAAATCGGTGCCGGTCCTTGCTCGTGAGTATCCAATCGCTCAACATTTGACATCTTGTCATCAATAAAAATCGGGCAACTTACTTCAATCATAGTGTCCTTTCTAGTACAAAGATTCATTAGTGGCAATTCGACAGACGTCCGTCATTTCCCGGCGATGTCAAGCTTGGGTAATGTAAATTACCTCGATGACGTGGTGAGTGCATTCACACAAGAGGAATTTCGCGATTTGAAATCACTTGAACCGCAACACGTCGACAGAAGTGGCTTAGTTAGTACTTCGGGAGTTCGGAATGCCGGAGACAAGGGCTTTGTGATGACAAGAGTGAGTTTTACGTTTTTATTCAAGAAAAAAGGCCAGTTCACAATTTATTGTCGGTACGGGAACGTAAATGCGAATGGGTGACTATAGTGGGACCAGAGCAATCGTCTCATTTCAAACCCTTTCACGTTGCCATCACGTCAATTTGGAAGTGGCTTAACTTTCAACTAGCGCGTTAGGCTCGTTTCACATATACGAGGTTTCACGCGGCGCGGTTTTGGCTGCCGCGTAGTGACCACGTACACCTTTACACACGTGCGGTACATATTAATTGGTTCGATGAGAAAGTGGCATTCACGCGGATTACACGCGGGGGCCTCGTGAAACCGCGTTTGTGTGAAAAGAGCGTTGGAAATGCTTAACATAGAATGTTCACGTGCTCCTTTTATAGCGCTGAAGAATATTACTTCACCCTGATGCTTGGAAGAGAATCTGAAGAAGGATACACGGTCCTTTCCAGCCCTCGAGTAGCACCCAACAAACGCGTAGTTCACCGGCATTTCGTTCTTTTTGGATCGGTCGAATAAACGCCATTTGTGTATTAAAGAATAAAAAGACCACGTTTTGATGTTTCTCTAGTCAAAATTCATTTTCCAAGTAACTTAGGGACAAGACTTCTTGGCCGAGCGATGTGGGGAATACACATTCTGTTCTGCCTCAGTGACTGAAAACCGGAAGAAACTATCTCCGTCTGTGGATCAATTGCTTACAATAGACCTAAATTTCAGCTCATAAAACATCAAACAACTTTTGGAACGTTAAAATTAAGTAAATATAAATGAATCACTCAATACTGTAATACATTTTTGGTAACCAGGAAAGGTAATATAACCCAACTCTTATCTCGTGTCCGTTCCCGATTATATCCCTCGCCTAATTAGTATTTTAAAGTAAGTAAGCTCATACGGGTCAGTATTTATCAAAAACTGATTGTTTATTTATTGCTGCTGGGGTGTAGCTCTCTAGAACGGTCAAGTTTGCACGAAAACTCTATTTAAAAAGTAATTGCTTCACCAGGCTACAGAGCTATGAACCCACAGCTTCACAAATAATGATTCTATTAACACAAATTCGTGCAAGGCACTAATTACCTATTTTTGTCTTGCAGCTCATGAGTGCGACGCGAACATTTAAGAGAGTTAAATTTAACCCAGAAGATGTACCGGGTGCAGTCTTGTCAGGGAGTCCTGATGCCGCTACGGTGGAGGATCTCGTCAGGTTTTTGAAGTGCTGAGGGGTGAAATTACAGTCCAAATCGAAGGAGTACTTGGTTAGCTTGGATCGTCACATTCTAGGCAACATTTTCGTGAAGTGCCACATTTGAAAAAACCTCGACATTCGTTACTGGGGGAGCGCCGCTCCCCAAACCAGACCATTGAGGGAGCATTCGTTCCCCCTGAAATAATTGTACTGTTTTGGGGGTGGCGATATAGACAAAATATTAAAGACCTCATTGCACGTATTTTTGGAGGTGTAAATCGAGATTTAACTACTACGCTCCCCCCCACGATGACCCAATTGTTGGCTTGTATTTCCCTCACAGAATTCAGAGGAAATTATTGAACCCTCAGCCATGTTCATTTGTTAATATGAATGCGCATTTCGGAGCGACCCCCGCTCCTACATCAGCACGAGAAACGAAATTAACTCCACCTTACAACTCGGCTCCCCCATTTCCAAAATTCAAGTGATCCAACCCACAAAACAAATCAAACCCCGCTCGAAATTCAGCCCCCCCCCTGCTTTGTCAGCAAGGGGGTAGAAATAGGGTTGCCAGATCTCCGGGCCTAGGACTCGATCCCCGGTCTCCGGCCGGGCCGAGAAAATCTCTGGGCCAAAAAATTGCGTGCATTATTCGGGAAGAAACCTAAAAAAAAAACTTGGAATCGTATTACAAGAGCGTTATATTTATTTTGTCTATCTCTTGATAGATGGATGCGGCTATGCAAAGGCCAGTTTTGATCCGGAAAGGTTCAAACTACATAAATGCCCTGACGGCAAAAATCGCTCCTACAGTCACAAAAATGTTTCCAACCGAATAACGGCCTCTCCCCCACCCATTCTCATGGCCACCAGACTGTTGATTGAAGCAAATGCAAATTTAAATTTAACCAAACAGTCTGGTTTTCCGTTCAAAAAGTTGACAAAACCATCCCTGAAATTTGATGCTCACTGCCATTTAACCAGGAAATTAGCTCGAACATTCGGATATAAAATGATTGATTATACAAGATACCTATTTGGCCAAAATTATTGTTAATTTTGCTTCCTAATAACCATCCAATTGCTTGGACCATGCAATAGGTAAATCAGATTCGAGAACATTTTTCGCCGTGCTAACCAAGTACTCTTTTGATTTTGACTGTAATTTCACCCTTCTGCACTTCAAAAACCTGACGAGATCCTCCACCGTAGCGGCGTCAGGACTCCCTGACAAGACTGCACCTGGTACATCTTCCGGGTTCAATTTTACTTTTTTTACTGGTCTTGTGCAAGATAAAAATAGGTAATTAGTGCCTTGCACGAATTTGTGTTAATAAAATCATTTGTGAAGCTGTGGGATCATAGCTGTGTAGCCCGGTGAAACATTTACTTTTTATGAGGAGTTTTCGTGCCAACTTGACCGTTCATAAAGACCATTTGATAAATAGTGAGCCGTAATAAGCTTACTTACTTTAAAAAACTAATTAGTATTAGGTGAGGGATTCCGAAATTGGGAAGATTAGGGAAACGACGTTTGTAAACTTCCTCGTAGGAAACCGCCATGAAACCCTGATTGCGCATGTGCCGCACATCTTTTATTAAGACTACTATCTATCACTAATGCAAGTCAGTGTGAAGGTTACGGGAACTGGTGAGAAATTTATTAGCTCTGTTCGTGAACCTGCTCTGGGGTGCACCAGTGCACCCCAAAAGCGTTTGCGAGAAATTTGTGCAGGTTGGTGCAAAGATGGATGTAGAGAAGGAAGGTGAGAGGGGGCTTTAGGTTACAGAGAAGGTAACACGGCAGAGCATTGAATGTGCAAACAAGTATAAACTGGGGCGAGGATTAACGTCATCCGGATATCGTTGCGGCTCCGTAGGTCTCTTCCCATTGGCTGTCTCAAAAGGTGGGGTTTCAAAAAGTCCTCCTTCACACCATCCACATCCCCACAGGTACTTCTTCAACCAATAGCAAGGCAGTGGCGGTTCTTATGTGTAGGCAAGGTAGGCAGCGCCTAGCCAGAAATCAAGGGCCAAATATTTTTTTAGATGCCCGAATTATCATGAAATTATTCAACTTAACAACACTTTAATTTGCGGTATTTTAAAAAAGCTTTTTTGACGAGGTGGTGATAGCATCTCATAGTGGTTGCGCTTAGCCACTGAAGTATGCAACCCTCAACACTCACGTGCCATAATGGTTAGACGAAGCCACCAGTGGCTTGTGTAAGGGAAAAAGGGTGGTTAAGGCGACGTAACAAAGAGCCTTCGCCATCCTCTCGCTTCTTCGTCTATCCTTCTTATACACAGAGGCCCCCTCAAAGCCCGCTCTCCTAAGGCTCCTAAAGGCGATCTCACCCGTCGTCTTTTATGAGAGGGAGCGAGAAAGAAACAGGCAATAGGAAAGAGGAAAGTAGGAGGGTGACGGACTGACGGAGAATAACCTTCGAGTCAGCACGGGGAAGCGAATGGCATGGTTTTATTTTTTCTTGTGCGTCTACCTGCAGTTTTGCTTGTTGTACTCGGATTTCTTTGCGTCGTGAATTATAAATTAGTTTCATTGAGTGTTATTTCCTTATTTTACGATCTAAAAGAAGTAAAATCATGGATCCTGACCGGACCGGACCGGAGTGCCGTTGATGAATGCGTTGTTTCCCTCATAAATAGGATAGGCCTTTTTCTCAACGGAACGAAGATGAAAAGGTATACATCGTTCTATTTAAAGGCCGGCCGTTACCCACAATTTCTATTTTACGTGGGGATAAGAAATCTGGTAAGAAGTTTTATCGTCCCTTTAATTCTTCGTGGTACAAATCACAATAAACTGGCTTAACCAAGGTTACTTGCTAAGTACTGCATACACATTATTGTATTTCACATAAAGGATGTGCAGTGAATGAGGGGGGGGGGCAAATATTTTCGCCTACCCTGGCCAGAACCCCAAGAACCGCCACTGTAGCAAGGGATTTTCGGAGTTAACTCAAGCTCTTGGTGACGTCAATCATGGACCAGCTGCGCAATAGACAATTCAAGCTCTAGTTATAATATCTCTATGGCCCTGCACTACACTACACTTTTTTTTCGCGAACAGATACATATTGCTAGTAGAGCAAAGTTATATTGGCGATTGTAGCTATCACTAGCGGCGCTAGTGTCGTGTGATAATGAAACCGGTACTCCCCACATCTATGTTAAATGATAACAAGTTTTGTGTTTTTTTCAAGTGTTTTTTCGTGGTCAACGTCAGTCGCATAACGGGAAGAAAGTAGTCAGTTGGCCTAAAGTGACGAAAACAGAAGAACATGATTTCTGATACATTTATACTCAAACGTCAAGCTAGCTCCCAAGCCTTTCGGCGGTCGACTTTCTCCCAACACTGGGCTAATTGATAGCTGACATCGTTGAACCCTCAATTTTTGGGAAACAATGAAATGACAATGCTGTGTCTCGGTTACGACGGGAAGAGCAACCAAAGACACAGCAGTTTTCTCTGGATTAACCCTTGAGAGACATCCCACGAGCGCCTTATCATTTCTTTATTGGTACTCGCCAGCTCACCGTTTCGTTCTAGTGCTCAAAGAATGGCACGGGTTCAGCAAAATGGTCGAAAACGTTTTTGAATCGGTGTTTTCGGGTTTTCTTGCTCCAACAAATGGCCGACAGTGAGTTTCAGTTCGGGTATACTGCGCACCCGCATAACCGTCTTGTTTTCTTGATTTGGTGATGCCAAAGGTACAATATCGAGGCCTCCTCATCACCGTCGCATTATTTAGCCGTAGTTCACAGTAAAAAAGTGTCACTGACCAACATTTTTGATACATGAACTTCCTCATTGTAGAAAACCTTTGTTTTAGTTTGTTGTCAAATGACAACAACAAATCACATGGAGTACCGGACACAATGTCTCTCTGAAACGCCGCCAGATATCGCATCCATTAGCTACAATCGCCAATAGAAAACCAAGTTATCCAGCTTACTAGGGGAAGGCCGCGAGACCTTTCGTGAGTTTGAAATTTTGCTCCCGCCAGAGCGTACTCCTATCGCTACCAGATATTATCTCTTATCTTTTGAATCCTCCTTTAATCAAAAAATCGGCAAAAAATGAAGATGTTGTTTACTTTTGAACTAGTGTTATTCTGATTTCGCTCTTTGTTTGCTCTTGAAAGGAAAAAAAAAAAAAAAAACGTTCCGATTCAGAGCAGAACTCACAGGAATTGTAGAAATACTGTTGTTCAACTAATTATCGTAATTTATGTACCGTTCGTCTGTTCGTTTTTGGCGATTTCTCGCGTTGTTTTTTATTTTTATAAAGATACATGCCGTGCTGTTTTGTGACAGCGGCTACCCCATCACAAAAGACCAACCCCCGCCAAAACATTCGTTTTTCTCACCTTCTGGAAAGAAAACATATTGGTTAATTTGGCCCTCCTGAAGTTTCCACAAGGAAGTTTTCGTATAAAACTCGTATTATGCATCCTCTTACATGCCCGAATGAAACCCCAAACTTAATCGACTGCTGGACTAGTAAGCGGAATCGGTGTTTTGTGTTGGCATAGATCATTATTACTTACTACTATCATGTGATGATGTGAATAATTAGTGTCGAATCGCCGTTGCCTGGGTCTAACTCAGATGACCAAAATAAGCTTATCCCGAATAAGGAACAGCCCGATGTCATCCTCGTGAATCCCGACGATTTGGCAAGTGCTATTAATAGGCGATCACTGGGGGACGATAGTTATCCCCGGAAAAGGAGTCGTGTTTTTGGAGTTTGGTCCTATCATCAATCAATCGGAGGACAGGGGCGTAGGTACGGGGTGATATATTCCCCCTCCCCCATTATCGCTTCACCTTCAGGCCAAACACCCCTGCGGAAGTGCGGATGCGTTTATTTGTTAAGTGTTTCAAAAGAGGGCTTCAGGCCTATGGATTGCGTGGTCATCGTGTGCGGGAAAATTCGTTCATCTCCTGTAAGCGGTGAGCGGACGAAAATGGCCTGTAACGGCGACATCTTCGCCTTCCTGAGCCCCAAAGCTCAGGGAGATCACACTAACGCTAAGTTCCACCACGGTCTCGGGTTTCGTCTCGATCGGTTCAAGTAATTTTTTTATTTTGAGCCCGCGTCTGCGCCGCATAGCCCGCCCTTGTTCTTTCTGGAGGTGGTCAAATAGATTGCTGGCTTTGCTTCTATCCAGCAATAGCCCGTGAAATAACCATTTTGAAAAAGCCAAACTGACAACATTTGGTTTTACACAAAAACTGACGAGATTTTACCCAAAAACTGACGATTTTACCACAAGATTGATTACCCCACCCCAAAACCGGATATTTTACTCCAAAACAGACAATTACGGAGCAAAACTTGCGTTTTCCACTAAATCTTACGTTTTTCCCAAAACGGAAGATTTCACGCCGGAACTGCGACGACTCTGACTTGAAACTAACAATTTTATCCCAACAGTGACGATTTCACTC
Organism: Corythucha ciliata; assembly: GCA_038030265.1. Taxonomy (NCBI): domain Eukaryota; kingdom Metazoa; phylum Arthropoda; class Insecta; order Hemiptera; family Tingidae; genus Corythucha; species Corythucha ciliata. The sequence goes on along the minus strand of CM075942.1, from coordinate 28,318,001 downwards.
CGAAACCGTCGATTTCACGCCCATGCAGATGTGTTGCACCAAAATCGAAGATTTTACTACAAAACTGGTGGTTTTACCAGATGACTCAATATTTCTCCCTAAAACTAACTATTTTGCGCCAAAGTTGAAGTGCTACCCCAAAGCTTGCGATTTTACCCGAAAACCTGACATTCTACACTAAAACTATACCATTTTTACTCCAAAGATGTCGATTTTACACAGCAACTGACAGTTTCTTCGAGAATTGATAATTTTACAACATAACCTGGCTATTCTATCCCAAATAATTCACTGCTAAAAGCACGTCCTTCGCGATCCCCCTTCCCTGTAGGCGACACCTCAAGTTTTGAGGGCTGAAATTTATGTTAAGTTTGTGTGGAGGACCCCACGATACTTCCATGTTCACGTCGTTCGCTTACAACGTGCCTTTCACATGAAACAATTCCGACACGAGTGATTAATCATTAAAACTCACCCATTAAAATTAATTAATTTGCCCTAGCCTGTCCTGAAGTTCTGTTCTCATAAAAATGCCAAAGTTCTAAAATTTGCTGGAAAGAGCTCTATGTCTCTCAATATTCATCCCATGTCAACGATTGATGCAATAATAACACACACAAAAATATGAACACACAAATTCTAACGACGTGACGAATAATGAATTTTGTAGCCTAATATAGTTCTCTTTAACGGTAACTATCAATTTGAATATTCAACACGATCAATGAATTAAATAATGGACACAATTTGATCAATAAGACACTCGCTAAAACTCGAAATGATCGAAGAGAAACGAATCTTCGAATACATCCTCGTCAATTTGTTTAAAAAATTAATTTAAAAATAACCAAATTGAATTTCGAAAAAATGGCCAGTTCATCGATGGGGAATTTTGTTGTGGTCATTTTAAGCCATCATGAGAGGAAATCGGACTAAAATTCTTGTAGGAGATAGGTTTGGGGCAAAAAAAGAGGTGAAACGCATTCCAAACCTTAGCAACTGTACCGCTCAACAAATCTTATTCAAATTTTAGCAGCGTCTTCTAGGAACCTAGATGACCATTTTGAACGATCGATCATCAAATTTTATAATATTCTCTTGGAATTATAAGGGTCCAACCATTTTTACTCCGAACACATTTGTTATAATATCTTCCAAATCGCTCAACCAATCGTTTTCAAATTTTACGGTGTACATCTAGAGATGAAGACACAACTTTTGAGCCATCACTCGTCCAGATCTGTCGAGAAAAAGTGGACGACGGACGACAGACGCCATACTGAAAATCGAGATTTAGGCCTTTTCGGGGTCCTGCCCCCCTATTCTGTAACTTTTAACGCGTGCGTTAGCGAAATTTCTCTGCTGATAACTTTCAATTATTCGCTTTGTTTATTTCGCTAACGCACGCGTTATGAGTTACAGAATAGGGGGGCAGGAACACGAATCTGGTGTCAGCTAAATTTTTTTTTTTTTGCCATTACCAAACTTCCTTCCCTACAGGAACATGGAAGTAAAAAGGAAGATTTTACTCCTAAATTGACTGATTTTAGGCTTTCATCCTTAAAACTGAAGATTTCACCACTAAACTGCCAATTTCATTCCGTAAAATTTAAAATAACTATGTAAAATTTACCCCCTCCCAACTCAGAAATGGATTGTACAGCCTGAAAAAGGTCCGAAACTGGGAATTAACTACCAAAACGTCTAATGTTTCTTTGATAAATCTATCAACAAACTCAATGTACAACCCACTGACAGACTGTGGGATTAGGCCCAATTTACTCCATTTTTTAGACTGTAGGAACAAAAAGTCACGTTTATTGCCCAAACTCTCATCCTCTGAGGCATAATTGACAGCTTTTAAACGTTGAAAGGCCACAGCGACAGTTCACAGACAAAAGGTGGGGAGTTTTTGAATTGAAAATCTGGGATTTAGTCAGGGTGTAAACTTCAAGTTCCCACTTTGTTTCTAGTAGTCCAGTCATTAGGTGATTAGGACAAGAAAAAACTGCCGGCTTAGTTTTTAAGACGGATTTATTTGTTTGTTTTTTTTTGGTGCTGAATTCAAAAATCTAGTCATGGGCTAAATTCGGATATAACTTCTCCATGAAAATCGTGAAATTTAGGGAATTGATTTAGATTTTCGTTTATAAATCTGAAGGACGCTTTCTAGAGAAAAAACATCCGTTTGAAAGAATGCTGATGAAATACACAAAAAAAAAGACCAAAGTTATGTTGTCTAGTTCCTAGGATGATGGGTAAAATGTGAAATACCCCCCCCCCCATCATAACGATATTTCAATGTGATTCCCCCGCTAGGACAAATTCCTACCTACGCCCATGTCGGAGGATCGTTATTCGTAATGATTCAACCGTAAAGGTTCGAAGAAGCTGGATAGCATAGTACAGTCAAAAAATGATTCCTTGGGGGCAAAAATCGTCAACCCTTATTCTAGTAAAAGGCTAAAAATCTTTTATTATAGTACAATACGAGACCCGTCGAGTCCCGAGTTGTGGGAGGGGGAACCAGGATTATGGAGTGGCAGAAAGCTTGGAAAATTGCCTAAATTTGAAATTTTCCAAATTAATGTAACATGGTGGTTCCTGACGTATATTTTGACGCTGAGTCGAATGAGACCAAACCCACATCAGTATCTGAGTTAGGATGCAACTTGTACTAAAAAGCGCTGTTTTTTCTCCTAAAATTGTGACAATTTTTAATTTGAATAAACATTCCTGGTTGACCGGCGTTCATATCATTCCTGATGTAGTTTTCGATGCTGAATCGAATGCGACCAAAGCCAGGCCGCCTATACTTTCCGAGTTATGACCAAGTTCGTATACAAAAAAAAACAAAAAACGGAGGAGAAAAAACGACGCTTTTTAGTACAAATTACACATAACTCTCATGACCTGTGTTTGGTCTCATTCGACTCAGCGTTAACAAATAAGTGAGCAACTACCTCAAATTTAATTCATTTCCAAAATCTCCAATTTAAGCGATTTGCCAAATGTTCCCTCACTCCGCAATTATGCCCCCCCCCTTCAGCTTAGGACTCATCGGATCTCGTATTTTTCTATAATAAGGGATTCTTAAGCCAAATTTCAAAGGTGGACGAGTTTTGCCCGCTAGGAACATTTTTGGGGAGTTATTGCATTTTGACGTTCAAAGCCCCGTCCACACGTTCAAACTTTTCTTCAAACTTACTTGTGCAAACAGTTTCGCTCCAACTTATAATAAAGCACAAACCTGCTAATTCAAACCCGTTTGCACAAGTAACTTTGAAAGCGTGGACGGGGCTTAAGGGGGAGTTGTACTTGTGCTTCCTCGACCCCCATCCAATCATATCGCACCTACTCGGCGTTACGTGATTATCGCAGTATTTCTACACCAATCCTGGATTTCAAGGTCTCACTTAAATCTCCAGAAAATTATGCACGCGCGTACGATCTTCTTTTTTCGTATTTCACCCCTGAAATATCTGTAAAACCCTCATAAAATTTTACCTTGAAAATTCACTCTCTTTCGACGACTTATTTAGGAAAACAAGATCGTACGCACGAACAGAATTTTCTTGAGGTTTAAATAAACCTTGAAATCCATGATTGGTGCAGAAATACGGCGACAATTTACGTAAAGCCGAGTTGGCGAGTCATGATTGGAGGGGGTTCAAGGAAATACATATACAACTCCCCATCATTTGCTTTGGACGCTTGCCTCTTTCCCTATTACCGTCAACAAGTTACACTAACAGAAACGCCTTGTTTTGTGTTACGTGAGGTTGTTGCGTTTCTTGAATAACACAGTGTTTCGTAGATTCGACGAAAAAAAAAAAAAAAAAAGCGTTGAAAATGCTTGAATGGAAACGTGAATAACATGGATGCCATTTCACGTCTGGCAGCACCACAGCAAGAAAATATTCTGGATTTTGGAGGTTCGGGCAACCGTTGCACTACTGAATATTATTTAATGTGGGTACTTGAACATTTTTACTCCATCCAATTCGGTCGTTAAATGTACAACAAAGAAGTTCATTTCAGCGTACCCCATAATCCGTTCAAGAAATATTTTTTCCTGGATGCAAGCAATATATCCGATCTGTTTCAATGGGTAGTCGTGATGCTTGAACGAGCGAGTTCTCTAATAGGTTTTGTAACAAACCTATGGCAGTTACCGATGCATGGTTCCTGCAATTAGTATTTCTGAATGTAAGACAAAGAAAACACATCCTTCATGATACTCTTAGGTGGCGAACACACTAGAGCGACACGATATCGCCGACGCTTATTAACAGCGTTAAGGACAGATAGAAACAACTGGAAATGAGTCAGAGTGATGTAGAAACGATATCGTATCGCCATTGTGTGAACGCCGCCTTACTTTGGCCAGAAGAACGCGCTTCTACTTTTCAAGCCTCAATTCTTCCGATGGGACCACTTTTATGTTCAAGAAATGCTTAGCACCTAAATTCATCCACCTGCAGCCACTGATACCGTACACCAAATAATTGACAAGTCCGTATTCTTTATGGCCGAAATATTTCTTACGTCCATCAAACTATTACTGACGAATCTAAGTAGCAACAACCGCAGAAAAAATTGGAATTCGCAACTACATTGGCTTGTTTTTATAATGGCTGCTGCCGAAAATGTTAAAACCATTTACCAAACAGCGCCCAAGTGGTAGGAGACTTACGAGGATGTGTTTGCTCCAAGATCATTTAGTTCATCCAAATAGTGGCGACCAACTCTTACAGGCATATTCGCTCAACTCCGTCGTACAAAATATGAACTTGGAATGCCGACCAAACAATTATTTGAAATTAAAAAAACTTCCTAATGAGTTGTTCGATGTAGAACTACACAAAACGACGAGACGGTCATCCCATCAGGAAATAATAAAATCATCACTCGTTATCATAACCCGACAAGATGGCGGCAAGATTGGAGATCATAGGTCTGTTCGCGAAGCTACACTGGGTTGCCCGAGGGTACACTCGGGCGCCCGAAAAGCGTTCGCGAGCAGACGAGTGTAGTTAGTGTAGCTAGTGTAGCGAGTGTAGGGCGTTCGCGATGAGTTCAGAGCTACTCCGGGCTGCCCGAAGTTACTCCAATTTTTTGTTATAAATTGATAACTCTTATCTAACATGCTCAGGAGTGAGAAAATATCACGATTGTTATGAATTTACACTGGCTGCTCTGAAAGCGTTCGTGTAACAAAAAAATCCTCGCTGCCCTCGCCTACACCAGCTACCCCAACCTGCCCTACACTACACTACACTACCCCACACTTTTTCTCCGCGAACAGACCTTATATCGCCTAGCGATGGTAGTGAGATCTAACGGGAGCAAAATTTCAAACACGGATTTAGTAATCACTTTTTCCTCTGAGTTGCATAACTTGGTTTTCTGTAAACTTTGTAGTAGAGGCACCGCTGCGCTCTACCGGTCAAACAACAGCAACAACCAGTTCTTGCTCGGCCACGAATGAGTAAAAAACAACTTTAACTAGTGAGTTAAGTTGTTATTTATCCATTGTGATTTTTGAGGCCAGTAAAAAACAACTTTACGTGGAATACTACGTGGAACATAAATGGTATACTTTACCCGCAAGTCGCGAGAAAATCTCTTTGTCACATTAGTGTTGACGAACAGGCGTCAACAGAGAGGCGAGACAAGTTTCCTTGATGCCTGTCTGACAGCAGGATTGTAGTGAAATTTATGTGTGATTTGACATGTGACAAAGAGATTTGTTTCGGCCTGCGGATGCCTTGAGAATGGGGTGCATTACCACGAAACTAGACGGCATAATAAGGAATAATCAAATAATGTTACTGAAAAAAATAATAATAATTACATAAAGTTATTTAACATTCACGAAATAATTAAAATTTGTCAAGGGTCTTCTTTATTTCTTTTGCTTATATAGGTGATATAAAGCATGAGTTGAGTCAAAATCGATAAAACTAATGAAAATACAGTCGATATTCAAATTGATTTTAGTTGGATTAAATGATTTTTTTTAGTTGAAATATTCTTTTATTTTTTGCTGGCTAGTTTTGGGGTATGCGCTCCCATTATCAAGGCAACCAACATAGAAACTAATCTCTGTCACATGTCAAGAGCTTCAAATTACCAAAAAATCTTGAGACACGGCCACACACAGAAACTTGTTTCTTAAACTCCAATTAAAAAAATTGATTGTGCGATTAAGCAGACTGCCATAAAGTCGGATGTACAGAAAGGATGTGTGTTCTAATACGGTCAAGAAAAGGGCACCAGGCACCTCTTTATACGATTTTCGTGCCCTGAAACACATCTAAGTGGTCAGCAAATGACGATACTCTAATGGCAGGTAAGTATAGCACGAAGAGCCTCAAACTCAGTGAACACATTCATTATTCCGCCAATTACGGCTGATTAACAAAATGCGACGATAAAATCGTCCTGGTTGCCTGTAGTGAGGAAGTAGAAACTGTAGTCAGAAGTTTGTTCGTCTACAAGGGACATAAAATCTAATACGCTTCGCGTAGGGGCACAAGAAAGAATGATAACTGCTCCCGTCGCATTTGAATAAGACCAACAAAAATACGTTGAAACGACTGAGGCTAGACATGAGACAGTAAGCAAGGTAAGTCTTAAAGGGGCGGGGAAAGAGGCGGAGCGACTAGCGAGGAAATCACTTGATGTCCCCTTGAAGGTTGATTGTTGCCGCTGCAGGAGTGCAGGCGGGGTGGTAAAATTTAATATCGAGATCGCAGCGAATGGTAGAATGAAGAAATGAAAAATGCATTGGAACGTAAAAATTGCACGACACTAATCCAAACTCCTGTAGACAAGAGAGGATAAGGAAGAGAGAAAGCACAAGAGCTCACGCACAGAAATGAACGGTATTCACAAACCTCGCCGAAAATGTTAAATGTAGATCAACCGTACAGGAAAGAAACTGGCTCATAGCACGGCTTGCCGACCATGAAGATTGAATAATGCGTTAAATAAGAAATCAGCAATGTCCCTGTAGTCGCAAAAATCTCAAAAGAAAAAAAACCAGTAGTTTATGTGGCGCCAAAGTCTCCGCACTCAGTGGGATAAACAATCAAATTAGACACATCAACATCCTACTCGAAATAATTCGTTTGTACTACAATAAAACTCGGATGAGAATAACTACGGAAGCGGTGCACCAAAAAGGGTGCAATGACATGCAGGCGATTAAAATGCGTTTAACCTTGCCCGAATTTTAAACGAAACCACGTGTCACGCTCGGAAATGCAGTGAAATGTAAGATCAAAAAAACCAGGTGCAAATACACGCGCAGCCTATTAAATGTTCTTGCTGGTGGCTAGAAGGATGTAATGTTATTCGGATGATTACATATAAGGCAAGGAACTGTAACACTTCATCAAGTGTTATCATTCTCAGCGTTTCCTGTTAAAATTGCCCAGAAACCGAGTAATCTAGGAAGTGTTACTTGTCCCAGAAGGGGCGAACGCCGACCACTCAGCACCAAACGTGAAGAAATGGGAGCAACGAGCGATAGGACATGCAGAAGAAAGAGGATAAAATGAAAGTTGAATCCAGAACGCTGGGAGAAATTTGGTTTGTCTCATTTAATAGCTTGCTGTAAGAGACTAAATAGTTGTTATAATCAAAACCGTAATCACATTACCTTCATGGCTCATCCAATAAGGTTTGAAAATTTTCATTCTCCAAAGCTCGATGTCTGGGGACGTCTGAAGAACGCGCACACCAAGACCGTCAGTCAAATTAAAATTCTTAGGCACAGAAGTTCCACGGACACAAATCTTTGACTTTTCCCTTTCTGAGCATGTTGTCTCTCCTAGCTTCGGAAGTTTCCTAAGCTTCAAACACACCGACCAAACTACCACTCCTTTAGCCTTTGATTGCCCTGTGGCAAATCCAAAATCACGATCTTTCCTTTTCCAATCACGCGTAATTTCATTATTCGAGAACTTTCCTTCGCAGAAAGTTAAAAGTAAGAGAACGAGCCGACTTCAAATGACACATTAACTGTTTTTCTTCACACACGCACAACTCACTGGGCATCTTTTGAACCGACCACCACACAAACGAAAGCGATTCCCCTTGTTGAATATTTCTACACCGTTTTGAGCGGAAAGGCGAGCCCAAGAGGGGAAAAAAGGGAAAAGTCAGCCACTCGCCGTGCAATCACGTCGCTTCTGTGACGAGAACTGAGGGCTTGAGTGCGAGGGGGAAACACACGAAAAAGGGGTTGCTTTTAACCTTCTGACAACTGGTTAGCTTCCGAGGAAAAAAAAAACTGGAGCGTTCCCATCAAAACCACCACAGAGCTCGAATGGGAATAAAACTTGAATCTTTTTGTATCAAAATTGACTCGCCACTGTAATATTATCGACATTTTCGGTTGGAAATCGGGGAAGACGCCGGCATTTCTTGGCCGATGCGATGAGGTAAATTCGGGAAGCAACGCTCAGCAGCCACAGATACCGCGTTCAACTTAAAATGGAAGGTTTCAGTTTTGGTAAGGTTATGCATTTGCCGCGTACGATCAACCACAAAGTACAAACATTGGATTGGGAATAATAATGCGACAGATTTTGAATTATCTCTGAATTTGTGAGTTCCTCCGAATTATGACCGGGAAAGAAGAGATAAAATTGAGTCTGAGGAGGCCGGTGAAAATCGCCAAATGGAAAGTCGAAGACGGGACGATAGTGTACGACGGCCGTGTTCTCCTCCTGTACGAAGAGGGCGACGGGTTTTCTGCGACGACGAATCCTGCTGGAACTGGAACGAACAGAGTATCAAAATTAAAATCTAAAAGCGTCGGAACGGTGAACAAGCTGTTGAAGAAAGAAGGCGAGATCGTTAACCCGGGGTACGATTATTTAGATTTGTTGACTTTGTAATTGTCTCTCCTTCAAATTCGATGTCTGAAAAGATCTTTTCCATTTCAACAGTGAGGCGATAATGGAAATACTCGTTGGCTGCCCTCACCCGACTGTAATCAACGATCTGTGTGCCGAATGTGGAGCTGATCTTCAGAAAGATGATCAGAACCATTCCGACGCTACCATTCCCATGATTCACAGCATGCCAGAACTCAAGGTGAGCCACGAGTTGGCTCAACAGATTGGCCGTGCAGACACCGAGAGGTTATTGAAAGACAGAAAGTTGGTTCTCTTGGTAGATTTAGATCAAACGCTCATTCACACAACCCACGATAACATCCCCTACAATCTTAAGGTAAATCTGACGCCCCCCCCCCTTACTAACCATATCGTTGCAGAATTTTTGAATCGTTCCAGGGCGTGCACCACTTTCAACTTTTGGGCCCTAAAAGCCCATGGTACCACACTCGTCTGCGGCCCCGTACGTTCGAGTTCCTTCGCGCGGTCTCCAAGCTCTACGAGCTTCACATTTGTACATTCGGTGTCCGCCCTTATGCTCATACCATTGCTCGCATTCTAGATCCTGATGGCTCACTTTTTGGCAACAGGATATTGTCCAGAGATGAATGCTTTCACAGTGACTCAAAATTCGCCAATTTACAGTTTAGTTTCAAACTGCAGTTTCTGTAGAACCTTTTTGCGTACAGCGTTTTGATTCGTTCGTTTTATTCCCGATAGAGCTCTATTCCCCTGTGGAGACGAGCTTGTTTGTATCATCGATGATCGGGAAGACGTTTGGAATTATTCGCCCAATTTGATTCAGGTCAAACCGTACCATTTCTTCCGGAATACCGGGGACATTCACGATCCGAATCTTCCGCCCGCCCACCCAATAAATACGACCAATTACTTGGCTCAAGGTAAGCAGCATGCCGAGTCGTCAGTTTTCTTAGCCGAATAATCAGTTTTAAAGTTGAAATCAACGTCAATCGATCAGTGAGCCTCTTTTTAAAAATAGATAAATTTGGCGCTGGATAATAGGCTCCCTGACGCGAAATCATCCGGTTTGTTGAGTTTCATGAATGGAAAAAGAGTTCAAAACCAAAATTAATTGTACATGGGCGTAGTTCGTGGTTCTCGAATGGTGGAGGGAGGGGGCACATACTCTCAACCCATTTATATTGTGCCACGATCCACAGCATATTGCCATGAAACTCCCTTATTTTTGTGATAATTTTCTTGTCGCCATATGTCACTCACTCATATGGCCAAAAAGGCGCAGTTTGTTAGATAAACGGTGAGTTGAGCCAAATCGGCAGTAGAATCGCGTATTCAGCCTGAAAACTTGAAGGGGAAAAGCAACAGTAGGCTCCGAAATGCTGTCTTTCCTCCAAACCCAATTAATTTCGCTCTTTAGAAATCATTTTCACCCATTCAAAACCCAAATTTCGCGGATTTGGATCTCACGGAACGTGATTTCGAGGGTTTCACTCACTCGAAAAGCCAATTATGCAGGAATGTGTCCCTAGAGACAAATTTGAGGGTTCGGACCTTTCAAACTTGAGGGTACCAATATAATTTACCCGGCAATTATAATTGACTTGAGGGGCAAATATAATTTACCCGGTAAAAGTCACGGTTAAAATGAAGAAAAACGCTGTTTTGCGGCTAAAATTGGGGAAAGGGCTATAATTTGCAGCTTAACCTAGGAAAAGTCGCTCATTTTCAGCAAAAAATTGAGAAAATGCCAACTCGCGCGGTTTCCGGAGGCAACTTCTCGTAATTTAACGCTTCGTAATAAGTTGGGCACTTACAGAACCCAATTTTTCTGTTTTGGCTAATTCGTAAACCAATTTGGACTTTGGCTCCTTAAAAACAAGTAATTGCGGTGGTTTGGTTCTTTTAAAGCCAACATTTTTCGGATCTGGCTCGTAAGAAACCAATTTCGTTTGATCGGCTGCTTGAAAAAGCCAACTTCACGGATTCCTCATTCTCAAAATTAGGTCTCTTTCCAAGGACTATTGCGCTGAGAGAACAGAAACCGGGACAAAACGCGTCCCGGGATGTCATCACATGGGACGCGGAGCATGAATAGTCAGATCGAGACAGTTAGCAACCCTAGTCTGGCCGCGCAGAGACCAAAATCCAACGTGCCAGCGTTCACAAAATAATAATTTTCGGTTCCTAAGATTCTTCTGAAGGCATTCTTATTTAAATCCTGAAGAGTAATAGCCGACACGCGCACGTATGCATGGATGTAATGTAAAATTTTCCTTGTACTCAAGAAAGTGACGTTTTTTCTCTTGGATTTTTGTTCTAGGTGTTCGAGTCAAACCTAAAATAATAGAAACGTCCTCGACTGTTGTTGCTGAACTCCCACCTTCTTCTGCTTCCATTAATTTCGAGAACAGCCAAGCCGAAGAATCGTCCGAAACGGAGACTAAAAATGGTGACGTCATCCGAACGATAGACTCCAACAGTGAAAATGACTCAGAACTCGTGGAAACAACTAAGACCGAAGCGGCCGACGCTGTCAAAGGAATTAATTGCGAAGAGGATGACAAGGGGAGTGACGGACAGACTGAAAAGCTAGAAGATGGCATGATTGAAGTTGAAGACGAGGATGACTATCTTTTGTACCTGGAGACTATTTTGCAGAGAGTTCATACAAAATTCTACAAACTGTTTGATAAAGTAAGCGTCAATAACTAATTCCGGAGAGCGATTTTAAGTAATTCCTTTTCTAAACGCCGTAAAATCGTTAGTCTAAAGATTCAAAAGCTGAAGTGAAAGAGGCAATCGGCCAAGTCAGGAGGTCAGTTCTTGAGGGCTGCGTTCTCGTGTTTAGCGGACTTGTTCCCCTGAAAGTACCACTTCATGAGTCGGGAGCGGGTATTCTTGCCGTTAGACTGGGCGCGGCGGTTCAACAGGAGATCACCAAGGAAACAACCCATGTTGTGGCTGCCGCCAAGGGCACAGTTAAAGTTCACCAGGCCAAAAAATTGAAAACCGTCAAAATTGTGTCGCCGCATTGGCTCATGACTTGCGCACACAGGTATTTTCTTGAATTCTCCTTAACGTGTTTGTTTTTCACGAAGTTATTTTGGATTAGGTGGGAGAAAGTGGACGAACGCCTTTTCGAAGTGGGTAGTGGAGGGCCTTGGCCATTTTGTAAAGGGAGTTCACCCACCTCCGCACCACCGGGTCCAATGAAAGACCTACCGCCACTTTTAACACTGTCGAGGGAAGATATGGACGCCATGGAGCTCGAAGTTAATGAGGAAGACAGCGAAGGTGAGGAAGACAAACCGACCGCCGGTGAAGAGGAGGAAGTGGGCTTCGACGACGAGGAAGACTCGCAAAACACTATGTGCGGTACTCCGCGCGACATTTCTAGTTCCGAGGGGGACGAGGATGGTCAGATGGATGACACTGGAGAGGAATGGTCTCAGCTGGGTGCAGAAATTGAAAAGGGTCTCTCCGACTTATCGTGAATTTCGCTGTGTTCTTAGGTCACAGTCATTTTGTCTGCTAAGCGTCAAGCCTGGCAAATCGTTGTTGTACATATTAAGTTACCCGGTTCTTCCTCATCCTTCATTTTTTTTTCTTTATTGTTAATTTTTTGATGGCAGCAAGAAAAAGATAACGAATAACATAGTCATTTATTTACCGCTATAAACACATCCTATTCAAATGAGAAAGGGGGGCGAACCTTGAAAAACTACTCCATATTAATTGGATCCAGCTTAGCCTCTGCGAGAGAAAACAATGTAAAGAGATAAAATAATAATATGACAGTTATCGTTATGTACCTGGAAATTTCAAGTCAGGGAATTTTGTCATGTCCGCACCCTCGGAACCTCCATACTGTTTGGCGAGTCTTGTAAGTTCTTGGTTTAGTTCTTTTTCAATCTCAGGAGTCGGTTCCAAAACTTTCCCCCTGAAAAATAAGAATAATAAGCGAACTCGCGAAGAAACAAATCATTTACATCCAAATGAGCCAAAATGTCAACAGAAGTGAAATGTCTCATGGGGAAGCACCGCTTCGATTCTTTAGTGCTCGAGCGGGCTGGCTCATCCCGTCACCGAAGCCCGCGGACCCAAACTTCAGGAAGATACACGCATAGGGCGGTGGGACTTATGGGCCCGTGCTTACACGAGCCTGACATTCTTGAGAGATTAGTTTCCAAGTACAATTGACCTGTTAATTAATGGAGTCAGGGCTCAGAACCGTTTGAAAGTGATCGCCCCTCCACGTTATGGTATCGCCAGAAGCTTTAAAAGCGTCAAGTGTTTGGACAAAAAGTTGAAATTCCTTTCTTTACAACTGCGTGTTGGCTTCTGCGTCTTTGAGACATTGGACTTCGAGAGATCTTTAAATCGAACCACCGGAGTAGAAAATGGGTCGGTGTATGGGCGTCACCAATGGAAGACAATGGAGATTGGAAGATGAAATAAAAATTTATAGCGTTTTCCATTTAAGATTCTGCTCTAAAGCAGTTCATTTCCACACGACCTCCCTTAATTAGAACATGTACCTAATGAGGAAGTAACATAAAAATCGCTGGAGACCTTTTTTTTCAAAGAAAATGACTAAATATGACCAGGAATTAAATATTAGTGCGTAAATGATTGATTTCGATTTATAGCAAAATAATAAAACATGTCAATTTTTTTTGTTACCTTAAACGGCCGGTATGTGACTCGTGACGTAACTAAGGGGTCGTGACCCCTCCCAACCCTCCGCATCGTGGCTGTTATCATGTGTTGCCCCTTCTTGACCATCCCCTTTCTCTAAAGTCCTATTGTTTGATTTGTGGGAAGCCATTGTGAAGGTTATGCGAAGGCTGTTATTGCGTCATCAGTCTATCTAGCCCATTTCAAATGGGTCCCACAACCCAATAGTTTTAAAAATTAATAAAAAAATATAGGGCCTGATTTTATGTGAACGGATCGTGTTATCATGAGTTTTGGTAACCAAGCTATCATGACGGCATGGTTTTGGAAAATGTGTTACTTCCTCATTATGTCAATTGAGAAGAAACGTGGAAACGAATTGCTCTGGAGCAGAACTGTATGTAAATGGAAAACGCTGTAAGGGAAGCAAAAATCAGCCAACAGCTGTAAATAGGGAGTTCTGCCTCCGGCATTTCTAATTTATGTAATTGCGAAAGGCTTTGTTTTTTTGTTTTTGTTTTTTAAATTGCAGGGCTGCTTCTAGCCGACTATCGGGGGGTGTCTAACGGGTGGATATTGTACATATATGCATATTACTTACACACATACACGGATTCAGGATTTGCTCAAAAGAGGGGCTTGAGAAATTGTGTAATTTCCTATACTACAACTGGCTTGACAGCCACTCGTTTCCTAAAAATAGCTAAACTAGGTATTCCCACCATCAAAACGGCTTAACTGACAATTCGAGCCCCAAAAATGCCTGAACAGACGATTCCTGCTCTGAAAATTGCAAAATCGACCTTTAGAGCGCCAAGAATGGATAAACTGACCACTCGCGCCTAGAGTTGATGTTCTATTCACGCCCCATAAATGGCAAAACTGGCTATTCATGCACTAAAAATGATCAAACTGATCATTTGTACCCTACAGAATGACGATTCGCGCCATCAAAATGGGTAATAAACTGACTACTCTCGTGCGCATAAAATTGCGATTTTGGAGCCAAAAACGATAAAATTGGTTTGCTGGCTAGTCACGCCCTAAAAATGACTAAATGGCCCAATCGTTCCCGGAAAATGGCGAAACTTACCGTTTGTGTTTAAGGGCCAAACTGAGCCTTCGCGCCTTAAAAATGGCTAAAACGATTCGTGCCCTAAAAGTAGCTAATCTGCAGAAGATTCGTGCCATAAAAGAAGCAGGACTGATACTTTGCACCTTTCAGATGGCGTAACTCACAGTTCATGCCATTAAAATGCCATGATTCTGCTAAATAGCTAGTTTCCTATAGTTCCCATAGTGTTAGCGGGGGAAAGGGGTCTAAAACAGATTATTAGAGAGATTTTGCAACCAGTCCCGTAAACGCTAAAATTAATTTTTGTGTACGCGTTGCTAGGGTAGTAAACATTTCGTTGGTTGAAATGTGGATAGCGTTAACGTTAGCGTTAGCGGAGCTGTTTGCAAAATCTCTCTATTTAGTTACGAGTGTAACAGTTTCGATTTGTTATTGAACGATCGCAGGCATGAGGCAGAATGGCAGTTCATGGCGTGAAATTACTTGTTTTGGGGCTCGATACATTAATTGTGGGATTTCACAATTTCGTCGCCTTTTCCGGAGTCAACGAGTGACGCGGGACACAAGCCCATCGAGCACTGCTACGAAGGAGGGGGCTCGAAATCCCTGAGCCCTTCAGTCGCTCAGACGTCGTCAGCTCTACTGCTCTATTTAGGCAAATAGGAAAAGTGAAGGTCATATCAAAGCGTTCTGATCGAAAATCCGTTTCAACTTTCGGAATCCCCGTATCGCGAAACCCAAAGATACGCAGTTCAATTTTAATAAATTCTACTAAAATCTGTGAACTGCGGAGGCAGACTTCAAGCACAGTAAAGTTAGTCACCCCCTTTGAGACACGTTACTAGGGCCAAATAGTCGCTGTCTGGGGGCTGAATTTCAAGCTCGTTCAAGTTTCGTAAAAAGAGGGTTAGTAGATAATGCGCGCATAAAGTTTTAGTCATACGAGCCTACTTCGTCAGTCTTCCCCGTCGGGGAACGTCGAAAACGTACCGGTTTCGGCTGCTCGCCCTCTTCAGAGTATGGAAGTACAACAAGAGTTCCGGTTCGTTTTCGGCGCACCCCAACGAGAGAAGACTGGCAACCTAGGCTTCTACGGCTAAACATTTATGCATGCATCCTTCAAGATGTCGAATTTATTGAATATTTCTCTTTGAAATAGCAATTTTTGAAGTCCGGCTCATTCAATAAACAAATTCCGTGGGTTTGGCTCTCAAATAACAACTTAGAGTGCGTAAAGCCAATTTTGCGAAATTTCCCCAAATTGAAAGTACGATATCGGATCTTAGAAAACCAAATTTGTAGGATTTGGCCCAGTTAGTAGCTCGGTAGCTGTTACTGAATAGTAGCCGCTACTGAATGTTCAAATTGCGCTACTAGTAGCTTCCTTCTAGTAGCGCGCTACTAGTAGCCTTATGTGAACGGGGCTTTACACCGAATCTAGAAAACAAAAACACGTGTAATGAAAAATGTTTATGGTATATTTTCCATTGTTTTTCCTTTTCCTGAAAAAAAAACGAAAATAAAAGAACAAAATGTCAAAGGCCAATCTTGGAAACCTCAACGACTCTGTCGACTTGGAGGACCTGCTTGACGCGATTCAGGAACAGACTAAAATCGTCACCGAACAAGTGGACGCTTTATTGAACAATTTCAAGACCGCTACTATTGCCCCCCTTCAACCAACAGTAAGCGAACCTTCAAGCATCTCTGTGACCTCCTCCCAACTTCAGCAATTAGACGAATCGAAGAAAAAGGTAAGTGTAAACTTTCACTCAACCGACTTCATGATTGGGGTGTGATTGTCTTATTGTTCTCTTTCTTCAGCTTCTGCAATATGGAGTTGGCCAAAAGTCTTACCTAGCTGTCATCCTTCAAAATGCGGAGAAGGATGAGCCCATTAGGCACTATGTGACTCAAGCACTACTTCCAAACCTTGATCAGCCAAGATGTATGTCACCGTTAAACCGAGTCTCCTACGATACGCTTGGTCTGACGGATATTTCCAGCGAGCTAGTTCCCGGAGCCGAAGATCCGATAATTGAAGAAGTTAACAAAGGTCATTTTCATTTATTGTTTTCACTGGGTTTTCTTTCATTGCAATAAAATGAAATAAAATAAAGTTTTAACGCCAATCCTCAAAGTTACCCTACATAGGACCATTCTACAACTATTTCTCGGAGGAGTATTTGAACGTCAAAGACGAATCAATCGATGAAATTGGCGACTGGCTACTAAATTATTTAGAAATCGCAGCAAAACACATGTGCCTTAAAGCGAGACACCTCGAACTTGGAATACAAGTACCAGAAGTAGAACCACTGAGAGATCCATTCGAAAAACCTGCGAGACGGGCAGGTATGGGATACTATGCCGATGAAGACGATTACGAATTTGAATTTGGAGAGGAAGAGGACGATTGGCTCTGGTTTGTGACGAAGAAAATGATTCGAAGGAAACAAATTTTGTTCTGATGATTAATTAAAGGAGACATGAATCTGAAATAAAGAGTATTGAAATAATTCAGAACCAGACATTGGGTTCGAAAAACAAAACTCTGGCGGGTGCCTTAGCAGCTTTATGGGAACAAGTAAATCAAAATTGTTACAAATCGCTTCAACACACTAAAACGAATTGGCTTAAGGTAGATAATCTCTCGCTGAACAGTTACGACATAAAAGCGGATCCAGTCATAAGAACGGATGATTTAATCAACGAGGTCGTTGAAACAGTCCGCAGAGTCAAACTCTTAGAACTGGAAAACGACGTATTTGAGGTGTTTTTAAGAAAGAACGGCCCCGAGTTAATCGAAGAGTGCGAGGAATTCTTCTCAGACTCGACAGCCGATCTCCTTGTAACCCTAATGAGGGATCTCAACGTTGGAACAAGTGTAGCCCGAAGATCACGAAGTCGCAACGAAATCGGATTGGATATGGTCGACGAAGATCGATTAAGTGAAAGTAGTTACGATGAAGACGATGAAATTGATTGGTTGCAATGGTAAAATGAATTAGTCGCCATTCTGGTAAGTAACAATGATGAATCGACAGAATGAATTGCAGGTTCTCAGATACCAAGCGAAAAGGAATGGTCGAGCAAGCAAGTAACGATCTATTCGAATTGAATGTGGCATTTTATAACGATTACGTGGCTCAAATTAACGAACAGAGATGTATCAGACAAGAAATGGTCCTTAGGCAGAGCCATTTGAACGCAGTTAAAAGAGATTTTCGTTACTCGTGCAAAAAACCCAATTTGCCACCCGAGCAAGTCCCAGAAATAACGTTGAGGTTAAACAAATAAACATTGGACTTGAAAATATAACCTGTAAACCTAATATACTGTTTTTAGATTTATTAAAAAATGGCAAAAAATCGCCATGAAAGACACAAACAGCATGTTTACGAGTGCTTTGGAGATTCAAGCCAATATAGGTCCTCTTGAAGAAATGGACAAATACTTGGATTCGCTCGAGGAAAACACAGAATACGGCGATGTCGTTCTACAGTTACTCCAGTACGAAATCAGTGATTTCAAAAATTACATAATGGATGGCGATACTCTCGAGGTGAATACTTATTTGAGTCAGTACATGATGAAACTTATCGAAGAACTGGAACGTTTAGACTTCAGGTAAGCGCTTTAGAATTCAGCAACCGATAATGTTTTAACAATTCTAATTTACGTGACCTACACAAGATCGACAAGAAACTCGGAGCTTCAAGAAGCAAGATCGACGTGCAATAACATAAAATCCCAGTACAAGACTAAACTAAAGGCCTCGCTAAAGATTCACGATTCTGTCAAGGACTCAGTTGAACGGATCACGCAGCGTAACATTGCTCAGGCGAATAAACTCAAAGAAAAAGACATCGAAGAAAAGTCGGCAGAGTTATACCAATGCTACAAGCTACAAGAGTTCCAGAAGCAGCTAACGCTCCTTCACTTGGAGAAGAAAATAGGTGAACCCACCGAACAACCATTATTTTGCACGCTCCAATACAATACTCCGGGGTAGGGGTGCACGCTGGTAAAAAAACAAAAAAAATAGCCGACATATAAAGCGGTGCACCACTGCCTGTCACAATGAGGCTGGGATTCATTAGCCCGGCGAGGCGAGCTGTAATTTTACCTCCTTCCCCGAATCACCAGATATTCCTATTTTTCTTTCTTTGATCGGTACACGATGAGACTTTCTGGTTTCTGTGTCCTGAAATAACCCAGCCTCTGGTAGTTGAGCGTACTAGATCACATAACGCCCTCCTAACTTCGGATAAAGCCGGGATAAGTCTGGTGGCTATGGGCCTTTATGCAAACAGTAAGGGCGCTTTCACACTTGGGATTCCGGTATCCGATTCCTGAATCGAGGATACGAAAAATATAATACGGGAAAAGCGATCATTCACACTTAAGATTCCGGAATCGGATACTTAAAGTATGCGATTCCGGAATCGTAAGTGTGAAGAGCGCCTTGACTGTAGTGTATTTTTAGTATCCTCGATACGCGAATCGGATTCCGGAATCTTAAGTGTGAAAACAGCCTAATGGAAAGTTATTCGAGGAATTGCTATTCCATGAGATATCTAGTGATTGATAAACCCACCCTAAATGACTCAATATCTAGTGGAAAGAACACATATTTTTAAAAATGCTATTTCCCTTCAACAAGGTAACGTGGACAGGAGGTTGAACTCTCTGCGCGAAGATCCGGGAGATAATTCCCGAGCTCGCGCTAGCTCCAGACGATTGGATAAATTCAAGAAAAAGCTTATACTCGACAAGATAAATCGGGAAAGACGAACGGAAGAACCGGTACTGAACGGAAGTTTCGTGACATCTCTCACCTTCGACGATCTGAAATAAATCACAAATCTAAACTCACCCGCTTTTGCTTTTGTACTCTCTTAATTTATCGACGAAAAGTTGTTGAATAGGGTCGGTAGCTTTCTGTTGGGCAGCAGAGAAAATCCCAAGGTTCCTCCTCATTGTAATTTTGACCAGTGAAGGAATTCGGTTGACCAACAGTTTTACTTGAGACATTTTTGTTTGATACGCTCTGAAACAGAACAGACTAATAAGAACAAATCAATCGAAGAGATAAACCAAATAGGTACCCTAAATTGCTAAATTGAAGTAAAATGAGCTGGAAAAATTTAGCCAGGACCCGCTGCGGATAAAAAGTGATAACACTAACAGCTGGGAGATGAATATGAAATGCCCAACTCTCAAAAATTGTCTAATGACGTCATGAAATCATCATCTGCGTCAAGAGTGTGTGGCACTGGTGCTCTCATGACGCTTTGTAGATCTATTATTCCACGATCTACGTCGATGCTCGATGGCGTTACATGTTACATTGGCATGATTCAAGCAGGACATTGGAATAAATATGATTTATGAACAATAATCGGGCAAATAAGCGCGTATTATCAGCATGGAAAACTTGTAATAAGTAAGTGAATCTTCCTCGGGAGTAATGAGGAATACTTTATTTCCTGAAGTCAAGTATTCAAGAGTCAACTAAAACAGAACAGATTTGGCTAATTTTGTCCAGCGTCCCGGGCAAGGTCATCAACCCGGAACCAGTGGCGCCGACACGGTATCCAAAGCCGCTAACCCAATCTAGGGAGCGGGGGTCGTCCATGATTGAGGACGTGATAAACAACATCGAAGTCAAAACAATGAAGAAATTAATAACACAATAAAAACGGTAGAAGCGGAATGGAATAAAAGAATAATTAAATAGAATGAAGGGGATTATGCACTATAGGTGAATTCGGACCCTGCTGCGGAGGATGCTATTGGCTATAGTGTGCTAATCTTTGGGGCAAGTCCCCAGCAAAAAATGTTTTAAAAACATTAATATTCGTGGCTAAAATAGTAAAAAAGCGCTCATTCTTAGCGAAAAGCGAAAAAAATCACTGATTCGCGGCCAAAAATAGAGAAAACGGTTTGTCTAAACAATGAACGGGACGCGGCCGAAAAAAACCCTAGGTATTTGCAATTTATTCGAAACAAGCTTTTCCGCAAGATTCAAGACCCGAAGTAAGTGACATCTGGCATTACCGCGGAATTTCAACCTTGGAACTTCCAATTTCCTAGGTATTTGTCGCACCCAGGTTTGGTTGGGGTCCGCTATAGAGTCTGTTTGATCCTCCCTCACGAAAAAGACCCCTGACTTACAATTTCTTTTGAACTAAGTCCCTGCCCTGAATAGGCGGATCTAAGAGGGGGGAAGTAACAGCAGAATCCCCCCCCCCCGCCTAGAAACATCCAATTTTGCGGATAATTGCCTCTCCCTGTCACCCAATGTTGCAATTTTGTTGGCAGTACCTCGCACGGGCCTCGTCAGCCTATGACGCGACCACGAAAAACAATATCAAACTAGCAAATTCATGCAGATTTAGCACTGAAACTTGAAACTGAGACCCGGAACTTCCAATGTTGCTGAATTGAAGACTCAGAACTTCGCCAGAGTCGAGCATGCTAGCCTGGGTTCCGCCACTACAAAAAAAAAAAAAAAACTGTCTCGATACTGCCATTTTGTTTTAGTTGAGACCCTAAACTTGCAATTTCGCTGAAATTAAGACCTGAAGACCCTATATGCTGTCAATTAGGACCTCAACTTACAAGCAACATAATCTCTTTGTCACATGTCAAACACAAAATTCCTACCAACCGATGTGCAGAAAACTTGTTTCTCCACTCAGATTTGTGGGGAAGAGGGGAGTCAGAAATTTTTTCTTTGAAAATTGTCATGTTGTATAAGCCAAAGGAGCCGTGTCCCGTGTGATCTTGGTGAAAATATCCAGCTTTTGGAACCCCATTTTGTCAATGCTCCATTTCTTGCCAGAAAAATATATTATTGGGGAATATTGGGTTGATCATGCAGTTTCCTCCATGCGTGTAACGTCCCAAAAGGTCGTTTATAATCCTGAAATTGTGTATTTGAGGAACGGAAATTGCTTACTGGACGTTTCTCGCGATTATTCCACTGATTTAGCTCTCTGGCTGCTCCTTCTGCGATCGTTCGATGGGTAGACAATAATCGTTTTTCGGGGGCTTTTTAAAGGTTGTTGAAATGGGAACATCACTAGTGCTTGGGTAGGTCGGTGGGTCCTTCTTCCAGAGCTCTGCTACACATCTTTAAAATCATTTCGGCGGCACTGCACAGGACATTGGAATAAATATGATTTATGAACAATCCGGCAAAAAAGCGCGTACCGGCAGTATGGAAATCATGTAATAAGTAAGTGAATCTTCCTCGGGAATATAATGAGGAATGCATTTTTTTTTGCTGAAGTCACCGTTCTCATGCTCTATGATATTTATCTGTGAAACCACGTAGGGGTGCCAACCGTTCCTGGGTACCCGGTCAGTCCCAGTTTGGCTAATTTTGTCCAGAGTCCCAGGCAAAGCATCCCGGCACGCAATTTGTCCAAGATTCTGCTATGCTTTTTTTAAAAATTGACATTAGGCATATTATAATTTTATTCTCGGAATGAAAATGCGCGTGAACCTGGTTTTTGTTGTTCACTTTTTCTGCGGTTAGACTTTTTTGGTCAGGGCTTTTTGTGGTTAAACTTTGTGGTTAGAGCATTTAATTTATGTTTAAGTGCTTTTTTTGCATTGAGCTCAGTGAATTTTTGGTTGTAGGTTTTTGAGGTTAGAGCTTTCTGTTGTTCAGGATTTTGTGGTTAGAGTGCTTTGTTATTTGTGCATTTTAGGGTGGTAGCTTTCGGCATTTGGTCTCTTTGGGTTCAAGTTTTTGTTGTTCAATTTGTCTTTCGTTTGACTTTTTGTGATCAGGGCTTGATGTTGTTAAAGCATTTTCTGATTAAGTGCAATCTGGTGTTGAGTGTTTCTTGCATTAAGAGCTTTTTATTTATTAGTTAGAGGTTTTTGTGGTTAGAGCTTTTGAATGCTCCTCTTCAAACTTTTGGAACTAACTACAACCAATTACTTTTGCAGTCTCTTTTAATTGTCGAATGCATTTCGGGCACAACTGTGACCCCTCATCAGCAACTGACACTATATTCAAGAACAACACGAACAATAAATTACTCAAAATCTCAAATTCACACGTAAAAAATAAGCCAAGAGCATAAACGAAAAACGACATCTTACCCTTCTACTGCAAGTAACGCAACTAAACATACATTCTGCGCAATTGAAACTATTTGAAGCCACCAATCTATCACTCCCTTACCACTGATCCCCACCACTCCCCAACGGCATCACCATTGCTCTATTCCCAAAATTCGTTTTTCGGTACATTTCTAATATAAGGAGGTGGATTCCATCATGGAGCTTTTGAGGTTAGATCTTCTTATGATTAGAGCTTTTTGTTGTTCGAGATTTTTTTTCTTTTAGTTTTTTGAGGACAGTACATTTTGCTGTTACAACTTAATCTTTTTGTTCGTGTTGTTTGAGCTTTTTGGGTTTCAAGCTTTTTGTGGTCAGAGCAGAGCTTTTGAGTTTAGAGCTTTTGTGGTTAGATCTTCTTTGGGGGTTACAGCATTCTGTGGTTTAAGTTTTTAGGAGTCGAAGGTTTTTGTGCTTCAATGTTTTTGTGGTTAAAGCATGTTTTGGTTAAGAACGTTTTGTGGTTATAGCTTCTTGTGGTTAGCGTTGTTCGAGCTTCAGCTTCAAGCACGAAGTCCTTTGCTAGTGCCATTTAAGACGACACCTCTAGTTGAGTGTCCCGCTTTTTTCCTGTTTGTCCCGGCATGTTTTGGGCTATGAAACTTGTGTCCCGATTTTGTCAAATTTCGAGTTGGCAACCCTTGTAGCGTTTTCAATTTACATAAAAATCGGTGACGAAGCAATTCATTTCTATCCGTCCGTCCTAAATTAAAACATATATTATGTTAATAGAGAAGACGGGTGGAGTGGAAATGAACTGTACCAGAGCAGAATTTTATGCAAATGGAAAACGCTATTAAGCCTGCGCAACCAAACAAATGCATTCCCTCAAAAAAGGAAGCTTTTTGATAGGTTGCATAGCCTCCAAAAAAACATGGCATTTGGTGTGTATACCCGGCTCGGTGGTGAGGTGTCTCTTCTGGTTGCCCACGTGGAAGGCGCAGAGAAATACCCGATGTGTTGTAAGGTCCCTATTTTACACAATTAGGTTTTTAAGAATTGCATCGAGGGTGAGGTCCAGTCTCCGTTTTGACCTCAACCCTTCAGCCACCAGGGCTACTCGTGTTTGGTGGGTCAGGTCCAACATCTTCATTGTTCGTTATTAGGTTTTTTATTCAACTTCTGTTAGGCCGAGAGCTGGCGACAGACCTATTCAACCCGAAATGACGTTAAGCCTAAGGCATAAAGGCAAATGGATGTTGTGACTTCAGCTTCAGAGAGGGCAAACGGATTTGGACCTCCAAGACTAGTCACAGTGCATCCAGGAAGCAATATGCTTTGTGGTAGGTATTTAATCGGCCGGGAAGGCTGACAATGTGCTTGATAATCGTGTCTTCACGCTGTTCCGTATGAAAATGTGAAAATACGTCTATTTCAAAATTTATCGGTAGTAATTTTGTGATCATATTACAACGAATTTAAGACTTTCGTATAAACAAACTCCTCGTTATATGGTTCGTTAAATCAAAGATGCTAATGCACAACGAGAAACACCGAGGCTTACTAGCACGACTCACATTCCAGTCCGTCGGTACAAGGGACCGTGACTGAAGTCAGTATGTGCGGATTATAAGGGAAGGAGAGTATACTCTTGTTTCCTTCTGCCGGCCTCAAGCGTAATACATTTGTTAGCCTAACTTTCCTTGCAATGATACTCGAGGATTTTATGTTCTGTAGGAAATTGAAGGCATTTTTTTTTCTCTCGTTAGTCAGAAGAACATTTTGATACATAAAGGCCTCCTTTATTCTTGCTTTTTTTTTCAAGGATCTCTTCATTAATCTTCTTCCAGGCCTTTTTCGTCTAAGATTCCAACACTTAACATTCCTTCCCCCACGAATTTTGTTTGTACTTTCGTTTAATTTATGTTAATTATGAAATAGATACACCTCTCCCCCTCTTTTCCACTGCCGAATAACGTTCAGGTCTCTTATTCATTCATACACTTAACTTCAATTGAATAGGCCACTTTTATGATGAATGAATAAGACGTCCCTCTCTCCTGCTCTCTTCTTTACCACCACCACCACCCCCTCCATCCAAAGCATATACAACAGTTCCCCTTCGACATAATGTCCCCATAGTGAACTCTCGTTTCTGGCTTGATCTTGGGATGGGTGCCGACCTCCACGCTACGAAACCCTTTATACTCATATTCTGCTACTGACGAGGGTCGTTAATACGTATAGAAACGGAAGATTGACAAGCCTTTAGAGAATGACATCATCTTTCGTGACATGAAGAATACTCCTGAGCGTAAATCACCCACAGCGTTAGAGAAGGTAAGAGAATAATTTATTGAAACGTGTTGTTTATAGTAAAAGTCAAAATATTCTTAGACGTCTGCGGTACTCTCATGTTGTTTGCACAATTTTGTTGTGGCCCTCGGTGGATGCTTTTTTTCCGTGTATTTATCGTGGAAAAAATTGAATGGCTGTCCAAATTGCTTCCATTTCTACTTCCACCCAGGTAATATGCCTTGGAGGACACATCTTTGCCGGATGCTCTGTAATGAGATTTGACCTATATTTACTTAGACTACTTCATCGCTGGAGGCTCCGCTTTAGGGTGCCTTATGAGCCCGATCTTACTGAGAACCCTGGAATGCTGGGGGAGTATAAATTTGATGAAATTGATCTTGCTTGTATGGCCGGGTTTTTATTACTTGCGTGAAAAGGAGGGGATCGATTTCAGTGAATTCCAAAATATGGTAGCTGTTGCAATTTTATTTATTCAGGTATCATTAAATTTGTATCTTCTTTGTAATTTATATTATTTTACCCACATATTTCAAATTAAATGCGATGTAGGGTTTTTTAGAATCGAGTTCCATGGTTTCAACTGCTATTTATTTGATGGAAATTTTACGGACGCCCCGCGAAAGAACGTTTTTGATTGTTCCTGCTCAGGTCGCCGCTACTTACGTCCCCTATAAACTCGTGGAAATTGTGCCACCTTTCTTTCACACTCGGTAAGTACCAACATGTGGGTTTCCGTTAAATGTTTTATGATTACCACCGTTCCTCCATGCACAGTTACCGGTATTTTTGCGAAATGGCCTACTTGACTGTGATGGTTATTGCCATTTTCTTCTCAATCATTTCTATTCGGCCTAAAATATCACGTACGATAAGGGCCAGTTGCCTAGAAAAGTACGTCGTTCACAGGAAAATCCTCGTTTGCTGTGGACTAGTGCTCCTCGTACGACTCTCTGGGTCAGAAGCTTACAGGTTTTACGCAATTTGGTCACTGAGGCCTTATTCGGCGTACGATGTTTCCCCGGAAATGGCGTTTGGAGTCAACGTGGCAACTCACAGAATGCTTACGTCAACGTTAGAGAGTTGCTGTGCTATTCTGGGACTTGTCGTTCTTATTTTGATAGCCCAAGGACCACGGGCAGTGATTACGCTGTCCATCATCAGCACTGCTTTGGTATGGCATGCACAATAAATATAATTGAATGTACAAGTCATCGCCAATTTAACTTTTAACAGATATCGGGCTGTTTGTTTGCCACTGGATGGCTTCTACAAGATCCATCTTCGAATTATGAGCCTTTCGTATGGCACTGGTCCCCTCTAGTCCTATTCTTGGTTTTCACGGCAGCCTTCAATGTGGGTCTGGGCAGTGTTTTCCTCCCATTAAGTTCTCTGATAATTCCTCGGACCTATATTTCTCAGACTATTTCTCTCGTTGTTCTGATTTACTCCTTGGTCGGCCACCTTAACTCACGTAACTATTGTTTTTCGCGTTACCTGATATAAATTCATTAACACTTTATTATCCTATAGGCATAACTCCAACGTTGATCAGTCTCCTACAACCGTTTGGCCTATTTTGGCTCCATTCAAGTTTGACGTTCACAGGACTCATTTACTTGGGCTTTGTCGTAGGGCCAGAAATGAAACACTCCTTGAAAACGAATGTAAGAAATGAGGATAAGGAAAGAACCCTTCGGGAGGTGACCAAAATTGAGCAAATAATTACTCAGGTTTAATCAACGAGATTTTAAATTTATTTATAATATTATCATTATTTTGTTGTTGCAAAACGAATTATCCCTTTCCTTCTCTTTGAACCGTAATTCAGTCATCACTTTTTTTAATGTGGAGCTTTACCGGTTCTAGCCCAGAGCCCTTTTCAACACGCCAATTAAAGGGTAGGTACGGTGCAACTTCAGGGTATTGTAAAGTGCTGTAGAGTCAACGAACATTATTATTTTAGATTACAATAACAATACTATTTTCCAACCAATCAGACGTTTGCAGAATATTTACAAGCATCCACGGTTTTTTGTGCAAAAGGTTTTCACCTTGTTGACTTACAAGACAAGTACAGTTAAAAGTGGAATTACTGTGTTGTGGCTGTAAAACGAACAGTTGCAGCGCGTTCCGTTTTAGCTATAGAAGGCGGGTCTAGGAGCAATAGTCAGTTTTTGAGGTCAGGTTTTGATGCTGCGATTCAATATTTATTTATTTTTAGAATAACTTTATTACAATGTTAAGGGGGAACTGCAGTGATGATTCCTCGACCCTCCTCCAATCACGCTCGTCTACTACTCGGCATACATTTTCTCGCCTTATTTCTGCACCAATCCTGGTTTTTAAGGACTCGTATTAATCTTCAGGAAATTCCGCATATGCAGTAGTTTTAAATAAGTCGGAAAAAACCGTGAAATTACAAGGTAAAAGTTCAAGGCGAATTTTAAAAAGCTTCTGGGATGAAATTTGAAAAAATGAAAACTACTGCATATGCGGAATTTCCTGAAGATAAAAACGAGTCCTTAAAAACCAGGATTGGTGCAGAAATAAGGTGAGAAAATGTATGCCGAGTAGTAGATGAGAAGATATTGGCGGGGGGTCGAGGAATCACCTGTGCAACTCCCCCTTAATAGCCTCCGTTTTGACCTCAGACCATCAGCTATCAGATTTCTCAGAGACACTCGGCGCTGGTCATACTATCAGCCCGGCTATTGAACCGAGTGCGGGGCCCATGGACCGCTCCTTGCCGGAAAAGGAGGTGCTACTGCACTATGATTCCCGCCCTCAACCCTACCAGGCAAAACAAAACCGAGTCAGTGAAGACCCGGCTCACCCAGGAACGCACCCTCGGTCCAATTCTCAATGATTGATCTTGTGGGTCC
Source organism: Corythucha ciliata (assembly GCA_038030265.1). NCBI lineage: Eukaryota > Metazoa > Arthropoda > Insecta > Hemiptera > Tingidae > Corythucha > Corythucha ciliata. Next base: position 28,290,072 of record CM075942.1, on the reverse strand, counting down.
AACCACCAAGACCATTCTCGTTCACTATTGAACTCGGTCGCGGCCACGACATCCCTATTGTATAGTCCCCGTTTCACCCTCACAGTTCTCCTCAGTCGTGGGGCCCTATCCAGAAACGTCGGGGAAAATGCCGCAAGTGTGGTTGCTATGGCGGGAAAATGTTATTTCTTATTCGGAGTCAGTGGCGGTGGAACCGGGGGGCAGGAGGGGCGGCCGCCCCTCCGGAATTTAGCTTTTGCCCCCCCCTCATCTTTCACTTTTTTTTTGTTAGAATTTTTGTTAGGTAAATTATTGATAGGCCCTGTGGGGTGGGGCCTAGAATTCACCCACCGTACTCCCTGCGTGTCGTACGAGGCGACTAAAAGGGGCGCGAGAAGTCACCCTGTGTCCGGGGTGGAAGGGCCTGGCGCCCCCTGCGTTCCTCCAGCTCCTCGAGTGTTCCAAACTCCTCCTCGTCGCACCTTCCCATATCCCCTCCCTTGAGGGTGGGTCGCCGGGGTGTGTTTCTCCGTGGCGCGGCGGTGGACGTCCTTGGTCTTTGGTCCGTCGGGCTAGTAGGTGAGGGTACAGCTCTCCCCCTCGGGGGCCGGGGGTTGGTGGTGCTCCCCCCGGTGCCGCTACAATGTCTCGCCCACGCGTTCGCCGGGTGGTCTGGGGGTGCCTGGGCGGGGCTAGGTTAGTACCGGGGCCCGAACCTCTGCGAACCACAGAGGAGGCTGCCCCGTAGCAGCCAGCGAATAAACCTTGCCCAGGCTAGTAGTGCCAGTTGGTGACTGGATGGAAACCCTGCTGGTCTGGGCGGGTGCATTGCCAGGGCCACTAGCCGAACGTCTGGCGGATAGGAGATCTCGGGTACACGCCGCCAACGTTGCCGTGGGGGGCGCGCCCTCGGTGAACCTTCCCCCTTCCCATCCCTTACGTAGTCCAGGAGGAGTAATGAAAGATGAGCAAGCCGAATAATAATAAATCAGCACCAGGGGCAGGAGTGGAGAGGGTTTTTTCCAACCCAGGCAGTGGGGGAAATTCGCCCGCTGCAAGAAGCAGCTTGGGGAGTAGGGGGTCGACGTCCTCGCTTCCGGGGACGCCGGCCGAAGGGGTAGGCCGCAGGGTCTCTGCGGGTGCGGTACTTCACCCGTTCACCCCCAGAGACGTCTTTGGAGGGGAGGAAGTTTCGCCTGAGGCTGGAGAGGAAGCGCTTTTCGCCACCAGGGACCGCCTCATGAAGTTTGTGTTCTCCGAGGCGAGTAAAATCCATAAGGCCCCGGGCCTGAAGGTCGTCGGGATGATCGATGAGGTCATCTCGGTGGCCCAGAGCTTGGGGCGGGAGCTCGCCTGTGAGAGAGTGAGGCAGGTGGGTACCCCTGTGGGACCAACGCACAGTGTGGAGGGCTTCCAGTCCTCCATAGAGGCAGCCCTGGCACCCTTGGTGTCGAGGCTGGAGAGCCTCGAACGGCGGCTGGAAGCGGCGGGGGGGCCAACGTCGGGGGGAGTGGCGTCACTGAGCCCGAGATCAGCAAAGGTGGCATCCGACGCCATCAGGATGGGAGTGAGCCCGGTCGTGGAGGAGTTCGCCGGGCTCAGTCGGAGAGTGGAGATGATGGGAGAAAGCCGAGTCGAGGGCCTGGCGGAGCAGCTCGGGCCGTGCCTCTCTCAGGCTGTGGAGAAGGCAGTGAGTGCGAGTGTGGGAGGGCTCCTTGGCTCTATCCAGGTAGGGCTGGGGAGACTTGAGCAGTCAGTGTCAGCCCTCTCAGGAAGGCTGGCCCTTGTCGAAGGGCGAGTACAGGGGGAAGGCAGCCAAACTCCACCGGCGGGTGAGACGGTAGGGGAGAAAAGGAAACGCCCGAGAAAAGAGACTCCCCCGGAGGCGCCAGGCGAGGGATCCCAAGCGGGTACATCACAGAATGCCGTGCTCCCGCACCAAGTGGACCGGCTGAAGAAGGCAGCCGCCCGTCGATCGGGAGGGGAAACCTCGGACGCGGCTTCGGACGCGGACGAGGAGGGGCGTTGGTCGATGGTCGTGGGCAGAAAAGATAGGAGACGGCAGGGCTTGCCCACTGGGAGGGGTAAGGCGGAGACCCCGTCCAAGGCCCAGGGAAAACCAAGGGCTGAGAAGAAGGAGAAGATCGAAGGGGAGGGCCGCGATAAAAGTGTCAAGAGTTTGGCCCAGCTAAGGGCGGATCTCCGGCTGGGACTGAGGACCAGGGGTGGACCGGTTGCCAAGGGGCCATCTGCCCCGAGGACGCTCGTCCTCAGAGGGGGTGAGGGAGGGGCGCCAGTGGTCAGCCGGCTCGCCTCACTCCCGTGCCCGGGGGATGTTAGTCGGGGAGTAAAGGCGGTTCGGGTGACTCGCACGGGCGCGGTTCTTCTTGAGCTCGAGAAGGACTGCGCCAATGTGGACAAGATGGTGGAGGCCCTGCAGGGATCAGGCATCAGCGTGTCAAAGCCAGTTGTGCTGGCTCCGCGTCTGGTGCTCCCCAACGTGCCGGCCGACTGGGAGGCGGAAACGCTCTCCCAGCGACTCCGGGGACATCTGGGGATCGCGGCCGGGGAGGAACTTGGGGTGACCCCAGTCCATAAAGTTGGCGGAAGGGACGGCCAGCTGACCTCCTGGGTGGTGGAAACCACACCAGCGAGGCGGCTGGAGCTCCTGGGGAAGCCACCCATGAGGGCGGGGTGGTTCACCATCGTCCCAAAAGATCAGGTGGGGGTCACTCGGTGCTTCCGGTGCCAACGATTCGGGCACCCGGCCAAGACCGGTCGCCGGGAAACTAATTGCAGGGCCACGCCGGTGTGCGGATGGTGCGCCAAAGAAGGCCATGAGTTCCGGGACTGCCCGAGGAGGTCCGAGCCGGCCCGATGCATAAACTGCGAAAGAGCGGGTCGCCGGGCTACCCATGACGCAGGCTCTCCGGGGTGCCCCGCACTCCTGGCAGCCATCAAGGCGGTGATGGGGCACACCGATTACGGTGCCTCATGTCCGTTAGGGGGCCCCCCCTTGCCACCATCGGTGAGAGCGGGAGGTGACGCTGGTGCGGTGGGGGCCGAGGAGGCCACCCAGGAGGGCGCTGTGCCCGTGGTCACCACTGCAGGGGACGGAGGGGGTGGTCGACCTGGCACAGGACCAATGGAGGTGGAGGAGGCGGAGAGGGCGCCCCTGCCGACCGATGACCCTTAGGGTCGGTCAGCAAAATGTGGGGCACAGTCGCCTCGCGCACGATGAGCTCAGGGTGGTGGCGGGGGAGAGAGGCCTGGCCATTCTCCTCCTTCAGGAGCCTTGCTGGGCGCGGGGGTGGCTGTCGTCCTTCGGAGCGGGCACCCGAACCGTTTCGGGGGGGTTTCGAGAGGGGCTCGGGCCGTTAGCCTCGGTGGTCGTCCTAGATGGGCGACTTACCGTGTGCGCGGTCGTCTCCCGGCCGACCCGCTGGGTGGCAGCGGTGATTGTTACGGTGGGGGGTCAGCAGCTTGGACTAATATCCTGCTACTGGCCCCCCTCCCTGGTGGATGGGGCGGAGTTTTTCGCTGCCCTATGGAACGCCCTGGAATGCCTGAGGGGCATCCCAGTGGTCATAGGGGGGGATTTTAATGCGTGGGACCTCGCGTGGGGCTCGAGGAGGGGAAGCCGGAGGGGCGCGCAGGTGCGCGATCTCATGTCTGGGTGGGGACTTGTGCTCGCGAACCGGTCCGAGTGCGGACCCACCTTCCGCGGGCCGTCGGGGGAGTCGTACATTGACTTAACCCTTCTGGGTGGTCAACCACTCCCTCGGTTGTGTTCGTGGGAGTTGGGCATGGACACCTCGGCCGACCACTGCCTCGTGTCATTTGGCATCGTCACAGGTGTCAGTGGCCGTGGCGTGGGAGGTTCGGGATCGGGCCGGTTTGACTTCAGGCGTGCCCGATGGGACGCGTACAGGTGCCAGGCGGATCGCCTCCTCTTCGAGGCCGACCTCGCGGGCCCTCCTCCGGGGGCGTCGGGATTGGAGCTCGTGGACGAGGCCGTGGAGGCGATGGAGGCCATCGTCATGGGCTCCGCTGACGATACAGTCCCGCGTGTTCACCAATCACGTGGCGGGATAGTTCCGTGGTGGAATGCCGAGGTTGCGGGTCTTTCCTCGCGGGCTCGTAGGATGCGCCGGGCCTATCAAAGGACTCGAGGCCCGGGTCGCGAGGCTGCAGGCGGGCGTTATGCGCTCGCGAGGGGGGACCTAAAAAAGGCTCTTCGGCGGTCCAGGCGGGCCGCGTGGAGGACGTTCGTTGAGGATGGTCTCTCGGCGAACCCTTGGGGCATTCCCTACAGAGTCGCCGTGGGGAAGATCAGGTCTCCGAGCGTCCTCCCGTTTCTGGAAGCGTCGCGTGGTGGGGGGACTGTGGAGGATACGCTGAGGAACTTCATCCGACGTATCTTCCCGCGGGACGAACCCGGGGAGGACTCTGCTGCGGATCGCGAATCAAGAGCGGAAGCGGCGGTGGTCCCACAAACGGCAGGCAGTGAGCTCTTCACGGAGGAGGAGCTTTGGGACGCCCTTGGTGGGTTGGCGTCGGGCAGGGCTCCGGGGTTCACCGGGGTGTGCCCTGAGATGCTTAAGCATCTCCCGGACTCGGCGGTGGAGTCCTTTTTGGGGCTCTACAATCGATGTCTTGTGGCGGGGTACTTCCCGGTGAGATGGTGGGTCGCTGTGGTGATACTTCTTCTGAAGTCGCCCGACCGCGACCCGGCGTCTCCCGGTAGCTATAGGCCGATTAGCCTCCTGCCCTGCGAGAGCAAGGTCCTGGAGCGGCTCCTCCTTGGCCGGTTGGAGCCCTTCATCAAGGAGGCGCTCCATCCGCGCCAGTTTGGGGGGGTAAGAGGGCGCTCGACGGACGCGGCACTGGACGCGGTGCAGACCCTCGTCGATGCCCCCTACGGGAAGTACAAGGTGGCGGTCCTGCTGGATGTGCAGGGGGCCTTCGACTCAGTGTCGTGGCCCGGGGTCTTGATGGCGCTGCGAGATGCTGGTGTCCCAAACGACATCTTTAGGGTGATCGCCTCGTACTTCGAGTCGAGGGAGGTGCGGCTCCGCTACGGTAGTGAGGAGGTGCGGGAACCTCTCACCAGAGGTTGCCCGCAGGGGTCGGTTCTCTCGGCTGCTTTGTGGAACCTTCTCTTTGCCGCCCTTTTGTGGCTTTTGCAGGGGGAGAGTTTCGAGGGAGTGGCGTACGTGGACGACCTTGCGGTTGTTGTCGCGGCGCGCTCCCGGGACGAGGCCGGTCGGGAGATCGATCGGCTGTTGCGAGGCGTGGACGAATGGTGCGGGGCGGTCAAACTGGCTCTCGCGGTGCCGAAGACCCAAATGGTCCTAATGCGGGGTCGTCTCTCGCAGGGTAGCCCCCTGGTGGTGCGCTATCGGGGATCACGCCTTGTGGGGGAACGGCAGGGCCGCTACCTAGGGGTCGAGATTAACCCGGGGAGGACAGCGACCCCGCAGCTAGAGGCGGTTGCGGGGAAGCTGGAGAGGACCTTTGCCCTCTTTAGGTCGGTGGGGGGCAACGTATGGGGCACGAACTTCCACTGCCGAGCTCGTTACTTCAGGGCGGTATTCATACCTACCCTGCTGTACGGTGCAACGTGGTGGTGGCACCGGCCCACGAAAGCTCAGAGGGCGAAGGTCCTCAGCTTGCAGCGGCAGGCCTTGGTAAGGGTGACCATGGCGTACCGGACTGCCAGTTCCGACGGGCTTCAGGTGCTGGCGGGGATACCTCCTGCGGACCTCCTGCTCGACGCATGGGTTCACGGGCGCCGCCTGGTTCAGGGAAACTTGGACCGGGTACGGTGCCGTGAAGATTGGGCAGAGCGCCTCGGTCTCTTGGCCGAGGAGTGGGGGGCCGCATGGGGCCTCCGCCTCCTTGACGACCTAGTCGTTGAGGCTTGGCAGGCGCGTTGGACTTACAGTTCAACGGGTAGGCGTACATTCGGGTTCGTGCCCGACGTTCGGACGAGACTGGCAGCGGCCAAGTGGTTCACCCTTGAGCACGCTGCCATGCAAATCCTGACTGGACACGGCTCGTTTAACGCCAAGTTGTGGTTCTTCCGGCGGCGGGACTCTCCAACATGCCCTTGTGGTGTCGAGGAGGAGACCGCCGACCATGTGCTTCGTCGCTGCAGCCTCCACGGGGATCTGCGGCGGGCGACATGGGGGAGTGGAGGCCCGCCGGGAGACGCGGCTCTTGTCCGAGACCGGCGGGCGTATGGCCGCCTCCTGGCCTTCTCCCGCTCCTGGCTGGAGCGAAGAGGGCTGGGACCGGCCATGCTTGAGTAGGGTTCCCTACTCGGGCAACCCGGGCAGGGTTCTCTTCCCTGTCCGGTTTCGGTCCATGGCGGAAGCCAGCATCCTCAGCTCAAAAGACCCACCTCCGCGTGGTCTCTCTCGGGCACCACTCTCTCGGGTTGAGCTGAGCGATGGGACCGACTCTGTTGCGGTATCCGGGCCAAAGATGGGGTACAGGCCAGGTAAAGGCCTGCAAAAAGGTCTAGGTACTGGCCACATCTTAAGGAGTTCCGCAGAGAGGTAAATTATTGATTCTTCTTCTACACTTTACCACTGCCATCTGACAAACGGGGGCGATCCACCTATCGGCCCCCCTCCCAGGAGAGGGTTTCAGCCCAAATTTAAGCAATATGAAGGACATTTATTACATCTCCCCTCCCCCACGAGCACACAGCAGCCTCCGGGCTACCGGAATCGCTGCTTCCGGGAAGATTTCTAGTTACGCCCCTATCTTGCTACGTAAATATATTTGAATGTTTTGAACTAAGAAACCTATATGTATAGCATAGCATGTATAGCTATAAGTATACGCAGGAGCTAAAGTGCGTCTTTTCGAGACGAGAAGAGAGTTGGCCGGACTCGCCTCGTTCGGCCACTCCTCGAGGCTTGAAAATATACTTTAGCTTCGTGGTGTACATACTACTTTTTATTCTAGGGCTTAGGGCTTTTTAGGGCATTGATGTTGAAAGCAGGATAAGATTTGAAATTTGATGGCAATTTGAAAAAGTTATTCCATGTAGGGCCGTATTTATGAACGTTCCTTTAAGCTTCCTCGAGTCAAGGAACCGTTGAGAACAGTTTTGATCACAATAAAAACATCTGTTTTAATGAATTTCAAGGGTTCCTTAATGTCAAGGAACGTTCATAAATACGGGCATAAGGCTCTATAAGTTCCTACGAGTACTGACAGTCGCCATATTCCCACCCCATCAGATCGTTGACATTTAGCAACATCACCGATGGGGAAGGGGTGTGGGGGTGAGCTATCATCTGAGGACGTGATAATCGGGGAAATCGGGACCGAGCAAACAAAACATGATGTTGTCGTGGGGGAAAGAGATGTCCCGGAGTTGAATAGTTCCTGGTCGCCGCGGTGTCTTGGTGGTCTAAGAGCCGTACCGGAGATACGGTGTCCGGATTCGATTCCCGCTCCGTGGCAGTTCTTTTTCTCACGACACATAAAGCACCATGTCACTGTTGTTTATAAAACTACATCTCGTGTGTTAGTTCAAGAAGACCTTAAACGAGGTTATAACCCGAATTCATTTACTTTCCGTACTAGGACGGAAAATATTCTCTGGATCAGTACAGAAAATTTCTCGAATGTCACTGTGCGGTAATGGTCAATTTCCCAGTCACTTTTGGGTAGAGAAAGTGACTACTTTCGGAGCATGTCGTGTGAAAAATACTTTAGCTCCTAGGCATGAAAAGAGACACTTTTGGACTCATTCGCGGCTATGAAATTCGGTTTTAGTATCATGTAGGATAAAAAGAAATACTATTAGTCAAAAACCTATCAAGATTCAGGCCGTTGACTACCACATTCAAATCATTCCCAAAATGCTGAAAATTCATGACTCTTGAGCACCTCCATGCAATACCTTGTCTCCTCTAATTACTTAAAATTGATAACTACACTACACTACACTACACTTCACCTTTCTATCGATGAAAACTAAGGATGGGATGGTATTGAAGGGTATGGTGGGAAAGGGTAGGGAGGAGAGCCTTAATTTTCTCCCCCCTTGAACCAAAATTCTTCCGCCGCCACTGTTCGGAGTCCTTGGGTCCCGCTTGCGGCATTTTTTCCCGACCGTTCAGAATAAGGCATCGGGTGAGCCGGGTCCACCCTGACTCCTATGAGCCGGGGGCAACAGTCACCATACCATAGCACTGTTTTCCATGGTAGCAGTCACCATAGCAACGGTTGCCATGCGGTAGCTGTTACAGTGTAATCGTTACCATGACAACAGCTAGATATAGCATGGCAACGATTGCAATGGCAACAGCTACCTTGACAACCGTCGCTATGGAAAGCGTTACAATGCCATGCTAACCGCTGTCATGGTAATGTTGCAGTGGTAACAGTCACCATAGGGTTACTATGGCAATGATCAGACCGCGCTCATAAGCTCTGTGCTACGCGTCTCTGGAGTCAATGCAACGAAACAAATCTTCCCTCGCAAAATGAATTTTGATAGGCTGCACACACTCCACTGACGCATATTATATGGTTTGTGAACGGGGCTTTACAATGGCTACAGCAATCATGGCACGTACTATGGCAACGGTTGCCATACTAACGGGTTCCACGGTAACAGTCACCATAGCAACGGTTATGTCTCGGTGGTTGGTGGCTAACTACTGTTGCTATATTGGAGCTATAGCCATGGCAACCGTTGCTTTACTTGTTTTGGATACGGTCGCCACAGTAAAGTTGCCATGGTAACAGTTACCATAGCAAAGACTTCCGTGGTAGCGCTTACATAGCGTACTCAGGCTTATATTACTTTTATTTTTCTTAACTTAGCGTCGTATTCAAATAATCAGCCTGTAAACCTGTAAGGGAGTATTTCTCTGTAATTAAGTAAAATTCCACCCCCCCCCCCCTTGCCCATGCGTTACTAAAGGTGCATCCAAACTGTGTTGAATCGGCATTGAATGGAGTTGGTCAACTCAGTTGAACGAATGTAGAAGAGTTGAACGACAGATAAACAACTGCTAAAAAGTTGAAAGTAAAATTGATAAGAGTTGAAACCGATGTTGGACAACTTTTTTCAACACCCATTGTGAGGATGCGTTGAACAACTTTTTCAGGCGACTCGGCAATTTTTTACATCCTACCCCTTTTTTTACGTGCCAAGTGTGGTGTTACCCCAGGGGGTGTGGTGTGCCCGAGCTGGCATCATGTAATCGCGTTCCACACCATCTGAAATATTGGGGGGGGGGACTGTTTCCCGGAAGGTGTGTGAGTGTGTATGTTAATTCCGTTTAAAAAATCCGTCATCCGTTAGACATAATTTTTTCCCGTCAGTCACTTTCTAAATCCGTTAAATCTGACCAGGCGCGGATTCAGAAGGAAGGGGGGCACAGGGCATAGGGGGGTTAAGGTGAGGGGGGCTCACACGTGATTCCTCGATCCCCTTACAGTCGCGCCCCGCCTATCAGTAGCGTACCGCGTTACTGCGAGGGGGGTGCCCGCCCTTGGCCCCCTAGCAGACATCTGGGCTCCCGAAAAGCTTGAATACAGAAAAATGAGGATTTTTAGGTTCCATATTCATGGATGTAGCCTAAGCATCCCTGAACATAGAACATAAAATATTAATTATGCAATAATACACCATGTGTAGGTCATGTGAAAGGGATGAACAGTTGGACAGCAATTTGGCTCCTTTCTACGAATTTCATTCTCTCCTAACGTTGCGATAAGTGATATTAGCAAAGAGTGTGGGCTGAATATTCAATTAAGCCACCGAGAGCGCTTCTGGTGGCTCAAATTTTAGAAAATTTGCGCCATCTTGAGGAGGTTAGGTCCTTAAGCGCACTGCTGATCGACGATGAACAACTTGCTAGCGTGGCAAAAACTTTGAAAAAAGCGCTAATATTCGTGTCTATAGCTGCGAGAAATCAGATAGCAGAAGCAGAGATTCGTGGTCTCACGATCCAACTACCAGGCCAAAATTGTAAAAAAAAAATCGCTGATTCTCGGTGTATGGAGGCCATTCTACGGCTAAAATGTAGAAATCAACGCTAAAGTATTGCTTTTGGGCCCAGCCCGTGCGGGGGCGTAGGTATAGGGGGGATATGGCGGATAGATCCCCCCCCCCCAGAGTTACAGGTATACGAACGAAGGGGGTACCAACGAAGAGCCCCATATAAAATCTCCAAAAATGAGCGTTTCACGTAGAAGTTAGGTTTAGCAGATTTTCTGAACTTAAAGCAACCCGAAAAGGTCCGAGTACGTCCAGCTGTTTCCTTGGAATCAGACCCCACGCAGTAGCGTACAAAGGTAGGGGGGAGGGGGGTTCGCCCCGGACCACGGAGTATCTATACAACCCTATTGAGCTACAATTTCGGGGGGAAAACCAGCGCTTATTTTAATCGTAATCCATAGCGCTCCCCGTGGTCTGGCTAGCCGAACTAAACAATAGTCGGGGGGTACGTGGGGTGTTATTGAACGCGCGGGGGGTGGAGTTTTTCCCGCCTAACCAATTGATGCGCCCAACACTTCAACTTGAGGGTAATTTACAGTTTGTTTTCGCTCGATCTATAAGAATATAAGTATTCTATAAGAAATGAGAAGAGAGCGAAAACTGTAAATACCTTTGTTGAAGAATTTTCAAATTCACAATCGCTTCATCTTCAAAAGAATACATTATTCAGCCCCTTCCTAAGGGCTCTTTCAAGAAAAATCATAACACTGCATTAATAATTACTACCAGTACATTTATTTGTTCAGAATACACAGGGAAAATCCCAATAACGAACGAACAGGATGAAGGGCAAGGGCAAATACTGCGAAATAAGTGAATGTAAAGGTACCGCAGGTTTTTGTTTTGTTTTTTGTTTTCCAATTATTAGAATAGGGGAATTTAACACAAAGTTTTACCTTGCTACAATTTTTACCAATATTATCCTTGAAATCTTTACTCATTGTTGGGGGGTGAGAATCCGACGCATTAGCGCTGATGGGCGCTCAGTGGTTTCAATTGTCTCTTCTCTGACTGCATCTGGAAGGAACAGTTTGTTATAATTTCCTATCTTCGCGAATATGCTGCAATTTAAACTTATCTTGAAATGACTAAAGACGCATTCCACTGAGTCCAGTAAAATTATCCGAAAAAAAAAGGCTTACCTTTCAAAAGGACCAGTATAATTTTTTATTTTTTACACACACACTGTATACACATATACACATGTGTATGCAGGGTGGAAGCGTTTAATTTATTGTGGAAAAAAAAAAAAAAAATACGTAAAATTACACCTCATATGCGATCGAAAACACCCCATACACCAAAAATCTAAACTCTTCGAGATATTAATTTTCAAGCATCTTTTTACGATAATATCACTTTCCTTGACTAATGCGACTTGCTCGTTTCCCAGATGACTTTCTGAAACTTTTGACGATGGTTTTGGGAATACCACACGTTTTTCTGTCAGTACTAGCTATTTTTATCAAAAAATAACTATTTTCCGTGACCTTGGCCGCTTATACTATTTGTGCAAAACGGAGATTTTTAATTTTTCAATAAAAGTAAACCACATATTCGCCTATCGACTTCCCATGGATCGGAAAAACTTCTGACTGCTGAAATTTGCAACGATTGTTTGAATTTTGCAGGTCAAAACAAGCAATTTTTCATATAACATCAATACTTTTTCTATAAATTGTCTTTTCTGAAAATCCCCAAAATTAATTAAACAAACGCTCATGAGTCATTTTGAAAGGGACACAATGAAGAAGTTTTTCTGATCCGTCGGAAAGCTATAGACGCTGATTCAGTATGGACAAGAAAGTGGTGGTTGGCATGTATTGCAAAAGTAAAAATCCCCGTTTCAACTTTGATATGTTGCCGAGGCTATAGAAAATAGTTAATTTTTGGCTAAAACAGGTAGGCCTGACAGAAAAGAGTTTGCTATTCCTAAAACCATCGTCAAAAGTTGCAGAAAGTCATCTGAGGAGCGAGCAACTCGCATTTAGTCAAGGAAAGTGATGTTACCGTAAAAAGATGCTAGAAAAATCATATCATGAAGAGTTTTGTTTTTTGTACCACGGTGTACGGTGTGTTTTCCATCGCATATTCGCGTATGAGGTCCCTTTTCTTTACATTTATACGCATCTTGGAGTGTTTGGGAAAATAAATGTAAATTCTGAAAACCTCGGCCTAACTTTTGGCAGGCCGAAAACTTTTGGCAGTTTTTTCTAAATATCCATAAAACCGTCGTAGTGGAATACATCCCATACAATACAGGTAGGGCATTAAATTTCGTTCACCTGTTGTACTCAAAGTATTTTTTTACGACCAATATGGGAGCGCGTTACAGCCTCTCGGACCATTTTTCGTGTAATGGTTGAAAGTCTTAAAATAGCCTGTTTCCTACGAAACTATTTTTTGTTGAGCTTCATTTCTTGCCCGTCAACATCCATTCCATTGGCATTCCAAACTTTTCCAGCCTCCTCCACCTATTCGGTTGAAAATTTAAAATCACTTTTTTCCGGCCAAGCTATAACCTTGACAAATCGGCTCCTCGACACATCATTCGAGGGTTTACCACGACTCTCGCTTGCAAGCGTGTGTTCGGCAAGCCGGTGTCGAAGAGTTGAAAGAACAGATTTTGACAGTATGCAGTGGCTTTTCACGCAAGGTGGAAAAATAAATTGCCGGGGGCTAGAAAAGTTGGGAAGCCAGAGGAATGAACGTCAATGGTTTCAGGGATATTTAGAAAAATCGCCGATAAATCGCGGTTTTCGGGCTGACAAAAGTTGTGCCGATGGCTTCAGAATTGACATTTGTTTTCTTTAACACTCCTTACCTATGCTCAGAGAACAATGTGACCTTGGGCACGTCATTTGGGACCAAAATTACTATGCAACATTTTTTGAAATTCCTTTTCGTTTTCTCAGAATCAGCAATTTTTTGGTATTTTTGTCTTGTCGCTACTTTTTCCGAAATATGCTTGTTACAAGCTTATTAATTCGTGCAACACCAAAAAAATGTGCAGAAAAACGTGATTTTGGGCCGCCTTTTTTCTCGTTCTTTGTCGCATAACTTTTCCTTTAGGGTTCAAGCCTTTTCACTTATGTAAAATTCAATTCTGAACAACTTTGATTTCTTGACATTTTTCGATTGGAACAGCCGTTTTAAAGTTGCAGATGCCTTAGTCATTTTTTTTTTAATTTTACCAAAAGTGGCTATAAATCCGACGGGGCCCCCGAAAAGCTTAAATACAGAAAAATGACTATTTTTAGGTTATCCATTGATGTAGGTATGTGAATGGGGGGTAGGTGGGGGACGGTTGGACAGCGATTTGGCTCCTTTCTACGAATTTCAGTCTATCCGACCTGGAGAATACAATCATCAGCAATATCAGCATCAGTGATATCAGCAAAGAGTGTGCTAGCTGAATATTCGATTGAGCCCCGAAAGCGCTAGTTTTATTGTAGCTATAACAAGTTATATCAGCTGCTATCTGCTAAAAAGCGACGATTCGTGGTCTCGCGATCCAACTTGCAGACTAAAATTAAGTAAAATACGCTGATTCGCGGTGCATAGAGGCCATTCTACGAATAAATTATGGAAATTAACGCAAAAGTGTTAAATTTGGGCCCAACCCGCGGTTAAAGTTTAGAAAACACAAGTTAAAATTGGACAAAAATGGCAAATTCAAAACTGAAATGGCGTAAAATCGCCCATTCGCGCATGAAAAAGGGAATAGGGTGCTAAATGGCCCAAAATTAGCTAAAAACACCATTTCACAGCTGAAACTGGGAAAAATTGCTAATTTGCAATTTTCTGACATAAAGTTGAGGAAAAACGTTAATTCGGGGATACAAATGAAGAAAATCACTAATTCGCGGCTAAAATTGAAAAAATCGCCAATTAGCGCACCTAAAATTAAGAAAAACGCTAATTTTCAGTTCTAATTGAGGAAAAGTGCTAATTCCAGCTAAAAATGGAAAAAAAATGCTAATTTGCAGCTTAAATTGAGTCAAACGCCAATTCTTGGCAAAAATTGAGAAAACTCGGTGGGTAATGCACGGGTTGGAAACGCTACCACGCTGCTAAAATTCATGCATGGCTATAATGTTAAAAAATACGCTAATTCACGGGTAGAATTGAAAAGAAGCAATAATCTATACCTACAAAAGTTATATAAAATTGCTATAATGCGGTGGTGAAATGTGAAAAACCGCTTATTTGCGGGTAATATAGAAAATAAATAATTAGCCTGGTCAAAATTAAGCGAAAGGTTAATTTTAATTAACCTTTTTAATTAACCCGAAAATGGGAAAAGTCGCCAATTTAGAGCTAAAATTGTGCCAAACGCCAATTTGTGACTGAAATTGAAAACATTCGCTAATTAACAGGTAGCGCTAATTCGCGGCTAAAATTGAGAAATATTACAATTTGCGCCAAAAAGGCAACTTTTCAGGCTGAAATGGAAAAAAAGCGCAAATTTATGGCAATAGGTTTAGAAACCACTGATTCGCTCGTAAACTGAGAAAAATCGCGAATGCATTGCGTATGGTGAACTAAAAAAATCCTAATATTAAGGAAAACACTTAAGAAAAACGTTAATTTCCTGCTAAAACTGAGAAAAGTGCTAATGGTAAACAAATTTTAAAAATTGCCAATATGCTACTAAAATTGAAGAAAACGCCAAAACTCGTGGATAATTAAGAAACATCGCTCACGGAATAAAAACGCCACTTTGCTGCTGAAGTTGAGAAAATGCGCAAATTCAAGGCTAGGGGTGGGAGTGGGGCAAAACCGCTAATCCACGGCTGAAATTGAGAAGAAAGATACACCCGGTCAAAGTTGATAAAAGCGCTAATTTGCGGGTAGAATCCAAAAATCGCCCTTAACTGAGAGATTGAGACCAGCAAGATGCCCAGATTCAAGAGCGTGCTGGCTGGGTGGAATAATGACTAAAATGTGAAATCTCCCCCCCCCCTCACATCACCCTTACGAGATTTCGATCTGATCCTCCCCAGGACTAATTCCTACCTTCGCCACTGAGCCCGCGGCTAAAATTGAGGAAACACGCTACTAATTCAAGGCTGTACCTAGGCGGATCTAAGGGGGGGGGGGGTAACAGCAGAATTACCCCCCCCCCTAGAGCTTGGAAAATCTCTCAAAACATGGGGGAAGGGGAGTGGTTGGCAGGTGGTGGGGGTGTACGGGGGGAGGGGAGGGGTTTAGATTACCCCCCCCCCTGAGAGAGGTCCCAGATCCGCCCTTGGGCTGTACTATTGCTTGGCGACTATATTATTGACAAAACCAAAGCTAATTATGGCTAAAATTGGGCAAAAATGGCAAATTCACCAATGAACTTGCATATAAAAGTTCGTATATATCGCACAATTCACCTTTAATAAAGAGAATAGACAATTGATGAGAATTTACTGCAAAAGTAGCATAAAACGTTAAAATTGAGAAAAATCGCTGCAAAAACCTACAACCACTAAAGTCGGATACAAATGAAATAATAACTAAATCACAACTAAAAATAAGAAAATAAAAATGCTTAGCTTCTGAAAGCTTCAAGGCCCAATAAAAAAAACAGCGCTAATCCCTAGCAGAGATTAAAAATATTGCTAATGCCGGGTGAAATATAAAAAACAACGCGGCTAAAATTGAAAAAAATACTAATTATATCGCGGCCGAAATCAAGAAAAAGTCCAATTTTTAGCTCAAATGGGGAACTTGCATGAATCTCAGATTGGGAAGAAAAGCATACCGGTGATTTGACCCTGAACTGAAGGATAACAACGGAGTTAAAACCCGATTGGTGCGTTTCAAGATTTTTGAAAAAGGTTCAAAGTTCTTCAGGAGGGGATGAATGGTGCGAGGAGAAATGACGTAATACTTACTTGTGAAGCATTTGAGGGAACCCTAAAATTATTTGTTTACAAATAACATGAAAAATTTCCCTCCAGTAAAGGCGTCTTACCCCCTCTACCCAACATCATCCATTTCAATAAATAAGTTTTGACGTAATCGAACCCCTCTCAAAATTTTTAAAAATTCGCTAAAAAAGCATCCTTGATTGATTTCAGAGTTTAATGTGAGCAATAAGCTTGTGGAAGAGCCCTCTTCAAGAAATACCAACTTTTGAAAAATGTGCAAGTTCCTCATTGAGAAAAAATGCTAATTCGCTGCTAAATATCGAAAAAAATGCTAATTTGCTGCTAAAACAGCGGAAAACGCCAATTTGTGGCTAAAATTGAGAAAATTCGTGAATTCATGGGCTATCTATGTATAGAAGCGCTGCTAAAATTGAGAGATAGCGCTAGTTCGCGGCTAAACTTGAGGAAAATCACCAATTCGCGGACAAAGAGTGGAAAAATGTCCAACTTTAAACTCGCCTTCTGAAGGCAACTTTGTGGGTAAAATAAAGGAAAACGGCAAATTCATGGCTATATAAGTTGTAAGAAACCACCGATTCACGGGCTAGAACTGAGAAGAAGCGCTAATTTATAGCTAAAAGTAAAACAATATTGATAATGCGGTGCTAAAATGTAAAAAAAATGATAATTTGCAGCTAATATTGAAAAAAAATAAATTTCTAGCCAGGCTAAAATTAGGGGAAAGACTAATTTTTAGCCTAGAATTAAAAAAAAAAAACTAATTCGCCGCTAAAAATGGATGAAATCGCCAATTTTTCAGCTAAAATTGTGGAAAACGCCAATTCGTGGCTAAAATTAAGAAAATTCTCTAATTCGCGGCTAAAAGGTTTTTGCTGTAGTGGCGATAGATTGATGATGAGGGGCACCGGGATTGGGCCCGAAATGCATTCTGTACAAAAACTACGCGGCTGTATTGTTCAAATTTAAATAACCAACTTCCCATTTAATATTCAGAACAGCCAAATCAACAAAACAAAGATCAACGAGTGAGATATAACGCTCCTGTAGAATTTCCTGGAGATTAAAATGAGACTCCGAAATCCGGGATTCACAGGCGTAGCAAGGGGCGTGCGGCGTGTGCGGTCCGCACCAGGCATCACTACCCTGGGGGCATCAAACCCGCTGTTATGATATGCGATCACCGCTACCTAGGAATAGGAAACAAGAACGTGAATTTGTAAGGGAACGTTTTTAGCGAAGACGACGGCCGCAACATTACGGCACGCCTTGCGCCTTCCTACTCCTAGGAAACCCAAGCAGTAAGCAGCTAAGCACACCACCGATCTAACACGCAACATCGGTTGATGGGTGGGGCTAACTCATTTGAACTGAGAAGGCATGGGTTTCACTCATAGTTCCGCGCTGATTTATGCTCGCATCGCTGTGTGCTTGATGATCCTCTTTTGTTCGTGTTTGGGAATAGCTAGTGGATATGATCTATCGAGGTTGGAATGCCTGGAACTGTCGGTATAATTATGCTATCTATTGAAAGAAAATGCGATATTTTTTGTTTTGGTTTTAAAAGACGAATGAACGTTAGGGGAATTTATGGTCAAAAGTTTAACCCGTGTTTAATCCTCGGGGGGGGGGGGGGCATCAAAAAGAGACCCGTACCGGGCATCACTTGCCCTTGCTACGCTCCTGCCGGGATTGACGTTGAAATACGGCCAAAATTTAGCAGAGAAATGATAGGTGGGGCACGTATAATGGGGGTGGAGGAACCATTAGTGAAACCCCGCCATATAAGAAGGTGATATTGATATTATTTCAAAGCACGTATTTTGATTCGAGCCGGATATTCACGACTACCGATTTCCATAATAGCCCTTAAGATTCGCATGCGCTGTTATTACGGAACGTTTCCGTCAATTCGTAGCCAATTTTTAGAAAAAAAAGCCGCACCTTCAAGTGCACCCTCACGAAAATTGAGAAAAAGATCAATAATAATGCCCTGTTTCTTGGGGACGATACGTATGTGGCAAAAATTCCGCCAATACCCGGCTAAAATGGAGGAAAAGGCCTATTGGCGGATAAAATTGAGAAATAGAGCTCATAAATTCGCATCTTAATTTGAGAAAACACACACATTCGTGGTCTCGTGATCCTAGGTCCCCGGGTCAAAATAAAGAAAATATACGTTGATTCGCGGTTCATGGAGAACTTTTCACAGCTAAAACTGAGAAAAGGGGCTCTTTAACGGTAGAATTGAGAAGAAACACTCATTTGCGGGAAAAACACAAATTAGTGTTTAAATTAAGAAAAAGTGCTCTTTCGCACCTATAAAATTGAGAAAGCGCACCCTCGTTTTGCAATGCTAATATCCAAACCAAAAGTAAGAAAAGCCGCTGAAGTATAAGAAAAGGAGACCTTTTCATGGACAAATTGAGTGAATTCTAGAGCTCGATTGTGGCTGAAATTGAGAAAACATCGTGGTAGAAATTTTTTGAGCGCCCCTCTTCAGAAAAACTCTGGATCCGCGCCTGCATCTGACAGATTTCCCGTCAGATGCAGGCGCGGATCCAGACGGGAAACCCGTCAGATGCAGGCGCGTATCCGGACGGGAAACCCGTCAGATTGGTAACGCTTTGTGAGACCGGGGTCTCAAACCCATCGAGCGCTGTCGGAAAGGGGGGGGGTGGAGCTTAAGCCCCCGGATTCACGCCTACGCATGTGTTTGTTTTGGGGTTTTCTCTTACGTTTCACTTCCTTCTACTCGAGATCACTGCTCTGTGAAAAAAACTCCCGAGTTACGCAATCCTGTTCATTGAGTGAGTGAATAGTGTAGTCATGGGAGGGGTCATTTTCATCGTCGGTTACTGCGTATTTTATAGTGAAAAGGCAAGCGTTGAAGCAAATAAGGAATAGGAATGTTCCATGTCATTTTCCTTGTTGCTTTTGAAAAGTTGAAAAGGAATTGTTTTACTGCTCCTTAAAAACAAAACATAATTTTTTTTTCATACCTACACATATTTTTTTTTTTCAACTTCGCGCAATTTCTCCGAAAGGCACTGTTGTTGCCTAAACAATTCTTCTGTTCCATGCAGTGCATCGAAAAATAGTTGAAACAAGCGACAAATATGAGCGAAACACGTCCTTGATTCAAACAGATCAACTTGAAAATCACGGTCGTGTTATATTTCCAGCTATCGTCTCTATTTTCGGAGAAACGTTTTTTTTTCAGTATTTCGATCGCACGTTTTTCCGAAATTTTCAAGGATTGCATAAACATTACAGTTGCTTGTTTTCCTTTTATGTATTGCTGAGTGGGGCGAATTGGTTCTGATTAGTTATTTAATAGGTTTCTGGCGAATCAATTTTTTTCCAATACTGGGGGGGGGGGGGGAGACATCTTTACGATTTCTCCATAATTTTTTTGAGCGTTTCCACTTAGAAGGAGGAAGGGGAAAAAGTGTCATTTGGTGGACTAAAGATGCAAAACAAATTAACGCCATAAATTAATTATCATTTGCTTCCTAACAAATCAGGTACAGCTGTTTCTAGACACAAAGGAAAGCTATTAGCACTTTATAATGCACCTTTTGATAATAGTCATTCGACGTTTAATAGTTGTTTGTATGGAGTACTATCTTGGTAGGTTGCTGGGTGGTAAATAAAACAACAGTTATGAATTTATTTTATTTTATATCCTCGTTATTTACTCAAGTTCTCCGTGGTTCTCAAGGCCAGCATAACTAAAAGTAATCTCAACCGAAACGTGATTGAAAAATCGGAAAGAGCCAAATTAGTGTAAGATTCCTCATTTTTCGACATCCATGGAGCGGAAAGGTTGGATTTGTAGTTATCGAAATCGAGATTGGTTGTTCGTTAGTATTTTTAACTTGCCATAAGACATTTCGTAGATAATTTTTCCCGAGAAGTAGAATACGGGAAATAGCAATGAACTTTAAGTTGTCTATGTCATCAATCCCCACCTGTTCGTCAAACTAACTTCACCGTCAGCCATAAAAGGGCAGCACAGTGGACAGAGGTCTTCAGCACCAGCAGCTTCTACTTCGAACTTAGGATTAGGAGCTTGGTAGGAACTTGAGAAGCATGTAATAGAGAGTAAATAAAAACTGACGAACAGAGAAATATGAAAAAAAGCGAAGGAAGGGATGAGAGACCTCGAAGGACGCACGAAGAAAGAGAA
The DNA here is from genome assembly GCA_038030265.1 of Corythucha ciliata. NCBI lineage: Eukaryota > Metazoa > Arthropoda > Insecta > Hemiptera > Tingidae > Corythucha > Corythucha ciliata. The sequence continues at coordinate 28,269,986 of CM075942.1, read as the reverse complement.
AGAATGAGAGACAGACAAGCGAGGGAAAAAGAAGAGGAACTCAAGTTTAGGTCAGTTCTGGCTGGTCGAGTGGGAGAGCTCACTCGCGCTCCTAGGCTCTTCTTGTTTTGTGTTGCTTTACTCAGTCCCAGTGGTTCCCCAAAAGGTTCCAGTTTATAAAACAGCGGGGCCTGAAAAGTGCTTTTTTTTTGTTTCGTTTTCCTTGAAAAGAAAAGCGAGTTTTCTTTTCTCTCGTCGAACCATGGCTCGTGAAAGTACTTTCGAGTTCCTTGTGCTTTCAGTGATTGTTATAAGTGTTTGTCTACCTTTAACAATATGCCTCAATGATGGTAAGTCAAGTCAAAATGGTCATTTTCAGTTATAACGTGTGCATTATCTTGAGGGAAGGGTATGCACTTATGCGTTGGACAAGGAAATTGTTTAGTTCGTGCATTTTTATGTAATATAACTCGTACGTTTCGATTAAAGGATTGAACTAAGATTAGAAAGAAGTAAAGTGGACTGGATCATTGGTAGGAGTAGGAGCTAGGAGGTACCTACATACACACATGGTTTCTCGCCATGTTGCGCTCAGTCTGAAGCTCTCAGTTTAGTGTTATCTCCCCAGGTCCCCCTCACGCATTTGAAATTAGCGTGTCATTGTCGCCTCTTTCTGTTAAATAATTAGCACTTGAGCGGTTGGAATAGAGAATGCGAATTGTTTTGGCACTTATTTATAGGAATTTCTTCATCGAGGGATAGGGGAAACGTTATTTTTCTTCAAAACTTATTGAATTACTGAATAAGTTTCTCATAATCTGTAATCATATAATAGGTAACAAAAGTTCTCTTCAACAATGGATCGTGTAATCCCCGCCTCGTTCCCGGATGCATTCGCCGTTAATTGGTTATTCATCGAGAGTGCTAGTGTAGTCTTCCGTTTTGAATATTCCTGTTTTGAAAGACCAGAAATGACTTTTTTTTAAATAGCACTCAATTGGTGAGCACCAATGCGGCGTCGGTTTTGAGAGGATTGGGGCGAGAAAATAATGTTTTCTTGTATTTAGGAAGATCACCGAGTTTCTGCCAATAATAGAACTTTTCGAATAGGGAGGAATTGCAATTTGTGGCATATTGTTCTACTTTCATTGTGTCATGGTTGTCTGGGCGGGACGTGGGTGGTATGTGCATAAAACTTTAGGCTTAACGGTTTCTTGGAGGCTAGGTAGAAGGTAGGCTCTATCAATTTTCTTTGTGTATGCCTAAACACGCATTAACGACGTTGTTAACGGGAAATTTGAGCTGTTGAGAATCTCATTGAAATAGATGACAAATCAATCTCCTCCGTGAATCATCGTCAGAGGAAGTTAGGGCCGCCTCTTCGTAAAATTAAGACGAGGTTCTACTGACCGACTTTTCTCCAGTCTTACCAATGAGCCAGAGCCTTCATCTCGTTCGTAACCGGTTCGTCCTAAAAATAAGCGCTTGACTGAAAGTGAAGCTAAATTTCTTTGTTTTTCGATGAAGCCATGCTCTCACAATCCAACTTCAAGTATAGTACTTACAAACGTACAGGAAACTTTGGCAAACATCTCCGGCATCTTTTAGATGTTAAGCCACACACATTTTTCATTCATTTTACAAATATCGGTCGTTCAGAAAAGGGCTTGTATCTTCACATAAATGTAATGTATCAATGACGGAAAGCGTACGGTAGTGAAGTGTAGGCCAGTAGTCGGGGAAAAAAGAAGAGAGGGGATGGGCGGCAACGTAATGGTGCTATAACACGTGAGAGTAACTCACGAGAGTTGAATTCTCTGAAGCTCCGTTTACATTTGAGAGTTTTTTGCTCTCGAGAGTACTCTCCCCCCCCCCTCCTGCGTTTTCCATTAGCACAAAAAGTAGAGCTGGGGCTGCTCCGGGTCTGATCTGATAAGAGTTTGAAGATTCCATTTGCCAATTGATCCTCAGCAGAGCGACTTTTTATTCGTTCCATTTATCCCTACGCTCCTCCGTGGATCAGAGCTGGAGCAACTTCAACTGCTCCGTCAAAATCGACGGAGCGGTAAACCTTTCTTGGAAGGTTCATTGTGATAAGCATCGTTTTGAGTTCGTACTTTGTTTTTCGTCGTGGATGAAGCCAACGATTTGTTGAACGAAAGCGGTTTAACAATCATTCAAGTTCTGTTATTCGTAGGTAGCATTATCGTCGATTACTCAACAGATCCAGAGAAGTGGTCAGATGAAGCCACTAGGCTCGTTTTGAAATGTATGGATAACTCTAGTCTAGAGTCAAGCTCGTCCGACGAAAAATATGAAAATAAGAAGACTGGGCTATTATTGCACCATAAATCAATAAGGAGAAGACGGAATAACAAAAACCTAGTACCAGTGTTCCAATCGTTACAAAACGGTTCATCCGGATTCTCTACATTAATGAAGTTATTCATCTTTATGTATTACATATTTTCCCCAAAGCCCATTCCTTCATTTTTCCTGTCGCCACAAAGCGTGTTTGCTGGCCGATAATTTCTAAATTCGCAACTTGTTGTTATTAGATATCAATTATGTTCCTGGAAGAACATTATTAATAGAATTGGGCATTGAACTCACGAAGGGATGCACCCGATTTGTTCACAGTCATGCTAATAAGTACATTTTCGCTAACCACAAGCACTCCACACAAAAATATACAAGTGCTCAGCTCATGCACGTAAATAAATATGTACTTCCATTCAATACAAACACAAAAACTACAAAACAGTCATGAGGAGAAAGGTTGTTATTAAAGAGCGCTCTCTTCCACTTGTTAAAAGTCGTTCCATTTCAACCCACTCTTTGCCAGATTTTGGTTCGATTCGAGCGGGCTTGTGACGTCACAAGAGCGGCCCCAGAGCACTTTTGAAATGGCAAAAGGAAAACGCTATCAGAGATTTCAACTCTCGAGATTCTGTAATACATAAATAGCACCATGAGAATGACATGATGCTCTTCCCGAAATCTCTGAGAGTACTCTCGAGAGCACCAACTCTCAAATGTAAACGCAGCTTTAGTGCAACCCAGCGAACTCCGAACTGTAGGGTCGTTTCTCTTTCTAGCTCTCCTGGGGCCCCTATAGGCAAGAATTTTCGTCCTCCCCCTCCAAAGAGCGCAGCTAGGAGGGGGGAAAGAGCCGTGGGCAGCTGACCACCCTTCTTCAAGTCATCTTTGCTTGAAGCCAGCTGGCAGCTACACAATCAGAAACCGCCAATTGGCCCCTTCAAACCGTCTGAGAAGCATTAAAACGGAACAAAATTCCATGTCTTGAAATTTATCCCGAAAAACAGATTTTACACGGGATTAATGATGGTCATTTGTCGCGAAGTCGCTTCACGGCAAAATTTGATGTAAACGCTACTTCGCGGAAACCGTGATGAAAAATCGCCAATTCAACGTTTAAAATTAAGAAAACTCTTAAGTCGTGCTTTCTGGAGGCAACTTCATGGCTAACTTAAAATAAACCGCTAATTCTTAGCTAAAAGTGTAGGGTAGGGGGAATCGCTAATTCGCGGCTGAAATAGTGGAAAATGCTATTTTGCTGTTCTTGTAGCATGTCCGCGGCTAAAATTGAGAAAAATCGCTAATGAGGAAGTTTCACATTTTTCAAAAGTATTTTTTTCCGGTCGAATACATAGCTATATATGATATAAAAACGTGTAAAAAAATTAAATCGTGCTAGAAAATTTTTTTTTAATTAATAAAAATAGGAAATTTGAGTTCCCGCGTGACGTCACGAATGCGTACTCTGTCTTTGTCTTGCTATATTTTGTGTCACTTACCTGCCTCACTTTATTAGACGGTGCAACATGATTATTAGCCAAGCTAGTTTATCACCAAAAAAAACAAAAAAAGTTTGATTTTTTCATAGTCTATTCCCAAATTTTTCAGTTTCATAATACGTCTATTCGTTTGTCGTCCGGAGCTGCACTATTAGCACTGAAAGTACTAACCTTTCATTATTTTTTCGCGTTATTTCACATGATAACCCGCGAGGTTGCAAAATTTCGTGCTGCTCGGAGTAGTCCGGGACGACAAACGAATAGACCTATTATTTTGTTAAAGTTGGAGGTTCTCTTCGTTCGTTCTTATCTTCTCACGTCCAAAGTTTTGTGTATAGGTATTCTATTTAAAAACGTAAACAGAGGGCGAATGACCTTGTGCGTGTGCTAATTTTTATCCAAACGTAACATGAATGGCCGAACGCAAGGGCGTGTTGCAGGCAATGTTGTACTGCGCTTGGTTCAAGTCTATGCCTGCTGTGAAGCGTTCAGCGACGGCGTCCTAGCGTCGTGCTACGATGACAAGGCAACGATGGGGATGATTGATATCACCGGAGAGAATAGACCAAAATCAAGGTGTGGGAATTATTCGGAAGATATGGGCAGGGAAAAGGATAAAAAACAAAATGTATAACCACAACAAGCATTAGGAACAAAACAAAGGAGTGACATCGGCTAACGGATAAAAACTGATAGTTGAAAAATAATTCAAAAAGTAAAAAAATTTCGCTCCGGCAGCTGGTGGTCGGAAAGAGTGCATTTCATTCCGTATACGGATACCCTAAGCCGTCCCAGAAGTAATAATTTTGATACCATAATTTGTTTCATTAAGCCCAACTTCTTCCTCTATTTTCACCACCCTCTCTTCAAAAATGTCGAAAAGTTTCGGTAGTTTTCCAAGGGCTTTATTATATTCAATTTTTGTGCCGTATTTTATAATACCTAAACGTGTGAATTTAAGCGATTTTTTGAAATTTCATCCCCCATTTCACCCTCCACCATCAAAGTTTTCGATAAATCTCAATGGAACCCAGGGCTTTCGTTACATTAAATTATTGAGTCGAATTTTAGAGCGCTAAGATGAACTAGTGAAGTTCAACGCTATTTTTACACTTCCACACCGGAAGGACCACCCCACCACCTTGACTTTTTCAAAAATTAAAATGGGAATCAAAGGCTACTCTAACATGGAGTATTCGTACTGAATATGATACATCTAGAATCAACTGGTGATTTGTAGTGATTTTTTGACCATTTCAACCCCTATTCCCCCCTCCACCTTGACCGATTTGGCCCAAATGCAATACCGACCGGGTTCTTATGACTTCTGATTTTTGTGCCAAAGCGCGTTCCGCTAGATTGATTTCTTCGAGAGTTATCGTGCTAACAAGACCATACACTTACTTCCACCCCGGGGGCAACACCCCCTCCCCTTCGACCCTTCGACTTTTTCAAAAAATTAAAATAGGAATCAAAGGCTACTCTAACATGAAGTATACGTACTGAATATGATGCTTCTAGAATCACCTGGTGATTTATAGTGATTTTTGACCATTTCACCCCTATTTTCCCCCCCTCCACCTCGACCGATTTGGCCCAAATGCAATACCGACCGGGGTCTTATGACTACTGATTTTTGGGCCAAAGCGCGTTCCGCTAAATTGATTTCTTCGAGAGTTATCGTGCTAACAAGAAAACGGCCATAATATTATATATATATAAATTCCGGAGACCACTGAATTCGTGTTCTAGAGGTCCTGAAACATGAAAAAAACATGCCATGACCCATGTTTGCCACCATCACGACGAGACCAATAGTGCATTTTGACATAAATGAAATGCACTTACAGACAATGTGCCTGGCAGAGAGCGCAAGCCCGAGTTTCTGGTTATATACACGGGTCGTTCTCCATAACAATCTGAACTGTTTCTCTACCCCTAATAAGTGGTATAATTTTTTATATTTAGCGCGATTTATAGCCCGAAAATGGGAAGGCACTGTTGTTACGGGATTTGTAACAGTGACGGGCGTCCCGGCCGCCCCGGTTATGACCCTTCGGTCAAATTTTTTAAGTTTCCTCAACCGTGCCAAGTTTATAAGTGGGACGTTGACGAGTGGACCCCAATCGCGGAAAATCGCCACATTACCGGATGTAAGGATTGCCGACTGTGTCGCGAGTGGATGAAACTCTCTAAGAGGAAGGACGAGAGATTCCAGTCCCTGAGGAACATCATGGGCAGCCGTCATATGCTCCAAGCATTTCGAGGAGAACCTTGATGCTCTGGACTATGCGGTTCATCGCCCAATGAGTTACAATCCGGTGGAGTCTATACAACCAAACAAATTTATTCCCTCGAAAAATGAAGCATTTTGATTGGTTGCATATACTGCACGGACGCATAACATATGGTTTGTGAACAGGGCTTAAAAGCCGTTCTTTTTGGGTATTTTATTGGAGTTAAATTCAAGTGCAGTGAAATAAAATTTAACAACAGTTCACTAGTATTTAAAAATAATATGTATTAGACTTTATTAATCATATCAATAATGCAAGAAGAGGCAAAAAATAAATAGCCGCTGACAAAAAAAAGGCAATCAATTTTTTCTTTTCCACCATTCACCATTCAAGTTTAGATGGTCAAGTTTAGATTGGTAGTACTTGAGAATTGACAATTTGTTCACTTTTTTTTTTTTTTTTTTTTTGAGGGCTCGGACGGTCTCCCGACTCCGAAGGTGCCAAAAGCCTTTCGGCCCATACACCATACGACCATACCCACTTGTGGCCCGGACTCGGGAGAGCCTAATACGGCTCCTCACGAGTTCACTAACCTGAACTCGTATCATCCCCTGATTTTTCGATGAGAACCTCGCATTTCATGTGGTCAGCCACAATGCGGTCCGAAAATTTAGCCGGAATCGGGATGGAGGGAAATTTTCTCCAAGCCGTGATAGGGAAAACATCGAAATCAGTGGAGGACGAAGCAGCTGCGTTGACATCCCCCTTTCTTAAGCGCGATACCTTTTCTTGGAGCCACCGTCGACCGTCACATCCACCGGTAAATTAGACTGGAGAACATTTTTCGCCGTGCTAACCAAGTACTCCTTCGATTTGGACTGTAATTTCACCCCTCTGCACTTCAAAAACCTGACGAGATCCGTAGCGGCATCAGGACTCCCTGACAAGACTGCACCCGGTACATCTTCCGGGTTAAATTTTACTTTCTTAAATGTTCGCGTCGCACTCATGAGCTGCAAGATAAAAATAGGTAATTAGTGCCTTGCACGAATTTGTGTTAATAAAATCATTTTTTGTGAAGCTGTGGGTTAATAGCTCTGTAGCCTGGTGAAGCATTTTCTTTTTAAATAGAGTTTTCGTGCAAACCTGACCGTTCTAGAGAGCTACACCCCAGCAGCAATAAGTAAACAATCAGTTTTTGATAAATAGTGACCCGTATGAGCTTACTTACTTTAAAATACTAATTATTATTAGGCGAGGGATATAATCGGGAACGGACACGAGATAAGAGTTGGGTTATATTACCTTTCCTGGTTACCCCAAATTTATTACAGTATTGAGTGATTTATTTATATTTACTTAATTTTAACGTTCCAAAAGTTGTTTTATGAGCTGAAATTTAGGTCTATTGTAAGCAGTTGATCCACAGACGGTGATAGTTTCTTACGGGTTTCGGTCACTGAGGCAGAACAGAATGTGTATTCCCCACATCGCTCGGCCAAGAAGTCTTGTTCCTACGTCACTTGGAAAATGAATTTTGACTAGAGAATCATCAAAACGTGGTCTTTTTATTCTATAATGCACAAATGGCGTTTATTCGACCGATCCAAAAAGAACGAAATGCCGATGAACTACGCGTTTGTTGGGTGCTACTCGAGGGCTGGAAAGGACCGTGTATCCTTCTTCAAATTCTTTTCCAAGCATCAGGGTGAGGTAATCTTCTTCAGCACTATAAAAGGAGCACGTGGACATTCTACGTTAAGCATTTCCCAACGCTCTTTTCACACAAACACGGTTTCACGAGGCCCCCGCGTGAATGCCGCTTTCTCATCGAACCAAGTAATATTTACCTCACGTGTGTAAAGGTGTACGTGGTCAATACGCGGAAGCCAAAACTGCGCCGCGAGAAACCTCGTATATGTGAAACGAGCCTAACGCGCTAGTTAAAAGTTAAGCCACTTCAAAATTGACGGGATGGCAACGTGAAAGGGTTTGAAATGAAACGATTGCTCTGGTCCGACTACTGTCACCCATTCGCATTTACTTTCCCGCACCGACAATAAATTGTGAACTGGCCTTTTTTCTTGAATAACAACGGAAAACTCACTCTTGTCATCACAAAGCCCTTGTCTCCGGCATTCCGAACTCCCGAAGTACTAACTAATCCACTTCTATCGACGTGTTGCGGTTCAAGTGATTTCAAATCGCGAAATTCCTCTTGTGTGAATGCACGCACCACGTCAACGAGGTAATTTACATTACCCAAGCTCGACATCGCGGAAATGACGGGCGTCTGTAGAATTTCCACTAATGAACCTTTGTACTAGAAAGGACACTACGATTGAAATAAGGTGCCCGATTTTTATTGATGACAAGATGTCAAATGTTGAGCGATAGGATACTCACGAGCAAGGACCAGCACAGATTTATTTTCATTTTTTTTAGATAGCGGCGATCCTTCCTTTGATAATCCCCCAGCGTCGTCACTTAAGTTCCATTTTACGTAATTTTGATGCCTACAAAGCCATCAAGACTGAGTTATTGAAGAAAAAAAAAAACGAATTGCAGCAAGCTTCCAATGTAGAACTTACATGAACGGGGCAACCAGGAATAGATAAAAATGCAATGCCAACTCGATCGTAACCTGCCGTGTCCTTTCCCAATAGGGGAAAAAATTAGGAGAACGACTTAATTAAACTTCCTCATAGGAAACCGTCATTAAAACCCTGAATGCGCATCACGGCACATCGTTTATTGTGAGTGAAAGGTTTCCTTCCCGGTTTCCTTCCAAACATGAACAACGTGGCGCTCAAACGAGAAGCCGCTGAAGTTTCCATTTCAAAAGGGTTACTGTTAAAGAAATACATATTTAAGGGGGAGTTTTACATGTGTTTCCTCGACCCCCCTCCAATCATACCTCGCCTACTCCGCCTTACGTGAATTACGGCCGTATTTCTGCACCAATCCTGGACTTCAAGGGCTCATTTAAATCTTCAGAAAATTCCGCACAAACGTACGATCTTCCTTTTTCATATTTCATCCCTAATATAACTGTAAAACGCACATAAACTTTTACCTTGAAAATTCACACGCTTTCGACGACTTATTTACGAAAGCAAGATCGTACGGTTGTGCGGAATTTCCTGAAGATTTAAATAAGCCCTTGAAGTCCAGGATTGGTGCAGAAATACGGTGGTAATATCCGTAACGCGGAGTAGGCGAGGTATGATTGGAGGGGGGTCGAGGAAACACATGTACAACTCCCCCTTAAGACGTGATTTACCTTGAATTCACCGTCTTTTTATTTTAAAAGTCTTTCTTTTTTCCCCTTGATTAATATAATAATGTCCCTGGTCAATAAAATAAACTGAAGATAATGGAAATAATTGCGACCGAGCCGTCTTCAGGGCGGTGAAGTGGGGAGCAGCATTGATGACGTAGTTTGCGGGCGAGGGGGCCGGGGTATTTACGTGTGAGAAACCCAAACTCAGTGAACAAGCCAGGCACAGACAGGAAGAGGAACAAAAAAAAACAAAAACAAACAAACAAACAAAACAATAACAATTAACGTCATATTACAGAATTCAAGTTGAGACCTCCAAGATAACATAATCTGTGGACAGCAAACATTGGTTAACTTTTTTAAAAAAAGCCAAATCAGCTGTTCTCCTAACACACACCCGTGCCTTTTTCGTTCTTTCCGCACGGGTTGACGAAAACAGACACTTTCGAGGGAGGTTTTCAGTGCGGTTCTCATCACTTCCCGTGCAAGTCGTGCGAAAAAATACATTTTCCCCAAAGTCTCGCCCTGTGAAACTTCCTCATTTCAGCGCTAATAGTGAAAAAATTGCCGATAAGCGCTAATCCAGAGCTAGAATTGAGGAAAAACTTTTCAATTTTATCTGCGATTCGCAGGTAAAATTGCATAATTACAAAACTCGGAGTCAAATATCTGCAAAATTATAAGGTTCGGGTCTAAATATCCTGCAAGTTTTTGGTCTTAACCTTCGCGAAATTACAAGATTCCGGGCCTTTTTTTTCAGCCGTGACAACACCCAAGGCTTGACAATTGTTGACATGAATTCACATCTCTCGAAGCTAAAAATCTGTGAAATTGCCAGTTTCTCGTCTTTATTTCCGCGAAATTTTGAGTTTAGGAAATCCTTCTCAGTGACATGTTGACAACCGGCCATGATGGTGCCCAAAGTCTTCTGACAAATAGTCGCAAACTTGCATCATTCTGAAGGCTAGCGCCATAGAGAAATGGGAAGTTTACCACCCGAATATTCGTGATATTTCAAGTTTTAGGTCATAATTCAGCGGAACTGCCAAGTTTCATGCTCTTTTTGTTCGGGTCTGAATATCCGCGAAATTGCTTAGTTTCCGGTATTCATTTTCACAAACTATTAAGTTTGGGATATACATATTTATATCGCCAGTCACAAAAACGCTCAAATTTTGACGGCTAGCTGCAAAGTTGAACATGTCGTAGGCAAATATAGGTTAAATTAGAATTTTCCTGGCATATACTGCAATTTTCGCGTCCTAAGTTCAGCTAAACTACAAGTTTCAGGGTCTTTTGTTTAATAACGATTTCCATTCAACACACTACACAAGTGTAGTTCAGCGACCTCTCCATAAACATATGTTTCGATTCAGAGAGGGCGAGTGGAAAAACTTACACCACACGAGTGTATTGCATTGAATGGAAAACGCCATTAGTGTGCTCGAACCCTGGGCAAGCCGCCTCCGACTGCGCCCATAACTTCGAATTTGAACTTGAATTTACTTGCAATTTAAATTTAATGAGTGCTTGAGAGTTAATGAGTTTCTAGATACAACATTCGTGAAAAGAAAAAAGAGCTCTTAGAGGTCGTGGACCCTGGGCTCTCCGACCGCGCCCATCTCCTAGAGAATAGCCGTGTAATTGTAATGTTTAGAACAAATATTTGTGAGTTTGTATATTCGGGTGTGATTTGAGAAAAATTACAGAATTCCGCGATTTTTATGAATATTCGCGAAATTAAAGTTTCGGGTTTTCGGGTGTTAATTTAAGCGAAATTGAAAGTTCCTGATCTTAGGATAAATAATTGGAAGTTTTTGGGTCTTATTAGCAGGCTAGCCGGCCCAAACCGAGCCCTGAGCCAGTCGAATATCCTCGAAATTGGAAGTTCCGTGGCAAAATATCCGGGGAAGTGCGGCTTTCAGGTCCTTGTTCGAGCTTGTTTCGGGTCTTACTTTCAGTTAAAATGCATGTTTCGGGGGTGAAAATGCAGGAGGTTTCGAGACTTGAGTATTCAGAAACCAACCTTAACCTTTACGTCTCCTTTAACCGCTTTGAAAAAGATGACACATTTTTCAACTCCTTAAGTAAAGGCTTCGTAAAGTTGAGTTTCTGAATGTGGCCCTTAATTTCTTGCATAAAATTCTGCAACGCGACAATTCGTAATAGGTGGAAATGAACCGCCCTAATGCAGAATTTTGTGCAAATGGGAAACGCTATCAGTGTTTTCGATTCCTCCTCTCCTCCTCCGAGCATTTAAAATATCAACAAGAAACTCAAGACTACTTTCCAAAGGGGGGGGGGGTCAATTTAATTGAGTGGGATTATCCTCAATGAATTTTCATGGTTAACAACGATAAGAATATGAATAGAGACGAAAAATGGTCGTTGGAGCCAGTCGTTGGAAAAGAAAAGTCGTTCAACATCGGTTTTCAAATCCCATTCAATTTTACTTTCAACTTTTCGGCAGTTGTTCTCGTCTACACTCGTTCAACTTGGGAGTTGATCAACCTCATTCGATGCAAATTCAACATAGTGTGGATACATCTTTAAATTAATGCGTAGTGACGAGGGGGTTGAAGGTGGGAATAAGAGAAACTACCTAAAACCAAGGAAAACCCCAGAACCGCACCTAACCACCCCCTAAAGGTGAACTTACGGTTTAATAAGTAATAGAGAATAGTTTATCATTCATTATGGTCGTTTTGACTCGAAGAGCTCTCATCTTTCTCGTTTCTCGAACCGTGCGACGTGTTTGGTACGAGAAATCACGTGTGCTTTCGTTTTCAACCGAGCATAGAGGTAATTTTTTATTTCCACGGGAAATAAATATTGAAGCAGAATAGCGGTGAAATTCTGCCCAACTTCAAAAGAGGCTCGACAATATTCTTTTGATATATTTTTCGAGGATTCAAAGAGTCCGCGACGATACGGGGTGGCCAACATCTTCTTAAGACAGGCTAGACGTTGGCCAACTCATCTCTTTATGGGGTGTACCAATTTGCCCGAACGGGGTGTCTAATCCTATGTAGTTTTGTGTGCTGAATCGACAAAAATAACCCTAAGTCCATGGGATGATTACTTCTCGAGTCATGGCATAATTTGTAAGGAAAAACGTGTATTTTGGAATGAACAAGTAGTTTCAAAAATTCTCACTCCCTCCCCCTACATTTAGCAACGAATTCGTTTTAGATGTGGTGGAAATAGTTTTTGTTACTGAATCAAATGCACAGTAGCTCGATTCTCTAAGATCAATATTCTTTGAGTTATAAGCGAATACACCCGAAAAAACAGGATTTCTTCTGTGCTCTAATGTGCTCTGAAAATTTGTATCAAGATTTTTGGCAGGACTAGCCATGTTTTCCGATCTTGTCTAGTTTTCAGTGCCTGATGGAACGAGCTTTTGCAGGGATCGCTTGGGCCAATACAATATAATAACAAAATGCTGGACTAAAGATAAGAGCTTTATCTTGGAATCTAGGAATGATACTTCTGGATCCCCCTTTAGACTCGTTTTGTCGGCATTGTTGTCTAATTCGAAAAGTTATTTCATACTCCCTACCGAAAACAGGCTGGTTCAGCAAAAAAGTGCCTGAAACCGGAAAAAGTTCAAAAATGTCCCTGTTTTTTCGCCCCCGAGGACAACATGAATCCAAAAACCTCGTTGAGGTTTCAGTTGGGAAACCAAATGCTGAAGATGGCGTGCATGGTCCGTTCTTGACGAACCTCAACGAGGGAAGACGACCGATGTAGGCTCCCTACGGCTACAGCTGCATGCTTTATCCATAACCCTCGTAGTTTAAGCGACTCTACTAACAATTTATACCCTAATTATTGCAACCAGACCCCCCTTTTAGTTCTCATTTTACTGGACTATACATATAATATTTAAGTGTTTTGTTCTAATTACCCATGTTTAAATTACAATTAACACCATTTTTTAATAATGCTAATTGAAATAATTACAAGTATAGAGCCGTTATTAAACAGCATTCTTCTAATTTCCAATTTTTCTCTAAGAAATAGGACGGAGGGGGATTTCAGATTAGCCGGACTTTTCGGCAACAAGACCGGGGTCCGATCCCGAGGTTTTCTACTGCATTGTACAGTGGAGTTCGATTGAATGTTCAATCAGAAGGATGTGATGGAAGGAAAAAAAGAATTAAAAGAATTCAACGGTACAATATTCACAATACAATGGCGATCCGACGCACACCAGAAGTAGGTTGAAGATACCTAGGCCTTATTGCCTTGATAAGAGATTGGAAACGTGTCAAATAATTGTACTTTCCTGGTCTTCATGTCGTCATCTTATTATACTTTTAATAACTAGTTGATTAATAAGTATGGGTGTAGTAAGACGTGTGAAATGTGGGGGAATTATACGCTTTAGCAGGTCTCCTCAGAGTGTAAGAGTGTACGCATTAACAAGGTATTAAAAATATAATATAGCCGACTTCATACTTTAATGGTAACATAACAAGTCTGTTCGCGAAAAAAAAAAAAAAAAAAAAAAAAAAAAAGTGTGTAGTGCAAGGCAGAACACAAACAGCCGTGTTACCTTCTCTGTAACCTAGAGCCCCTCTCACCCTCCTTTCTCTACGTCCATCTTTACACCAGCCTGCAGGCTGGAGATTGGTGCAGGCTGGTGTAAAGATGGTTATAGGGAAGTGATGGTGAGAGGGGGCTTTAGGTTACAGAGAAGGTAACACGGCTGTTTGTGTTCTGCCCTGCACTACACTTCACTTTTTTTTCGCGAACAGACTTAACATGTTCCCAAGGAATGGGCATGAATGCTGAGATTTTGTCTTTCAAATTAGATGTGTCAATAGTCTGGCCACACCATAATACTTGATTTAGGTAGCCCGTAGATACGGCCCTAAAGGGATGTTGTTGACATCTCTGGAACTACGGACTAGGGGCCGCGGCCGTATTCAGAGAACTTCCTTAACTGTAAGGTCTCCTTAAAGCTCTTCGAACAGTTAACACATTGTAATAGACCATAATTATGTTCTTTAACAGCTTGAGTGAAGGCTTCCGTAAGGAAGATCTCTGAATACGGCCATAGGTCTGTTTTCATCATAATACTGCGTGGCCTTATTCATTAACTCTGGTAACGCCCCAAAATAGGCACCGAAGGCATTACTATCAATGTTAACAGACGAAAAAAAGCGCATTATAACGGCTGCTCGGTTGCGCCTTGAGATAATTAGCTCCTATTTCACGCCCTGCATTCCCAAGCTCTATTTATTCTATTTGTATATGTTCTGTGGAGTCTGCGCAACCGCAGATCGTATTGACTCCGCGGACGCATACTTTAGCGCCTCTAATTTTAGTTAAAAAGGCCCCAGAACTCTGCTTCACGTACTTCTAAGCGCGTCTGGAGCCAATTTTTATGAAAAAATTGTAATTGTTGTTGTTGTTGTTGTTGTTGTTGTTGAAGTCAGATAATCAGTAACAAGCAATAAATAAATGTTGTTCTAATTCTGATCACTGATGATGTCACTGTCTGGAGCCACTTTTTATTTAGCTATTTATTCATCTTAAACGCAAATGGTTGGGGCTTTCTTAGTACGATTATGAGTGTGACAAAGCAACGCACTCCAACCCAAAGTGAAAACGTCCGTTATAATATATAGGAAGGAAAAATCTTAGTCCCTTGGAGCCTGGGTTTTTTTACGATCGTCTGGGTCTTCTAATCCTAAATACTCAAAGAGGTTTATTCAATAAGAAATTATCATTCCTACCTCTTAGGATATTTAAATGAACCACTTTGTTTTATTCATTCTTCTTTCTTCCAAGTTGTCTCTTGAAACTGGGCGTAGTAGCAAGGTCACCTGACTTGGCGTACATTTTGCCCGGTTCGTTCAGAATGCTGACCGCTTCACGGAAATAATCGAGGAAAAAACTATAATTTTTCAATTAAGACGTGTTTCTTGTTTTTATTGTGAAAGATACAGAAAACGAGATGATAAAGAACTTATCACTTCTTCCAGCAAGGAGTGTAAATATAGACAATACATTTTATTACATACATATATACTTCTTACTATTTTGAAACACGAGAAACTCTTCAATTCAAAGATAAATGCTCAATATCTGACGGTTCTTCACAAAAACCCCAGTCCTCAGAATAATCCCATAAAAATTTGTTCACGTCTAGTATAGAATATGTTCATATACCTACGTATTCTGACCGAAAAAAAAAAAATTACAAAATTAATGGGTCATTGCTACGATCAAAATCTTCACTTCAAAAAATTCACACAAGTTGCATGGCTCTTATTAGGTAACGTCTTTTACTCGGGCGCGTTGTTAAATATTTCACCTTAATTAAAGAAGACGAAAAAATCTGCGAATGGCTACTAACCAGAAAGGAAATTAGTGCCCAAAGTATAGTTAAGTATAAATTAACGGGTATTTATTGACTGAGTAGGTTATTCGTACCTACTCTCTTCCCTCTCGATTTGCTTGACTCAAAATAGTCACATAATGCACGTATTTGAAAGTTTAATGAACCTTATTTTTAAGTCAATCAAATTTATTGATGCCTGTCTACAGGAATGCGCTCGCAGAAGGGCAAAAATCTTTTTGTACAGTAGTCTTAAAACTTCTAGTGTATCAAACTTTCCGCTGAACCTATTTTCCTGGATCGAATCACTCCAACATCCCATTTAGTGAACTTGGTTGCGCTCCGCCGGTTCGGAACGGTTGTTGCGCTTTTTTTTCTTTGCTTTTTTTTAATGCCCCTCAGTAACAAGGAGTAAACCCTTCAGAGCCTGACTTCCAGTGTTTTTTTTTTTTTTATTATTCTAAACAAAAACTGAGGATTTCAGGGGTACATTGAATGCAACGATAAGAGTAGGGTGGAGGGGGTTTCTTCCTAGAGACAGAGAACACCAAAAAAAGAAAATTTTGGCACGTGCATGAACTTAAAGGCTAAAAATATGCCTTGCCCGATGAAATTAACGCAAGTTTAAAAAAAAAATCCTTAGCCGGATAGTTACAACTTGTCCTATGCAGCAAATGAAATGAAACGAGATACAGAAAAGTAAGAATTGTTCGACTAATTGACCTCACTTAGCCCCCCTCAAAAAGGGAGAAGGGTCAAACAAATTATAGGCAGAAGGGGCGAACATTTTTCGTGGATGGAGTAGGGGGTGACAGGAGGTTTATTTGTGATTATTAATGGTTTAATGATATGAAGGCAAAGCGAGTAGTAAATTGGAGTAAATGAGGTTGAGTTTATTGAGAAAGGGGCCTTAGAACAAGTAGTTAAAGAGAAGAACCCGCTGTCATCTGTGAAGGAGAGTGGTCTCATCGTGATGGATTAGACTGAAATGAAACCAAGTTCTAGATGGGTGTATTTCGCCCGTTTTAAGCTATTGAGTGATTTGGGTCATTGTCAGCCCACCAGAACTCGACCTTTATAGCACTAATTGTCGAGTTGCATTCCACATGGGAGACCTTGAAACTTGTTTTTATTTTCGATTCATTGAGAGATCAGTTCTCAGGGAGGAGGTGTTGGTCCCGAATTCAAAAAATCAATTTAAAAGCAAAAACCCGTAGCCTCTAAGATAGGTAAATTCATTACTAACTCACCTAGTTTTCAATAAGTCACTTTTTAAAATAATTACATGCCTTACAAATTTTTTTAGAGAAGAGGTGATCAGAATGACCTTCGCTGCCGAAAAAAACGCTTTCAACGCCATTTTAACAGGAGCCCACAACATTAATACCAACCAACCAACCAACCAACACAACACAACATTTCGAGGAAATTACGGAAAACTCTGTAAACTTGCTTTTTAATATGTTGTTAGTGTTGTTAGGGACCACGTAGTAACTTATTTTTGAACCCTGAAAAATGAACGGATCACCTTTTTTGGTCGAAAAACCGCGAAATTTTGCTTCATTTTTCAGTATTTTGCAATGAGAAAGTTTCACATTTTCCAAAAATATTTTTTTTCGATTAGGCATATCAATCTTTCCATGTAAATAGATAAATACAAATTTAAAATCCTTCGGAAATATTTTTTTTTTCTTAACAAAAGTTGGCATATTTGAAATCCCGCCAAAACGAACATTTTCCGCTACGTAATATCCGTTGTATTCTCTGTCCTTTTCATGCCTCTAAATAGCTCATCTGTTTATCCTCCATTATTTTATTATCGGAGAGCTCTAGTAGAAAATAAGGCAAAGAAACACAACAAACCGCTCTCCTACAGCAACGTTACAGGCGGATTTTTTTCGGAAGGCGCATATGACACAAACATGCTAGCTGGCGTGTTTGAAATGACCTAAAACTTCAAAAATTGCGTATTTATTAACTGTTGGGTTGTTCTACGAACGGATCACGATTTATGCTCTATTTTAGCATAAATAAACCTTAAAAAATAAATTTATGAATAAGTTCTGACCCATGAAACTTCCTCATTAGAGTCACTCAAAGTCACATGGAAAACCAAGTCATTAAACTTTGTATTATTTGTATGTTTAAAAAAATGAAGCGGTTCGTGGGTTGGGATTTTTGCTCCCGATACGTTGCGCTCCTCTCTCTACTATGAAAGTAGATCACCCGCTAAATTCAAAAATTATACAAAAGCCAAGTGTTGAAAACAAAAAATGGTATCAAGATAGATATTTTACTACAACTTCAAACCGAAAATAAGTATAATAATTTTTGTATTTGGCGGGTTTTCTCCTTTTTTATTCTTAACGGGAGCAAAAATCCCAACCCAAAATAAAAAACATTTTTTTTTTTCCTCGAGTCTGAGGACTTGGTTTTCCAAGTGACTTTGGAGTCACTGAAGCAGTGATATTGTGTAAAACGGCGATACATACTTTATGAAATTAGATAGAATTTGAGTTTGAGTTTGACATGGTAATGGAACTCTTTAGGGCCATTTTAAGCTGTACAGGCTTTTAATAAAACTTCTGGGTTCATTCGTACAAATTGATTGTACGTCTCTGGGCCCTCAATTCGAAGTTCTTTGCTGAGAAGGCCGAATACGTCTTTACTCTGTAGGTATAGTTCTCGCCTTTTCACCCATTCTTTTTTCCACCGTCTGTTGTACATGTATTCATTAAAAATGTTGGATGCGACGTAAGCGAAGAGGAAGAAATACACGAACAATAAACTTACCCTGTATGCGCCCACCTTTTCCGAGCATCTCGGCGGGTTTTTAATGGTTTTAGGCCGTCTACAAACGAAGCGATTGAAAAGAAACTGATTGGAGACTCGAGTTAGTAACCGGTCTCTTTCGAGTCTCTACTTGTGTATTGAAATGATCGTCTACACACGGAGATACTAAAAAGAAACCAAAT
Source organism: Corythucha ciliata (assembly GCA_038030265.1). Lineage (NCBI taxonomy): Eukaryota > Metazoa > Arthropoda > Insecta > Hemiptera > Tingidae > Corythucha > Corythucha ciliata. Next base: position 28,251,342 of record CM075942.1, on the reverse strand, counting down.
AGTTTGGAAACTTCAGTCACTGCCGTGTGTGGAGTCTTGTCAAAATACATTTGTATAATGCAAAATACGTTTGTTATTCAAGTTTCCAACCAGTTTCTTTTCTGTCGCTCCCGTGTGTAGACGGGCTTAGTAAGCGAATACTGAACTTGAAGCAGCGGCTGCTACCATCACCGCCTTGGCTACAACGGTTTTCATTGCTGGCACAATTGAAATTGAAGCCACTCAATTCTTCCAACTTAGGAAAATGAAAAGGAGGAGATTCCTATCAGTCTTTCCATGAGATATCCATGTCGTAGTTTATGCCACCGTGTGTTCGCACTAAGCTTGACATCTATGTCATACCATTTCTTGCTTCGAGCTGGTAAGAAATATGTCCATTTATTTTTAGCCCTAAATCCGCGATTTCTCGACTCATATCGCACCTAATCCACCACTACGGAAAATTTCTTGTGAGATAGATCCCATTTGATTGCTTGAAATCATCATCAACTCCTAGAAATTTGGCCTTTTGCCATAGATTCACGTAAATTCTATGAATTGTACGTTTTCCAAAACATTGCGTATCCAAACGGTTTTCCACAGACTGACGATGCTCCGAAAAACGTCACTTATCTTCTAAAATGTGTTATTTGTTACCGTCAAGATCCGAATTGCCTAGTCATAACCAGGGCTGCCAGGTCCCCTGAAGAGGTTGTCCCCACTTTTTTCCCCACTGAACCACTAATTTCCCCACTCAGCTCCCCCCCCCCTACATCCTCTCGCCAATCCATGCCAGTCAAGGCTCAAAAGTCAAAACTCGAAAAAAACAAACAAACCAATTTATTTTAAGAACAAAATAGGCAACAGGGACATAAATTCCAAGGTATAAAACGTTTCACAATTTTTAGGTCGGTTGTGTTCCTAAATTCATCGATGGATTAGGTTACCATACTAACGCATGATAAATAAGAGGGAACGCACGGTGGACATTTTTACTCATATCTGCTGAATTTAGGAACTCTCCCGTCATTGAAATAACGCCAGCTAGCTTATGTTTGCTCTCGAATAATAAACGAATGGATGATTATGAGCAATTTAGAGGCAAGAAAAGGACCGTGCAAGCGACCGAGAAGGGCGAGAAGGCAGCGAATGTTGTGTTGTGGAAAACGTTCGATTTGGTGGGATTTCAAATATGCCAATATTTTAAATTAAAAAATATATTTCCGAAGGGTTCCAATATTTTACTTATTTACATGGAAGGATTGATACGTCCAGCATCCTCTCTTTTTTCTAAAAAAAAAAAAAATATATTTGTTTTGAAAATGTGAAACTGCCTCATTACTCAATATAGAATACTTATATAAAATCCCCACTTCAACGACGGATTCCCCATTTCCCCAAAGGTGTTCCAAAATCCCCACATTGGGGAAAAATCCCCACACCTGGCAGCTCTGGTCATAACTAGTTTTATCAATGCCTCTTAGTAAATATTAGTATAAAGTACTAGTATATAGTAGGATAACATCGCGAGAATGCACAGAAACGCCGTTTTCTACAGAATAAATAATTAGTTACGATATTCGTCGAGAAACGTCAGTGGTAACATGATGTGAATTCACCTTAAAAAAGCTGACAAGATCGGGACGTTTTTGTGATGCATCGCCAGTCTCTGGAGAAAGCCGTTCCCCCGGACCCAAAACTTGATTCTTCAAAAAAATTATTAGGTATTATTTTTATAAGAAGGATTTTATTACCTTTCTAAAAATGATTCTATTATTTCTACTTAGTACCGGATATAGTACAGGGAGGAACAGGATAAGTGTGACAAAAAAAGGGTGAAAATAGGCCTTATTTGCGATCAAATACACCCTTTGTACCATAGTCCGAAAATCAAAACCTTACGAGACATGATTTTTCTAACATTTTTTGTGGCTTGCATCACTTTTATTAACCCGTATGCGAATAACTCGGTTTACAGCTGACATTTTTCAACTTTTGAAGATGGTTTTGGAAAGAACACACTTTTGTCTGTCAGGATCAAACGGTCAGGATTAGCCATTTTCGATGAAATTCAACTAGATTCTGTGGGCTCGAGAGCTGCTCAAAGTTTTGCAAATCGAGGATTTCTAATTTTCTTCTCTTTGGCGGGAACGCCCACACGAAGCCGAGTGCGTCGCACTCGATGAAGAACGTGGTGTGGAATTATTGGCAGGAGGAATGGGATCGAAGTATAGAACGAAACTGACGCGAATCTTCCTCGGAGTAAAAAAATATCTTGATAGCATGCAGTCCACGCCGAAGGATAGTATCATTTACTTCAAAATCATTCATTGGGGCCCGGAATTTTTACGACTCATACTGTTTTCTTCGAACCTGGTGACCAGTGTGTGGAACTCAATGTGATGTCCCTCTGTCAGTGGATCCCTGTGGCTTGTCATTCGCTGTAGAGAGTCTAGTTCAATATTCGAGGAAGCTTAAGCGGAGAGAGCCAAATGTTCAGAAGATTTTGAAATATGTACATTCAAACTGTACAGTTGTATGGCGCGATTTGAAGGCGTTTTGATGAAACATCCAGAAATCCTGGGAAAAGATGGTCAAATGTCGTGTACAAAGAAAGGAAATAGAAAGAAAGTACGTGAGGCTAATGTCCATTGCACTCATATAAATAAATAATAATTATAATAATAATAATAATAATAACTATAAATCAGCTAGGAGCTATCAAAGAAAGCCGTGGAAGATTTATTGTGCAAAAGAGAAACATTTGTAATAAACCGTAAAAGGTCGTGATCAAGTGCATGTAGCAGAGAGGATCAGTCGCACGAGGCGGGTTTGTTACGTTTGGCCGCCCGTTTTCGTACTCAAAGAAGTAAACGGTTGGAAACTTCACGGGTGAAGATTTTTATTGCACGGCTGATTTATTCATGGAAATTGGGGAACTAGTGTGTAGTTTGGAATTAAGATGCTGTTTATGAATGGAATGTTGGTATTTTTGAGGAGCACGATTGTCTGCAAGTCGTATAGAAGGAGAAAAAATGAGTGACTTGAGTAATGCAAACTCCTCTTCCGTGCGGGTTATGGAACTTCTACCACTAATTTGTTAATTGTTTTCAATTCTACGGTTGGCCTTGTATACAGGGTGTTTCAGGACGAATGCCGAATATTTTAATATGTTGTAGTACTAAGTAATCGCGACCAAAATCACCCTATTGACATAGGGTCGCAAATGATTTCTCTTGAAGTTACAGGCACATTTGTGTATTTTTAGCCATTCGCTGTTTTTCCTCTTAAAAGACCTTACACCGACTAAACCTTTTTTTGTAGCCGTAAACTGCCGGCGTTTTTGAAAAGATCACACAATTTTACTTCAGAAAATGTCGATCAACATCATTTTAGTTGCCTCCAAAAATTTCGGTAATTCGTTAAAAATGAAGAAAGAGGCGTTTTTCGAATTTTTCTGTGTACGTCAACGCCAGTTTCTGACCAAGTGATCATTATGAAAATTTTTTGCCAATTTCAGTAAAACATCTCCATCTCGTGAGCTTTCAATTGTTTTTTGAATAATTGAAATCGGTTCATTTTTATATGAGATATTGTTCCTAACGTGTGAAAAAACACGGAGTAAGTCATCAATTAAGGCATAGGTGAAACTTTCTTAAACGCGTTATTACAAAGTAAAGTTGGTTTTTGCTGATTATTCAGTTTAGTAACCTGTCTTAAATTTTCAAAATGAAATGCACTACAAGTGACAAAGGACAAAACTAAAAAAAAAAGCCCCCCCCCCCTGACTGTCAACTTTTAAGATATTGGGGGAAAACTTGGTATGTACATTGAATAAATAACCTAAAATGTATTCTAAAGAACACCTACGTATTTTAATCATTTCCAATCATGTCCAACAGCTGCTCTTTTGTTTTTCGTTTTCTTGTGATGCGTTTTTTCTAGAGTGAATATTTCTCACACACTATCTGTACCAATTTCAGGAGGTGCAAAATCTTCACGATGGAGACGAAATTAATCGCATTATTTTTTATCACTGGGTGTTCGAGAATCAGTATTCCGAACCTCTTACTCTTTTTGCTGACGATGCCACGTTTACCGGAGACGGTATGAACAACAGTCGAACTGGCGCCAATGGGTGGAAGAAAACCTCAACGCCGCGATCGAGAGCAATTCAGAGCCGATTTTTATAAATGTGTGGTGTGGTATGATAGGGAGGGATCTTACTGGACCTCACTAACCCGATTAATTAGCAAAAGCCAACAAATTAATTCTGTTATCAAACGCGTTTAAGGAAGGTTCACCTATGCCTAATTGATGACTTACTCAGTGTTTTTTCACACGTTAGGAACAATATCTCATGGAAAAATGGACCGATTTCAATTTTTCAAAAATAATTTGAAAGCTCTCAACACGGACATGTTTTACTGAAATTGGCGAAAAATGTTCACTATGATCACTTGTTCAGAAACTGGCGCTGACGTACACAGGAAATTTGGAAAACGCCGCTTTCTTCATTTTTAACGAATTACTGCAATTTTTGGAGGCAACTAAAATGATGTTGATTGACATTTTCTGAAGTAAAATTGTGTGATCTTTTCAAAAACGTCGGCAGTTCAAGGGTACAAAAAAAGGTTTAGTCGGTGTAAGGTCTTTTTAGAGGAAAAACAGCGAATGGCTAAAAATACACAAATGTGCCTGTAACTTCAAGAGAAATCATTTGCGACCCTATGTCAATAGGGTGATTTTGGTCGCAATTACTTAGTACTACAACATATTAAAATATACGGCATTCGTCCTGAAACACCCTGTAGAAGTCAACACCTCAAAAAAGACCCGAGCCTAAAATTCAGCTGTAATTTATGTTGCTATAGGACATTTGCGATGGTAGTAGCCAAAAACCGCGATATTTTAGCTCCTTTTTATGAGTTTTGTCCTTATCTTCCCAGAACTGTTGGTTCTATTGAATAGGTTTTTATCCTTTTGAAAGCTGAATATGCGCTTGATGTACTTTGCGATTCCCCCCTCCCCCACAACTATATCTGTACCAGCTCCACCCGACTAAACTATCGGCCGACGAAAAGTCGGCGGGGTTCTTGTAGCTGTGCATCCCGCCTTGTGAGTTGCCGTGTTGAGAAGGTGAGACACTTCCATCGCTAAGGATAAATCAGAGAGGCAACTGGGGGTGCTGAGAGCTCACGAGGACGAAAAGAAAATACCGCAGTTCCCTGCGCCGGACACACACAAAGGGTCCGGACAAATTGGCGGGTGCGGTAATGGAAGGAATTCCTGCTCCCACCAATATGTCCGTTTTGTATCGGACAAATTGGTGGGCGGTCATATTGGTGGATGAGCAAAAATTCCCTCGTCCACCAATTTGTCGGAAACGCGGTGGGCGGTCATATTGGTGGGTAAAGCCACCAATTCGTCCGTAGTGTATTGGACAAATTGGTAGGCCACCAGTATGACCGGAGTCGGCTTCGGACAAAGTGGTGGGTCCACCAGTATGACCCAACCACCGTGTTTGGCGTGTGCTTCACTCACGTTCATTATGATTTCAAGTTCGCTAGGTTTTTCTAAACTAAATACATCGGAAACCAAGCGAGGTTCTTTGTTTTATTTATCAATTATTGGGCTAATTTGATAGGGATGCACAATATATTTTCAGATGAAATCGAATTCCTGTGGGGGCCCACCTCTTTGTCGGAAGCCGATTCCGGCCATATTGGTGGCCCACCAATTTGTCCGAAGTAGTCTCCGGACATACTGGTGGCCCACCAATTTGTCGAATACATTACGGACGAATTGGTGGCTTCACCCACGAATATGACCGCCCACCAATATGTCCAAAGGGTTTCGGACATATTGGTGGGTGAGGGAGTTTTTCCCATCCACCAATGATCGCTCACCAATTTGTCCCATACAAAACGGACATATTGGTAGGAGCAGGAATTCCTTCCATTACCGCATCCTCCACTTTGTCTGCTCACCAATATAACAGCGACTCACACACAAGGACCGGTTCCAAGCATTCGTTGAGGAACTGAAAATTACTCTCTTTTTTTTATTGCCCCAAAATGGAATGTAGTGGCAAAATTGGGGAAAACTGTGCGCTTCTTTAATTTTTGCGTTGAATACAGTATTTTAATTATTGTTAAAAAAGTTCAAACGTGGGGTCCTAATAGCAAAGGGGTTTTAGGATAATACGGGAAGGGGGAGGGGCTGGATCCATACTTGTGACCATACTTGCGTACCAAATAACTCTATGTATGTATTTACGGGTACCGGTTTATAAATTAATATTTATTCTTCTCTGGGGTGAATTATTTAACTGCTAATGGTGAAGGAATAAAAGAGGGATGTATGAGATTCTTTTTCCCAGTTTTGTTGGTGTATTGTATAACAGATAACGGAACAGTTTCGTTTGTTCTTGTTATTGTTTTGATTGCTGTGATTTTATCGGCCCGAAGTGATGATTCCTGTGAAAATCTTGCAACTAAGGAATTTTTCATGCAAATTGATGAATCAATATCACTATGAAAATGAGCGAGTACAAAGGAAGCTACAAAACGTGTTTTGCGTCAAATGTGCAGAAGCACAATGGTGAAAAACACCTCTAAAGAATATTGGTTAATTTTTTCATTGGTACTATTTCTGAATGTAATAAGCTTATCATGCATTACGATGCTATGGAAGTGATAGACATTTTCAATTCGACTCACCGATAGTTCCTCATTGTGTGATATAAGACGGTCCCATCCAAAAAATTAGAGCCTACACTAGACTCACCGGATTCATGAATATTATGAACTTTCTTCCATCTCAACCTCGTCCCTCTCCTTATTGTAACTGTGGCAATATCCTCTGCTTATGTTCCTATTTTTGGAAGTGGGCCTCTCATCCACGTTGGATGGCTCGTTTTTTCAGTGGTATAGAGCAGTCTAATCCAGTTTACTGAAACATATTATGTACACAAGGCTAGGTGTTGAGGAAGCGATGGCCCTTGGGGGAGTTTCTCAGATGATTTTTCTATTCCTCTCGTCCACCTCTTGGCATAAGTTTTCTCGCCTTATTTATGCACCAATCCTGAATTTTATAAGGTCCCGTTTCAATCTCCTGAAAGTTCCAATAGGATCCAGGAAGTTGCAGCTGCAGCTGTATCCCTTTTTTCAAATAAGTCGAATGAAAAGCGTGAAATTGAAAGGCAAAAGTTTAACGCGGATTTAAATTTATTTCGAACGATTTAATAAGCGAAATTTTAAAAAGATGCTGCTACCGCGTATGCAAAATTTACAGGAGATTGAAACGAGACCTTGAAATCAAGAATTGGTGCAGGAAGAAGGAGACAAAACGTATGCCAAGTAGTAGACGAGGGGTCGACAAATCATCCCCAAAATTCAGAAATCAGATGAGACCCAATCCCCAATTATAGTTTACTGAGGAAGGTTGCGTGAGCCGAAAACGTTCTAATCGAAGCAATTCAAAAAGTCTCGTGGGAAGACTATTTTGGGCTACAAATCGATAGCGAAAGATAGATTTTATTGATATGACGAGGGTTAGTAGGTAATGCATGCATGAAACTGTAGCCTTAGGAGCCTACGTTGTCTGTCTTCCCTCTTTGAGGTGCGTTAGAAACGTTGTGCTTACAGACGCTGAAGATGGCGAGCAGCCGAAACCGGTTCGTTTCTAACGCACCTCAACGAGGGAAGACAGACAACGTAGGCTCCTACGGCTACAGTTTCATGCATGCATTATAGATTTTATTATTTTGTATAAGATTTTCTTCTGTAGTGTTTACAATTTGCATTAAAATCTGTAATGGGGTAATTCATTTCCACGCTCTTCTCCATTGACGTATGATTTAATTAAGAGAGAACGAGTGGAAATGAACTGCCCAAATGCAGAAATTTGTGCAAATTGGAAACGCTATTTGTGTTACAATAGGTGCATTAAATGTACGACGGCCGTCTTTTACCACTTGTGGCGGCACCATAAAATATCATTCACCGCTTGTGGTACACCATGTGAATAAAAAGAGCATCCTTATTATACTTTAATTTTTTTGAGCATAGTGCTCATCAATATACGAATAAGAACAATGATTTTGATTCATAAATTTAAGAACCTATTATGCTTCAAAAAATGGAAGCATGAGGTAAGCAGTCCACGCTCTTTTATTTTTCGCATCAGCATGACAAAAAGCCGCGTTTCTTGGCGTTTGGTATTTTGGTGGTTGAACGTTAGAATATTCCATCCTAACAGACATGTTGTGCAGTTTTCAAAACTACTCTCACTCACTGGATGATTGTAGAAATTAGAAGCATTTTTCAGTTCTGATAGCAGGATAAGTGGATTGGTTTCGGCTTCCGCATCATAAACTCCAGCACATACCCGCTTGTTACGAATTAATTTTTATAGGTTTTGTCAAGGTCATGATTTCTCGTCAAGGTTTCCTGGTTTTCGAAATTTCTTTGTTTAATATTCTTATTTCTTTGTTTCCTGTGCTTACGCTGTCTTGGCTGAACGCAGGTCAAAGAATAATTTTGTTGTTTTTATTTAACTTTTTTAGCTTATTACCCTTATTTTACTTTTTTTAGTCGTGCGTATACATATTATAGTAATTGATGTAGTAACACGGTAAAATATTTAAAAAAGAAAACTGTTGAATTTGGGGCACCTGTATATGTAGCGTGAGATTATAATTCGCTTTAAAGTTTTATACCGATGTGACTGTGTCATCTTGGGAAAAGACGTATCATTGGAAAGTTATCTCTCAGGGTATTTTGTCGATGAAAACGACGCTGACCCTCTCGTGAGTTTACGTTTCCCGAAAAATTTCCTCGAGGTGAAAAAAAGAAAATAAAGGACACAACTCCTTATTAAAAAAGGCTGTTTACTTTTTACATTTAAAACGTTAGTCGAGGTCGGAATTTCTCGGATTCGATTTTTGCCATGCCTTCTTTGAAACTAACCTTGACAGATTTCCTTTGACGTGCAAAGTTCGTCAATTTTTCTTAAAACATTAGTAATTTACATAATTGCTTCATTTTGTTTTTTACGCTTATTGGTTTCCTTTCTTTTAACAGGAAATTATTGCTTGGTGTACCAACTTTTTAGCGCAGTCACTTGTCTATTCAGCTCATCAATCCATTAAATCCTCTTCCTCGTCTCTTATTCGCTCGTCCCCCCTGTCACATCCAGTTCATTTCAGTGTATTATGTTTAGAGAAATTGAGGAAAGAAACAGCAGAATTAATAGTCCTCTAATTTTCTCTGCTCTAAAATTAATAATTTAATGTGCGTTTACACCGAAGTGTCCCGCGATCCTTATTGCTTGAAATTGTTGATACAGCAATGTCTGACACTTTATTCTCATGTCCAGAGAGAAGTGTCGCGGGACACTTCGGTGTAAACGCATCTTAAAGATTCCCCGGCTATTTTGGAGGACGTAGAAAAATAAATAATAGTTTCAATAAAATATCAAAATATTTTTTGAAAATTTGGAGGAGTTAATGGAGATGTCACTTTTAAGTGCAGTGGGAAAGAGAAAAATGATAATTTTTGATCGATTTTTAGAAATAAAACGCTGCAAATTTTACACACGGGTTTATGTATCATGAATATAGCAAAATTGTGCGTGAAATTACATGAAAATCGTCACCCCCCCACCCCTTTAATCTTAAAACCTTTGAAAACCCCAGAGACAGAGAGTTAGTTGAGACTACCTAGAAGCCAAATGGAGCACGCGCGAAAGAACAAGTTTTCTCGAATATGCATAGGCGTCGAATCTATGGTGGGTTAACAGAAGATCCCCCTCCCCATGGAGCTGGTCAAATCTCTCTATGCATAGTGGTGGGGTGGGGCAAGTAGTGGGTTGTACTGAGGGAGTGGGAGGAGTTTTGATCCCCCCCCCCTTGATGGAGGTCCCTGCCACCGACATGGTTGGCCGTGGCCGGCTAGCCACGGTCACGAGCTCGGACCTCATCGTCCGACGGGCTCGAACGGTGGGGTCCGAGCCCAATAAAAATCAAAACTTGCAGTTCCACGGGTATATTTAGCACTGAAACTTGCCCTTCTCCAAAATTAAGCGACCCGTGACTTGCAACGTCGATATTTAGGAGCCGAAACTTGTATTCTCGCAAAAATCAAGACCCGAAGGCCCGAAACTGTCGATTTCACGTATATTCAGATTGGGGAACTTGCATGAATGCCCGCTTTGGAAGAAAAGTATACCGGTGAATTGGCGCATGGGCAGTAGGATACCAACGGTAGTTGCAGCTCGATTGGTGCATTTGGTGATTTTTAAATAAATTTCAAAGTTCTTCAGGAGGGGATGGATGGTGCGAGTGGGTCATTGGTCACTTGTGAAGCATTTGAGGGAACTCGGACATTTCTTGTTTATAAATAACAAGAAAAATTGTCCCCCTGAAAATTCGCCTTACCCCTCTCTTCCCCACACCATCCATTTCATTGACTGACTTTTGACTTAAGCTCGGTGCACACGATGCATTTTTTTGAAGCATGATGGCCTGCCTGTTCTAAAAAAACATCCGGTCACTGATGGGGATCATATGTTTTTTTCACCATGCAAGTAAACATGCTTCAAAAAATGCATCGTGTGCACCGAGCTTTAATCATAGTACCCTCACTCAAAATTTTTAAAAATTCGCTTTAATGACGATGTACAATTTTTGGTTAGACATATCCTGGAATTGCTTTCACTTAGGTAGTTTTTCTTAGTTATTTTTAGATGGATAATTTATTTGATTCCCGTGATATTATTGTTTGCCACGATAAGGGATCTTTGGCAGAATATGAGCATTAAGCACGGTGCACACGATGCATTTTTTGAAGCATGATAGCCTGCCTGTTCTAAAAAAAACATCCGGTCACTAACGGGGATCATATGTTTTTTTTCTTCATGCATGTAAACATGCTTCGAAAAATGCACATGTGGAATGTGATATCACCGATCACATTCCTGTAGCAATTACATTGTTTGGCTTTCCTATTAGACGATCATTGCAATCATCTGGTTTTGTAAACATCAGCCGTATAAATAATGATTTGCTTTTTTCTTTACTTGAGCAGGAATTGTGGCGTGATGTGTTATTGGCCGAGCATGTTGATTCTGCTGTTGAATATTTTTCTAGTAGGATTAATACTTTAGTGAAAGAATGTTCTTTTGTTACGCAGGTTAAGGTTAACAGTAAAACTAAGAAATTAAAATCCTGGATAACTAGGGGAATTGTGTGTTCCATTCGTAATAGAGATAATTTGTTTAAAAGAGTTAAGAAAAGTCCCTCTAATGAGAAGTTGGCAACATATTATAGAAAATATCGCAACATTTTGAATCATTTAATTAAATGTGCTAAAATATCCTATTATAAGAGTCTTATAGATGATGCGGATCTCGATGTTGGCAAAACGTGGTCTATAATTAACCAAGCCATGGGTGTTAAAAGGGTTTCCACGAATGTTGGTTCCATTGTAAATGCTAAGGGTGAACTTGTCTTGAATGACCTGGATATCGCGTCTGAATTCAATGAACATTTTGCTAATGTATGTGTTAATATTAGGAATTCCATTCAACATACGATGAGTTTCACTCATGATGATAGTTTTGTAGTTGGTCGTACGGTTGCGAGTTCTATATTTTTGGAACCTGTGTCTGAGAATGAGGTTTATTCAGTGTTAAGTCAAATAAAAGAGAAGAATAGTTTCATAGAAGGTGAAGTTAGTAACGAGCTCCTCAGAAAGATTAAGAGTTACATTGTTATCCCAATAACCCATATATTCAATTTAGCCTTATCAACTGGGTGTTTCCCGAATCAGTACAAGAAGACTTTGGTTATACCGCTGTTTAAGGGTGGAGATCGGAAAGTCATGGATAAGTACAGGCCAATTTCTTTGTGTTTAACTCTCGAAATTGTTGGAGAAGTGCATAAGGAAACGTATAGTGGCCTACTTATATAAATATTCGCTCTTATCGGATAGGCAATATGGATTTCAAGCTGGATTGTCTACACAGAGCATGCGCTGTTTGACGTGTCTAAATTTATCTGTGAAAATTTAGATGCAGGAAGAGAAGTTATAGGTTCATTTTTGGACCTCAGAAAAGCATTTGATCCATCAGTCACGACCTGCTCCTACGTACATTGGAATCCTTTGGTTTCCGAGGTGTGGCCTTAAATTTGTTGCAATCTTATATTTCTAATCGTAGTCAAAGGGTAAAAATTAATTCCGCTGTGAGTGATGAGATTGCTTTGACCGCTGGTATGCCACAAGGCTCCGTTCTTGGTCCCCTACTATTTATTTTGTATTATAACAACGTTTTTTCTTTAAATGTCACATCTGCGCCCTTTTGTTATGCTGATGACACAGTATTCTTGTTCTCTGGGTATGATTTGCCACCTTGTTGACTATGTGAGAAATGATTTGATACACATTAAAAAATGGATGGACTCTAACTTTTTGTCGATTAATTTTGATAAATCTGCGCTCTTAAGATTTGGTAGCGCAATATCGCAGCCTCTACAGTTAGAGGCGGTCGAAATTCTTTCTCCTACATGTTCAAGTAGTATTGGTTTTTGCAGTTGCCCAAGAATTAATTTCGTTTTCAAAAGTAAATATCTTGGCATTGTGTTTGATTGTAGGCTTACGTTTCGAGAACATGTGCAGAGCTTAGTGGTTCGAGTAAGAAAGTTGTTTTTCAAATTTAGATTTTTGAGATGTATCTTGAACATTGAAACCTTGAGGGGAGTTTACTATTCATTATGCCAATTTATTTTGTACTATGGGATAATTTGTTGGGGTAGCACCTATAAGCAAATAATTAAGCGTCTCGTTGTAGCGCAAAAATCTCTTATTAAAATAATTCTTAGAAAATCGTTCAGATACCCTTCTGTAAAGCTCTTTGAAGAATTTGGTGTGCCGACAATTGAAGAGTTCTTTTTGTAGTCCGTAATTTGCCACTTGTATAAACGTCGTTTTACGTAAACGTCGTAAGTTGGTGCATAGTCATTCAACTAGACTTGCCTCCTTAACGAATGTTCGTGTACCTATTCACCGTACTGCTTTATACTCAAGGCACGCACTCATCGTTGGCTTAAAATTTGCCATCACGCACAAGTTCAACTTTGATTCGTTCAATTCCATCGGTGCAATGAAAAGACACCTGAATGAACTGATGAGCGCCAAAAAGTTAGTTTTGGTGGATCTTACTGGATGTCTGTGATGATTTCTGTGATATTCTTGCATATTTACATATTTGTTATTTATTCTGAGATATTTATTGATGTTTTGCTACTATTTAATAATGTGATTTGATTCATACTGTTGTTGGTTTATTTTGTTCTTGGTTTATAACAGTTTATATTATTTGTTGTCTCATTTTTTTTATTTAATTTTTTGGTAGGTAATACAGTTAAAATAGGAAAGCACGAATAAAATTGTAAATTACATAAGCTAGGTTGGCAATTCTGGCTCCAGCTCTCCACACGAGTTGCCTCTGGGGAGCTGGCATCTTTAGTGGATAGATGAACGATAGTATTGGTAGATCGGATTATTGTATGCATGATGCAAATAATAAAATAAATAAATAAAATACTTGATTGATTTCAATTTTTAATGCGAGCAATAGTCTTAAGGAAGAGCCCTCTTCAAGAAACCCCAGTGCTTGAAAAATGTGCAAGTCCCCCATTAGGACCCGAACGTGCTAACTCATTCAATTTAAAATTTGCAAATAAATTCATAGTTAATGGCTCAGTATACGAACGGGTTCACGCAGGATTCATGCCCAAAAGCCCCTGCATCTTGCAGCTTCACTTGCATTTGGTCATGAAACTTGCAAAATCGTGTATATTTAGCCAGGAAAATACCAATTTTGCGGATATTTACCTCGAAAATGTTGCAATTATGCGGCCATTCATCAGAAGACTTTGGACACTGTCGTGGCTGTCAAACTATAGGGTTCCGCGGTAACTATAAAAGACACCCGAAACTCAAATTTTCGCGTTGGCCAATGCGAATCATTTATTTTTGTCATAAGCAAGTGAAGGAAGAGAAAAAGGAAGGACTCACCAAGATCGTAAAACGCTTGTCGCGTGGCGGCCGGCGTCCAAAACGTCACTTCTCGGTAGCGTCTTACCGCGAAATAAAAGGTGTGTGAGAGGGGAGGGAAAAACTTGTCTCTGCCTCTTCAAGGCGTAATGACTTGATGAGAAAGGTGGGACAGGTTTTGGGTCCGAAAAAGAGGGGGGGGGTTCAGCTGATTAGAAATGACCAACGTTTTTTTTGTTGTTTAGGAGAACGGAACATTTCTCTTTATTTCACTTTATGATGTAATCCCATTACAGTGAATGCAGGAAAAATTGAATAGTTTGTCATTAATTTTATCGGAGAATTAGCGATTTTCACAATTTTAGCTGCGAATTGGTGTTTTTTTTTTTTACTTCTAGCGTTGAATAAACTGTTTTTCTTGGACTCGACCCAAAAACAGGGCATCAGCGATTTTCAACATTTCAGCCGCGATTGTTTTTTCTTCCCACTTTTAGCCAGGAGTTAGCTCTTTGTTAGCCACTAAGTTGCCTCCAGAAACCGCAAATTAACGTTTTCTCAATTTTCCTATTTTCTTGGTTGCTCAATAAAATGCCATTTATTCATTAATTCATCGCGTGGCACGGCGAATACCTTCACGCAGTGGTATTGCGCAGTTCGAGGAGAAATTGGTGTAAACGCGGTACTTACGCGGATTGTACGTGGGAGCCGCGTGATACCGCATTATGTGTGAATGTAGAAGGTATACGTAGAGTCGACGCGGCAACTAAACCCGTGCCAGCTTAAAAACTGTCTCCACTAACAATCAAAGGAGCTCATTGGTTTGGCTACGCGAAAGTAGAACAAACGAAACAAACAAAAAAGGCATGGGCTCTGATGACTGGTAGGAAGGTTGCAGCAGTTCGGTCAGGAGGCTGCGCCTTTATGGCTAAATGCCCCGTACGAGTTCAGAGCAGGCTCCGAACTCGTACGTAAGGTGATGTAAATTCGCAACCCGGAGATTCCCAGTCCAGGTCTCTTTGGGAGACGTATCTGAAAAGTAGAAGGCCCCTCAGACTGGCAACTCGTGGCGATTGGAAAAAATCAAATTTCCATAATTTAAGGAGCCAAAAATGTGGGCGTCGTAGGAGGAACGCTTTCAAATACTATTTGCTCCCCGTGAATCTGCCGCGATGATTATGATGCTTAAATAGTTTATTTCAACCCAACAGATTATTAAGATTCTTACTTTGTTCCTTTTCAGATTATTTTTCGTATTCATTACACAGAGCGAGGCGAAAGGACGATCACGTTCAACCGGAACTGAGACTCAAGCGTTATGTTGAAACAGCCATTCCTCGGCTGGCCGACAGCTACTCCAAAAAATATCAAAAAAGTAATTCTGCCTCTTCAACTTTTTTTTTTTTTTTACAAACAAAAACATTTTCCACCTCTTCTGTAGATGAAAATGGGTTTAGCCGTATGGAAATGTTGGGCAATCTGGCTGTTCGGACCGAGGGTCTCATGGACCCCACAATCCCAGGAGCGAGTGCCCCTGAATACGTTTCAACTCATGTTTCGAACGCCACTCAGACGTCGCCAGTGGGATCCGTCTCGAAAAAAACATCCGGACCGTTGAATCAATCGACGGTGAATGCAACGAATGTAAAAACGGTGTCGAGTCCTGCCCGAAATGACTCCAGTGAACATTACAAAAATTCACCCCCTGAAAAGGACAAGCAGCACGTTCAGCTTGACTTGAACGAGGAATTCCCTCCCGACATTACTAATAACACTTTAACCAAGAACAATATTACGGCGAAAAAAGAGGACTCTCACACTTACTACAACAGCACGTTCATAGTGGACGAAGCTACTGCCAAAAAATTTTGGGTTGACTTGGACAGTCATCCAAACACAACGGTCAATGAAATGTTATCGGGAAGCCACAGAAGAGCTGCTGTAAGTATATCTTTTACAAAAAACAATTAAACATTAAATCAAATGGTTCTTTTTTTTACAGACAGTGAAGTTATCCTTCGACTTTCCTTTCTACGGCCAAATGATTCGAAATATTACCATCGCCACTGGCGGATTTCTTTATACTGGCGACTACATTCACTCGTGGTTAGCTGCCACTCAATATATTGCCCCCCTCATGGCTAATTTTGACACCGGCATGTCCGATGAGAGCAGAGTTAAATACAGGGATAATGGTAACAGAAATTACAATTCGATCAGACTTGAAAGAACCGTGGTGACGGTGCGGCGGGCTGACGGCGATTGTTCACACTATTGGGGCACAGGAAAAGCACTTATAAATCAATGGAATATTCTTTTGAAAAACCCCCTGTCAGCGGTTCTGTATAGTTTGGTCGAGTTTAGTTTTTGCCTTACGCTGACAACATTCCTTAATTCGTTGATGTTTGTCCTAAGGTACTGCTTTCACTGTCGAGTGGGAGAAAGTCATGCTACAGGATAAAAAAGAAGCAGGATCCTTCACTTTTCAGACTACTCTCCATAAATCTGGAGACATAGTATTCGTATATAAGTGAGTCACTTGTGCAATTGAATTTTTCAACCTCTAGTTACCTATTTGATCTATTTATTCGCCAGGAGAATTCCTATTCCCGTTGAAAAAATAGAAGACACTTCTCATCCAGTGAAAGTTGGCTTGAGTGACGCTTATATCATTGACCGAACTGTTTTCTGTGAGTTATCCCTTTCTCAATCGTATTATGTGTACACGTATTTACTATTTAACGGACTTTTTATGTATTTAAACTGTGTAGTCGTGAGAAGGAAAACAATATACGAGTACCACCGAGTTACATTTGAGAAGGGCGTGCAAAACTGGACTGTCATCTATTTGAAAGCTCTTCCCACTTGTTTGTCTTTGCGTGACTGCCAGTCCTGCCTGAAACCGAATAATACATTCGAGGTGGGTACTGCCGAAAATTCCAGGGGAGCTGTTCGCATGTGAATAACTGTAGGATAGGGATCGGTTTTGAATGTTAACCCTTTCACAATATGTAGTTCAAAAATGTTCGTGTTTGTAAACGATTCTATTGAGATGTAAAAACCATCGTCTTTTCAGTGTAAATGGTGTGGACCGGCCAACCGCTGTTCGACCGGATACGACCGACACCGCCAGGACTGGCAATGGAAACAGTGCGATGACCTTGCAATTGGAGTGGGTGGCTCTTGCGACGCCATCCCTGGCCCGTCGTCTTCGCCCAGTAAAGGCTCGGTAACACCGCTGCACGGACACGACGAGCACATCAACGAGTCAACATCAAACGAACGAGGTTCGGCCATCCCTCGCGTTGCGACTGTTGTAGCTCCTGATTCAGGTAAGTTCTGGATTATATCGCAAGAAGGGTGAGAGATGGCTCTTGACTAACTCAGTGTTCTTACCTTTACAAACAGTAGAGCGTGCATCATCCAACTCAAGTTACGGCCATGCGGGCATGATGGCTTTCATACTCTTCATTTTAACGGCAGCCGGAGCCGGTCTGTGGGTTCTGTACGCCTACAGAAATCCTCACACGCAGTCAGGTCAAATACTAATCAAGGTGATTGATTTTTGCATTAATTTAGACTATAGCCTTCGTGTTATCGTTGAATTTAACATTTCCAGTACCGACCAAGTCAATGGGCTCTTCGGAGAGGAGAAGCCAGATATACAGCTGCTACGATTCACATGTGATTTTCTCGTCTTTCCTATTCGCCGACTTGACAAAAGCGAGCTTTCCTCCCTTGAAATCCGGTAGGCTTCATAGAGATACATGTAAAGACAACTCTTCAACCAACCATGAGAGTTGTTATTCAGATCGAAAGATGTCTTTCAAATAGAGTTGCTTCCGTATTGTGGCGAACATACTAGAGCAATACGATATCGTTTCGACAACGCCGACGCAAATTATCAGCCTCTAGGACAGATGGAAACAACTGAAAATATGTCAGTGTGATGTAGAAACGATATCCTATCGCCACAGTATGAACACACCCTAATAAATTCTCTTGTATAAATGCTAAACTCTAAAATTAACTATAGCAACTCGCCGCGACATGGCAATTCGACCGTACGTATGATTCCTTCGGTGCCCCAAGTCATTCTTTCCCTTCGTTGGGCCAACCGAATCACGTTTGTACTTCAGCTCGCTTTTAAACACCGATACTTTCTTCTTTTTTAAAAATTATGCCAACGAACAGTAGCGGCGTCAAGTCCCTGAAATTGCCAAACTTAAATCAAATGAACCTGTGCGTGCCGTTTTGTTTATGCATGAACGTTTGGGATAAGGGAGCGTACAATTTGTTTTTCAAAAAATATATTTAAGTACTTGAGCGTCGTGTACATAATTTATTTGTTACGTTATAAATATAAAATAATTTTAGTTGGGTGATTCTCACTTTTATCGTTTAGCGACAAAACTGTCACTCTCGCATGAAAAAATTATAAAAATGAAAACGAATCTGTGATGTAAATGCCTTTTTGTTATGATTTGTGACAAACTTTTATCGTTTCTCTTGAAAGGGATTTTGCAATGTTTGGAACATTTTTGTTTTTTTTATGTATATAACAAAACACGGGAAAACATGAAATAAACTCCGTAATTTCTAGGACCATATTAATTCCACCATATTTTTGTTGTTTTTTTTTTTTTTTTTTTTTTGTTGAGGATCATTCAGTAACAAGCGATCAACCACCCTTACCTACCTGAAGAAGAGCCATGCCATGTTTACGCGAAACCCCGACAGTTGGCCCACAACAATATTCTCGTTGTGCGTATGTATACATGGTGTTTCAGCAGGATTGATCAGGACTTAAACCAGTCGTAGTACTAACGAGGATGAACCAAAGTCGCCATATGAACATAGGGGTCGCAAAAGCTTCGTTTCCGAATTGAAGGTATTTTTGTCATTTTTCGGCCAAACGCGTTCTTTTTTGTTTTACTTTTAGTGCAGGTGCCAGACACGATCAAATGACCCGAATTTTCGATACTGTTGGCTCCCGTACTATTATGAATATTTTAAAACCGCCGAAAATTATTATTATTTTAAATAGCCGAAAATTGGATTTTTTTGAGTGAAATTTTAGTCATGAGTTACAGAGCTTTTCCTCTATACTTAACGTGAATTGGTGATTTTCCACAATTTTAGCCACGAAGTAGCCTTTTTATCCCATTTTAGCGATTTGTCTCAATGTTTGCTATGAATAATTGAAGTATTCCGCCATTTTTTGCAGCAAATTAGCGATTTTTTACCTTTTGAACATTGAATTGGCACTTTTTCTCACTTTGAGCGCAAGTGCAGCGTTTTTCGTTAATTTCAGCCACGCTAATTAGTGATTTTTCCCCAATATTGGCCGCAAATTAGCGGTGTATGAACTATTTTTGCCACGCATTATCAGTTTTTTTCAACTTTTAGCCGTGGACTAGAGCTTTTTCCAAGTTGTAGGCCAGACCTTCAGAAGCCACGGATTCGTGTTTTCATTAATTTTAGCCGAGTGTCCTCGTTATTACTCAATTTTAGCTGTGAATTAGCCGATTTTTTTCATTTGCACCCGCGAATTTTCACTTTTTACATTCCTACATCCATGAATACATACTACAGAATCTAAAAATCCTCATTTTTCCGTTTTTAAGCTTTTCGGGGCACCGTCTGTTAGCGGACCCGGAGCGGTTCGCCCCCCTCGCCACTACCACAAGGTACGCCTCTGACTGTCACGGCTCCATTTAATAAAAACAAAAAAACCCTGGAAATTCCCCCCTTAATCCAGAACGTTCCATCCAAAAACCAAACAATTTGGTTCACAGTCTGATTGAAAACCAGTCATGCGCGTTTGGCATTTTAAACCCCGAATTTCGTGGGATTTGCCCTTTCGAGAACCAAATTTCATGAGTTTTGCTCTGTCAGAAACGAATTTGGCGGGCTATCGCTCTTTCAAACCCAAATCACATGGACGTACGTTTCGCAGATTTGGCGAATTCAGATGCTCTTTCAAAAACCAAATTACTGAAACTGGCTCATTCGAAACCAAACTTTCGTCATTTTGGATGTCACCAAACCCAATTTCTGTTGATTTGCAATTTTTAAAAAACCCAGTTTCGCGGATTTGGCTCCTTTAAACCCTAATTTTACAGATGTTTGCTGTTTCAAAAACAAGAATTTCGTGATTTTGGCTTTCATCTCCAATTTTGCAATAAACAATTTAATGGATTTTGGCATTTCAAACCCCTAATTTAGCGTAATTACATTCGTTATAAAAGCAAATTTCGTGGCCTTGGCTCTTTCTATTATCAGCTTCCGTAGTTTTTACTAGTTCGAAAAAATAAATGAGGCTCTTTCAAAAACTAAATAATTCTGTTATTTTGGTTCTCAAAAACCCCAGTTTCGCGGATTTTCATTCTTTCGAAACCTAATTTCATCAAATTTTCAAAATAAAAGAGCACGGTAACAGGTGTTTGTTATAGCCGATCAATCTTCATAAGCGCGAAAGTAGTCGCTGCAATCGGATTCGGACCGTAAATCAGAGGATCCATAGATGCCATTTGCAGCCACGCTCAAACTGCTGCCCTGTTGGGCGAGGAAACTCGCTCTTAATTTTGGTTGGGCGAGTCACAGCCTCACTAGCATTGCCTCGCGAGGCTGATGCGCCTTAGTGCTTACGCACCCAAATAAAGACGGCTAAATTGATTGTTCGTGACTAGGAAAAGCCTATAAACAAATTGTTCATCCTGTCCTGTGAATTACAAAATCGACCATGCGCGCACCAAGAATGGCCAGATCGACCATTCGCGGCTTATAACTCGACCATTTGAACCCTTAAATTGGCAAAAACGGCCTATATGCGCCTTGAAAATAGCAAAATAGGTACTGATTATTTATTTGTGCGCTAAAAATAGCCAAACTGACTATTCCCGCTCTAAAAATGCCCAAACTGACTTTAAGAGCCCTCAAATTGGGCTTACTGACAATTAGCACCCTGAAAGTGCCCCAACCGGAGATTCCTACTCAAAAAATTGCAAAACATTCACGCGGCAAAAATTGCCAAACTATTTACGCCCTATATAAATGGCCAAACCAAACTGACCTAAATAGCACCTATAAAATGGATAAATTGGCAATTTCCGCCCTAAAAATGGAAAAACTGGTAATTCCCGCTCTAAAAACATCATTACTGACCGTTCGGGCCTTACAGTAGCAAAACTGGCGATTCGTGCCCAGAAAATATCACACTGACTATTTCCCCCTAGAAATGGTCGATACTGCGACATAAAAGTGGGCAAATATCAAAACATTTACAAAAATTACTCCTAAACCTATGGCATAAACAGATTATTCCTGTACTGAAAATGACAAAACCGACCAATAGAGCGTAAAAACTGGCCAAACTGAGCCTTCAAGCCTTGAAAATGTCTAAATTGACGGCTCGGGCCCTAAAAATAGGAAAACTGGTTATTATTCACGCCCTACAAATGACATACTCGTACGGATGATTCTCGCTTCCCGGTCTAAAAATGGCTAAACTGAGCATTTGCACCCTGCAGAGGCAACAGGTGGTGTTGGTGACGACTCGCAGCTATCCGCTCCAAAAAATGGCTAAACATAATGGCTATTTGCGCCTTAAAACGATATACTGGCCACTGGCGTTTCCGCACCGAACAAATAGGCCGTTTATTTCCACCTTACCAACTGACTGATCCCCACCCCCGGCAGTGGCGGACTGGCCTGGGAGGGGTGGGTGTCAAAACCACCCCCGCGTCCCTTAGTATTAGTACTTGGCAATAGCACTGGCACTAGACTCTTTGTAATAGCGGGAATGGTCAAATCTGGCCAACTTAGCCCCCGAAACTAATTATTTGGCTACGAAAGTTGGCATTTCATGCTCAGAAACACCTTTGAGCTTGCCGATTTACTGTCGCAAAATCCGTTATTTGGTTAAAATATGATAATTTTGCCGTTTAAACTGGCCATTCGGCCCTAAAACCGTTCAATTATGCCCAAAAATGTGTCAATTCAGCCAATGAATCTTACTTTTAATTCGAAAACATCCTAAAAACTGACTATACCGCGGAACAACCTCTGATGGATAAATTTATCGAGAATGCAGTGAAAATACGGTTGGGAAAGGGCCGAAAATATACTTTTGTCCATACAATACACCAGTTGGATGCGCGAGAGCCTGCTTCGCCCCCCCCCCCTAATCTACGCCTCTGCGTCATCGGTCACGCACGGTGTCCACTGAAGCTCACACGTGGCTCCAGAATAATTTCATTTGCGAATGGTTAATTCATCAAGAATTATTTGAAATTACCGGCGCCCCATTAACCACGGGACCACCCCTGCGGCTTGATACCTCAGTCCGCCCCTGAACCCCGGCATTGGTCACACGCACCCTAAGGAATGACTGGAATAAACTGACTACTCTCGAGCCATACAATTACATGACTGGCTAATCACGCCCAAAAAATGGCTATAATAAGGACCATTCGCATGTCCGGGAAATGACGAAACTTAACATTCGTGCTTCTAAAATGAAGGACCAAACTGAAGCCTTCGCGCCTAAAAAATGGCTTAAGTCACACGATTCGTCCGCTAAAAATAGCCAAATCGATCATTTGCACCTTTTAGATGGCGTAACCGACGACTCATGACATTTAGAGTGCCTATAGTCTGACTTTGGGTGAGGATATTTTAATGCGTGGGTCCCCGCCAATGTCTCAGGCCCGCCGCAAATTAAGCTCACGCGTGGGCCACCCAAGCTCAAAAAACAGTTGAAAATGGACAGTCTTTTAACTGTTTTCTGAGCTTGGGTGACCCACGCGTGGGCTCAATTTGCGGCGGGTCTACGACCCTTGAATACTTGCGTTTCTTGAATGAAAAGACCCTTAAAGGAGGAGTCTTAGAAATAAAAAATTTGTATTTTATTTATTTATTTTCTTGATATTGTATGCACATTATTATGCATAATTTCGTGATTTGAAAACCCCTCCCAAGTAAAAGTCGTGGGCCCGCCACTGATTCAGAATGAAATGCAAACCAGAATCAGTTAAAAACGCTAATTCACGGATAGAATGGAAAAAATTAGCTAATTCGCGGGTAGAATGGAGAAAAATGTGAATTAGCGGCATAAGTCGAGATATGAGCGCAAATTCGCGGTTAAAATTGAGAAACACACTCATAATACGAGAAAGAGCGATCATTCCCGAATTGAGAAAACGCTATAATTTGCGGATTCTTGAAGCAACTCCGTAGCTTAAATTGCGAGAAAAAGCACTGATTCACGTCATGATTGAAAGATGGGAGAAAGCGCCGACTCTTGAGTCGAAAATTGTGAAAAAGGCAATTCGCGGGACTAGATTGAGATTGAGAAAAGTAGGAAATTTAACGCTGCCGCTACCTGTACGCTAAATATACATTCCTCGTTAAATTAGTTATAGAGACTGAGGGGCCTCCTAGAGATTTCCGCCCCGGCCCCCCGATTGGTGTATAGGTCCACCAGCTGATGCAAAGCTGTGTCCACAGTTTTCTTGTCTCTTATTGGCCCAGTGGCCACGTGTGCGGTCGTGGTTCAAAAATGCCGGCACGTAGTCAAAATGGGCTTGAGCCATGGAGATATATTATATTATCTCTATGGCTTGAGCTCAGGGTTAACCCCCCTAAACATTTTAGGCTAAATCCGCCCCTTCATAATCCTGTTATTTGGTTGAAAACTGTTGATTTTGCCACAGATCCCACTTAGGCGTTTAAAGCTTAAAAAAAAACAACGAAATATTCGCTTAAATTTACTCAGAAAAATTGATTATCTGACCGTTAAACTTGGACTGTGACCCGCACCTGCCCCATCGGCCACTCGTTTGAACCGAAAACGAACAAATATGGTTTCTTGGCCGACATTTAACTGATAATTTGGGTGTGTGAACTACCTTTTTCAGCCTAGAAAATGTTTTTTATACCCACTTCAATATACATTATGTATATTAGGAAAGCTTAGCCCTGGCCAAAGCCTGCACGTAAAACCTCCTAGAAACACAATTGAACCAATTTTACCACCGTTATATATCTTGTTGTTTTTCGATTTTGAACTCTGATAGTTTTTCACTGCTGAAACCGATGATTTGGCACAGAAACGGTTAGTTAGATTCATGACGAAAAACGCATCGATCGACTCAGAAACTGGGGATTCTCCAAATTTTTGGTAACAAAAAAAACTTTTAAAAGTGTTTACCCTTCCCCCTCACCAAGTCTGAAAATCAGAACCAGGGTAAATCTTTAACTTTGTAGCCCTATACACCTATTGAGCTCTGGATCTGAAATCTCCATGAGGTCTGCAAGGAATAATAATTTTAAGGAATGATTTTTCTCAATTTTATCCACGAAGTTACCTCTGAAACCGCGAATATATATGTTTCATCAATTTTAGCTGTGATGCGAATGATAAATTGTTCTCTACTCTCTCTGATCCACTGTTGTCTCAATTTTAGCCGAGTATGGGCGATTTTTCTCAATTTTATCAGCGAATGGGGAACTTGCACATTTTTCAAGCACTGGTGTTTATTGAAGAGGGCTCTTCCACAATGTTATTGCTCATATTAAACATTGAAATCAATCACGGATTTCTTTTAGAGCGAATTTTTAAAAATTTTGAGTGGGGATTTGATAACGTCAAACCCTATTTAATGAAATGGAGGGTGTTAGGAAGAGGGGGGTACGACACATTTTCAGGGGGACAAGTTTTCTTGTTATTTGTAAACAAAAATGTTAGACATCACATGCTTCAAAATTAGGGATTGACGTAATTTCCCCTCGTACCATCTATCCCCTCTTGAAGAACTTTGAAATTTATTTAAAAATCACCAAATGTACCAATCGGGCTGCAACTACCATTGATACATCCTTCTGTTCACGCGCCGATTCACCGGTATACTTTTCTCCCAAATCGGACGTTCATGCAAGTTCCCCATTGAACGTTTTTTCCAAATAGTAGCCAATTAGCGCGTTATCCCCAAATTTTAGCCGTAAATATGTGATATATTAACTGTCAGTCATGATTTAGCGCCTTTTCTCGATTTGAGCCTCGAAATTACCTCCATTATTGGCGTTTTCCCAATAGATGTGAATGAGCGATTTGTTTTCAATGTTAGGTGTGCATAGCGCTTTTTCTTAATTTTAGCCGCTAATTAGCATTTTTCCCAATGTTGACAGTGAATTAGCGATTTTCTTGACTTTTATTCATGGATTTTCACTTTTTCTAAACTTTTATAGCGCCGTATACTTGCCGTATTGCGAATCAGGTTCTCTTCCCCATTAATTTCAAGAGTGAGTAGTGAACTAACTTTCAAAATGGCAAATAGTGCGTTTTTTTCTTGATTATACTGAATATTTGGCTTTTCTCCATGTTCCCTACGGAAATGGAAGTATGGTGTTCGTGAAAAAAATCGAGTCCGAGCTGACTTCACATTCATGTACATCCTCAGAAAAGTTGAAAAAGTGGTTTTCGGCATGCCCTCGGTCTGTCTGTTGGTCTGTCGCTTTTTTTTCGATAAATTGCATTTATGTCTTGAAATGTTGAAATATTAGCTATGTATCCGCATAAGTTTAAAAAATGATAATTACCTTTTTACCGGCCGCTGCTAATTAATTTATAAAATATTACAAATAAGCTAAAAACTCCCTTTCTCGAAGTACTATGTACTTTTAAAAATATAGGTTTTTGATTTTTGCACCTTATTATCAAGGCCCTTCTTCGTCTGTAGATCGTAAAAGTCAACGGCTTTTTCATATTTCCACCCCGGACCATCAGCCATTCGTCCTTCCCTTCCCCCTCGTGACGCTAACCCATCTGGTTTGGTCTCCTTGGTTACTCCCTCCAGAACAAGGAGGGAAAAAATTCAGAGATTCATTCATCACTTCAACTCAGTTTCAGTTACAGTTTACGTTGCCGCGCCGGACGGACGTTGATATTTTCTATTGTGATAAGGCGTCTTCTTTAATTTTATTGTTCAATACTTAGTATTCGGACGATTTAAGGAAGGGGCCACTCGTTGAGTAAAATATTTGACAATGCCCTTTAATTTCCAGCTGGGTTCTAGGCAAATGAATTAGTATTGGAAGTAATTTGTCCAATGTAGACACAATGCGTGGCTAAGCCTTTTGCCTACTCATTTTTCTAAAGCAGCGACCCTGACACCGCTTCACTAAACATGAGGTAAATTTATTTTTTTTTTTTCAAGTTCTAGAGTAAGGCTCGTAGAAGGCTTGGACGGACATGAAATTCGCCTTATCGATGGGTTTTGAAATGACTTGAAATGAACTTGTTGATTGATGCGGAGATTCTAAACTTTGAATATTGAAAGTCGTTCAAAAGAAAACGTTCACGTCTTTTTGAAATTCTACTAATCGGCTCATCCGTCTTACGTGCTCCAGCAACCGTCGTCGGACGTCAACGAAGACGTTCTCAAAATCTCATGTTGTTAGAGACCGCGTAGTGAGTACGTATCCGATATTTTTCAACTCTGAAAACTGAACGGACACGGACCACCTTTTTTTAGTTGAATAACCAAGAATTTTCCCCCCATTTATCAATTTTTTTTTTTACAAAAGTCACTGAAGGAGTGATATTTGTTGAAAAGGCGCATACGTACGTTATGGAATTAGACAAAATGTGCAACAATTTGACACGTGTTGAAACTTTTTTAGGTCCGTTGGGTCCAAAGTACTAGCCACTCAAAGATAACGAATACCTAGTTTGCCAAAAGTGGATATTTTAACTTTTTCTCTACTTTCTGCCCAATTATTGCTTCAACACTCTGTCCTAAAGTAAACTCATGGTAGAGAACCTTCAGTTATATGGGTACTCATAGTTGATGAAAAAGGCCCTTTACTGTACTTAACCCCCCCCCCTCGTACATAAACTGAATATGAACAGACTGAATGCTGTCCGAAATAGGAAATTGGTTGCAAAACTTACATTGGTGTCCTCATTAATTTTGAGCAATAGACTGGATGGACAAACTGTCAGACAGACAGTAAGGATCAACAGATAATGGGTCCGTTTTAAAACTATAACACGATTAATTGCGATTAATCCTTCTCTGGGTTTGTCTAAAACGCAGATCTGCAAGATTAACACCTCGCATCTGCAGATTAACACAACAAATCTGCAGATTAACACCTAAAATTCCGTAATTCAACGAAAAATGGGACTACAATTGAAAAAGAAAGTTACAGTAGACCAATAATAGGCACGACATTGCAGATCGTATTTTGATGAGACAATAATTATACGCGACTCACTCGATCAATCAGTTTTGCTTAATTCGTTCAGACTTTTACAAGCAACAGCCAATCATACCATTTACGAAGATTTGCCTCAATTTTGACTCCTCCTTGTCAATGTCGAAACTTTGCGTGCATATCTGCAGATTCATAAAAGCATGCAGATCTTCGTAAATGGTATGGTTGGCTCTAGTATGCATTTTGAGGCTGAAGAACTAACACAAAAAGGTCGATCTGCAGGCTTTTATGAATCTGCATATCTGCACGCTACGGGGGGAAGTGCCAGTTGTGTTGACAAGGAAGCGTCAAAATTGAAGCAAATTTTCGTAAATGATATGATTGGATGTTGCATGCAATTCAAGTCTGAACGAATTAAGCAAAACTGATTGATCGAGTGAGTCGCTCATAATTATTGTCTCATCAAAATACGATCGGCAATGTTGTGCCTATTATTGGTCTACTGTAACTTTCTTTTTCAATTGTAGTCCCATTTTCGTTGAATTACGGAATTTTAGTTGTTAATCGCAGATTTGGGGTGTTAATCTGCAGATCTGCAGATGCGAGGTGTTAATCTTGCAGATCTGCGATTTAGACAGACCTTCCTTCCCTGTTATTTTACATGTGTTGAAAACAAAACCTCATCAAGTGCTGAGCAATTTTTTGAGTTTTACAACGGGGCCTTTGTCAAAAAAATTAGCATTTTTTTTACGGAACAATCCAGCTCGGTGGTCAATTTTTTGCTTCGTGGCTGAAGACTTTATTGTTAGATTCAGGGAATGGGGGAAGAAATTGTCAGCTTTGAGGTCAAAAATCCACTATTTTCGCTTAATTGAGAGTGATGAAATTAAGATCCGAAACTTGAAATTTCGTAGCAATCGAGACCCGAAACTTTGCATTTTCGAAGGAGTTGAGACACCAGGGTGTCAAAACAAGGCTATTCGTGCGCTATGTGTGCCTAGGGTCCACGTTTAATTAAAAAAGTGGCCCTTAAACTTGCAATTTCGCTGAAATTAAAACCTGAAACTTGCAATGACAGCCATAAGACTTTCCAATTTCGGAGATATTTGCCTCCGAAATGTTGCCATTTTGTGACTATTTGTCAGACTTTTGGCGCCGTCGTGGCCATCAGCTGGTCCGTGTTCCGGCGGCCACCAAAAAAAGCTCCGAAACTTGCAATATGTTGATTGCTTATTTATGGATTTTGACCCCTTAATACTTGTTCGGCTAAAAAACAGTCTGATCGTTCCACTAAATACCACAGAAATTGGAGATTTTACTCTAAAACTGACGATTTTACCCCAACCAGGAGTGTTCTTGTACCGGGCGTCTAAATACTCTCACACGATATTTCTTATTTTCCGTAATCGACACGAAGTATACTATTGTGTCATCCATGGCGCTCAATCATGAAGTTCACGCTTTAGGCCGGTCGTCCACTGGAAGCGTTTTCGAGCGGCGCTAAAACGAGCGACATCGAGCGTACATACAAAACGACCTAAATTGAATTCACTGCTGTTAAGCCTGCAGTGGACGATGTCACATTCAATTTGAGGCTTTGGGAGTACGCTCGTTGTAGCGCCTCTCGAAAATGCTTCCAGTGAACGACCGACCTTAAATAAATTAAATGAAAGTGATTCCTTCCGTTCGACGATGGAAGGGCATAGCCCAACACGATTCGAGTTTCGAGAAAAAATGGGCTCCCCGGCAGGATTTGAACTCGCAACCTCTGGATTACTAGTCCAGCACGATGCCAAAGGCGTCACCGTGGCGCAATTGGCACGCGTGCTGGACTAGTAATCCAGAGGTTGCGGGTTCAAATCAAATCCCGCCGGGGAGCCCACCGGCCTTACTCTTCTGCCAGTCGGGGTGGGGTTGGGGGCTCTAAGTTGTATGTTCGTGAGATGAGTGAAAAAAGATAGTCCGCCAAATTTAGCTTGTCAGTTATATAATTGTTATTATTTTTGCCCTAATAGTTCGGTCTCTTTGGGTAAATGAGTACGAGGAGGCTCACCTCTCCAGTTCTGATTTTCGTTTGGGTGGAAGCGCTAGCCGGCGTGTTTGGTGCAAACCCCACGGATTTGATCTTTCGAAAGCCAAAACAGAGAAAATATATGTTTTGGCGAATCAGACCCGCGAAATTGGTCATTTGTGTGAACCAACCCGCGGCCTAAGTGATTTTACTAAATAGCAAAACCCGCTAAATTGGTTTCATGAAGAGTCAAAAGGGCCGTTCCATTGTTTTCTAGTGCTGCCATTTGTTCTCATTGACTTATTTTGAAAAATTGAATGAAACCAGATGACTTTCTTCAAAATTGTAGCACTCTTGAAACAATGGAACGGACCTAAAGTGTCGAACTTTATTTTTGGAAGGGCCAAATCGTAGGAATTGGATTTTTTTTTAGAACCAGACCTGCAAAATTGACTTTTCGAAGGTGAAACTCCGAAAAAAAATTGTGTTTAGTCATCCAAACCAGAAAAAAATAATTTTTAAAGAGCTATTAGAACGCAAAATTAGGATTTTCAATTACTCAACCCCGCGAAATTCTTTTTTTCAGTTACTGAGCCCCGCGAAATATGTTTTTATAAAAGCCAACCCTGTGGAACTGGTCTTATTCATAGCCAAATCCACAAGAACGAGTTTACCCCGCCAAATCCCCGGGCTTTTTTTTTTTTTTTTTTCAACCCGCAAATTTTTTATTTTGTCCTTATTTTATTAATTTTTTTTTTTCAATTGGCTTTCCGTGAAGGATTAGCCAAAACCCGATTAGCGAAACCCCGCGAATTTTCCGGAAGATCCGAACTCGCGAGACTACCTAGCTAACCTGAGCTAACGCAGCGAAATTGGGTTTTCCAGTGATTATAGCCCGCCAAATTTGTTGTTTCAGTGAATATAGCCCGCCAAATTGGTGTTTTGAATAATAAACCCATGAAATTGGGTTAATTTAGAGCCAAATCAGCGAGAATGTTTTTTTCCGTGACTAAACCCACCGAAATTGGTTTTTGAATGAGACCAACTCGCCAAATTGGAACGGGTTTTTCAGTGAATTGACGCCGTGAAATTAGGGTTTTTTGAATAGCTAAACCATGAAATTGTTATTTGAGAGAGCCAAATCCTCAAAATTCATTTCTATAGAGACGAGTCTGTGTTTTTTTTTTTTTTTTTTTGTGAAGCAAAACTCACGAAATTAAAGTGTTAAAGAACTAAACGAGTGAAATCTCTTGACATGGGCTGTTTGAACAGCGAAACCTGTGAAATTGGTTTTAGTCGCAGTTAAGGGGAACTGCAGTGATGTGATTCCTCGACCCCCCTCCTGTCGACCCTCGTCTACCACTCGGCATACATTTTCTGGCCTTATTTCTGCACCAATCCTGGTTTTTAAGGACTCGTTTTAATCTTCAGGAAATTCCGCATATGCAGTGATTTTCCTTTTTTCAAATAAGTCGAAAAAAAACGTGAAATTACAAGGTAAAAGTTGAGGGCGAATTTAAAATAACTTCTGGAATGAAATTTGAAAAAAGGAAAACTACTGCATAATGTGCATATAAGATTAAAACGAGTCCTTAAAAACCAGGATTGGTGCAGAAATAAGGCCAGAAAATGTATGCCGAGAAGTAGGCGAGGGTTGATATTTTTTTTCGAGGAATCACCCGTGCAACTCCCCCTTAAAGCCGTGAGAGTTATGTTTTCAACGTCCATACACTGCGAAATTGGTTTTTTGGATGCAAACTTTACTGTCGCCTCCGGACTCCCCTCTCAGGTCCCGCAGACCTGAAAAAATTAGGGGTTTTAATGACTGAACCTCGCGAAATCAGGTTCTTGAGTAGCCAAACCCGTGATATGTATTGGGTTTATGAAGAGCCAAACCATACGAAATTTGTTGTTTGAGTGAGCCAGCCCCGCGAACTTTGTTTTTTGAAGTGCCAAATCCTTCAGGCTGGGGTTTTCTTGAACTAAATTTGCGACATTCGGTGTTTTGAGTGACTCAACACGGCCAACTTCACTTTTTGGATGGGAAAACGGGGCAAACTTCCACAGTCGGCTCTGAACTTTCGCACTTTAGTGATGTCTCACTTGACGGCCCTTCCCTATCGCACTTCCATCACGCCTCGTTTCCGCCTGGGGTTCTCTGCTGGAGACGGACAAGGCTGTGGGGAATGGGCGTAAATTCTAGTTACAGCTGGTTGGTGAGTGGGACGTAGAAAACGCCACAAAACACTTCAAACAGCTCGTCTAATTAAAAATGTGCCTTTTTGGAAACCCCAAGTACGCGGTGTCGTCCGATTTAAAATGTTTTTGTGAATTTTCTCGAATGGAAAATACTGGAAAATACCCGTTTTCTGCTGTACTCTGTCACCTGGGTCCCATCAATCAATTGTTGTCAATTGATGAGATTTGCGGTTGGTCTTGGACCCAACCAAGCGACGCAAAATTGACAGTATTTTCCGTTGTCGTTGGTTTTAGTCGATTATCTCAACTCTAGAGCGACCAATTGAGCATCGAATGGGTTGAGGCTCTTCCTCAGACTCGCAAGGCCATGGCCTTAGCATTATCGCCACACAATAACACAGCAGCAAAAGCTTGTAAAATGACTGTTCTGTCCTCCGCCAGAAGCGTAATAATTGGGCTTGACATGGTTTTCCTCGTCCTCAGAAACAAGTAAGTTAGCGCAAGAAACTAACTTTGCATCAGTCAAACTACTGCGGTGTGCAGAGGGTATGGTTTCTCCGAATCGTTTCCTTGATCGGTATTGCCTGTATTAGAGGGGGGGGGGGTCGTGCCAATCAGCTTTTTAGGGCCTAAATTCCCATTGTAGTGGTAGTAATTGGTTTCTTAGAGTGAAACTTCAACTTATTGACTAAAAAAGAATGTTGATGTGGCAAATATGCGTTTTGGACTGCTCCGGATCCTGGCTATATTGCTTGATGATGTGATCCACGCAACACAATCATATGGTTAAAAAATACATTTTAAAGACCGGAAGGAACCTCAATGCCGGCTGCCATGTCGTGGCGTGGGTGCGCCTCTGTTTAGGCCTACCGTTTTTAAGGCACTATAAAACACGAGTACTGCAACACGGAAATCGGCGCCATGCTTGGTTCCTCACATGATTATAATTATCACCTGATCTCATTGACAAGTAATATATTTTGATTTATTTCGATCGCTTTACGCGTTTGTTTGCTGTTACGATGACGATTTTTTCATTCATGATATTTTGTTTACCCTAACAACTGAG
The DNA here is from genome assembly GCA_038030265.1 of Corythucha ciliata. Taxonomy (NCBI): domain Eukaryota; kingdom Metazoa; phylum Arthropoda; class Insecta; order Hemiptera; family Tingidae; genus Corythucha; species Corythucha ciliata. The sequence goes on along the minus strand of CM075942.1, from coordinate 28,218,806 downwards.
GGACCAAATATGGCGCTGAAATCCGTGTTGCAGTACCTGTGTTTCAAAGGTTCTCTACCGTTTTTAGTCGTATAGAAATGTGCAGGTTGTTGAGCGGAAGGGCGTGTAAGCAGCGGTTTATTTCAAGATCTTCTTGAAACAACAGTCGCCCCGGGCTCTAGACAATGTTTATACCCCACGAAAAATGAAATAATTTTAGGCAAAAACTCGGTGTCATTCCGTGGGGGAGGAAAAACTACAAAATATTAGCCTTTTTTGACTTCGTGAGTCCGTGTTTCGTCAAATTGACCCCGGGGACAAACACAAACCAGTGATCTTTGTCCTCTTCGTTGATCATTTGATCCACTTCTTTGCGGTGATTGCATCATGTCTGCCTGGACGGGCAGGGCTGCTTGAAAGGGGTCATAGCAGATGCGTGGCTCTCAGAAACTGAAAGGATTTGCCATGAAGAATGGAGAGGAAACCTATGAGCATAAGTCCGGCTCTGGACAATGAATTCGTACGTCAAAAGCGTTTGTTACGTTTTTGTTGCTTTGTTTTTTCAGTTCAAACAACGAAAATCTGTCTCGCTGCCAAAAAAACGGCCGCTACGGACCCGGTGAAGTGGATCAAATTAAAATCCTTCGTGAAGGTCTTAACAAGAGTCTGGCCGAGCTCAAAGCGCAGGACAAGGTAAAATCATTCCTTTCATAGCTCTCTCCCCTGCTGGAATTCTAAGTTTTGGTGTTCCCAGATTTCATACTGTTTGGCCGTGAAAGAAATTATAGGAGAGATGGAAAAAATGAGGTTACAAATGACTAACAGGGTAAGACAAGTTGTTTTAATTCTATTAGTATTACTTTGTATTGTATCAATTGACTTGTATAGGCGATGGAGTTGAGCATCCTAAGTCAACAGAGTAATCAACGTAAGCCCTATATCACCCTCCCCCCATATCGTTCTTATATTAGCATTGATTCATTTTGTACACTAGTAATGGAGACGTACAATGAGACTTTAAATCAGCCACTGGGCCGTTACTCGGCGTCTATCTCAAGTTTTAGTGCTGTCCTCGACAGGCCCGCTCGTACCATGCTGGATGTGTCTTACCGAGCGCATTTAAACCCACAATCATGTGAGAAACAAAACTGCCCCCTCCCCCTTGATTCTCGCTTTTAAAAAAAATTCAAACTAGTGGAATCGGAGAACTGTCTTTCACGTATTCAGGAGGAACCAAGACGAAATCTATTTGGTTCGAACGAGCTGTCGAACGGTCGTCTTAATGGTGTGTGGTGGGATTTGAAAGTGAGGTAAATAAATTTCCTCTACAAGAGAACTTTTTTTTAAAGGAGATAAAACAAATACGTCTATGTATCGAGCCCCCGGACTGTTACCGACGGCTCGATTCCACGAGTCCATTCGGGTCGGATCTTATCCTTCTCATCCAATCAGAAAATTTAATATGCCCGGATTTTTGAGGCCCAATCAGGATCGAAGTAAAGTTCGAAACAATTTTACTGAAGTCGTGAAGTAATAGACGCCCTTATTTGTTTTATAGGAGAACCAATCAACTCGACGTTAAATCCATTACCAAAAATGTCCAAAGAGCGTACATTCGCACCAACACTGCTCAGTTCGGTCGAGCCACCATGTAATCGATACAGTCCAAATGAGGCCGGGGTTAACGACAAGGTGGTTCTCGAAGTATCAACGAGGAATTCGACACCTAGCGCTAAATCGTCGGATTTGGCTGACGCTGTCAGTGACTGCGACTCTATCGAAGAGGTTGGGGATCGCGTAATCGATGAACATCGTCGGAACAGTCAGTCAAGTGATGCGTCGAAACGGGAAAAATCGTTGGAAAAGCTCAAGCCGGCCCATCAGCGTAAAAAGGGAAAGCCGACGACAGTCGCCGAGTTCGTTTTAAAAAAGTGGAGCGTCGCTTTGAAGAGCAATGAATTGTTATTAGTGGGACAACAGTGCGACAAGTAAGAAAAATTTGATGAAAATTAAAATTAATAAAGCCACCGTTAATTAATTCGGTTTCGACTGCTTTTTACAGGCGCGGACGTGTTTTACAAGACAACCACAACACAGCCACTATACAAACACGAAAACAAGATGGATCCATACAAACAAAAAATGGGATCTATGTTTTGGTAGGGCCTCCTGCGTGGAGCAGACCAACCGGTAAGTTGTACGTATCTCAAAGGCGTCCGCCTCTCGGGTTATTTTATTTATTTTTTTTCAGACCCGCCGACGCCCGTAAAAAAACTTTTTGACAAAAAGTTTCCTACTTTTTGGAGACAGGCGGCTAAAATTTGGAAACTGGAGCAATCGAAAAAAAAGAAAAAATCGAGGCACGCGTCAAAATCGGTAAGTCATATAATCTAAAAATGCATATTATTGTCCCTAAATTCCGCACATTGGGTGGGAAAGTCTTTTGTGGTCATGAGCATGAGATATTCAAGTCCCCCCCCCCCGCCATCAGATAAATTTTGACAGTAGTAAGCTGCATTCGGCTATTGATAAATTGTCCGGCTAAAATCGCAATGCTATAAAAATGGTTCTATAAAGTGGACAAAATGTTTTGGGGTTCACGGCACGGAGAGTTCGAATTTTTGAGCAGGAAAATCATATTTGGGGACGATATTTCCCCAACACCAGCGTATTATTTGCATTGAGTCAAGAGGAGCAAACCACCGTTCAGAGGGGGGCTTAAAAATATGGAAACATTTTCCTTTTAAATTTTAGTCTTTGCTAAAACCGCCGAAGGCTTAAGTGACCGATTTTGTTGAGGCAATTTTTCCCGACCCCGACCTCGAAATGCCTCTATAAAGGTCTATTCACACACATCAGTGCCATGAACGGGATGTGCCCCGTCCGGGACCCAAATGAGGAAAATGGATCAATTCACGGCTAAAATTTAGAAAAACCACTAAGCCCGCACCTTCGTGCGTTTTTGCGTTCGAGAGGCGCAAGCATACGGGGTCATAAATGAGCGCTTCGAGATTTCGCTCGTTTCAGGAATTCCCCTTCCCACCATTCCCCCGGGGTTGAAGTGGCTGTTTCTTGTTGTGTTTTATTTATTTATTTTTTTCAAGTTTTTCAATTTGAGCCGTGGATCAGGTTTACGAGTCCCTCGAACAATGCTTAAGTAAAAAATTTGCAGTCGGTTCCGGGTAAAACGCCCCGTCGTGGCGTGGCTCGTGTGCCGTCAGAGTGCCTCAGGGCGTACGAGAATGAGTGTTTTGACTTGAGTGCTGTCGATTGCTCGATAGCCGCGTCCGCGGCCAGATTTGTGTATCCCCCTCAAAACATGAACGTGTGTATGAGAACGGTGGCGTGACAGTGAGAATTTATTTGACGGCTCGTCTGATCGAAATCCCGTCTCGTTTCTCATATTCTTCGTGTCGAGAAACGGTTAGATAAAAAATGAGTTTTGGTCGGTTTTCTCAACTCCGCTACAGGACGACGCATGCGTCGAAGGTCTTCCTTAGACGTCAGGCCGGCTAATTTCGTGGGCCCCGGGACCTAGCGGGCGTTTGAGGGGGGGGGGACTTTTCTTCAAAGCGTTTCTTTGAGTCGGACGTGGTTCATGGGTACATTGGGCAATGCTTAACTGACAAATGCAGCCGGCCATGAGAGGGTATGAGTGAGCCTCAAAGTGTCCGAAAATGAGCGTTTTGGCCTTACCATTGGTTTCGTTCGATTTTCTCGACTACAAGAACGAGTGGCTCGGCGAATTCCGCGTGCATCTCTTGGACTTTTGGCCTGTCGATTGTGTCGCCTAGGTGTGCGGGAATCGAGCCTAAGCGGCCCAAAAACGTTGACATCACAGTGAGAACCTCTTCAACGGCTCGTCTAATTAAAAATCCGCCTAGATTTTCAGATTCCCCGTGTCGGTGAACCCCAAGATAGGCCTCCACATTTCACGCTGTTCAATTTCATTGTTTAATAAATTCGTGAAGTAAACAACCAAATCGCCGGATTGCGTCTGAGCAGTCTGAGCGCGATGAGAAATCACGTCTAAAGTTTTCTCAACACTATCATTCACGATCAAACAAGGGGGGGGGGGCGCAAAATATTTCGATCCTGACCGATTTTACTCCAACAGTTTGCACAACCATTCAAATATTCCCATGTTAGGTGATCAAACTGTTTGCACATACACCCAGTTTGCCCTTAAGCCCGCAAAACAAAACTTTTAAGATGAAAAAAAAAGAAAGAAAATCGGTTATTAGATAACGAGAAGTCGGTTAAATTCGTTATTTAAAGACCCCGCGACGTGAAACTGGTTTTTACTACTGGTGACGCCGCCTTTTGAACATCGGCGGCAACGTCTTCCAATGAGAGCGCGTGGACCCGCCGTTTTTTCGGCTAACCTCGCGGCAATTATCATTGTTTAATTTTAATCCGTTCGCATTCGCAAAAAAGAAAGTTGTTGTCGGCCTTTAAATCAGTTTTTTTAAATACAAGTTCGTTTTTCAATCAAAATAGTCCACACACCTCAGGACCCCATATTTTGGTCTACCGCGCCACATACTTAGTGGCCTGAACATCGGAAATCGTCGTCTCACTTTCAAATCGTCGCTGATGGTAAATGCACTTCCTTTTTCATCTCCTTCATCTCTTTTTCCTTTCGTTCATTCTTATTGAAATCAAGCACCTTTTCGTTGTGCTAGCACCATTATAGCCAAAATGCCCCATTACACCAACCGAGTACCGAGTGCTCGGCCGAGACGGCATTCGGCCGAGTAAAGCCCCGTGTAATCACTTCAGACAGTACCTGGCCCAGTGAGGAGCGAGTGATTTTGACCGAGTCAGGAAACAGAACCATGTTCTATTTATTCGGCCGAGTACGGACCCCCCAACAATCTTCCACCCCCCCCCCTTTCCAATTTCCAAATATGCAAATGTGATCAACCGAGCTCACGGAATGTTGAGAGAGTTCCCCTCTCATTCCGCATTTTTCTTATCGCCATATTTTTATCAATTCTGGTGCCCTATTCTTGACTTGACCAACCAAGAGCAAACCAAAGAACCAAGCAACCAAAAGAATTAGTCACTCCGCGAATATAAGCAGACCGGTTTCAACAACTTCAGATCATCGGCCAGAACGCTCCCTTCTCCCCCTCGAGAACTTCAGCCCAGCGTAGTAAAGAAATATAAGAAATTCACAAAATATGTAATATTTAACAAAAAAATGAACTATATAACAATAATAAAGAAAAAGGACCAAAATAAAACACGGCTGTTGACCATTTGAACGCGAAATTAAATTAAATTAAAAATTGTACGCAAAAAGGGGGAAGCAAACTTTTCAAAAGGCACAAAAGTTAATATTTTCGTGGCATTGAGTTCAAACATTTTTTCCCGTTTAATTTTTCTGCTTCGCGATGCCATGACAACGCGTAACAAAACTGTCTCATTCCTACTTCATCACCTACTCGCCCAGTACTCGGCCGAGCTACTCGGTTGGTGTAATTGGGCCTTAAGTAGGAACGAGACCGTTTTTTTTTTTTTATGCGTTGTCATGGCACCGCGAAGCAGAAAAAATAAATGGGAAAAATAGAGAGACTCTGCAACCAGTCCCGTAAACGCTAAAGTTGATTTTTGTGTACAAGTTGCTAGGGTAGTAAACATTTCGTTGATTGAAATGTGAATAGCGTTAGCGGAGCGGTTTGAAAATTTTCTCTGAAATGTTTGAACTCAACCTCGAACATATTCACTTTTGTGCCTTTTGAAAAGTTTGCTTTCCCTCTTTTTGCTATAATTCTTTCTTGAACAAGCATTGTTCAGCAAACTGAATTTTTCTGCAAGTTCTCCAGCGACCCAATAGCTTCAATTCGGCGTAGGACATAAAAAGAGTTGCCTGAGGCTATGTTGCCTAGGAACTGCAAAATACAATTAGTCGAGGCAGCTCTTTGCAGGGGCGTAACTAGAAATCATCTCGGGAGCGAGCAAATATTACCTTCACAGATACCCAACTACTGAAAAACCGTAAATGGATGTTTTCCACTCGAATAACCAGTTACTGGAGTGAGAAGGGGGGTGTTCAATTTCGCGTTCAAATGGTCAACAGCCGTGTTTTTATTTTGGTCCTTTTTCTTTATTATTGTTACATCGTTTTATATTTCATTTTTGTATATACATATTTTGTGAATTTCTTTCATTTCTTCACTTTGCTGGGCTGAAGTTCTCGAGGGTGGTGGGCGTTCTTGCCGATGGTCTGAAGTTATTGAAACCAGTCTATTTAAATTCGCGGAGTGACAAATTCGTTTGGTTGCTATTATTGTTCAAGTCAAGAATAGGTCACCAGAATTGATAAAATATGGCGATAAGAAAAATGCGTGAATGAGAGACGAACTCTCCCAACATTTCGTGAACAACGTTCGGTTCATCACATTTGCATAGTTGGAAATGGGAAAGGTGGAGTGGGTGAGTGTTGAGGGTTCCCTACTCGGCCGAGTAAATAGTACATTGTTCTATTTACTGTCTCGCTCAAAATCACTCGCCCCTCACTGGGCCGTGTACTTTCTGAAATGATTATACGGGTCTTTACTCGGCCGAATGCCGTCTCAGTCGAACACTCGGTACGTGTAAATGGGCCTTAAGCGCTTTACTACACATTTTCTTGTTTATCAGGGACGGGCACCCTTTGTTTGTCATCCATTTTTTGGAACAAGATTTGCGGATTCTTGGATGACACTTATGATTTGATTTCCATAACTACGTGGCCATTTTAAAACCGTGCCCGTCCCCGATACATAGCCTCCAAGATTAATAAAGAAGTCGAAATCCTTTTAAAGAAAGGATCATCAATTCTTGATCGTTTTAGTAGGTTCGAGCAGTATCTTGCTGATGTAGATTTAACCAAGCTACAATTTGGAGTACTTAATGCTCGCTTCTCTAAAGCCAAAGGCATTTGGGGCGATCGAATTGAACGAATTGCTAATTGAAGGCATTGACGATACCTTCGTGGCTTTGTAGAACTTGGCATCGAACTCGGCGTGAGAGACTCGTTCGAAGAGTGATATTTTCAAGCCATAGGTACGGCTGAGGACATATTTGAAAGTACCACGAAAGTCAATGCCGGATATAGAGACGCGCCTCGCAGTACACCCGACAATGACCTTCGCCTACCACCGATCCAAATTCCGGTCTTCATTTCCGGGGCCTTCGACGAGTGGACCTCGTTCTTTAACATTTTTAAAGACATCGTCCACAACAACAACTACCATGACGTGTCTAAATTGAAATCTCAAAAGTTCATTACGTGGAGAAGCCTACATTCTTGTGGAGTCGTTCGATCTGACGTCGGAAAACTATTCCATCGCCCATTCGAGGCGTGCAGAAACACTAAAGCTAGTCTATTTGACTTCCCAAAAATTGAAAAGAAGTAATCATCTGCACTTCGCAGCCTTCTCGACAGTTCGCAGAAGCACATCCGATCTTTGAAGGCTCTCGGACAGCCAACGGATGCATGGGACGCAATGTTAGTCCACCTCATCTCAAGCAAACTCGACATTTCTACGTTTAGAGAATGGCAACCCTCCCAAGTTTGATGCTTCTCGTCGATTTTTTGGGAAAATCGCTTCAGAGTCCTTGATGCCATGAATTCACATTCGTCACTAATCTCTAAAACCAAGCCTCTTAAATATGATAAGGACACCAAAAACAAGGAGAGGCGCTCTGCCACTGAGCTAGCTTGAGAGGCTTACGCTAAGAGCGAACCCCACCGCGAGACTAGGAGGTCGTGGGTTCGAATCCCACCCTGGGAGCAATTTTTTCTCGGAACTCAAAACAAGTAAAAAATGGTAAGTATTTAGCTTCAATAAAGTTTAATTCTTTATTTTCAGCCTCCCCACTCCCTCGAATTCACTGCAGGGTGACTAGGGTGGTGCGGTGAGGGGGGAGTAATCCCTTGAAAAGTCCGAAGACAAGGGTCGTCTAATTTGCAATTAAAGGAATGGTTTTCGTTGCTTAATTCTCAAGCCCTCGTCAATAGCTTATCTGATAAAAATATCAAATGGCAATTTATTCCCCCAAATCGCCAAATTTTGGGGTCTATGGGAATCAAACGTAAAGGTTAGATAGATACGAGGAATTCTATCGCCGGTATTTTTAATTATTAAAGATATAAATTAATTAACTGATGTCCGGAATGCAAAGCCTAACACAATTCGAGCTTCGAGAAAAAATGGGCTCCCCGGCGGTATTTGAACTCGTAACCTCTGGAATGCTAGTCCAGTGCGCTACCAATTGGCTTTGTTCATTCCTCTCTCTGCGTCTCCCAAGGGAGTCACCGTGGCGCAATTGATAGCGCACTGGAATAGCATTCCAGAGGTTACGGGTTCAAATCCCGCCGGGGAGACCATTTTTTCTCGAAGCTCGAATTGTGTTAGGCTTTGTCTTCCCGAGTCGTCCGGACATCAGTTAATTAATTTATACCTTTAATTAAACGTACAGGTTGTTAAAAGACATTTGAAACGAATTGTTGGACCGAGTACATTGACATTTTCCGAATTGTACGTGGTGTTAACCTAAATTGAAGGTTGTGTAAATTCCCGACCATTAACCCTTCCTGCCCGAACGATTTATCGGCGCTCACTCCTGCCCATTTCCTCGTCAGTAGTAGTCTCCTAGAAGTGCCCGAGCCCAACTTGAGAGAACTACCCACGAATCGCCTCTCTCGGTGGCAATATGTTCAACAAACTGTCCAACATTTCTGTCAGCGTTGGTCTACGGAGTACATCCAAGAATTATAGTTCCGAAAAAAGTGGAGACAATCGTCGGACATTCATAAGAACTGGCACTTTGGTGCTTATCAAGAACGAGCAAGCGCCCCCACTACTCTGGACCTTCGGAAGGGTAACTGAAATCCACACTGGCTCTGTCGTACACGTGCGAGTTGTGACCGTACGGACGTCTTCCGGTAACTACAAACGAAATATTCGAGCGCTCTGCCCTCTATCTTTCGATGACATCGATGAAGATGACGCTTCACGGCGGGGAGTATCTGGTGACGCCGCCTTTTGTACGTCGGCAGCAACGTCTTCCAATGAGATCGCGTGGACCCACCGTTTTTTCGGCTAACCTCGCGGCAATTATCATTGTTTATCCGTTCGCAAAAAAGAAAGTTGTTTAAATCAGTTTTTTAAAATTTAAGTTTGTTTTTCAATCAAAATACAGTCCCCTCAGGACTCAGGACCCCACACCTACCCTATGAAAATATTTATTCCCGGTGACCCAACCCACAAAATGCAATGTCCTATAGAGCCAAAGCCACTAAATTTTCCCCCCATTTTAAGACAAAATTGGGTGAAACCCTGTGTCCTACGACAGGGCGGGACTCAAGTAAAAAGCGATTTTCACGAAAAACGCACGGATAGGACGTTACAGGCAGTTCCCGCTTCAAACCCTTTAGACGCAAAATCTAAAGACGCGAGTCTTCCGCTCACGTAGGACGGGCCTTAGCTTTCTCAAATGCATGTGCATGTGTGGCATGGTTTCAATGCATTTCAGATCTGAGTCATGGTTTATGAGTCCACATAAATTATTATTCATGTTGTTCTTCTTCTAGCCGCATCCTAAAAATCACTCACGGAAGAAAAGCCGTGAATCTTCCTCCAACGACAGTGGCGAGGAACCGAGCTTGGAGAAACAATCCAAAATAAAACAAGTAAAGTCTCTACTACTTAAACAAAATTCTTCGTTTTTTGAAGTTCTTACGCAGTTTCCTCTTTTCGCTTCAAGGGGCCTTCGAATACCGTAAAATCGAAAACAAATGTCGCGAAAAATATCAGTCAAGATGAGCCGTCGGCATCCAGTGACAGTGACGACGAACCGAGCCCAGTGAAACGATCCAAAAGAAATCCGGTACCCTCTCTCCCTCAACCGTTCACATCCCGCGACACCGTTTTTCTGAAATTCTTACACCTTTTCTACTTTCAAAGGAACCTTCGACAACGCGAAAGACTGCGAAATCTAAGAAAATGACGATAAAGGAAATCAGGAAGGAGCGACCGTCCCCCAGCGTGGAACCAAACCCTCCTATTCGACCCAAGACGCAACCGGTATGAGTATCCCTCCCCCTGTGCCCCACTTCTTACTGTTGAGTCACGCAAGTTATAGGCACCTTCAGCTGCAAATAAACCGGTAAAATCGCCCGAAATTCGAAAAAAGAAATCAGCTGAAAAGAAGAGAGCGGGGGCGAAAATTGTGGAAGAGGTGAAGAACGATTGGCAAGAAGAGGGAGGTAATTTATTTTTCGAACTATTAGATTGAAAGTTTTTGCAATGATTGTTGTTTCTAATTAAGAGGAGTACGACCTATTCGATCAGTTGGACTTGGTTGTTCCTAAAATCGGCATCGTGAGTAACTTTTTACCTGTCGTATTTCTTCGCGTTGTTTTTGTTTCCAAAAAAAATTTTTTTTTTTTTTTCACTACAGCCAGCAATGACGCCTACCACCTTCTGCAAAGCCCTGTCGAAGAACGAGGTTCGAATAGGAACTCACACGCCCACGCTCAAGACGTTCGTCGACGATCTTCCTTCAGTTTCAATCCCGGTTACACCGTTGCCCGGTCCCGGCTCGAAACTCAAGTAAGAACCACATTGTGTGCGTACCTCACCACCCAATCAATGATTACATTACTACCCCTCTCCCCACCAACCGTTCTTTTTGTTTTGTTAGAAAGGACGACGTGGTCGCCATGAGAATGGCCAAAGCCATCGAATCTGGAAATGAGCCGTCGCGGGGCTCGGGTAAAAATGGAGCGGGGACGTTTAAGGCGAAAAATGGCGTGGAAAAGACAGCCGTCAACGCCAATAAAGAGGCGATCGACGAAATCATTAGGATGCAGAAAAAGAAAACTGGAGGAGCGACGCCGAAAATCATTAAGAAAATCCGAGAGGGTCGCGATGATTCCGAGGATGAATCGTCCGAAACTGATTCAGATTAGGCAAAAATGCTTACCAAACAATTCCGTTTTTATACAAGTAACGTTTTTTTAAAAAACAAACACAAATTCACTTCAAAATGTTAACAATTTATTTATCGCGGTTCATTGGCATCTTGTGTGATTCTCCCGTTACCGAGACGTCAAAACAACGTGTTTCCTTGGAAGCTTTACGTGGCCAAATATTACATATGAGGCTTCTGCTTCAAGTTGGTATCGGTGACTGCTAGCGCGGCATTTATTAGCGGGATAATTTCGATTAGTACATTGTTGTACCCTCTGGCTCGAATTTGGGGGGGGGGGGCATACCCTTGAACATGGTTCAAGGAGGCGTCCTGAGACCAGGACGAAAATGGTGGCCTACCAGATCCTCTCCAGCCATTCGAGCGTTCCCAGTCCCTAAATCGCTCGTATTAAGGGGACATACAAGTACTACCCCTCGCCTCATTACGCGCAAAGTATTTGGAATATTACATTTTTTAGGGTCTCATATGAAACCTTACAGTTTTGAGACAAACCCAGCAGAGCCCGAATTTCAATTTTGACTTTGCTCGAATTTTAAATCAAATTCTTAAAATTACTAATAATTTTATAAAGTTCATTTCAAATTCACGAAAATCAAAATTGAAATTATGGCTCTGCTGGGCTTGTCTGAAGATTATAAGGCCCGTATGCCAAGTCGTTCCTCGGCTCCAACCTTCCTCACAAACTGTAGAATCGCGTTATTTCATATTTTTTACAGTTAAGGGAGCTTTGAGGGTGAGGAAAATTCGAGGAACGACTTGGCATTGGCATACGGTCCTAAGGTTTCATAATATGAGACCATAAAAAATGAAATATTCCAAATACTTAGCGATTGCCGACCCCCTGGTGTATATAGGCTTACCTCGGAATGCGGGGCTCTTCACACTTTTCCTAGCTGCTCGAGGGATCGTTTATGAACCCTCTTTCTTTTACTAAATACAAAATGAATATTGAGGGGGCGGAAGAACCTCCCTTCAGACAATGTGTACAGAATCCCTCGGGATAAGTTCGACTCGGCTGGAGCAGGTGCTGGGGGACACGCTGTGGTTGCAGCGATGTTTATGGATGCCCTATGGGTTGTGCCGTAGACATCAACATGGATTTTACGTGTGTAGATTACACGTAGTTCTTCGCGTAATTTACAGGACGTTTTGTCCACATTGATGACGCCAACAAAAAGACTCAAGTTGAGGGGCAAAGTTAACACGGTTTTGCAAGTCGCTAGACTTATTATGTTGTTTTGTCTGTCAATGTCAAACAGTAGTCTTATTCTGACTAGCCAGTGGCTTACGAAGGACGGGACGGAGAAAATTATTTCAATCTGAGTTGAGGGCCATGGAATTTTGAACTTGCTTTGGCGCCAGAACTGACAAATTACTAACAAGAGCCAGAGCCATTGTCGGTTGTCTTACGATTTTTTATTTATTTGGCCGAAAATGGCCTCAGACGCTTAAAATTTGCAACGATTTGAAAGCCCTTCGCTGACCAAATTGACAATTGAAAAATGCTCGGGATCGGCAAAGACACTTTGGAGTCGTTGACCATACTTCGCATTCCAGAGAGTCAATTTCGAGGTGGCTGGAAGTGTCTCCTCTTCTGACGCCGCGGGTCATCCTGGTGAATCTGCAGCACAGTATGCGCTTGCTTGCAGCTGGCAGCTACGAACCTTGGATTGGGTAGTCCCCCCCCCCCTTGGGGGTTAGTGAGTTGATATATTCTAGATTTGCCTATATAGGTACTCCACATGCGCGCATCTACGTTGAGAAGCGGATTAAGAGCACTGACGGCTAGCGAGTTCCGTTATTGGTGCGGTACTTGGCCCACCGTTATTGGTCCACCAGGTGGGGGCCATCCGAAAAATTAAAATCATCGAAGACAGTTTAATATTTTATCCGTGTGCATGTCACACTGAGCACGTATCAATCATCTTGGGCGAGTTATCGCCGTCTAAAGCTCCGCTCAAATAAAAACACTGAATTATAAAAGGTAGGGGTGTCCCCACCGTTCCTCTCCTCGGTCATCTGAAGCTCCTTAGTTTGGGAATCCAAGTTCTAGCAGAAAATTGTCCCGGCAAGTAATGTATGTCTTATGCGCACCTTTTCCGTCGCTCGATTGTGTGTGCGAGTCATTTAAACTTATATTTTCACTTGAGCTGTGTTTTCCCGGTACTTCCGAGAGACCTTCACTTCGACCGGAACCACGATTCCCTTTTTCTTGACCCTTTCTTCGTGGGGCGTTCCGGAATCGTCGATCGGCAACCGAACAAAAGACAGTGAGTCAATCGGGTAACGTACTATTTGGGGATTACAGACTCGTCACCTATATAAAAATAGTACAGTCCACTAACCGAACACATCTCGAACCCCACAAGCTCATAGAACTTGGATTCCTGCAGGCAAGAACTCCTTCAAGTGCCCACTCTACATTTTGAAAGTTCATTTCGGGGCTCAACGTGCCCGGCTCATCTTGCACGTCATCGCACAATACAATGGCATCGGGATCGGGCGCGTCTTTGGAAACGTTGTTATAGAAATCCCGCCCCCGCCGGCCCATCAAATCAAATGTGGCATCCAAGAATCCACCAATCGTGTTCGAGAAAAGTTGGATGCCAAACAAAAGATGCCCGTCCCCTGCAGCAATTTTTTAATATTCATTCATCGCTTTTTTAAGCCCTCCGCGCACGGTTCGTCTTTTTCTCGAAGTGAAATGGGATTTTTCCGCGCGAGATATCTCCTTACTAAAGTCATGTAGAAGAATGTAATCATCTTGAATTTGATTGGCTGGTCCCATGCTCCCATTGCAACTCCTCTCCGAACACGTTCCAAACACCTTGCTGTAGCGGACCTAAATTGAAGACCCCCTCTCTCTTCTGGTACAGTTTTTTCGAGCAAGAAATTTCACACTGGCCCCTAAAATTGTACGTTCTTCAATGAAATTAAATTGATCAGTCCAATGACTGCTTCCCTTGCCAATTTTCGTCCAAAAACAATTTATGATCCGCCTAATGACAGAAAATTCGATCTTTGAGTGTGTTCTTTTTGCAAAAAAAAAAGACAACTCGAGATTACAACAGAGTACACAAGCACTGTATTTCCTGGGTTTACTGAGCACCACTTATACTGTCCACGTAAATGGTCATTTTCATTTTACCCCTGCCATAGAGACAATTGGGCCGCACTCAGGGTGGGTTTATCAATCACCGGATTTCTCATGGAATAGCAATCCCTCGGATAACTTTGCATTACTGTTTTTACCAAAAGGCCCATAGCAACCAGACTTATCCCAGCTTTGTCTGTAGAATAAGTGAATTGATAAACGCACCCTCTGAAACATAAACCTTAGCGAGAATTTGACTTAAGTTGTTTAAAAATCATACTGTCTGTTGAAACGTGTCATCTGTTTTGAAATGCTTTAAAGCAGGCCTTAAATTCAAGGAACGCCTCTGATTACGGTCCTAAGGCTTTGAAGATTTCCGCCTCGGGCTCTCAGAGGTGTAGGTCCGCCAGTGTGTGGTACACCGCTGTAATAGCTTATTTGTCCTGATATGCCTGAAACGAAATCTCGTAGTTCTAATTCAGTTGTTCAAAGTCGTCATTTTTCGAAAATTTGCTTGAATCGGAAGATTAAAGTGGTTCTTATACCAACGCGAATTTGCGGCTTGAAAAATCACTAGATTGATCAGAGTTGGCAACGTGCAGTGATTTTTTTTTTTAATCGTCATATTTCACCACCTCGATTACTTAACCTTCAGCTGTACCTTTTAACTATTTTATTGGCATCCAGCAAGTATTTTTAATGTGTTTAACATGAACGGCACTATTATTTTATTTATTTTACAATATGAACAAAATAAATCCGTTTAATCACTACCTGCGTTATAACATATCAATGTTATATGTTATTCTGTTTTAGTTACAATAAAAAACAGCCTATTTTTCTTACTTTTTTCTCATTACACCGCCTATGTTTAGGCGAAAAAGTATTTAAAGGTTTGTTCAATATTTCTACAAGCCTCTAAAATGTGCTGATGTTGAAAATGTTGCGTAAAATAATAAATAAAAAACCAACTGATTCTGAACTAAGGATAACAACTAATTGAACATAGTTAATAAGTCTAAAATGAAGACACGTAATATATTGCATATCAAGTATAAATATAATTATGTACATGAACAATCAATATACACGTTAAATAATTCGATCCCATATCCTACATCCTTCGCTGTCCTTCTTTATATTTCTGTACACATGTATAAAATCAAATTAAGTAAAAATATGAATCTGGTTTGATATGTTTTGGAATTTATTCCAATGATGTTGTTAGGTATTTTGTTTTTCGATTTCAT
This sequence comes from Corythucha ciliata, assembly GCA_038030265.1. Taxonomy (NCBI): domain Eukaryota; kingdom Metazoa; phylum Arthropoda; class Insecta; order Hemiptera; family Tingidae; genus Corythucha; species Corythucha ciliata. Next base: position 28,203,494 of record CM075942.1, on the reverse strand, counting down.
TTATTTGTTGTTTTAGACTGTTTTCTGTTCTGGTTTTTAAAATAAATCGTTGACGTTATCAAAATTTCCTATTTCACTAAATATTTTATCTATCACAGGTTTTTCCGAATATATACTTTTTGCTTTCTGTGTGTTTGGCGCATGGTTTGTTTCGTTGTCTTCAATTTTGTTCACATATCAATATATTGAGACCAATTTAAGAATCTAAGAAATGTGCTCTTTTGTACACACGCTTTTTTTTTTTTTAATTGAAAATTTTATACATTTTTTTTTGTTCATGTATAACCGTAAAAAATGGAAGCCTAGCGTGGTTTTAATCATTGTTCAAATTTATTCGTGTACTGATACAATTTTCTATTTATTTATTCAATTATGAAAATATCAAAGCATAAAATTTCCACAAGGGGCGGGGGAAGAATTGTTTTCTATTGAAGATCCAAGATGAAAATGTGTCTCTTTGAACTGTCTCCTTCGTTCGTACAAAACGCATTAAATGTTAATAAAAAACGCGGCAAAATCTTTGCTTCTATTTCTAGTAGAAGTTCTCTCTATTCATTTCTACATGAATAGAATGGTTTTAGTTGACTGGTGAGGAGGAGGGCTGTGAATTATGAGGAGTGTTCCAACTAAACAACTAATTTTACGCCGTAATTATTATAACAATAGTAACGTATTTTTTTTCTTAAAAAATGTTCTAGGTAAAATAAAAATATAACTTTATTTGTCTCAAGGGCTATCGAAACACGTTTTTTCTTTTAAGATAAAAAAGAGTCAAATAGTAATGTAGAAAAATAATAATGACAAATCATAACATTTTACATGAGTCGGCACTTTTCCCTAATTTTCTTTGTACCCTTGAGCTGACCTTTTTTCTCTAACTGAAGAGAAATGTTCCTGTTCTTCTCGAGATTAAGCAATTCCTGAAATCAGAAAACTGAGTTGCGATTCTGCCGGCTGATGAGAGGACTGACGGGAAAGGGACGCAAACCTGAAAAAGTTCCTTGACGTTGTGATTCGTCTTGGCGGAAGTTTCCATGAAATGGCAACCCCACGCTTGAGCTTCGGCTTCACCTTCGGCCGTTGATACTTCTCGATTCTCACTCTCGTCGCATTTATTACCGACGAGCATGACTGGTATTGAAGTTAAATCACTCCCTTTGGTCTCTCGTATAACCTGTACTCGAGGTCATGGATGAACGGCTACAGACTTTTGGCTCAGCTTGAAAAAGTAAATATAATCTTACCTCCCATATTGGGCGGAGTTCTTCCAAACTCTGCCGCGACGTGCACGAGTAGACAAGTATGAAAGCGTGTCCTTTGGAAATGGACAACCTTTGCATGGCCGGAAATTGATGAGAACCCGTAGTATCGGTGATTTGCAGCGTGCAAATGTTTTTGTTACAGCTGACCACTTGCCGGTAATTGTCTTCGATGGTAGGAATATAACTCTCGCGAAAAGTTCCCTTGACGAAGCGTAAGACTAGCGACGACTTGCCCACGCCGCCAGCGCCGAAGACGACCACTCGATAGTCGTTGCTTTGTTCGGGCATCGCTTCGATAAGCTTCAACCTAAAAGAAAAGAAGGGGAGGGGGAATATATGAATATGTGCTTTAATGCTTTTGGAAATATAATGAATATGTGTTGGAAGGTTGTTTTCTTCTTTCGCCGCTTTGTGCCGCTTGTTACAGGCACTATTCACATATGGCGGGCGGGAGCTTAAAACTCAAAATTCCCTAACCACATAAAGTTACAACCATAAAAAGCTCTTACCACAAAAGAAGCTCCAACGTCCAACCTGTGTATAACCTCAAAACGATTGAAAAATGAAAGGCCTTGAACTCTGAAAAGCTCGAACTACAAGCAGTTTTAACCACAAAACGGTAAGCACAAAAAATGAACTATAGAAAGATTGAACCATAAAAAGCTTGAATCACTGTAAGAAAGAACCACAAAAAGGACTAACCAAAAAAAGTCCGGTGAAGGGGGGTGGGTCTGTAATTGTAAGGTATCTAATTTCCTATCGGAAGTCATGTGATTTCATCCATTTTCTTGAAAAAATCAATGAAATCATGTTACTTTTCAATAGAAAATCCGATAGGTATCCCAAAGTTACATAATATTCCCTTAACACAAAACGTTGCAATGTTACGAAAACATTGAGCCACAGCTTCAACTACAAAATGCCCGCAGTCCACACAAATTTCCAATGACGGAGTGCTCTACCCACAAAAAGTCCTGACAGCAAAAAGATTTAACGAATAACCACAAGAATGCCCTGACCACCAAAAGATTAAGAGAGAAAAAGCCTCCGCCGCCCACCCACAGCAAGACTTTAGGGTTCGATACACACGCCTGAAATCTGCTTGGCGCAGGAGGCTAGACGCAATCCCAATCCCCCCCCCACCGATCCACAAGATTTTTTTAATAACAGGAAATATAATTTAGTTGGAACTAGCGCTACCTACACCCTATTCGCCAATTAGCACTTTATGCTCAATTTTAGCCACAAAGTTCATGCCGCCAGAATAGCCGCGAATTGGTGTAATTTTAATTTTAGCCGTGAATTAGGGCTTTAACCACAATTAATCCGCGAATAGTCCACAGTAATCGGCGAATTACTTATTTTCGTCACTTTTTTCATTCAAAACAAATTAAAAAGCGATTTCTTTCACTTTTAGCAGCGAGTTAGCAGTTTTTTACATTTTGGCGCGGCAAGTAACGTTTTTCTCCACGAGTTAACAGTTTTTTCAACTAAATCCACGAATTCGCGCATTTTATCCACAAAGTTGCCTTCAGATAAGCCGCTTTGTTCAATTCCAATTTTAGCAGCAAATTGGAATGTTCCTCAACATTAGCCGCGAATTTGTGTTTTCCTCAATTTTAACTGCAAATTATCGGTGTTTTCCGTTGTTAACGCTAATCAGCACTTTTCATGATTTGAGCCGAAAATTCTTAATTTTATCCGCGCTAGTTGGTGATTTTTTGCGAAGTTATTATTTAGTGAGTATTAGAAATTATTTCGCGAAATTATCGTTTTTTAGCATTTTAGCCATGGATTATCAATTTCCACTTTGAGCATGGAAATGGCTGTTTGTCGACTTCAGCCTCGAATTAGGTATTAATTATTAGAAGATTAGAACACGGGATTTATTTCAATTTTGACCGGGCATTATCTTCAGTCATAATTTTAGCCGCTAATTAGTGTTTTTTTTCGAAACCGCTCATTCACGAAGTACCGATTTCAAGTTACCTCAATTTTAGCAGCGTTTTAATTAGTGATTTTTCTCAATTTTGGCCGTGCATTAACGTTTATCCTAATTTTAGATGTGAATTGATGAATTTCTCAACTCTACACCCACGAATTAGCGTTTTGTGTCAATTTTACACTCGAAGCGCTGTTCAAAATTTTCCCCGAGAGTAATGTTTTTCTCAATTTTACTCGAGTATTAGCGCTTTTGCAGAATTTTAGCAGTGTAGTAGCCATTTAATCCCGTGAATTGGCGTTTTCCTCAATTTTAGGAGTGATATTTTAAAGTTTTAGAAGTCTTTCTCAACTTGAACTGAAATTTCCTAATTTTAGCCGCGCATGTTAGTGATTTTCTCCATATTTGCTGCAATTAGCGGGCGTTTTTACTTCAGTTTTAGTGATTTTTTTTTGTTTTTTTCATTCATTCAATCACGCATAGAGAATTAAAAAAAAAACTTTTAGCTATGTATGGATTAGCGCTTTTTCTCTGCCTCAGCCTCGAAGCACATCCCCTTCCTTCCGTTCCTTCAGCACTCACGGATTGGTGTTTTATCAATTTTAACCGCAAATTAATTAGCAATTTTTCTCAATTTTGTCCATGCATTAGCACCTTTGGCCTTAATTTTAACAGGTAATTTGCGATTAGTGTTTTTTGCTAATTTTGTATCAGTGAATGGGCGAGACTTTTCGCAATTGCAGTGACAAATTGGCCTTTTTTCTTAATTTCATCCCCAAATTACCCTTTTTTTCATATTTTAAGCGCCTTTAAATCACGCAAGGCGATAGCCTTGAATTGGCGTTTTTTCTACATTTTAGCGGTAAAATGGCCTCTACATACACACCGCGACTCGGCGTACTTTCTCAATTTTATCTGCGAAGTTACCTCCAGAAGGCGCCATTTTTTTTCAATTCGAGCGCTTTCGAGGGCTGAATCGAATATTCAGCCACACTCGTTGCTAATCACCTGCAACGTTTTATTCTCCAGATCGGATAGACTGAAAATCGTCGAACACGGAGCCAAATTGTTGTCCAACCGTATAATAAAACTCCTTTCACGAACCTACATCCATCAACATAGAACCTCAAAATCCTCCGTCATCATCTTTAAGCTTTTCGGGGGCCCGCTCTGAAAGGGGTATTTTAAATATTGTTTGTTTTTTCTTCAGATTTCATTCTTTGTCCCGCCTAACCCCCTCCCCATCACCAAGGGGTAACTGGTTGGACTTTCGAGTCAAATGGGGAACTTGCACATTTTTCAAAAGTTGGTGTTTCTTACAGAGGGCTCTTCCACAAGCCTATTGCTCACATTAAACTTTGAAATCAAGCAAGGATGCTTTTTTAGCGAATTTTTAAAAATTTTGAGTGGGGGTTCGATTACGTCAAACCTTATTTATTGAAACGGGTGATGTGGGGAAGAGGGGGTTAGACGCGTTTACTGAAGGGAAATTTTTCAGTTATTTGTAAACAAACAATTTTAGAGTTCCCTCAAATGCTTCACAAGTAAGGATTTACGCCATTTCCCCTCGCACCATCCATCCCCTCCTGAAAAAATTTGAACCTTTTTAAAAATCTTAAAACGCACCAATCGGGTTGCAACTTCCGTTGTTATCCTTCAGCTCACGGGTCAAATCACCGGTATGCTTTTCTTCCCAATCTGAGATTCATGCAAGTTCCCCATTTGTGCATAGAACAATTGAGCCGGCCATTTGCAAAGTGCGCTAATTCCATTTTTTTTTTTTTTTTTAGAAAAATGAGTTATTTATATCGTTGGACTCAGAATGTCCGCGGCTTTAATTCTGCCTCGGGGTTCAGTTCCTAAGAGCGTTAAAAACCCTTTAAAATACGAGTGCCAAAATGCGCTATATCCTGGGACGCTTGCCGTACAAAACGCGCTAAAAACATTCCTGCTTCAAAAGCCGGTAAAACCCAAGTAGTAGTTTACGGTCCAGATGAGTACATAAGCAAAGGGCGCTAAATTTCACGATTGCTCCAGTTCACATCTTTATTTTGGACATAGACATATTTGTTCGACCGCATTCACGAGTATTTCCCATATTGTTTGGTCAGAGTATTGCAGGGCTGGATTGGACTACGGACATCGAACATCATGATGCCGATCTTAGCAAATCACGCGAGCGGAGACAGTTGGATAATTTGCTATATAATAGCGTTTCCCTAGTTCTTTAACTTTTAGAGCCCCGTGAAGCGTTTCGTAATATTCTCCAGTGCAGGCGCGGAGCCAGCAGGGGGCTATAATGGGGCTTTAGCCCCCCTCCCATTGGGCTGAACCTGCCCCAACTTTGCCTAAACCTCACGTCTTCAAAACCAAACCGTGTTTTCAAACTATCTCAAAAGAAAAATCGTGAGAACAAAGGGGGTAGGGCTTGCCACAATTCATGACCAATTCTACATGACTAGAATTTCCGCTTGGGAAGGCTATGCACTCAGCAAAGTTATCTTATTTTGTGTTAAAGAAGTAAATTAATTAACCGATTTTACCCGGACGACACGCGGAAAGGCAAAGCCTAACACAATTCGAGCTTCGAGAAAAAATGGGCTCCCAGACGGGATTTGAACCCGTTACGGGTTTTTCTCGAAGCTCGAATTGTGTTAGGCTTTGCCTTTCCGCGTGTCGTCCGGGTAAAATCAGTTAATTAATTTACTTCTTTAATTAAAACACCGGCGACAGAAACCCTCGAATCAATTATTTTGTGTATTTTTCAATTCATCTTCCGAGCTCCGGTGCAGCGTCGGATCTAGACCTTTAGGGGCCCAGAAGAAGATCAAGAAAAGTTGTATACTGTCGAAAAGTGTCAACAAATAATCGGGACATACGCGGAGACAGCAGACGTGAATGCAGTGGGTTGTATTCCAAGCTGTTTCCCGCGGTCAAATTCGCTCTATTCTAGTTTCTTCTATACAAAAATACAGGATCCGCATTACAATCGTAATTTCAAATCCCCAAAATTTGATTTTCTCGACCAATAACGGGTCATTTGGCCGATGATATGGCTGTATACGCTATACAGAGACCCATTTTTCACACGAACGAATTACAAATTGACGATTCAAAAATCAACAAACTTAGCCTCAAAATTTAGAGGTATATGTATTATATATGTATGTATAGTCTTTCTAACTGGATATTTTGCCTCACAAAAATTTAACATTTACCTCATGATTTTGCTCCGTAGGCACACGTTTCGCTACAAAAATCACAATTTGTCACAGAAAATCCCACCGTTACGTTCAAACTTTTCCTAGACACTTGGTTCTTCAAGTATACTATGTACCAAAATAGAATAGAACAGGAAAATTAGCCCTAATGGTCCCAGAATGCGCCTCGCCAGGTAGGCCTTAAATCGGTAAAGGTAAAACTCAGTTTCTTGGCCAAAAAATTAAATAAATTAGAAAATATTAACCAGTTCCCGGAATCGGTTTACACCGGTTTTGTACATTACACGAGCAATCTTAGCACCTTGGACTAATTTATAGTCACAAATCCTGGAATTTTAACCGGTAACTATCGATTCAGCTCTTTGAACTGGCCCTTGATTAATGAAACCGTGGTTATTTCGCCCCTCTTTTGGCAATAGTTGCCTCCAATTTTAACTTTTTTTCTTCATACAACATTAATTGTTTTCGTTTCCATAATTTAATTCGCTATGAACAAATATGTACACCAACGCTATGCAAGAAAAATTTGATCTTGGCAGTCTTTGATATTTCAACGGAAAAATATACCTACTCCTGTCCAAGAAAAAAACTGCTACAAAATCCGACAAATCCTTTAAATGTAAAATATATTAAGTGATTTTTATCCTCCTACCACGGATTATGGTGATGGGTGGGGGTGGGGGAATTTCAGTCTAGCCCGCCGGCCCTTGACGAACGAAATCCTGGATCCGTGCCTGCTCCAGTGCCTTATTAGTAATCATGGAAAAATATAATAGTGATAATTCTTCGCAATAAATCACGACATAAGTCAAAAAAGCCGCCGAGGCAGCGAGATTAGTGGAAGCGAAACATCGCAAAGAGAGCAGCAGAGCACGGTGTTTTTTTTTGTTATCATTCCCACTCATCATGACTTCCTTCTGCCGCGTATTCCTAAAACAATAACGTGCTAACCGGTTCTAACTGGTTTTTTAACCGGTTCTAACTTCTAATAATAACAGCTAGTCTCGTCCTGCGACTCGATCATAATCGCTATAGACGTGGTCATTTTCTTATTTGGCCTGAGACAATAATGTAATCTACTAGTGCCTAACTTCTGTCATTCTGTTGCTGCTTAGTTATTGTTAAATTTTGGTCTTCATTCAACAGCCCCTGAAGAAGGCAACGAAGCGTTACCGAAAGCTCGGGAAATACTGTAAAGGTGGTTTCTGTTTCATGACCTGATAATCCTGATCTTCCACCTTTTATTCATGTATACATGGGATTATGTGACTTAGTTTTAGGTATTATAGGGTTCTCCCATTCTTTTTATTACATTTATTTATTTTTCCCTTCGGGTTCGTCTCTCGAATTTCTTTAGCTTTTTTCTCTGATTTTACCTATACATACCTTTTTATTCACTTACTACCCCCATTTATCCATAGTAAATTTTAACGAAACCTTTAATGCTAGCATTTTTTTCTCATTTAATTTCCACAAAATGTTATCAGGTTTTAATAAAACATTCATTACTCGTAGGCTTTTCAATCATTTCAAACGCATATAAGCGTATTTTGCACCTGGGCTATGGAAAATGGCGCATTTTGCTACAGGATGTAAATTAAAAATGACTGAACCTACAGAAGCAAACCTCGCTAAAAAGGCATTGCAATTGCAAAACGCGCTAATTTGAAACTTAAATTCTAGTTTAAAATTGTTCTTCTATAGGACGTGAGGTGAAATTTCTCAGGGATTGCCTATATTAGATCAAGAGGTATACATTTTTGCCCTTTTCTAGGTTTCTCTTTCACTTGGAGGTATTTTAGCGCATTTTGAAAATAGCCTACTTAATTGTGCAGTTGTGCTTTTATTTGTTTCTGTTGGTCTACAAACAGAACTATTACTATTAAAGGTACATATATATTATTTAGTATTATGTACATTGACATATCGACAACCCTGCACCGCGTTAGTTAAATATTTGTCACATACGGTTCTCGAAAGAGTTTAATTAATTGATCATGTTCATATTCATAATTATGCCATAAGCTATACTACATACTCCTTACTCCTCTTCATCATTAATGATGGACATGGGTTGTATAAAACGACTGTAAAACATGATTTTGGGTTCGCTAAAGCCTTTATGAAAATTAGGAAAAACTTAGCTTTTGCTTGCCCCAATTTCTAAAAATAAATCCATATTTTTTGTCCCATATGCCCTTCATGGGCTGGAAGGAGAGGATCTTCCGCTTCAGTGATCGTTTCGTTTTATTATTTTCAGTTCATACTTCATAGCTCCCGATCACACAAAGACGAAAATTGACCAGACGACGTTTGCATATCCCCTGTTGAGGTTTATTCTTCCACAATTTCGAATTTTTAACAAAGTGAAGTACAAAATAGCATGTCTTTCAGATTTAAAGCTGGATTTATTGTCAGCATGAGCAAAGGACAGGTCTTGGTCGTTTGTTGCTCGGTTCAAGAGTCTCAAACGGACCTGTACAACGATAGAAAGAATGCTATAGAGGCGACGTACAAAATTCCCGTCACCATTCTACACGGTGCACCCGTGTCTGTTCTTCCACGCCATTAATCGTATTTTCAACATTGAAATGACCCAATATGCATATTTTGTTTGTTATTGTTTCCATCCTCGAAAAGAATGATCAAATAATCCTGCGTCAGCGTCAATAGCATCACAAAAAAAGACATCGTTTGACGACATAATGTCGTGTGTACCAGGCTTTTAGTAGAAAGTAAAGCTGCGTTTACATTTGAGAGTTTTCAGCTCTCTAGAGTATCTACTCGAGAGAGCTCGCGAGATCGCATCAGATCATTGAGGGAAAGCCGAAAAAAATATTGATAAAATAAAACAATATTTTTATAAAAGAGTAAGGAGTAAGTGATTGTCTATAAGCCACCCATAAAAATCCAGACTTTGCAAAGTAGGTACTGTTCATTGCTTAAATTTAAAAAGGTAAATAACTTGTGGCTGTTGCGCGAGACGTCATTTCAAAAAGAAAATGAAAGACAAAATTTGAGAACGTGCCTCTTATCTTCAATTTTCAGTGTGACAATGTGAACGATTCTCTATTATGGACAAACTTGTGCTTGCTCCTTAAACAACGGAGATTATTTTTATGTGACACTATCTATCCTTGGTTTAAAATAATGGTTTCAACACCTTGATAACTGTATACACAATCAGCTTCTCTTTTGATGGTTAAGGTCGTGAGATTCACATTTCCTCTGAGCCACGCCTTTACGGTTTCTCCGGCTGGGATTCACTGAGTTTCAACGGTTTATTTTTCCCTTCGTTCGAACAATAGAATCCTGTAACTTACATTGTTTCGTCCTTCCAACTAGTTGGCAGCGAACGAAAGATCGCGAAATCAATAATTCTCCCGATTAATCTTTAATGAATGTTTTTGTCAACGTATAAGAATTAATTATTTGAATCCAGCGAACACGTATTTAAAACTGGGACCGTTTAAAACTTTTAGTTTAGTGGTAATTCGCTCTGAGCGAGAAAGATAGAATTTCAGTTCAGAGTTCAGGCTAATGTTATGAAAAAGGACGCTTAATTTGAAAAATAGATTTTCCAACCATTATTGTAATGGGCCAAAGAGAAACAAAAGTGTAACATGGTTTCTTTCAACAAAAATACGAGTTTAAATGTAGCACTTTGCCTAATTGTTTGTACCACTTACTCTAAATTAAAATTATCTTCTGTACGTATTTGTTTTATTTATTAATTTGACAAAATAAAAATTGGTAAAACAAAGAAAATATTCGCAGTAAATGCGTGCCCGAGTTAACAATTGTTTGTGTCAGAGTCAAGGGGAAGTTTGCAAAATCAGGCACGGATTTTCCCAAAAGAAAAGTGTCTGGGTGGAATGGGTTGGTGGTAAACAGACTTGTGCTTCTCTTTACTCTGGCCATGGTGATTTCCTATTCTCTTCCCACCAAAACGCTTCTGCTGAAACGTTACTATTATTTATTTGTAATTGTTTGGTAATGGCAGAAAGTGTTGATACCGAAATAGTATTGGGTCCGTATACACAGGAAAATATGCTCACCTTTAATGTTATTGATCCAATAGGGGGACTACCGAGATTCACCGACAATATTTCTCTGGAATTTTTCTTACAAAAACGAATGGCCCAGGAAAACTTATTTAAAAAAATATATGATCTTTTTAAATAACAAAATATTGAAATAAAGCACTCAACTACCCCCCATTTTGGATCGGAAAATAATACATACGAACTGTTTGGCCCTCTTTTAGATACATTTATTAGAAGGGGCCACCCCTTTGCGTCTTTCTCCTTCCCTGAAAAACCCCCTACTGAACCAATTTTACCCCAGCCACCCCCCGAGGACGCCATATTGTGACACAGGAAAATCCCGTCATGCTACTGTACCCTCTCGTTTTACCCCGCAGCTAGACAAACAGACGCCCTTAATCAAACATTTTTAGACCTTAAATCTTACAGGATCATTGCCCTAAGCTGTACTACCTTTATCCTTGTTAACTTTTCCCCATTTTTGACTCTATCGACCCTCTTGGGCAACAGCGAAGGGGATTTTTGTCGAAGAAGGTTGGCAAGCCATATAAAAGCCGCCCCGCTTTCGTCACCAGAATAAGGAGGTGGGTAGACAAGTTGAGCTGGGGTTCGACGTCAAACTCAAAACAACCCACGCAGTTTTCATTCATTCATTTTCTTGTTTATCAATGGTATATGACGAGTAGGGGGCAGTTGCTGCATGACGAAGCAAGAAAATTTGCGAGTGCCTGCTTTTTAGGGCAGAAGAACGAGGGAATGAGCGACGAAGTAAACACTTGTTTGGTAATTTGGTCACGGAGAAGAGCTTATTATAAACAGGAACGAAAAATAAACGTATAATAATATTTTCATTGTTACTTTAGTGAACCCTTTACCTATAAAATTAACGCACCACGAATGTAGGTTAATGGAATTTTGGGTTTTACTCCTACGCACACCTCAGGCCTGAGTCGTTCAATATGTACTAAACATAATACATATTAATGTAGATTGAGCCACCATGAAGGGCTTGAAACAACTGAAAATGTATCTTTTAATTTCGTCAATTAGTCCCAAAATGATGGGTTTTCAAAGAGGCGGAGGGCGTAAGAAATATAATTTTTTTGTGACAAAAGAGAAGGTTGAGGTGCAGAACGTCGAATCTTACTATATGTATACTTATCTTATATACTTATTATCATTTATATTAAAGGGTATTGTCCGGCTTTTAAATCGCGCCGCTCCCCCGAAAAATGGTTACGCTTGAGGTAAACCAAGATAAAAGGCTATGAGGAGAAAAAATATTATTGGTTTTATGACAAAATAAAAAAGTGGGACAACGGATGAAGGGTGTTTTAAAAACTTGTAGACGAGACGAGATGAAAACTGACGTCGTTGAAGAACGATGATTGAGGCGAGAGCTGATGTTGAAGGACGAGACAAGACGAGATGAAGACCGACGTCGTTGAAGAACAAGGGTTGAGGCGAAAGATGATGTTGAAGGACGATATGAGATGAAAACCGACGCCGATGAAGAATGAGGGTTGAGACAAGAGCTGATGATGAAGGACGAGATGAGAAGGTTCAAGGAGTTCAAGCGACGGAGGATCGCGAAGACACAAAAAAAATATATGCCAATCAGCCCACTAGCTGCAGTTGGCGATGACAGAGCGAAGATAATGATGTGTCTTACTTCGATGAAAAAAGACGACAAAGTATTTTTCAATTAAAACCTCAAATTCCAAAAATTTCAAAGCTGCAAGCAAAGTTGCAAAGTTGCAAAGCTGATTGTGAGCAAAAAAACATCGAAGTTTTTGCATACATTTTGTCCTTGAATTTGGTGTTTGCGTTAGGCCCTTATTAGGCTTCCATTACCATGCATACGATTTCTGACGAAAGTTTGTTCTGACGAGTTTGTCCTCTGCACGTATTCTGACGAGGATTTCTCTCCCATAGTAACCACCAAAGTTGTATAGAACCCAAGTTCTTCCACTCATCACGATCGCTATGGTAACGGTGGTCATTTATAAATTTGAAATTTTGATCCCGTCAGAGCGCACTTACAACATTTGGTCTCAACTTTTTCTTCAATAAAGTGTCTGCTTCACAAACTACATGTGAAGCAAATAAAATTACAGCTTGATTTTGGACATTTTTCATTTTCACTGATAGAAGATTTTTTTAATATTTCGATTCCTTTCGATCCATTTTCCTTATAAAATAATTTAATTTCAACTTCAAATTCCGTCGTGTTTCGTGCCCCCATGTAAAACCCAGCTCAGCCAGAGAAACTGTAGATTGATGTCCGCCGTTTGTAAGTCTATGGTAGAGCGCAAATTTTCAAGGTAAAAGTTCAAGGTGGGTTTGAAGTTATTTTGGGGACAAAATTTGGAAAATGTATACAAAACATTTTATGTACAATTTTCTGTAGATTGGAATGAGTACTTGAAATCCGTGCAGCACAAATAAGGCGTGAAAAATTATGCCATGTACTTGACGAAGGCTGTTTGGAGGGGGCGAGGTATACTATCTGCGTGAAACTCGCCCTCAACGTTCGGTCTGAAGAGGGGATGGAAGAAACACCATGCTCACCTGACTCTTGAGAATGCCCAGGATCTCGCTGCACTTGACAAAACATCGTAAAACAACAACATCGTAAAACATTTCAATAGATATATAATAAACTTTTTTTAACTCAACGGAAATCTTCTTCAGTTTTAGTCTGCTTGAACTATTCATCCACTATTCATTACTATTATGTCGTGATAGACCCGATATTCATAGTTTTCATTTGGTTTAATAAACTATTATTTTTTTATTTGTTCATAAGCGTTTTCCGAACCGCCAAATTTTGAGACCAAATGTCATGTGGCACTCTGGCGGGAGCAATTTTCCTCTAGCTTTAGTGACCACGCGTTATCAGAAGAGAAATTAGAGAACCTATAATCAGACAGGTAAAATCACAGACGCCATGTTCGCTCTTATCAATTATCAGTCTTGTAAAATCCACCTTTTGTTGATGTTTTGTGGATGTCAACAAACCACCCCCAACCATTCTTATTAAACTGATAAGAACGAACATGGCGCCGTATGCGTCTACTCGTCTTTAAAGGTTCCTTAGAGAAATGACTTGGTATCTATACGACTTTGGTAACCACTTTCATTGAAAAGCATACGTTTGATTGTTTAAGCGAATTCGTCAGAGCTCGTCAGAACTTTATTTTCGTCAGAAATCGCAAGTAACCCTAGCCCTAACACGAGTAAGTTTTTTGATCAAAGTACTCAAAGTAGCCATTTTTTAAAAAAATTAACGGATGTTCTCTGCCTGAAACGGTCTGCTTGTGATCAGATTGAACATAATTTTTGAACAAAAAACTCGGGCCCTTATTCATAGACATTTCTTAAACTTAAATTTCTCTAACTGCGCGTCAAAACTCTAACTGCGCAAAAACTGAATTGACTTTTACTTAGGATAATTTTAACTTAAGTATAGCGACTACGAATAGAGAGATTTTGCAACCATTCCCGTAAACGCTAAAGTTATTTTTTTTTTGTACGCGTTGCTAGGATAGCAAACATTTCGTTGGTTGCAATGTGAATAGCGTTAACGTTAGCGTTAACGGAGCTATTTGCAAAATCTCTCTAATATTACGGGCCTTAGGCCCGTATTCATAGGTTATTCGTTCGTTTGTCGTTCAGTGTAGTGGTGCAGGTGTAGTTCGAGCAGTCCGAGTTTGACGTTATTTTTGAAAAGCAAACGAACGCTTTTCGTGCAAATGGCCAACCTAACGATAACAAAATCGTTACCTTTATAATTTATTCCCGCTTCCCAGTCAGAAATGTTGACAAAAGGTAATTATAGAGTAGGCTATAACATTTCGAACAGCTAGCTCCTCCAAATTTTTCAGTGTAGATAGTGCTGCACTGAACAGTCCGAGGTTTGACAAACGAACGCTTTCAGTGTAGTTCAGGATTACAAAATAACGCTTTTCGGACTGTTCGTGCAGTCCAGAGCAGCTTCGGACGACAAACAAACGAACGAACCTCATAGTTGCTGTTTAAGTAAAAATCAAATCAGTTGTTGTTAGAAAAAAATCATCTGTTTAGACGCCCACTTAAAAAACGTAAGTTTAAAGGCCCGTTCACAAGCTCTGTTATATGCGTCTGTGGAGTCTATGCAACCAAACAAATTTATTCCCACGAAAAATAAAGCATTTTGATAGGTTGAATAGACTCCACAGAACGTAAACATAGAGCTTGTGAACGGGCCTTTAAGAAATGTCTTTGAATACGGGCCTTACTCGTGTAAAAGAAGCCTTGAGCCTAGTACACACTGAGACTCAGTGACTCTTTGAGTCAGTTCATTGTTGCGACTCAGAGTCCGGGCTGCGTAGATTCGTGTTCCGACTCACACTTGATTCAATTTTGCAACAAGTAATCGTGTCTGATTTCCACCCTCTTTGAATTAAATCATACGTCCATGAGAAGACGGGCGAAAATGAACTGCCCCGTTGCGGAATTTTATGCAAATGGGAAACGATATAAGTTTGCACATCATCCGCTTGAACAGGTAATTTTAATTAACGAACGAGATACGAATATTCGACCTAGATATCGTCGAATAAACTTAAGAAACTCAAAGCAGACTTATAACACCTCGCCTAAAATTGTCTGCGTCTCTTTCTGTACTGAATCGTCGTAATCACCCGCGACACTAGATGTGCAAAAAAAAAAAAAAAAAAAAAAAAAAAAAAAAAAAAAAACGTAGTTTGCAACTTCATCAAAACCGCTTACGAACCCATTTTAACCCGTTTCGTATATTGTTAGTTTATTTAAGGCAAGACGGGGTCATGGCCCCCTTCTCAAGCCGACTCTGGGTTTGCGCCTGGCTGCAAGAAAGTTTTGAAATCTACCTAGTAACCATTTATATTATGTAGAGATTTTATATAGAAAAATATTATTATTGAGTAATTTCGATTAATTTTCAAAATTAAATGTGTATGTGGGGGGGGGGAGGGTCTTGAGCTCAGGGCTAAGCTCCTCTAAACATTTTAGCCCAAATTCGCCCAAATACATAAATGCATTGGCAATTATAAGACATCGTTCAAGAATCGCAGCGTTGTTATTTATTGTTCTTTAAAACATCAAAAAAATGCAATTTCAAAATAACTGGAGCTTATAGAAGTATAAATGAATTGCTGGATTTTATCTATGTATATACATATATAAGTGGCGTAACGTGCCATATTTTGAATACAAGACTCCTCTTCCACTCGAACTAACTCAGCCGTCGCAGTGTTTTTTGTTTAATTTAAATGCATTTCGGGTCCATTTTTCCGGATGCCCTCATCAGCTTAGTTTCTTATCGTTGTGCCCTCTGATCCCCATTTCCGTGAGGCGGTTATAGTAGGTTTTAGTTGTGCTGTGTTTGGCATAAAGGTAAGTACCTATACTAGCTTGTTAATAGTTTTTAATGTTACGAACTTTATTGTGAAGATATACCTGTATACTACTTTGTAGGCTGATGAGGGGATCCGGAAAAATGGACCCGAAATGCATTTAAATTAAACAAAAAACACTGCGACGGCTGAGTTAGTTCGAGTGGAAGAGGAGTCTTGTATTCAAATTGAAAAATCACCCAAGAAAAGAAGGGGAGTTGTACTTTAGTGCCATATTTTGGTAACTTAAGGGGGCATACAAGTACTAGCCCTCGGCCATTATCCCCTCATCCTTTTACGCGCGAAGCACTTGGAATATTTCAATTTTTATGGTCTCATATGAAACCTTATAGTCGTGAGACTTGCCCAGCAGAGCCTGAATTTCAATTTGACTTTCCTTGAATTTTAAATCAAATTCATAAAATTACTAGTAATTTTATAAAGTTAATTTAAAATTCGAGGAAAGTCAAAATTGAAATTCAGGCTCTGCTGGGCAAGTCTCAAGACCATGAAAAATGAAATATTCCAAGTACTTTGCGCGTAAAACGGTTAGGGGATACTGGTCGAGGGGTAGTACTTGCATGCCCCCTTAAGGCGGGGTTTCAGGAGGGTCTCCTCGACCCCTTCCCAGTCGCCCCTCGCCTAAACTTCGCACATAAATTTTGGCTCCATTTCTGCATCAATATTCGATTTCAACGTCTCATTTTAATCTTCAGGAAGTTCTACAGTGACGTTAGATCTTGCTTTTCCAGATTTCATCCCTAAAATTACCTTAAAACACATTCAAGTTGTAAAGTGATTTGGGGTTATTTTAGGGATAAAATTTGAAAAAGCAAGATCTAACGTCACTGTAGAACTTCCTGAATATTAAAATGAGACGTTGAAATCGAATATTGACGCAGAAATGGAGCCAAAATTTATGTGCGAAGTTTAGGCGAGGGGTGACTGGGAAGGGGTCGAGGAAACCAGCCTGAAACCCCCCCTTAAGACCATCGTCGTTCCTCTCCAAAATCTTCTTATTTCTGCGATATTTCACTTGAAGTAAAAAGTATATTAAGAATATTCACGTACACCTCCGTAATATTATAAACTTTCACATGTTCTTGCGGCGCGTTCACAAGTTCTGTGCAATGCGTCTATGGAGTCCGTGTAACCTATCAAAATGCTTCATTTTTCGAGGGAATAAATTTGTTTGGTTGCATAGACTCCACAGACGCATATAACAGAGCTTGTGAACGGGCCTTTATAACAATGGAAAATGATAAATAAACGCAGGGCAGGGTTCATTAAATTCATCAAACTTATTCATCTATTTTTACTCAATTGCTGTGACAACCAAGTAACCAACCGTAAAATGAAAACGAAACCGAGAAATTACGATATCACATCTACGAAATTGACGTGAGTGCCTTTATTAATAACTTTAATTTAATCTTCACAATGATGGTCCATATGACTCGGCTAAGTGCGTTGACGGTTGACAAGTTGGCTGACTAACTGAAGAGCTCTACGACTTAATTAACATTTAAACGACAGGAACCGGTTTCCCCTTTTTCGTGCTAATCCGCGTTTTGTTCTTTGCAATTGAAGGAAGGAAACCGGAAAGCCCTCATTGATTAATCTGAAGAATTGGTCCAGCAACTATTAGAGCTTGATAGGGTTTCCGGCAAACACATTTCTAGTAATTTGCTTTCAATTTCGACCCCGAGTTTAGCGATAGTCTACACAGAAAATTTACCCCCAGGCCTCGATCAAGTCCTTCCTTCAAACCAGTTTTCGAGTTTTTCTCTTGCAAAACACAATTTACGTTCTTGTGAGATTGGTTTTTGTTCTTTTTTCTCTTTCTTCAGTTTCTTCGCGTCTCTTGTTCTGCTTCCCCCCACCCATCGCTCACTATCACCGCTTCGATACATCGACTCTTCTGCGTTCTCCTCCTCCTCCTCTGCACCATTTTTTTTGCCTCCTTTTCCTGTCGGCTTTACGGCTAGAGCGGTTCGGCAGCTCATGAGGGATTTTGATGTACTGAATCTCTTTTTCTTGTTTGCGGCAATAAAAAATGTGATTCCTTTCGGTTCTAAGCATATTCAATTGGTGAAATGGCCGGTCGGAAGTGAAACCTAACGCCACCGTTTTCTCAAAAAGTTTGATTAATAATGTATTCACGGTTGGTCGAGATTAAAATGACGAGGTAACGTTCCTTGTGTAGTGGACTGTGCGGAAACACCGAAATTTGCTCGCGATGATCTGTCCAGTGAAGAATCATCAGTGAACGCCTTTGCTAAAATTGAACAACCTAAAAATCCGAAGTTTACCTGCCCGTCTCTGAGCGGAACGACGCTCTGACTCTACATCAACAGGTGAAAATTTTCGAATCTTTATTGCCATTTCTGTTCATTCCCCCATAAATGATTCTATACCGAAACATTCATTCATTTGGCTACTGTTTTCTATACGAAAATAAAATATTCAAAAAACATCCTCTAATATAAGCCTCTAGCACCTCAGGTAACCTTCAGAAAGAAGGTATGGCTACCTGTTGATCTGGCGTCGACTCCTTTTTTTGTTTATGTGTTCTTTTTTTCGACGGCCATCTCATTTTATTTATTATTTGAAAATCTATTTTGGATTATTTGACCCTCTACAAGTCGCCCTTTCCGGAGAGTTTGTCGTTGATAGGTGTGCTTTCGTGCCTCTTGGACAGTTGGTGTTGCAGATAAGATAAACAAACCTTGGACGGTCGATGCCGCTTCCACTGAATATACCCAACAAGCGACAATCAATTCTCAAAGTGGTCAGGTTCCGTCTTTAAGAATTGGGTTTTTAATTGCAAACTAATTCATAAAAGTTGAAGGGATCTTTTTACTTCCGAAAATATTTAATGGCCCTAAAAAAACACACACAAAATGTATAAGTCTTCCCCACCGGCCCGTTTTTAAATCCCGGAAAACTATTTTAAACCAGGACACATGGCCCTCCCAGGCTTTTTTTCCCCTTTTTTATTGCCCTTGCCCCTCAAAGCGTCGTGATTCATTCCGTCTCTTTTTCTTCTGTCTGCCGTTCCCGCTCACCCTCAAGCCCGCTTTTATGTTTGTACTTCCTTGAGCGGTTCAAAAATGGCCAAGATAGGTACAGTCCGAATACCGAGTAGACCATTCGACTTTTTAAAGTTACAATACGTGCTTCTACAGAGAGAATTTGACTTTTAAAGGAAAAACCGAAAGGATTTCTGGCAAATGAAGAATTATGTAGCTATATGCCCTCTTATTCTGTAACTCTAAACGCGAGCGTTAGAAAAATTAACAACAAAGGGAAATTGAAAGAAATCAGCTGGGAAATTACACTAATTGACGTGTTAAGAGTTTCAGAATGGGGAGCTGACCTCGTATTATTATTAAGTGGGATTATTCGAGCCCATCTCTTTGCTTGGAGGGCGAGTGACATAAACCTACCAAGGCAAATCCGCAATTACCGCAAATTTAGGCCTATGACATACTGGGCGGTTTGCCGCGAGTGGGAAACCGCGCGCGGTTTTTTCCCGCGCCGCTCAGTATGTCACCTAGTTGCGGTTCCCGCGAAGTAGTGAGTGGAGAGAGAGGAATGAACAAGGGAGAAAATTATTTCTCCACGAATCCTCGTAACACTAAACACTAAAATCGTAACACTAATCACTAAAAAAATTAAAAATGAAGTGTTTCTCATTTCACGCGTACGACAAATAATGTGGAAAATATCGGGTAGGTATTTTTATCTGTTTACCCCTTTTACTTTCGAAATTCGCCAATCAAACCTTAGTGTGTCTTCAATTAATAATTAAAGCAAAAATAAATAAATATTTAATAAAAATCACAACTTTTCCTCGTACAATTAACAGAAAAAAGACCCAGACACTAAAACCGCGAGCTGGAAACCGCCCTAGTATGTCATTGCTCATACGCTCTCCTCCAAAAAAGGCACCGCTCGACCGCCGCGGGAAGAAAAAACCCGCTGGCATGTCGCGGGAGGAAAAATACCGCGGCGCGGCAAAAAACCGCAGCTAGGCGCGGTTTCTTCAGTATATGTCATCTCTCATCGAAACTCCACTGTTTGCGGGAAACCGCCCAGTATGTCATAGGTCATAGGCCTTACGGTGGCTGCAGCTCGAGTCCAGGAACGCGCTACGTTCCTCTTTTTGTTTGTACTTCTCCCCAAACGATAGAAAGTGTAATCTAGGAAATATTTTTTTCTACGTTGCGTTAAAACATGTTTCTCATTATTTTAGCCACGAATTTGCGCTATTCCTACACCGTATCGGCCAGTTAGCGCTTGCTTATACTCAATTCAAGCCGCTGATCGGCGATTTTATTCATTTTTGCCGGGAATGAACGCTTTTTGTCAATCTAAAGCGGGCCACACACGATCAAACATGCTTGACAAGCGTGATTTTGCTAGTCGCGCTTTTCAAGCATGTTGGACGTTTGACGCCGCACCCACACGTTCAAACCCGTCGACAAGCTTCAACTTCAACTTCAATTTACAGACTCATAATCCGTTGATTGAGGTTCCGAGTGATGAAACCAAATAATTTCGTAAAAATTATTGTTTCACTTGTCAATCATCGTCACCCTCTCCCCGCCACTCTTAAGCCCGGTTCACACCTATCGTGCACGCTTCCGATCCGTCACCGATCGTGTATGTCGATCTGAGACGGCATGAAAAGGCTCGTAACGGTTCGACTATATTTCACTTGGAAAGGCAATCTGAAAGGGCTGAGAAGTGTAATAGCCGTCAATTATTGGTATTAACGACTATTACGGTCCCCATACACCTATATCCAAAAATGCATGACCGGTGACGGATTGGATGCGTGCATGATAGGTGTGAACCGGGCTTTATTAGTAGATATTCGTTCAAAGTTGACATTTTGCTTTCTATAATTATTTTGATTCAAAATTCTTTATGGTTTGAACCTCACACACACGATCAAAATCTGTTTGTCAAACGTCATGTTTGCGAGCAAATTTTCTGGCAGCGACTGAAAACCGTCAAACGGCGTGCTGTCAAATCTTCAAACATGACCCCACACGCGATCAAACCTGCTTGTCAAGCGAGGTTGGCAAATAACCAGGCTTGCCAGTCATGTTTGATCGTGTGTGGCGCGCTATACACTCGAGCAACGTTTTTCTCAAATTTTACAACGAAGTTGCCTTCAGAAACTGTGAATTTGCGTGTTCCCAACGCGAATTGGATTTTAACCAATTCTAGCCGCGATTAGTGCTTTTTCCTCAATGTTTGCTGCAAATTTGAGTGTTTACACCGTGAAATAGCAATTTTTTTCAATTTTAGCCACGAATTAGCCTTTCTTCATTTTACCCGCCTGCTTTTAGATTTTTACTGTCAACCGCGAATTAGTGTATTGTGATGGAATTGCGGAGCCGGGCCGCGCCGGGCTGAGGTTCGAAAAAAGCCCGAACGTGCCCAATGAAACAACAATAATGTGCAGTTCCGTCACATCTAGTACGAAGGGGTGTTATATGAAATAACACGGGTGGTATCCACGTGCCAACCATTTTAATTGTCATAGGATAACGCCGTGTTACACCCTTTCGTACTTGCTCCCTTAGGGCCTGGGGGGGGGGGTGTTATAATTTTAACACGGCGTTATCCTATCACAATTAAAATGGTTTTCACGTGGATACCACCCGTGTTATTCCATTTAACACCCCTTCGTACAGGCGCGGACCCAGCAAGCATCCTTGGGAGGGGCGAATCCCCCCACCTCCAAACAATTATCATACTCGTCACATCCGCGAAATAAGTCCAATAATTTCATCTCTCCACTCTGATTTTCACGATCAGTGAAAATTTCAGTCAATAACCAAACATATGGCGTTTTCCATTCAATGTTATACACTTATAGCGTTCCCCATTTGCACAAAATTCTGCATTTGGGCAGTTCATTTCCACCCGCCATTCCACTGAAGTTCATTCCTTGAAGTCCAGTTCATTTCACTGAATTAAATCATATGTTAGTGGAGAAGACGGGTGGAAATGAATAGCCCCGTTGCAGAATTTTGTGCAAATGGGGAACGCTATGAGTGTGGTGTACGTTTTTCCACCCGTCCTCTTTGCATTGAAACGTATGTTTATGGAGAGGACACGGCACTACACTTGTGTAGTGTGTTGAATGGAAATCGCTTTAAAATTCCTGTCACTCGACCTCACTCAAAATGTGGGAGAATTGAGAATGTCAAGGTGTCGTTCAATGCGATCCAGTGTTTTTCGATCCCAAACCTTCAGACCACAGGGTTACTTGGCTCGAGGGCTCACGCGCAGGCAGAGAGGATATGAAAGCATAGGACTGGGTGGTCTCTCTCTCTCTGAAATTTGCATCAAAGGTACTGTCCAGTCTCCTTTTGACTTCACTGCTGGTCTCATCAGCCCGGCTATATTGAGACGACACGGACCGCCCTCCGGCTCTCAACCTACATTATAGCTAAGAACCGAGCCAGGGTCAGGGAGGATCTGGCTGACCAAGTCACCAGAACTGACAAGACCCGTTTAGGGTGAAATGGGGATTGGAGACTTTCTAGATTTCTCATGCGAACAG
Organism: Corythucha ciliata; assembly: GCA_038030265.1. NCBI lineage: Eukaryota > Metazoa > Arthropoda > Insecta > Hemiptera > Tingidae > Corythucha > Corythucha ciliata. Next base: position 28,181,020 of record CM075942.1, on the reverse strand, counting down.
TCGGGAAAAATCTGCAACTGTAGTTGATATGGAAGAAGAAAACATTTCTGCGTAAAATAGGCATGCGTGGAAAATAATCGTAAGCCATAGATTCTGTTATAACCCTTCCCACAGTTCATTATAGGGTACGCTGCTGTGTTTGAAACAAAACTTTTTCATAAGAGATCAGGCCCCAAGGAACCACAACTGCCCTCTCTGCCCCTAGGAAATTTGGGACGCTTAAAACTCTCAGAATTTCCGAGCTCTCTCACCGCGCCTCACAAGGAAATTTCCCATTTCGTCGGGTCTCCAACTCCAATGGTGAAACCTCCCGTACTTTCCATATATCCAGTGATGATTATAAAACCCAACATTAAACCCTACTTTTATGATTAGAGGAACGCATACAGCATGGAGACAATAAGGAGGAAGGAATAAGAAATCAATTTTTTTTCTCCGGCTATACTGCCCCGCAGCTATTTTTTTGTCGGCGTCCTAGGGGGGGGGGGCGGTCGCCCCAACCGCTCCCTCTGGGCCCGCTCTTGCCTTCGTACTTCAGCCCATGGAGTTAATAGATCTTTATGAATAAAGGGTGGGAGGCTTCCCAATAATTGTGATTAGTGGAGAAAATATATTTGCGTGTAGGAGGGGGGGTCTCTCGTGTATTAGAGGGGACAGTATCACCTATACTGCAGGCAATCCGCATCCGGTGGCGGAGCGAAATTGTAATTATTTACAGCCGCTACTAATTAATACGTCGTCATATTAAAAACTATATCAATTTAATTGGTAAGTAAAGTGTATTGAGCAACCTAAATAATTGAAAACCTCACTCCTCCTCAAGGGCGGATCAGTGCTCTTCCGGGGAGTGGAGGGGGTATCGAAACCTGTCACCTTCATCAGCTAACCCCCACCACCAACCACTCTCGCGAACCCTATTTTTGGAACGATTTGACTAGCTCAATGTGTGGAGTGGGGGTGGCTCAATCCCCCCCTCGTTTTTGGAATGTACAATCGGATGGATGGAGTGAAGAATGAGTGGACCATGGTGGTGTTGCTGGGGTGGGTATGGTCCTGCGTAGGCACCTATACAGATACTGCTACACATTACTCGATTCAATAATTTCAATTAAAATTTCCAAGAATGAAAACAAATAATTTCATCATGAGCGCTAATTTAATTAAAATACCTGTGTACTTACTGAATAGCACCCGGCAGGCTGCTATGGCGGTGGGCTGAAGTAATAATAAATACAGGTTGGAAAAATCGGGCTACCACCGAGGCACCGAGAAAGTCGGGAGGGCTAGACCCTTCCATCCGTAAGTGTATTTCTCAATTTCAGCCATGAGTAACGGTTTTATCCCGTGAATTAGCGACTTCTCTTCCTCCATTTTAGCTGCAAAATTATCGATTTCCCCTTTTTAGCAGTGAATCAGCACTGTCTCTTAATTTCCCAGCCCCTCTGAACCAGTTGAAAATGTTATAAGTCTTCTATTCTGGATTTTATGTTCAAAAACCCAACCATTCTACCCCCAGAAAACAATGTTTTATGCGCTAAACTTGAAATTTTGGTGCCCTGGGACTCCCTATACTATACAGGGTGTTTCTGAAACAAATATCAATATTTAGGTTGGTGATTCTACTCTACAAATGCGTCATTAGATACCACCAGATCCTTTAAAATCTCATCGTTAACTAAATTTTTGGTGTTTATGTCACCCTAATGGTGGACAAATCGGAACTTAGCGCCAGCCAACCAGAGCCCTAGAAATTAATCAAGCGGCCAAAAACTGGACAAAATTACTCTGAGATCAGATTTGTCATCAACCCCGCCGGTTTCGCAGAAAACTGATTTTCTGGCCACAAAAAACGTCAGCAAAGCTGACAATTGAGCCAAGAAATCAGGAAGCCAAACTCCAAAGTTTTGGTCATTTAAGTGAGCAAAGCCCGCGAATTTTTCTCTTCTCTGAAGAGAAAATCTGTGAAATTTGGCCTCCTTTGGACGAGACAAGCTTCAAAAATGTGTTTTTGTTTGTTTGTTCGTTCGTTCGTTCGTTTAAAATGGGATTTTAAAGAGCCAGAGCCGCGAAAACGCATGTGGGTAGGGTAGTGGGTAAGGTACATGGTCAAACCTCGTTGGTTTTCTCTATATGAATGATTATGTACTATTGCGGGGCAGGAACCACTCACGCACAACCGTGTCAAACTCTTTTTTCATCATTCGTATAGCTAACGGAACAAGTTTAGCAAAATTCATTTGTTGGTCTTAGGAGGGGGGGATCTTCGTTTTAGTTTCTAAATGTTCAATAGGCGACATTAATGATAACGTAAAATGTCCCAATGTTTTAGGCTGAAAATTGTCATTTTATTATTTTAGAATTGAAAGCGTTTTTAAGCTCCTATACGCACTTTTTGATCTTGCCGAATTCGTCCTGATTCTTAGCGTCCCTATTACAAGTTAGAGCGGTGAAAAAGAACGCAACATACACGCTGACTCTCATGCTATACTCTGAATGTTACACGATGAGCGCACATTTCATGAAATGACTTCATGTTCATTAGGGCATGTGGCTGCGACATAAATATTTATAAGCATTTACAAGCCTTTAGCTACCTATCATATAATATTTTAAGGTATTGACAACGATTCACCGTAACTGATTGTGAGAACTTGAGAAGTAACCAGAAAAGTTCATCCCTCCTCCCTCTCGGCGTCTTGATTAATAGGTTTGTTAAATTGAAGCAATAAAACTATAATAGAAAGGACATTTATAGGACGTAAGTAGCCTGTGATTAATCGTGATTTCCACTTCACAGAAAGAACCGTGGTTGTGGAAGGGGGAGAATGTAAAGGATGAGCTTTGTCCAGTTGATATAATTAATGAGCGTTCCACTTTAAAATAATTGAATAAAATACCCTCACGGCTTACAGACGCACTTGTTCCTGTGTAATTGTATTATAATCTCTCCTACGCTGGTCCCTAAAGAAGGAAACCCCGCTTTCATTACTCCCCCACTGCCCTAGTTGCGTGTGTTTATTTAGCTTTCCTCGTTATTTTCAAATCCGCTGAGAAAAGAAAACCATCCAGTTAAACGTCAACGACATGATTCGTGATGGGGAGGGACTTGTAAAATGGCATTGTTCTTGAACTTGGTACATTGGAAACGCACACTCAACGTTCCCGTTGAGTGCTATTTATAAAAAGACAGGTCTACTTGAAAATGCTGACCCCAATAAATCATAGGCGGAGGGGGGCGTGGTGGATGTTGAACGAGCTGAATCGGATCTGGGGCTTCAGCCAGGTTTAAAAGCAAAACAATAATAATTATCATTGGCGTGCCAATTTCTACTATTACCAGGGATAGACTCCATCGCAATTTTTCGGAGAAATGTTTGATGCGGAAGATGAAAATTTCTTGGTAAACACGGATAGGGTAGGGAGGGGGTTGACTAGAGCACAAATTAGACGGCGGGAAATTGATTAAATGAGTCAAAGAATGAATTGACTGCCTGATAATATTCGTACCAAAAAACGAATGGTATGAATATGGCCTAAACAGGAATTAGCTTGTTTATTTATTGTAAACATCACCGAAAGCCATGTTTTGTTTTTGCTCATTTTTTCTAACACATATAAACAGTTTCTTATTTGATCACGCTTGATTGATATACCTCATACCTGTTGAAATTACCTGCTGGGAATTCTGCGCATTCAACAAAACTGCATGGCAAAAATCCGACGGACCCGCTATTTTCAGGGCATTTCGGACTTATGTTCCTTTGAGAATCCTGAAGCACCAAACACAAATTATTGTTATTATAGTAGGGGAGCCCAAGAGGGGATTTCGGGATTTACTAAAGCGCGTCAGATTAACATACTGCGGATATCTTGTACCTAGTTGAGTACCTCCACCAAATATGAGCCCTATATATGCTATATATGTGGCCGCCCGTGAAGGATAAAGCGTCAGATTAGTAAAAAAATTTGATCACAGACATTCTCGAGCGCGTCAGATTAAGGAAGTAGGAGTTAATTACATGCTAAAAAGTCTTCATTCCACTAATCTGACAATTTAAGAGTGACGCAAAGACGGAGGAGGCCTACAAACTTGTAAAAAAAAAACGTCATCTTGACATTCTCGAGCGTGGCTAATTATTTTTTTATTTTGAAGGAAATAATTCAAGGATAACCAAAAATATATAATCTGACGATTTCCATAAGCCGAAATAGCAAAAATTCGTAGATAAAGTTTGATCATGATTCAACTCGTGGGGTCAATTCAGTAAAACTTAGCGCCCACCCGTCTTGTCTAAAAACATATGTTCCAATTCGGAGAGGACGGGTCAACGGGTGTAGCGCCGGCGCTAAATTTTACTGAATAGGTTGCCATATGTGTTGAATAATGAAGTTTTAAACAAATGCACTTTTCTCTCTCACATCAGTTAAATAATGTCATCATTATTCAACTATTGTAGAAAAAGGTCCTTTTCATCACAGTTTCAGTTAACCTTAACTTACTCTTTCGAAAATGGTGCAGAAAAGTAGGACTTAGACACCAAATATAGCGAGAATTTTTAAAAAAGAGTCGGATTAGGCGAATCCCTCCAGATTACGAGAGAGCACGCTTAGGACGTCAGTAAGAAGCATAAATATCTTAATCTGACGCGCTCGAGTATTTCAAAATGACGATTTTTTTTTGCACACTCTGATAAGGGCCACGAGTTTGCGTCACCTACAAATCGTCAGATTATTGAATGAGAGCTTATTTTAGGTTCACTTAACATTCCCTCAGAAAATCTGACGCGCTCGGTTAATTGTTTTTTTTCATTTTCAACCCTTACGTACGACCACACCCATCATGCAAACTATCAGATTAACATGCACACTTCGATACGAAGGAAATTGATGCTGTAAATAACTGACGCGCTCGAGAATGTCCATACAACAGTTTTTTTTTTTTTTTTCATTCATTTTTGAAAGTCTATAGCCGCTCCCCCCACCGTTGAAAAGGTATATAACAACTCAGGTCATATAACAATTTTATCTTTTTATCATCTAAGCTTTGCAACCCAATAGGTCTCTACAACGCTCGAGTAAATCCCCATTTATTAGCATCGTTGGCTCCCCGATCGTACTGTTTGTAGTTTCGTAATTTCGTAGTCAGATGTTTGTTACCAGGGAAATCACGTTTCGAATGAATAGTTCCGTTCCATTGTTTCGCGAGTACTTCACTTTTGAAGAAAATCATCTGGTTTCATTCAATTTTTCAGAATAAGTCAATGAAATCACGTGGTTTTCTACACTAGTGTAGCACTAGCAAAACAATGGAACGGACCTAATGAGTTTAATATATGCCCCGAACGAAATGAATGACAAGATGATTCCAATTTCGATTTCCCTAACAAAAGACCTTAGCAAAAAGCAAAAACGCAAGTACAAAACTACAAACAGTATGATGGTTGACGTGAATACCCCTACTATGTAAATGTTGTTAGTTAACTATTGTTAGCAAAATAGTTTGCAAACACGATGTTTTTTACTCAACTCGTGCACGATGGTTTTTACTTACCAGCGTCCAAAATTTTGTGTGACTTATAGTTGGTCATAACTTCTGGACAGCCCAAAAAATGCCCGCGGGAAAGGATTGAACTTGAGGCTTGAAGTCGATGAAAAGTCGCCAGCCATAGTTCATGTTTTCCATCTTCAACCACAACTTCGACTCGGTTGGTTACCAATAACCACGCTTCTATTTCAGACCACCTCGAACGGAACGGTCTGCCAACTTTTTCGGGGAAGGGATGGGGGAGGGGGACTAGTAAATAGTTTCAGTTCGTATTAAGATAATTTTTTTTTTCTTCTCTGCAGATTCTACTCCGATTTTTCACCCTAGCTTTCGCTTTCGCTTAGCCGAAATCATCAATAATTGGAATATCGCCTAGAAGAAGTGAAGTCTGCTCCCCGTGGCAGTTTCTTCTTTCTTTGGTCCATATTTCGAAAATAACGTAAGGTAGTGGATTAATTTTCTTTGCTGAAATAGACGCTTTTCCTACACTTTTTCGAGCTTGAGTGATACATCAATGAGGGAATGTGTTGGTAAGTTGGGGTTGGGGAGCTTGAAAATTCACATTGCTGAAACTATCTAGTTCCGGACTAATGTGTATTCGGTGTTCTCGATTCCTTCTTCAATTTTGTTTCAATTTTTAGCACCCACCAATAAAAAAATTGTTTTAGTTAATTAATTTAACTACGTACATTATATGTATAACTCAATTTCAATTTTTAACTAAAAATGGTAGAATATTGTTCGAGATTTCGCAGCGTTTTACTTTTGGGATAGCCGACTTAAATATGTGTCTTTGTTTTTATGCCTTATCTCTGACTGAATGCCAAAGAGAAAGAGCTTGTTTCGTCACTGTAAACAGCTAATAAACTTGTTTTCTTTATACACTCATTCTTTTTCTTTCACTATTTTTCAGAAATGGTTATGGACGGTACAGTTGCGCCGCCGCCATCAACTCCGACGGCTGCAAAAAAGAAAACCGGCTCATTGAGAAGGTTCCTCTCGCTAGGATCGGCCCGACCGCGTCGCGTCGAAACAGCCTTTTTACCAGTTAGCCCGACGTCATCATCACCCTCCTCTGATCACTCAACACCGACCCACAATAGTCGTTCATCGCGGAATTCCTCGCCCGAACTCCTAACGACGAGCCAAAAGCTGCGTATGCAACCAAGTCCAGCACCACTCAGACGAAGCAGCTCACAGATGTCTCGAAACAGTCCGTCTGTTGTTTCGCGACAGAATCATCTGAGTAATTCTTCGGAGCCGGCTGTACATCATGTTCATCACAGACCGTCACCATTCACCCCGGATACGTCTTTGGTTCTCGAAGAAAGGAAAGAACAGTTGAAAAGGCATGACTGGAAGGAGGCTGGATTGCCACCGGCTCCACCGAACTCTCGTCGACGCGCCATTCGTACCAATTTAGGTATTGAATATTTCACTTTCATAGTTATTCATCACAATTTCAAGAACAGATAAATAATCTTAAAAACGACTCGTGAAGTTCCGTCCCTTCCACCCCGTGAAATTATTTTCTCTTTGGGAGCTCTCCTATTCTTCAACTATTAATTTTTTTTTTTGTCCACAACCGTACGGAATAACCCAAGTCGCTGCCTCCTGAGAAAAGTTAAAACGAGGGTCACTGTTCATTTTCTCATAACTACTCATTACTCCTCAGCGTGACAAATGGCTCCCGAGCAATATTATCCCTATCTACATGAGCCATTTCGCACGCTTGTAGCTAAGTATGTTATCAGATGCAATGTTATCCTAATGTACTATCATTATTTTACGCTTCTGTTCCTATTCAACTGGGCACTTTTTCCACCGGCCAGCTCACAAAATTGACAAAAAATTGGCGATTTCAGAAAAAATAGCGTACGACATACGGCCGTTGTAAGGGTGCATTTCAGCCTTGGCTACCGCCACCACCCGAAATAGCACTCATTAAGTCGTAAAGACCTTGAATGTTGTGGTGGATTCCACCACCTGAGCTTAAGGTGAGGCTTAAAATTAAGTCGGACTTGAAGAAAAAATGTGTTGCATTTTATGGGAACAATGTTCGGCTTTGTTAAGTCCAATCTTAATCTGCCACGGATGGGAACAGCCAATCAAATTCAAGACGATAACATTTTCTGGCTGATCCCGTAGCGACTCTAGTGCGAACATGTTCCAAACACATTGCCTGTTGAATCCCTCTTGAAAAATGAAAACAAAAAAAAAACGTTTCAACTCCATTAAGCTATGTCTTCACTTGTGCCTTTTCACGTGCGTCAGTGGCATGCGTCATAGTGCACGGTGTGTTGAACGTGAGGAATGCGCTATTGCATGCATGCCTCAAAAAGCTGGAAGGATATCAGAAATTGCGTGAATAGCTTATACGCATGCGTCGTTGAAAGTTGAAGCGCAAGTTGAAAAGGCTTGTGGAATTGAAAGAGGAAGACGAAAGCGTACAAGTGGAGACATAGCTTTAAAGAAACATGTTTAACGAAGTTCTGCTTAGAAAAAATCGAACTTATTGAACTTGTCTTGGTGTGTACAGGGCAAGTTCGTAAGGCATAAACTCGGTGATAAAAATTACATTTGCAGTTCTCCCCGTCCCCTTATCTGCATATTTTACAAGGGCCTTGTTTCAATATTATGTTTTTCACTATTCTACCCTATTTCAAAGTCGGTCGAGATTCTTAATCAATTCTCCAAGCTTTTCGCTCTTTGTTTGCAAAAGCCCTCATCGTAGCCCAGATATATTTCCTCACCCTTTGATTTTTCAACTGGTGCGGCACTGTACTCGACCTCGTCGCCTCAGCCCACAGTACCTCACCTCTTCACGTCAATGGCATCCGTTTCATCCCTCTGGACTACCTACCCTTTATCCCATTTATCCCGGTTTTCGCGCAAGTCCCCTTTTCTCGTTTTCTCCCAGAGGTTGCAGCGCTTCGCTTTTCCACCGTCATCTCCCTCTTAACCCCATTTTTCCCTCTTCTGTTCCAGGACCTCCACTCCTCTTATCTTTTTGTGAAAATTAGAGAACCCAAAAATAGACGGTGGTTCCCATTTTCATAAAAAATAGGTAGCTTTGAAAGTTCTGGATCGCGAAAGTTGAAGTTTGGAAGATTGAGCGACTCCCTTCAAGTCCTGCACCTAAAAATTTAGTATGCGACAATTAGGGCGTATGAAGTGTACGCGTGAGTGGCTTTACGGCTAGTTATCGTGTCGGCCTCTAAAATGCTTATCCGGTGGAAAAATAAGGACAAGTCCTCGTCGTCTGGCTCATCCAAAAGTTCTAGTTCTTCTGGGAAAAAGAAACGAAAATTTGGAACCCGTGAAGGTAATCTTTTTGTTGCTCCTGGGGGGTACATGTTTTTTATGTTGTGTCGGGCTTTGTGGTTTTTTGAGTCCCAGAAAAAATTAATTTGAATTTATATAAGTCCAATGAATTTTCCCCAATCGATGGTACAGGAGGTGATCGGAGCTTGAAGGGTGGGAAATGGGTGACTCTGGAGTGCTCCACCCTTACATGAAGCCTGCGCGGTTTTACCTTCTTTCGTGCTTTATCCATTTCTTAAATTGATGAGGGAAGGGGTTGGATGGCAGGCTAGATAGTATGTGGTCTGATCAGAATTCACATTCAACAGGTAGTTTGCGAACGGGGTTTCGTAACATGAGATCTTCATTGCGACGATTATCAGGGGGTGTGAACGAGTAAAATAGACATTCGTAAACGTAATTTTGTCGCTTTCTTGGGTTGAAAAAAGATAAACTTTTGTGATGTAATTAGTAAATTAAATGTTTGTTCTCAGACAGTGCGTTTCACTAGGTAAATATAACAACGCTTCCCTGCCTTTTTAGATTGTTTTTCATTTATTTCTGTATTGTGTTAACGTCCTTCTTCGCCTTCAAGTTAAGGGATAATCTAGGTCATCAGGTTACTATGCACCCTTTCTGCCCACTCCCCCCGTTTTCATGACAAATCGACCTCAACGTGTTATAGGAGAATGAAGATATTCACCTCTATTTTCTTTCTTTTCCATTTATTTTTAACTGTTTTTTGTGTTTTACTTTCCATTATTTATTTATTTATGTCCTCTGTGTAATATATTATTGTCTTGATTTGATGTTACTCTATCTGTTTTTGGTTTGTTTTGTTTCGTTTTTTAATTTGTTAATATTTAATTTTCCGCTATAAATTTTTGGCTTTAGCCAAAATTTCATAAGGGGAAGTAAAAGATTAAATCTAGCACAAAAAGGCGCTGGCGTCGTGACCCCGTTAAAACACAAGGGCAAAACAAGGAGGGTGTGAAAGGGGTAGTAGCTCTAGTGTGAGTAGACGGGGGCTCTCCTAGAGAGGGATGATGAAGAAGAGAAAGGGACTATAATCGACCCGTCTTTTCGGAGGGGCAGGCAATATACCTTGCCAGCAACGCACACCCTTCCGCCCGTGTGGGAATAAAGTTTATAAATTTTTATTTTATTTTGTTGGCAGGTCCATATTGGTTTTTGTTCGTTTTTTTGTTTTACTTTGGCTTGACGGTTTATTTCGTTCATCTTACTCCTTGGCTATTTTCTTAATTTGGTTCAGGGATTGTATTCTTTCGGTACATTTGTTTTCGTTCAAAATATCATTCGAGAATTCGTTGATCGAAATGTGTTCCAATTGCTCCCAGTGCTGTGACGGTAGTCCTACTAGGCATGCAAATGGTGGGTGCAGTTCCAAGAAACGAATAATTGTATAAATAATTGAATTAAAAAAAATAAAATAAATGCCTTTAATTAATTTCATGTATACCTTTTTGATGTATTTTTGTCTGTTCTTTCAGAAGAGGAATGGAGTGGAGATGGAGGAAAGCCGGGCGGAAGATCATCGTCTACTTCCGATCAACAAGGTTAGCAATGTTCGTCTAAAATTATCCTAATAATTTAAATTTAAAACGCGATTACTGATGAACAGACCACACTGCCTTACTTATACATTAATTCCCTTTCAACTTCGAGTAGAGTAACTTTTCCTCGTTGCAAACTTTTCGAGTACCGCCCCAAAATTCGGAGGTGACGAGGGGCATGATGAACAGTCGGGAAAATCGATCTTCACCTACATTATTCACTTGTCCCTTTGAGCACTCTCCCACATTCCTGCAACGACCTTTCCTCTTATTTTTATTTCACCGGAGTTTCGGTAAAAAAGTATGGGGGGAAGGGAGAACAAACAAATAATAGCTTTGATGCGTACATTAAACATCAGAATGTGATAATCAAGTCTTTCGTTGCGTGCTTCTCATCGAGCTTAAAATAGCTAAACTAGACGTACGGTAAGACTGATGAATCACGCCTTTTAACCTGTTGCCCCTCTCCCCTGCTTCATCCAACAAGTTGGGTCATTGGATGCCTATCAGAATATTATACCTAGTTCTAGTTTCGCCATTTTGTTGATTAATTTCTGAAACATTGAGACTTGAAATGGTGGATAATTTATCTTTGCCTGATAAATTCGAATGAAACATTTTCATCGAGGCGACAGAATTTACTTATTAACAAATTAGGTTTCATATCATACCAACTCTGTGTTAAAAGGCTTGGATTATAATCATCATTGAATTCTCTACGGATGTGTTGTATTTAGACCCCTTTTACTACTTCGGTGCTATGCGTCGGTGGAGTATTCTATGCTTCGAGCCGGGTTTCGGGCGGGGCAGAGTTTGAGAGCCTTAATTCGGCAAAATTCAGAATATTCAAGCTTTAACTCGCTCAAACGTGAAATGCTTTTTTTCCAAGTCGTGGCCTCCTCATTCAAGGAAGATATACTTCCCGAATAACTGCTTCAACGTTTAAAATAATAGCGCTTTGATAAACATAATCATCTGCACTTGAACGCAAGTACACAAGTAAGCTGGATTATTGATCACTGCGAGCTATCAGCTATACGTGGACGGTGAGTACTCTTTGAAAATGAGAATCACACGAAGGGCATTGGTAAAACAACGATATTGAGTAGGAGAGGGACAAGGAAAAGGTATCGGATTGACTAGGTGAGATTTGTTCTTATTTTTTGAAAGAATAATCCCATCTTGAGATTTGGCCCGGCCCTGCCCGAAAGCAGCTGGAAGATTTCCGTGGTCTTCTCCCGAAAACTTCAGGGGCCGGGCCGTGATGCTCAAAACGGAGCATTTGCCCCGATTCCAGCCGTATTTGTAAATACCTTGGCTTATTCTTGTTGGGTCCGCTGGTCACTTCCTGTCGTACGTTCAAGGATCAGGCAGTGGAAGACTACCCTCCGTTACTTAGCGAAGCCTAACTTAAGACGGTGTTCAAACTAGAGCGGTACGATATTGCGACGCTACGTGAAAGCGTCTAAGAAGATACGAGTAGAAACAACTGGAACTGTGTGAGTGCTATGACTTCGTCATATCCAGTTGTTTTCGCCCTAATAGAGTGGTTAGACCATAGAATGTTTAGTTTTTTCAATTACTACTTTCACCCATTTTATTCGTTTGCAGTTATTTTTTGAAACACCCCGTTCGTAATTCGTCATGAATCACTCTGTACAGATGGTTATATATCTCAAGTTTCTCCATTATTCATCAGCCAAGGGGATAATGACACTAATGACACCCACCTTGACGAAAATCAGGAGGGGTGAGTCACCCTCCTTGCCCCCTAGCCTTGTTCGGCTGCCACTTCCTATCCATTCTTTAAACTAATAATCTGGATGTGAACTGATTAGTGTACAGTGTAAATAGTGTATTGTCTACTCTACTACTTGTGACTTTTCGATTAACAATATGTCCGTTCCATTGTTTTGCTAGTGCTACACTAGTGTAAAAAACCACGTGATTTCATTGACTTTTTTTGAAAAATTGAATGAAACTAGATGATTTTCTTCAAAAGTGTAGCACTCGCGAAACAATGGAACGGACCTAATCCGATGTGGAAAAATACAGAATAGCCCCTCCCTCCAGGGGGCCTATTCTTGAACGCCTTGGCAACACTAGTTTCGATTGCGATATTGCTTTTTTGAAGAAGCAACATTGCTTAGTCAAATTCTTGAAATTAGCAGTATTGCTTTGGGCGCCATTTTTCTTTTGAAGAAAACATCTGGTTTTCTTTACTAGTGTAGCACTAGCAAAACAATGGAACGGACCTTTTTAAACACCCCCAGCCGGTGTTTCCATTTTTGTCGATTCGATTACAACATTGCCTTCTCTGTTGTCATGGGAAATCCGAGAGTTTCCATTTTGTTGTTTACAAGAAGGAATTTATTTTTCACAGTTGAGCTTTCTTGTTCGGTAAGTGCGGTTTGTAAAAACAAAAGAGAATCCTTCGAAAAACGAGTATTTCGTCTGGTCGTCAAGCGTCAACCGAAAAATGAGTTGCCAGGGACCTGAATCAGCGACATACCCACGAGAAACGCTCAGTAGATGCGTGGGGAAGCAAGGAAGGGCTGCCCACCACAATTACGCTCTCGAGCATTTCTCAGATGGGTTGGGCAATGAAGCCGAAGTTTAAAAGTTGTCCTTGTTGTGCATAAAAGTGGATGTAATTTAGGTCCATCAGCGTTCTTCGACCAGAATCCCGGAACTAGGCTAAGGTCCCTTGCACATTAGGTAAAAAAAGTCGGACCCTTGCAGTAAAAATACATAGAACTCTATGGGGCCTTTCACATTTCGCGCCGACGCGGGAGACGTCTCACCCCCGAGAAAAAATACGCTGGCACGAGCGATAGGTGTTTTTTTCTCCTAGTGTCGCAAGGGAAGGGGCTAACTCAACGTCTACAACGAGATATTCTTGCCCCATGTGGGCGCGTAGAGGAACGATAATGAGGTCTGCTGCCGTAGTTGAAAACTCTCATTTTAACAAAGAATTTCTAAACATAGCTCTAGCTTTAGGGATTTAAAAAAAATTCACAGCTGAAAGGAATCCCCGCGGTTATTTTATTGCATCGATTCCATTATTGCTAACAAAATATATTCTTGAATCACTGAAACACTCTGCAGCCCAGACAACATTGCTTTCACTTCTCTCAAAGCAATATTGTGTGTTCTACAAAATTCTCACAATTTCAAGAATAGGGCCCACGTTCTTTACTTTTAGGGCATAAAATTATTATGAGAGATAATGGAAGGTAGTCTGAATCGTCTCACACTGTTGACTGTTGCACTGTTATTCTGGCTGATCCCGGGTTGCTCTTAGGCAACTGCGCCATTTCAATTTGCACTTCCATGTTTTTCCTTAATTATTTCTTAAAAATCAAGGAAAAAACACACGGCATGCAGTAAAGATAGGGGCCAAATAAATACATGATTTTTTTTCATGTTGAGGAATGTTTCGTGGTTGTAGAGGGATGTTCTTCGGTACCTATTAGACCGATGCATATGTTTGTCCTGTTGTCGTAGGGAATTTAATGCTCTTTAACTTTTTGTAGGGAAGATGTTTCTGTTGAACACGCTGTGTTCTCGAGTTACCCGAAATGAAGTCGAACAAATTGTGCTTTTTGCCTCCTCCCTTCCCCATGTTCCACAAATAAATTTAAGGGGAAAATCGTGTACAACATCCTGTCAAATCAATACCCCAAACTTCAATCAACTTTGGGATTGTTATCCAGATACAAGGACCTGACTGCTGGACTATAAATGTGGAGAGCTGTCACTGTGCCTTTTAGGCATAGAAATATGTTTGAACAGTTATTTCTGAAAGAAGTGTGTCGTGCTTCGACGTATTCCGGGGAATATGTTTCCGTAGATCGCGTACTTTTTGAGTTACAGCTTACAGGCAAAAAAATCAAAAGACGTCAGAAAAAATCGCGGGGACGTCTCTCTCAACCCATCCAGTCCGATTGGCACGGGTCAATTTGCGTCTCCTGTAGAGTCACCTTGATACCTGTGTGTTCTACAATTTGCTTCCTTTTTTTAAACAATAGTTTTTAGCAAGAATGGGGCATCAAAATCCAAAAGCCATTTAGTTCGTTATGAAGTAAATACTTAGACATTTTAAAAAAGTGGCTGTGTCTCACGAGTATGACCCCGGACTCGATTTTTGCTTTATTTTTTCACGAAAACCATACTTAAATCCGCACGGAAATAAAAAATGAAAAAACGTTTTCTTTGAGAATGCGAAATTGTATTTGCGTCCTTGGATTTGTCATTTCCAGACGCTGTAGAGATTTGAATCGTTGGACGCTATAAGATTTATTCCTGGGTTGTAAAGCTATTCTGGTTTCTGTTCATATCTCAAATAATATTGCAAAAGAAAAAAAACAGGTTGTTTTTCTTCCACCCATTTTCCTTTCATCCAATTTTCTAGGAAAACCACGAATCACTAACATTTATTGACAGGAAAAATAAGATTGGGAAGTACTGAATGGATGGGGGCGGTTCCCCTTGCGGGAATACCCCGCTTAGAAACATGCACTCTGACAGGATGACTCCGAGTGTGAAAAACGGATAAGTTTTTCTTAGCGGACATGGAGAACTTGGTCCCTCGAGAAAGTGCGAAATTACTATTGTGAAATGTGGGCAGTGAGATGAGTTTGAAAAGATGGTTAGTATCACAAGAGAGCGTTAAACGAGAATATAATGTTTACTTCCATGCTCCTGAAGGGGAAATAAAGCGAGCATTTTATTTGAATATACAAACCAAAGCCAGTTTCAAGTTAACCTTTTTGATTTAATCGTTTTCATTTGATTATTCTGCGTTGATTAGGGGGAGTATAGAATAGATTTTAGAAATAATTTCCAGATTTCTACGCTGATTTGGACTCAAGTATCAAGAAACCAATTTTACTTTTCCTTCATATCTTTTTAGATCTTTTTTTTTCATAGTTGTTAACCGAAAAACACGGCAACAAGGTCTGCCCTTTCTTGGGTTGGGGAGGAAATCAGGAACATCACCAAATCGTGTTGGTTATCGATTTTTTTCCTTCTTCTCCTATTTTATCTCTTCCTATGCTAACTGACTAAAAACTGCCCTTAATTGACATGATTTTCACTTAACAATCGCATGAACAAAAAGCTGAGGAGGGAAGTGCACAGTGACTTGGCCGTTGGATTCGTGTTATATCCTTTGGTCATTAACTCAAGAAGCAGCGTTATTGCTACCGGCGTGGGGGCACTAGGCCCTGTATCGCCGTCCTCGGACTTCCTTGGGGGGCCCGGATTTCAGCAAATGAAGAAAATATAAAAACGGAAAGCTTTACAGAGGCTGAAGCTCTACTGTGGTTGGGGATTTGATGTGGTCGGACCTTTATATGAAAATTTTGCAAATCTCGGCAAAGGATGGAAATACGTACAACAATACTAAACGGTATTTTTCTTATAACGTTTTCCATTCAATGCAATACACTTATGGGGTGTAAGTTTTTTTCCCCCCGTCCCCTCTGAATTGAAACACATGTTTATGGAGAGGACGGTGCACTACACTTGTGTGGTGTGTTGGATGGAAAACGCTAATAATTTCATTTCGGATGTAGGTACGTTGTATAACCACCCCGCCGCTTGAGTTTCCATTTGTCGCGAGGCGTCATCCGTTGGGGCCTTTTAATCCCTGAGACCTTGAAAGTGTACCGAGTTTCTTTTCGACCAAGTGCCGGTCACCTTGTCTAATAATAGGCTCCATCTTGATTTTACCCGGAAACACGCCTCCTATAGGAGTATTTCCGTATTGCTTGGGTCATATTTTATTATTTATTTTACTTTTTTATCTTGGAATTTTCCATTTTCATTTATCGCTGAAAATTTTGCTGATGGGTTATCCGCTAACGTGCAAAAGGTGGCGAAGAGTCAGATAGTCTCTCTCTCGTGGCGGGCGCGCCGCCCGGCTTCTTTCCCTTATTTTCATCCCCCTTTTTCGGTCGGCGCGGCAGGCACTATCCCCACATGGCGTCTTTATATTGATTTTCCACCGACGTGAAATGTTTGAAGGATTAAAAAGAGAATTTTGTAAGAGGGACACTTTAAGTATACTGTCGTCATTTTTTTGTCTACTTGGTGACCGCTCGAGTCTATAGTCGTGGGGAAGTATGTCTGGTGAGTCCTTGAATTTTATTAGCACTGGTACCTTTAATAGTCTACGTAGTAGTTACGTATAGACTATTATCTGTTTTCAGCAATTAAAATTGCGTGGAAGATAACGGGGAGCGATCCATTATTTCTATCAGGATGTGTTGCTTTAGGGGATTATCGCACAGTTTATTGCGGGGTTGTGTGTTCAGTCAGAGGTGTCGATATTTTTCACTGAACCAAGAGCCGTTTCCCTCTTTTTTCTATCCTTCTTTGTTTAAAAAATGATAATTTAAAATTCGGATTCTACCGCCATCGCATGTCTTTTGAAGCAGAGCGTATTTATTTTTGCTGAATTTTTGTTTATTTCCTCTCTGCCCTCTTCCCGTCTATAACTCCCTCTCGAAAATCGTATTTATGCCCTTTTTTTAAATCGTGAACGCACACGGAAACCCCGAAAATAGAAATCTCTCGAGTGGCTTCTATCCTTCTCTCGGAACGCACTCGAGTTCCCCTTCCCACCTCCACTGCACCCCTACTTCCTTACTCGCTCGGTTTAAATTCTAAAATAGGTGTGTAGTAGACATCGAGTTCTTTTCCTGTCAATTTCATTCGTTGGTGGGAGGAGGGGGTCTCCTGTCTTTTTCAGACCTTAGGTGAAGCCTTGTAATCTCTGTGCTATTATTTATCGGACTTCAGCCATTTTGAAAAAAAAAAGAATTATTTATACGAGTATTCTACATGCACTCAGGTCGTCTGGAAGAAGAGAATTCGAGGGAGTCGACCGGAAGTGGCGCAGTTCCTGGAAGCGGAAGCGGAGGTGGACGAACGCGGACGGCAAGATCCCGCGAAGATGCCCTGAGACGACATACACTCGGAGCACCCGACCGATATTCCGTCAGGGCCATGGATTTAGAAGTGAGTTTCTTTCAAGTTCAACTGATGGGAACATTTCTCCCCAGTTTACTTCTTGTTTTATTTTACTGAACACTTGAAATATTCAAGTAGCTCAACTTTATGAGCATGAATTTTTAACGGCAAACCATAATGCAAAGCATTTTGCTTTTCATAAATTATAATGCTCGACGATGTCTGGCCTGTCTCTGCCCAGAGATTGAAGTTCTAGTGTTGCCCATGGGTGCTCTACAAAATGAGAATCAAGGGATATTTTGAATTACAAAACTTGTCTCGCCTGGAGGAAGTAATACTTCTAGTTCAATTGATATTACCGTATTTTCCACGATCTTGAATGTTTATCTCGATGCCTTCCTCCCTCAGGAAGCTCTAACTCATTTCCGTGGACCTGTTCTTCCCTACGCTTCCAAGGTTTTTCTAGAGCCTCGGAGGACAAAAATAACCAAACTTTGGTATTAGAGAATGCGCTATTCTGGTAGCTTTTTGAGTCCTACAAAAATCAACATGCAACGGTTTCTTACCAGCGCAAATGCTAAGCGTGAAGTGTTTCCAATTTTTTCCACCTAAAAAGTAAAAACGTGTATGGTGTAAAAAAAATTGAAGGTATGTCATGGTGTCATGAAAACCCAGCCATAGAGGCGTAATGTTTGCCGGTGTGCGGAATACGTATTTTTTTAGAGCTCAAGATCTTTCCAGTTTCTAAGCAGGGATAGTCCTATCTCGATCCCTGAATCAAGGAATTTATAAAGGTTTCCCGTTGCAATTTCGAACGGAGTCTTCACCTTTTGATTTGTTGCGTTGAGTGCAATAATATACGTGCTCATGCTTTACAAATTACAATATTCTTACGTCTCCTTTTCCAATCAATGCACATTTGCATCACAGAAGCTGTGTCAATCCATACTCAGAAATTTAATTCTTCAGTTTTCAGACCGCTTTTCCAATCGAACCGAGCTCAATCACTCGGCTGAGTACTAGGTTCACTGCTCTGGGGGGGTTACGTCCCCAAGGGATCCAGTGGTCTTTTGGTTTTGACTCTTGTCATTTGGAAATTTTTCATCTTTTTCATGCTTTGTATACATCGTTCATTTTTTTGATGATTAAACGCACGTGTCCTTATGCCTTGATATTTCATTTTCAATTTTTGTTCTTTGTTTCCAATAACAGATGGGCACTAAATCCAATAGGAGAAAGGTATTCTTAATTGCCTGCTTTTCTTCGCTGTAGCTTATTAACTTAACTTGTTTGCGCCACTCACCCTGAATCCACCCAATATTCCATGCATTTTAAATTTAATTGTTGTTCCTCACCGGATTGTAGTCTCCTCAGCCCAGAGGATATCCACCGCCTCCGAACATGTTGCTCGACGACGATCCCGGAATTATGTCTGAAGTAGAAACATCATCCACTGGCTTTCGTCGTGGCAACAAACAACGGAGCTCGCTGCCCGTCGTACGAACACCCAGCAAAACTTTGGAGAGGCCGCTCGGTGAGTTCCTCTCTCTTCTGGATATTACAATTTTAGTTTTAGCTTGTTTCGAAAGTAGTCATTGCTCATCTTTAAAAACACCGTGAAATTTTCTTTTCATTAACCCTACCCTACCCTACGCCGCATAACTTAGGATGGTTCGGTCACGGAACTAGCGGTGGCTTACATTGCGTCCCAGATTCACGTCGGCGACACCCAGCTCATGTTCAAGATGCGAATCAACAAACCTACTGCGGTAAAGGCACAGAATTGAAACACTCCCCCTTGCCCTATATGTATGACACGTTAAAATCTTGGTCCCCTCTCCCCTTGAATATCCTTGTCATCCTGGCAGTTATCTTTTTTTTTCTTTATAAATATTTAATTCACCGTTTATTTATTTCAAAGTAGCCCGCACATTAATTCACTTTTTATTTTTCATCGTTTTACTTCGATAAAGAAGTGTTTGACAATCACGTGTATCTAAACAGTCAAAAGGGGGGATTTCAATACAGAAAGTCAAAGCCTCTTCCCCTATCTGACCCAAACCGTTTAGGTGGCTTTACAATTTAATGATGAATTTGGTGTATTCCCACATTCCCATAACGCTGGAAAAAAGAAATCGAGTCTGAGGTGACATCAGAATTCGCGTTTTTAGTGCCTGAATTCTGCCAGCAAGTGCATTGCACACATTGGTCTTTTATGTTAGTCATTTTTAGGTAAATCGAAAAATTAAAAAACGAAAAGATGAAAAGGCCATCCCAATCCTTCGTTGATTCAGTTTTCCCCTGCGTTCCTTCATCCTAAGTTTTACATTTTGTGCCTTTAACTAGCAGTAATCGTGCCTTTCATGTCCTTTGATAAAGCCTTTCTGTAAAGTTCATACCTAAAATCAGGCCTTTTTTACTAATTCATCACTGTCTTCTGTTAAGACTACATAGAAAATTGGTAAAAGCATTTCAACGCCTTTGAAACGCACTTTTAATTTTTGAAAAAAAGGGAGCATGTTTGATAAACTGTTTGCTCCGAGATGAAACTAGAATAATTTTATGTTCTTTATCGGTTTTATTATTTTTCCTTTACTATCGCGCCCTCTTCCTGGAACCATTTTCCACGAAATTCGTATTTTCCTCCACTATTAGGGCGCAGTTGTTAATAATTCGACGTGTAACATCCATTGGTTTCTCTCTCCCCCTAGGACTGGTATTCCTTCAGTACCGCAGTGAAACAAAACGAGCTCTCCTTCCGAACGAAATCACATCCATAGACACAGTCAAAGCTTTGTTCGTTCGATCATTCCCTAAGCAACTAACGATGGAGTACATGGAGTCTCCTCATGTGAAAATCTACATCCATGACTCCTCGAAGGATATGTTTTACGAACTTGAAGATTTGAGGTAACCGTTTGTCTCTTTTAAAGTCGCGTCATCCATTTGTATTTTCACTTGTCTGCCCCTACAGATCACATCTAAGAGATATTCGTGACCGTTCGGTGCTCCGACTGTTCGAATCGGACGACGTCGTCGGTACGGGCCTTGGAATGGGGCTGGGCATCGCTCCTGGGACGATACCCACATGGGATCAAGACCAGTCGTACTTCTCAGAACCCGAATTTGATTCGGACTATCAGCATCAGCATATCCACAAGACGAAGGTTAGTGTGGGCCAATAATTTCTCTGCTTATAAGATAAATCCACTTAACTTGTCGAAGAAGCCGCGGTGGAGTAGAAGAAGCTTAAATGTTGAAGGCAATTTAAGGGTCGGGCCACAAAAAGTGTCCGTTTCGTTGGCTGAGATCCTATAAACAAATTTTGTTAGTCTCGATTAGAATCATCTTGTTTCGGGCGCGAATACTGTGGTGGGGGGGGGGGAGCATGGTTTCCTCTTGGAGGCGAAGTCATTTTTGATAAAACATCATCATAACCACCTTCCAAAACACAACCACCTTGAAATCAAAGCTTCCGGTTTAAGTCAGAAGCAGTTCATGAATCCACTAGACGTGAATCGAGAAACAGCCGGTCCCAGCGCAAAACTCCACAGAGTATCCATCAGCGTCCCTTCAAGTAAAAATGTTTACAGTTTTGTTATTATTATTATTATTATTATTATTAATAATAAATAATAATAATAATAATTATTATTATTATTATTTAATAACAATTATTAAATAATAATATTAATAATAATAAAATACTGGGGGGGGGGGAGTGAGGCCCGTAACGAAGGATTTTCCTTCCTCTTCACCGGAATTGATTTTATGCCCTTACCGGGTTTCTTCAGTGGTACAATATTGCCACAAAAGAATTACAATTTAAACATTTATCTCCGTTTTTTTGTGCGGAGTAGTCGTTTCACGGTGGTTTTGACTAGTGTGTATCCGCACAAAAAACTGAGATAAATGTTAAAATTTTAAATTGTTAGTAGAAGCATTACGCATGGTTTACATTTTAATTCTTTTGTGGAAATATTGCACCGCTGAAGACTACCCGGTAAGGGTAGAAAATCGATTCCGGTGAAGAGGAATAAACTGTGGAGAGACAAAGTATTGCTTTGGAATTATCCATCGTACTCCTCTACAACATGGCCTTTCAAACATCATGGAAGGATTTTCCGTTGAGGGGAAATATCCCCCACCCACCCAAGCATAATTTCACAGCTAGCCGTGATTTTTCATTACAACGGAGACGAAATGGATGATTCCTGAATCCCGGACGAAACCAACGACATCGCGAACACTTGTCAAGGCCAATTTAATGAACAGGTGCCATTGAAAATTATTTAAACTCAGTACAATTATCGTAAAGCGCGAACATATTTAACACTTTTACGGCGCTCTTATTAGGCAGCCCCCACCCACCACTTCTTTAATTTGAATTTTCTGGGTTGGGGGGGGGGGACGGTGAATACCAATCCTTGCCTCCCTCGCATCTTTTCAATACCTACTGAGTATTTCTATTCAGTACATGAATAGTAGTAGTAATAGTAGTGGCAGTAGGTACTGCCGGAAGGGGTAAATTTTCAGGACAGGCACATTTTTCATTTGCGGAGCACATACAAGAAAAAGAGAGAGAGAAAAGCCTCAAGGCCTGGAGGTTTACAGCGTCTCTTGACGCCCATTTCTTAGTCCACAAGTTTCATTAAGCTATGTCTCCACTTGTGCCTTTTCGCGTGCGTCAGAGGCATGCGTCATAGCGTACGGTGTGTTGAACGTGAGGAATGCGCTATTGCGTGCCTCAACAAGCTGGAAGGATATCAGAAATTGCGTGCACACCGTAGACGCATGCGTTGTTGAAAGTTAAGGTGAAAGTTGAAAAGGCGTGTTGAATTGAAAGAGGAAGACGAAAGCGCACAAGTGGAGACATAGCTTTAGATTTGCAAGGTGGTCGGCACAAATTTGCGAGAAAAACGGAGCATTTATCGTAGCTGTTGAGAGAGCTCGAACAGTAATTGCGCCAGATTTGATTTCGCCAGGATTGGGCCACGGGGTTAGTTGTGTGTGGGTGAATAAAGCCACAACAGCCAGCAACTGACTTGAAAGAGTCAACAATAATGGATCGGTGGGGAATCGTGGCTAAAATTACGGGAAAATTAAGAAAAATTCGCGGCAAAAAATTAAGAAAAATCAGAAAATTCGCGGCTTAAGTCGAGAAAATCGCTAATTTTCGGCTAAAAAGGAGAAAATAGCTAATTCGCCGGTGCAATTGAGAAGAAGCGCTGAAGTGTGGGAAAAACACTAATTCGCGGTTGAAGTGGAGAAAACGTCAATTTGCGGTTTCTGTAGGTAACACCGTGACTGAATGTGAACAAAATCTCTAATCCGCGGCTAAGTAAGCAAAAACCGCTAATTCGCGGATAAAATTTAGAAAAAGCGTTAATTCGCGGTAGCTGCTAGAATCAAGAAAAATGACCAATATCAGGGGTTTAATTGGGAACATTTGCTAATTTACAGAATATTGAAAAAATGGTAAGTCGCAGTTTCCGGAGGCAACTACGTTGCTAAAATTAGGAAAAAAATCTAATTCACTGGTAAAATTGGGGAAATTTGCTAATTTGCGACTAAAATGGAGACACATTGCTAATTCACTGATGAAATTGAGAAGAAGCGCTGAAGTGTGGAAAAACAATAACTCGCGGTTAAAATGGATGGAGACAATAGAATATTTACAGCTTTTGACCCTTCCCAACCTTCCTCGCCTTGCCGCCTTCACGTTCATTCTTTTGATCGCCGAAGTGTACTTGGTTTATCAGTCACTTAACTCTGCGTTTAGTTGACCGATGTTAGCAGTTTTCACCATATAACGCAACTGACCACTGAGTGGCCACCTCGAACGAAATGCATCAATCAAATCATGTGATTTATCCTCACCCGTGTAACACTAGTGTAGCAAAGAAACCGACCTAAAAGGTCTTAAACAGGGTTTGATATCGTAGGATTTAACAAAAAACAATAATTTATTTTCGCACTGTACCCTCGATAAATTAAAGAGATACCTAATATACCGACTTTTCGGTTAAGTATTTCAGGAGTTGAGTTGCTTAATAAAATAATTATTCTACAAAAAAGCAAGATACAAACCTGCTATAGTTTTTAGTTACAATTGTAACTAAAAAATGGGTCAATTTAGTAAAAATTGACCCTCATTTATAAATTAAAGCGAAAATGTTCTTAAAAATAATTTAATAATAATTATTGGCATCCTGAGAATTACTCGTTGATTTTTTCTTCTTCGTCTTTCCTGTGTTTTATTTTGTACTCTGATAGGTTTTTATTCTTCAGAATTGATGGCACTGTTGAGACGCAGGAACGTACAAAGCTCCCGCGTATAATTTTTTAGACGTCTCTCTCCATGACAGTACATTGGCCTTCCTAAATGGATCCTCCCCGCAACCCGAACAGAGTGACATGATACTTCTCACTTCCCACTCGGCGGGTTCGCTCCACTTCCTCGGTGATTTGTCCTCTTCCTCGTTCTCGTTTGACGCCGACGATTGATCACTGTTGAAGCCGATGTCGTCGTTAGGAATAAACCCTGTTAAAAAGAACAGACCGTAAAACTGGTTTATCTCGTAAATG
Organism: Corythucha ciliata; assembly: GCA_038030265.1. NCBI lineage: Eukaryota > Metazoa > Arthropoda > Insecta > Hemiptera > Tingidae > Corythucha > Corythucha ciliata. The sequence continues at coordinate 28,157,032 of CM075942.1, read as the reverse complement.
GTTATCGTTTGGGATTTTCATCACCTCCTCCAAGGACGAATCCATCTCCCTTGTAGAGTTCAGAAAGGTCCGCTCCTGGAAACACGCCGAACTCGCCTGCTGTTCGTTTTTGTTTGGTAGTGTCCCCTCCCTCAGTCGCCACCATTTCCTCCGAGTCATCACTACGTCGCTTGCGTTTCAAAGACTCGCCCGTACTATTCGTATTGTCACGTTTGAACAGCCTGACGGTCTGGCTGGAGAAGGACCCGGGGCTACCAGATCCGGAAAGGTAGTCGCCAGTTGCTCCGACTTCATCTGATTGGAATTGTTGAAATTGTTGTAGGGCGTCCTGTTGCATTTGTTGCTGCATTCTGAGGAACTCTTGTTGCTGTCGGAGAACGTTCAATTGTTCTACAGGAAGTCGTCTCACTAACTGCATGTTCATGAGAAAGGGAACTTGGCTACCGCCGAATGGGACCTGCTGAGGTGGTTGTGAGGGTGGGGTCGGTTGTTCTGGTTCCTCTGTTCAAAAATGTTATTTAATTTGCCTTAAATTGTTTAATTTGCCTTATTGTCAAATATTTACTCACCTGCTCCTTCGTGCTGGAACTTGTGCACGTGGTGATGTTTGTGATTGTTATACGCCTTACCGGCTGTCAATGCAGCTTTATAGAGATGGATCAGAGTGACTTCCCCGATGAGTCCTTCAATTCTCGTTGGGTTGTGACTGATTTCAAACCCTCCCGCCAAAGTTTTCTGATCCTGTCCTGTAATCGCCGTGCCTCCACCCCTGATTTTTTTGCCTACGACCTTGAAAATACAAAGTACACGTCAGAGCAGCCCTTTTGTTTTACGTCTACTTTCGTCATAATTACCAAATTATAAAATCCTCGCCCGACTCGTTCAGCGTCAACCCAAAGCTGCCACTCACCAGTGCGTCCGTTCCAGCTCTGACACGAGTGGTACCTTAACCGAAAAGCTTATTTTACTGACTCTTAATTGACTATTACTTTCTTTTATCAATCAACCATTTAAATTTTTTCATCGGGTAACCCAGTCGGTAGATTGTGTGACCGCCGATAGCCATCTGGTAGAATGACGACCGATCGTCATTGCTGATCCAAGAAACTATCTCCCTGGGCTGGTCTTTGACTGAGAAAACAAATTAAAATGATAAACTTTTCCTTTTTCGCCGAGGTCCTCACTTACCTGAGTAAGAAAACAGAGGGTGGTCAACCGAATGGTTGTAGATTTTGTGCCATGAACACAGAGTGAACTCTTTCAGGTCGGGTAAATGGGCCTTGTACTGAATGTATTCGCGGTAGCTGTCCTGGTGCATGACTACTTTGTACAAATTGCACTTGTCCGAGCCTCGGTCAAATAAACGTGACGATGTAGCTCGACTTCCGTGTAACGGGCTCTCGATAGGCCTCCATTCGGCCGTTGAACCAGCCAGCCTAGTAAAGATCAAACGTTATTCGTTAAATTTAGGGTACATACAAGCAGTCGACCAATGGTTCTGATTGCCGAGGAGGAAGGTTCCCGTCATACCAAACAAGAAGCTTCGTCTCTCTAGTGAGTACCACCTCAATGCGTATAACTTGCATGGCAAGAAATGACGGTTGCTTGGCACTAATTATCTCGTATAAAAAGAAAATGTTGTGTGGGGGAGGAATAGGTTGCTTAAACTTTTCACTTCGAACAATAGTCTCTTTATTTGCCTTAATCTAATTTACAAGCTCTCACTTTTCGAAAAATATAACCCTGGAGGAGTGCGTTGTCCTTGGCTAGGAGCCTGGGCTTTTCAATTTGCATCATATCCCGTTGACTATTAACTGGAATATATATCATTGTTAAACCTTCTATAAACTAAAGATTAGCCAATTTTATTCTTTGAGCATTGCTTTGAACTACCCAAGTTTTTGCGGAACGGTGAAAAGTGTACGTTGTACTTAAAGAACAATTGTTTCCCATATAGGTGTGGATAATCAATTGATTAACGCCAACAGAATGATGTATTGTTAGTAAAAAGAACTTATTTGGTTTTCATACTGGGCAGTATTCCTCTTCGAGAAACCTGTAGAAACGTGGTTACGTCCAATTTTTTAACATTTTATTGTAAACTCCCCGTGATTTGACGATATATGAGTCATTTTTTTGACGTGTTTTGATTTGAACTAGACTCCGTTTACGAGTCCTTCGGCCATTAGGGTTTCTACTGATATATCCAGGTGTGGAGTGGCTAGCTGTCCCACTAATCGCGCTTTCGAGTCCATAGTATAGCGAAGAGCAACTGCCCGCCCCTATTCTCCCTCTGGGGCTATTCCCATAGATTGTATGGCAACCATGACTTAGCTCATTGCTGTTTGTGTGCGGATAAATGCAAACTGTACCGTAAATATTATGGGGTGGCATTTAATTGTACGACAAAAGGAGGGAAACGCACGACAAGAGTACGAGCTGTCAAGGCAGAAAAGTACTTAGCACAACAAAATTGTGCAATTTTAGAAATTGATTAATATTGTAGGATATTAATGAGTTGGTGGGCTCTTGTTCCTAAAACAAGCGTTGCTTATTTGGAGCAGCAAATAAATTCAAATTCAAATATTGATTGAGTTGATATCGTTGAGAAGATATTGTTGAGTTGATAATTGCCCAATATGGACTAATGTGTATAGCTGAACCTTTAACTATCTTCAAGGCGTGAATTATCAGTTCGGCCATTTTTGGAGCGTGAATGGTCGCTCAAGCCATTTTCAGGGCAGGCATCGTCGTATAGGCATTTTCAAAAAGTTACCCATCAGTTTAGCCATTTTTAGAGCTCATACAGTCAGAACTGCCACTTTTAGAGCATGTATAGCCAGTTTAGCTAATTTTAGCGACCAAAATTATTAGTTTAGCCATTTTTAAGGCACGAATCGTCTGTTTTGCAATTTTAGAGTGTGATTGGTTTATTCAGCTGGGTTTTGAGCGCGAATGGCCATTTCTTTGGCGTGAAAGGTCGATTGCGAGAATTATGTTTTTAGGCATTTTTAGGGCGCGAACCTTTAGTACAGCCATTTCTAGGGTGGCAACTGACAGTTTGGGTATTTTTAGCGCACAAATAGTAAGTTTAGCCAATAGGGCGCGAATAGTCCGTCGAATCAGCTGCGCGAATAGTCCGTCGAATCAGCTGCGCGAATAGTCAGTATTGGTCACTTTTGTCACTCGAATGGTCAGTTGGACCTTTTTGGCGTGTGAATGGTTGAGTTTGAAATTTTCAGCGCAGGAATCATGATCAGGCATGTCGAGAGAGAGAGGTCCTGGGTCCGTTATCTCCGGGACCAGGGTTTTCTTGGGGCCCGGATGTCAAAAATCAAGATTAGTATAGTCTGATTGGAGCTTTTCAGTGGATGAGTGGTTAAGTCGTCTTTGTGTTTGGAGCTTTATCGTGGTTTTGAGCTTTGCTCTGTGGTTGGAGCTTTACTGTGGTTGGAGATTATAGTTGTGGTTAGAGGTTTGCTGCGGTTCGACGATTGCAGTGGTTGAACCTTTGCTCTTGGTTTTATTGAGGCGTCTTTGTAGTTTGGAGCTTTGATGTGATTGGACCTTTGCTGCGCCTTGACCTTTGCTATGGTTGAACCCTTGGTGTGTCGGACCTTTGCAGTGGTTGGGTTTTATTGGACCATCTTGGACCTTGGTTCTGGGTTGACCGTTGAAGCTTTTCTGTCTGTGGACCTCATTGGGCCATCATTGTGGTTCGATCTCCACTGTGGTTTGGAGCTTTGCTATGCATGCATGCGATGTTTTTCTATGTTCTTTCCTTCTTTGTGGTTACGGATTTTGGCTGTGGTTGGAGCTTCACTGTGGTTGGATGCAGACCTGTCTAGAAAGAGCGAGGGGATCATTGGGTCTGTTACTCATAGGCCAGGCCTTCCTTGGGGGCCCAGATTTGAAGATGAAAAGGAAATCAAGTAGACAAGACACGAGGAAAATGAAAAGATGCGAAGTAATGGGCCCCGAGTTCGGGATACAAAATAAAATCGAAGAGAATCTAAGAAAATTTGAAAATCCAGTTCCCTTGACGACCTTGAAGATACTAAATCAGTGTTCGATATGGTGGGGGTGGGTCAAAAGGGTCTTATTGAGATTCATCCCTGGGCCCGAGCATTCTCTCTATGGCCCTGCCCCATGATAAGGAGGTGATTCTGTAAACTGAAGGCATCGAATTTCCCATCGGAAATGATCTATTTCTTTTTGCTTGGAAATTCAATGAAATTAGGTGACGCAAGCAAAAATCGTAGCCTACGTTGTCTGTCTTCTCTCGTCGAGGTGCGTCATCGACGGGCCGGTTTCGTCTGCTCGCCATCTTCAGCGTTCAACCTCACTACTGAAATTCCACGCACCCAATTCGTCCAATTAAAAATCCTATGGTACGCGAGCCGCTAAAGGGACCATTTTTTGTCCCTCAACGTTAACAATGGCCCTAGCTGCCGCATGTACGGCGCATCGCCTCATGATCAATGATTGATATGCGAGGGATTCTGAATATGGAAGTTTGTCTGTTGAACAACTAATGCAAACATTGCATGTTCTCAATGAGTGAATTGACGCGTATCCATCACGGGGGGGAAAAATCAGTTCCCATGCACGAGAAGTGTTTAATACTATGTATAAAAACGTGTTTCTTTCGGCGCGATATCTTTAATATACGAATAAGGAGGGAAGTTTGATCTTTATTACGAAAATATCGAGAAAAAAAAACCCTTCTCGGTCACTCACTTCCCGCAATAATTATAAAACACGAAAGAACTTTGTTAAATAATGCCTTTATTGCTTTCATGTTCTTATACCTAATAATAATAATCCCCACTATTCTCAACACGTTCGGGTCGAATTAATTATTATTTACCGTTTTAGTAACGAACTCATACGTCATAAGTATTGAGTTTGACCTTAGCTGAAGAACTTATACTCGGGAAACATCTAAAAAATTTCTTGGAAAAATAATCAATTTCATTAATTTGTGCTAAAAAATTATTCATTCATTAATGACCATTTTTACTTTCGCGCGCTTGGAAGTGAAAGCTTTTTAACGTCTTAAACTCTGCTCCTGATTAATGTCAGGTGTGCTTTTTTATTCGAGACGAAAAACGGTTTTTTATTATTTATTTTCCTCGTATCTTAACCATTTCTAAAACCTGTTTCATTGGTAATTCTCACAATCAGTAATGAAATGATGTGGTGGGTACTTTCCCTAATTTCTAAAAAAAAAAGGCGGAAAAAGGATAATGATACTCCTTTAAATAAAGAAGAGGAAGAAGACTAATCATGCCCCGGGATAGAACAAAAAAGACGAGTAAGGTCCCAATTGCGAGTTAAGGGCCGACCTGCGTGAATATGCCAGTTAATTTTTGCATTTCACGAGTGAAATGTTAGCAATGGCTAACTTTTACAGATATTGTACGGGCGTGAGATCTGAATGTTTACGAAAAGCCACCTAAGAAAAGAATTGATCTGAACTCGTTGGGGGGGGGGGGAGGCTTGAACTTTGCCTCGCTTTTTTATTAAACGTTTTTAAATGTCAATTTTTTTTTTCTGGAACCCCGCCGCTTTCTCACTGATTTGGTCAGCCTTGTCATCTTGGGTTTCAAAATTGAACGAAGATACTGATGTTCTACTTTCAATTTACCTTCTACCTCTCTCTTTCGGATGGGCGAAGTTTTTCTGTTTCGAAACCAATTTTGTGCAACTCAGCGTACCCCTCATTAATAAATCACGTTCTTCTACCGTAGGTTTGCCCAGAAGATAAGCGGTTTGAGCACTTTGAATTATTTGAGCGATTTTTTTTTCCTTTTGCTGGCCTTTTTCTAACCCCTTTAGACGTAAACAGAATATTAATTTTGTTTTTTCTTATTTCGGATTACCCTAATATCTAATATTCTTCTTTTTTGTAGCTATCCAGATTTTCTTCGTATTTTTATTACGTGTTTCACGCTGGCGAAAAAGTTATTTATTGCCCACTTTTTACTCTTAAGATCATAATTGCATTTCTCCCTCGAAACTTTCCACGAAGGATTCCGGTTTTTGAAGTTCGCCCGTATAGACCGCCCCGTTTTAGTGCATTTCATTCTGAAAATTCACTATTGGTCTCGTCGTGATGGTGGCAAACATGGGTCATGTCATGTTTTTTTCACGACGTTTCAGAACCTCTAGAACACGAATTCAGTGGTCTCCAGGATATATATATATATTTCTATATGTTATATATATAATATTATGACCGTTTTCTTGTTAGCACGATAACTCTCGAAGAAATCAATTTAGCGGAACGCGCTTTGGCACAAAAATCAGTAGTCATAAGAGCCCGGTCGGTATTGCATTTGGGCCAAATCGGTTGAGGTGGAGGGGGGGGGAATAGTGGTTGAAATGGTCAAAAAATCACTATAAATCACCAGTTAATTCTAGAAGCATCATATTCGGTACGTATACTCCATGTTAGAGTAGACTTTGATTCCCATTTTATTTTATCTTGGTTTTACCTGACTTTTCACAAACATCTGTACGTGAACAGTATGTTGTACTACCGAGGCTTGGCAATTACGGAAGTTGTTAATTCACTTTTTCATTCAGTTGAAATATTTATTGGGATCCCTGAAATATTCGCCTTCGAACTTTATTATGGAACTATTAATTAGCTGGTATTAATTAGTTAGAGATAGTTGTGACTAAGTGACCAGGTGGGTTCCATTGGAGTTTTTTCTAAACCTAGTGCACGTTTACTCGTTTGAAAAGGTCACTTTGAACACCCGGTTGTCGGCGAATTCAAAAAAGTGACCAGCATGAATTCTTTGTGACGTAAGATAACAAAACCAAGCCTGGCAGGATGAAAATAGAATAGCTCTGCTAGGGCTTCAGTGACATTCAAATTTCTTATGTGCGCACAATTCAGAGGATCCAATCCGTCGTTGTTTCATATTTTATGTGTCTGTAATAATAATATAACTGCAGGCAAAACGCGTAGTTTTATTTTTCGAATGTGCTGCGGTTGGGTTTTCGTGGATGTTCACGAGAGCATACTTATAGGCATTTTGTATACCTGTTTACAATGTCAATGACTAATGAGACCTGTTGATCAACGGAATTTGCTACATACTAGCGCAATGGACTATAAAATGCTCTGAAGTCTTCAGATGGGTTGATGCCGTGATCACGAACAGAAAAGGGGGAATTAGCAGGTGGTGGTTTCTGGACCGAGGTGAATGTGAAATTTAGTTCGCCAGCTATAGGTAGAGAACCTATATACTTCCAGGTGAGCTCAAGGTCATATTGGGGTAGATAAAATTATCGTAAATTTAATAAAGCCTCGTGGGAAACCTCCATAGTACTTCCAATTCCATGCACCCCTCCTACCCACTAAATACCAACTTTATCTACCCCAAAATGCCGGATGGGCTCACTCGGTTGTATATTTAGGCAGTGTAATTGATTATGAAGAAATTGATGATTTGTCGATATTACTGTTTAAGCATTAACTTAGAGAGTTTACTAACGTGAAACTAGCCCATAATAATTAACATAAACCATAGAAATCAACATTCGATTGTTTGGTACTACATAGTGGATGGATGGAGGGCATATCATGGTAAGGTGAGGACGGTTGGTGATGACAGATGACCTATGAAACCTCTTGTTTTTCCACTTCGTAAAACATAATAGACACTGAGGCAAGAATAGTAATTTTCATGATTTCTGCAATTTACTTTATGATTGGTTAATTCGTAAAGAGTGCAGTGAAAATTAAAGATTGTGTCGTGGCAGGTCGCAATCATCCTTCTGAAGAAGCTCCATCACTAACCGTCTTGCACTAAAAATTGACATAATATGCCAATTTCATATTATTTTGTCATACATATTATGTATGAACCTAAAAGTGTGTTACGACACTTGTTGTCAGTGCCGGTTCCAACCATTTGTCTAGGTGGGGGGGGGGGCAATAAGACCCAATTATGCCGCCCCTAAGTGGTGAAGTGGAGGGGGGGTAAGATGCTCTTCCCATAGTCTTTCACTCATATACTGACTTGATCTTTATGCGTCCCACATTTAATTAATTAATTGAGTTTAGATGACCGACCCTTTCTACAGACAGTTATGGGATTACTCCCTCCTCACCACACCACCCTAGTCACAATTGTGAATTCCGATAGGTGCAGTTTGAGTTCCGAGAAAGGATTTCTCACGGGTGGATTCACTCTTTGCGTGGACGCGTGGACTCCCGGGTGGCTCAGTTGTTTAAAGCACCTGCCGCGAAATCAGGAGGTAGTGGGTTCGAATCCCACCTGGGGAGCAATTTTTTCTCTGACCTCAAAACAAGTAAAAAGTGGCAAGTATTTCATTTCAAGATTAATTTCTTTATTTTCGGCTCCCCACTCCCTCAAATTCACAGTTGTGACTACGGTGGTGCGGTGAGGGGGGAGTAATACCATAATTGTCTGCAGACAGGGTAATCTAAACTCAATTAATTCATATGTATAGAGTATAATGTACATATAATTTGGGCCACACAATAAGTCTCACTCACTCTCTTTCACTCTTAGCAAGTACCAGAATATGGGCCTCAAGTGAGCCTACGTTGAGTTTCGCGTTTGAAAGAGGGTCGCTCCCACATCTCAATCGCTCTTTAAAATGATCAAAAACCCTGGAAATTTATATTGTAAGCGCGTGAAATCGGTGAAGTTGGCCTTTTTTAGGAAGCAAATCCCGCGAAATAGGTTTTTCTGATGAACAAGATTCGCGTTTGGTTTTCGAAAGATATACGAAAGAATTGTTTATTTCAAAGAAAGCCAAAAGCGAAATTAGATCTTGAATTAGCCAAAACCGTGAAATTTGATTCTGTTAGTTACAAATTCGCGTAATTTGGACTCCGAAAGATGCCATTTACATTGCATTCCATTACATGGCATTTTAAAAGGGCCAAAACCCGTGACAATTAAGTTAAAATTAAAAAATGTGCGATGAAGTAAAAACAAGCAGGTACATACTAAAAAGCATTGAACGCCGCACTAGAGAGAAGCGTTTGTAGGTAAATGCCGCGCGCATGTCGCTCAATTCGAAACGATAAATAATATGTTAACCTTATTGTACCTGCACGGATTATGTAACGTTCGATTTTGAGGTGTTGAGACCCGATACAGCGAACCCCTACCGAATACCTCCCCCCAATCCAGTTCCAGACAGCATTCTGTTTAAATGATCTTTGAGTTCTCGTTTGATTTATTATGGAGCATAACACGGATGCTTTATTTCATTTAAAATCTCTTCCCCCCCCCCCCGTCTCTTTAAGCATGTATAAACGTTGGCGTTACTTTGTTATGTTGGCCTACCTTGTGTGTTTCAGTTAATCAGAGAAGAAAATATTTTTGATTTCTGACCAACCAATCGAATTAATGTTGCTTTTGCAGTCGTTGCTGCTCTAGAAGTTACAAGTATCTAGAACTGAGACTTTCTCGCGGACCGTGAATTCTTTTTTGATTCTTTGATCCTTTTAAAAACTAATTTTCAATAGGCAATTGACTACCTCCGAAATGGGAAAACGGACTGTGCTAAAATGAGGAAATCTGGATTTCGGCGCCCTTTGTTTCGAGTGAAATATTGGACTCAAATAACATTTTAATTTTCATGTTCAATATGTCATTTGAACAAAATGTATAGTCCTACTTGCATGAAAACGATTAGCCTAGTCGTGTTCTGCTTGCTAATCGTTCAACAAGTCACGCTTTTTCAATAAAAGTTCCTGAACTTAAATGGGAAAACAACTGTTTCCAAGTTTCAGGTTTGGTTTGTATTCTGATTTAAAGCTTTATCAAATTGTTCGTGCAATAGCGAAGTACCTTCACATCTAGTGAAAATGGATCCCTGTCCCTGTAAAGGCTCAAAAGAACCTGCCTCCCCCTCACCACCATACCATCTTTACGCTCCCAGTTCGAAGCCTTTCTTTTTTCGGTAGTATTTGGAATTTGTTTTAATTAGCGCGTTTGCACCTTTTTTATTACTTTCGTCTCGTGAATTATTTATCGAACAAAACAGTTACGCTTTTGATTTCAGTCACGGTCAAGGCCTCACGATTAACAGACGTGCTTTACGAAGAATTTTATCTCGAAATTCAAATCTCTTGAAAGGTGTATTTTTTTTCTAGAGTGAAAGGAAAGCTCTCAGGCTACGTGAAATAATTTTTGTCGGTATTAAATATTGCGTAAATAGTGGGGACAGAACTTATAACTGACACTATCCCTAGGGAGGACCGAATGAGAGCAGGACGTGAGCTTTTTTTCCACTTGCGAAAGATCCTCTTTAGGTTGACAATGTTACCTATTAAATTGGTCGATGTTGCATCAACTTTTCTTTTCATTTTGTCTTGGTTTCAGCATTAGTTTATCAAGAGTTTTTTATTTATTGAAAAATACTATAACTTTTGCTTCCCTAAATTAGGAACTAACATCTCTCGGACGAATATACTTTAGGAGACCGCCTGTCGGACGTCTGTCCACAAAGAACTATACACACACGCTGCAGGGAATGTGTTGCCGCCTCTGCTATTATTACATAAGGATTGCGATGATAGGGGAGAAAGCCCTTTTTTGCATCCTTGCCGACATCTTATCTTAAAAGTTGTTAAGTAGTGCGACAGTACCTAACGAATAGAAGGGAAAACTGGCAAAAACTGCTTTGTAAGCAATTACTTGAAATTGACTCGATCTGGGACGTTGAACTCCGATCAAACGATTTTTTTTTTTTTTTTTTTTTTTTTTTTTTTTTTTTTTCAGAATTTTTGAAACCGAATTTAGGCTAGTGGGACGAAGAGAGAGCATTTTGGTAATTTGCCAGAAATTTTCATGTGCCGGTTAGCCAGTAGGTGAAGTTTGGTCCTTCGTTATAAATAATAATGACGATAATAAAAGTAATCAACGTTTGCAAGGATGTACCTACTGCTGGGCACAAATTACCTACTCCATAATAATTGTCATACTTCAAAACAATGAATCTATTATCCTAATGCGGTACTTACAGGAAGCTGAAGAGTAGTAGCGTTCGGCTCATGACCAAGTCCGACGCACCGGTGAGTATCGTATTAGTTCGTGTCGTCAAATTTTCCCCGAAAATGGTTGTAACGTCACAACAAACTGCGTCGGCTGTGCGGCTACTTTCCGGGAATTCGCGCTTATGACTTTTGTCTTCTCTCTCTCACTCTCTTTCTGTTATACTTCAAGCCCGGGCTCTTATTTCCTCGGCGACTTTCTACCGTATGAGAAGAGTGTTGTGTATGCCCTCCTGTGCTTTGACGCGCGAAGTCGTCAAGAGACCCCTCTCGCAGGCTTGTACTCTTGTGGATCAAGTTGAGGGGAGAAGAGTTTTTAGGGGATTGGATTATTAAAAGTCCAAGAAAAGGGAAACGAGAGCGAATGAGAGGGAGGCAACGATATTTTTTTTAGACGGTTGAGATTGAGACTCTTATTAATCCTACGCTTTAAAAGATACTTGGAAGGGGTAGTAATGGTCTTTACATATATTTAAGATTCGCTTATTACATAAATCAAACAAAAACTTCTTTGGCGGAGGGTAAGTACCCTGTCAAAGATAATGGTGGAAGAACTTAATTTTGTTCTTGATCTCTCTTTCATATCGTACCTTCTCGCAGTATGCATAGTCTGCAGTTCTGCATAGATCCAAAAGAATGAATGAGGTTGTCATTTTTTCTCCTCTCTCTATAACATCCTACGCTAACTCACGCACTTCCTCATTTCGCTTTTATAGCGAAGATGTTATCGCCCTCGTGTCTTCTTCGATCATACACCCGCAGGGAGGTTGTCGTTATAATACGTATTCCTTGGAAGATCATTGATACCTTTGAAATGTTACGAAATAATTTGAAGATCCCTTTTTTGAGCTCCACAATCGTATATTTGTTTTGGAAAAGGTTAATGAATTCTTTCAGGGAGCTATTATAAAAAGAAATGATTTATGTATGTTTTTGTTGTTCATAAATGTCTTGACTAGGTCATACGATGTTGCGTATAGTCCATTTACTCCTTTCAGACGCAAGCATATTCGTATGTAATTTTCTCCATGGAGTGCCTCAGGAAGAACGTTCGGTCGTTTAGACGTTCAGGACAAACTTTTTTAGTTCCGTTGTTGTGCGACTAACTTGAGAGGAAAATGATCGATTTAACGGGTGATGCTTATAGTAAGGGAAGAAGGAGGCCAAGGGTTTCACCAGGCTTAGGGCGCTCGGCCACTTCATAAAAAGGCCCGAAAACTGGCAATTTTTCCGAAATTAAGACCCGAAACTATCCGTTTCATCGAAAACTAAGCCCCGAACCTGTATTTTTACTAAAATCAATACCCAAAACATGCATTTTCGCCGGAAATAAGTCCCGAAAGTCGCGTTGCCGCAGATTTTGGGCCACAAAACTTCCAATTTCCCCGGTATTTGCCAGACTCTGGGCTCTGTAAGGTACAGTAGAGCTAGCTAGTTCGATCCGCCGCCACGAAAAATTCTCAAAAACTCCGAATTTTCCTGAAAATAAGACCCTGAACTTGCAGTATCACTTGAATTAACACCCTAAAGACTGGCAACATTTAATTTCGAAAATAATCAGCCAGGAAACTTGTAATTTTGTTCAATTAGGACCCGAATGTGCAAACTCTCAAATATTCAACTCTAAATGTTGCAATTAGAAGGCTATTCGTCTGGGTTTGGGGCACATTCGGGACCGGCTAGCTCAGGGTCCGTGACGTCTAAAAAAAAAATCGGTCCTGAAACGTGCAATGTTGCTCAAATAAGACCTGAAACTTGCAATTTCGCAGGAATTGTGCTGGAAACATACAATTTCAGATATATTTCCTTCCAAATCGTTGCAATTATGTTGAGGGTACGGCGCGGCGCGGCGTATGGTCATCGCCGGCCTACGACGCGTTCCTTCGTGGCGCGAATCGGCGTTTCGTAAATTTTTACGGTGAATTAGCGTTTTTCAAAATTGTTCATTAATTTAATTAAATTTCAATATTATTTTGTTCTTTTAAGGGCAAAATGTTCAGTTTTAATGCTAATTATAGCTAATTAAATCTGGCGTTTGAAGGGGCAAGACTTTTCCGGTTGTAGCTGATGGTTTCGAACAAAAACGTGTTGAACAAGAGTGAGCATCACTGAGCAAGCTGCCCACTCTTGTCCTCCTGCTGGCTATATACGCACTTGGCTTGTGTATTATATGTATAAGCAGGTACTTTTTCCGTGCGACCCTGTGCCAGCTGGCACGCTCAAAACATAATCCTCGCGATTCAGCGTCTGATATACTGCTGCAAGCGCTCAAAGCATACTCGCCCGCAGCGCACTCAACATGACACGTGCTTACCATGGTGTTCCTAAAATAGACATGATCCTCTATGAAAAACTTGCGATCCGATCTCGTACAGACAAGATGTACGGTGAGCCTTAATAGCGCAGTGGCAACAATATTAGTACGTCAAGACAGCACCTGATGTCTCCAACATTATACCTGCGATTTAGTAGGGGTAGGGCATGTGAATGCATCACTTACGCCTACTATCCTACACCCTGTGATAACAGCTCCCACTGAACACGGAAGCTTCAACTACAAATTCCTTGTTTCTATATCGGAGCCTGGACTCGCTGGTCTGCCCTTGTGGCTATAACGAAACAAGACAGGCCCGCATGTTTTACACTGATTTCCGTGTCATCTGCTGCTGCTCCAATGTTGATATTTCACGGACAAAACTAGAGGATAGGTCGTTTGAGATGGACTGCCAATTGCTTTACATATTGTATTCGAATTCATCGTGTTTTGAGTCTTATCAATTTAGGTACTGGAGATTTCTACCCCTTCAAACACGAGTGGTTCGGTCGTTATGATTGTTTTATTTTTAGGGGTTGAAAAGTTATTCAAAAGCAGTTCTTAACTTAACGGTTGAAATTCAACCAAAATCCTACAGCGTCGGTTGCATCAATTAGTGTTATAGCTAATACCGCAATCAGTCTCCACCGGCGTCATAGAAGAGAGAGCCGTTTAAACGGTTCATACTCGGATTCGCTAACTCTTGTGACTGTGTGCCGTTTGTTGGAAGGCGGGGGACAGCCTTTCCCGTGGGTACAATTTTCTCTGCCCACGACGTGAGCGACCTTCAAATATACGCTTAAGGTTGGTACGTATATCTAGATAGGAAAAAGTAATTGATAATTGTTATTGAGAAATAACAAAGCGGCGAACGTTTTCAAGCCTCGCCTTTTTCTGTTCGGATGATCGGCTGTTTGGTGATCGAACATGTGTTAAGGCGCTCTATTCTCATTAAAACGCCTTACTGGTCAGCTAGATCTATTAAACTAGTTAAAAAGCGTGAATCAGTCAGTAGAGAAAAAAAAAAGTCGTTGGGAACTTGACAGTTCTAAAGAATTGGTCTTAAACCGCGTTTTTCCTGACGATTGCCGTGGCAATGAAAAACCTACCCGTTTTTATTTTTTCTGTTAAGTACATGTTCATCTAATGGCGTTTTTCATTCAATGCAATACACTAGTGTGTTGTAAGTTTTCCCACCCGTATTCTCTGTATTGAAACATATTTTTACGAAGAGGACGCTGCCCTGGACTTGTGTAGTGTGTTGAATGGAAATCGCCATAAGTCCACTTAGTAGTGAGAGTACTCTTTGAAAAAAAAAAAGACTTAATAGGATCAAATTGTAAGTTAAAAAGGTGTGGGCTCGTTTCGGTTCTCATTATACAGTTTTAAAGCATTCGGGAAAAGAGGTGAAAAGATTGAAACGGAAACGAAAAGTCATTCCTCCTTCTGAGTGGGTTTATACTTCCACGCCCATCAAGTCTCCGTTGTCCATAAAAATTGGTCCTTTCTCGAATTAGATAATAGAGGGTCCTCTAAAAGTCGGGTATATAAGCAGGTCGTGCAGCTTACGAGTTTTTCAACAAACAGAGGGTTTTATTGTTACGTAAAAATATGAATGTTTGATACCGGCAATTAAGGAAACCGGAGCGTTTTTTCTCCCCTTCTATAGGAAAAGGTTGGCGGAGGCCTAGCTTTTGTGTCGTAAAAAAAAAACGAGTGAAAGTAAGAAAAACAGCCTGAACATTTTTGACACGTTTTTAATTGAAGGAAGACGTAATTGAACTGAAATTGTACACATCCGATTAGTCGTGCACCAGTCCTATTGTCCGGGGGCAGTCTCTGTGAGAATTTCGTAGCTGAATCCCTTGTCTTGAGTCAAATGGGTGGAATTTCGAATGAAAAGAATCACTTTTTCCCATGTCATCTATTGGCAGAAAAGAAGCTTTTGGCGTGTAGATGCCTTTATTTTTTCTTCCTTCTAAGTTCGTTTTCCTTTTTCCTTTCTTCCTCTCATTTTTATCAACAAAAGAACTGTTGTTATGTAAACACGCACATACGGCTGGAGCTTCTTCAAAAGACGAATATTTGCTTTCATACCATTGTGCAAAACTATTTTCTTCGTGGTGAAAGTTTTTATTATTATTATTATTATTATTTTTCCACCTTCCTTCTTTTTTATCATTTCCCAAGGTCAAGGGTAATATTTTTCTTTCTTTGTTACAATTGGCAACAATTCTAGATTCTAGTTCGAGTCTCCGTCTTCCGTAAAACCCCTTTTAAAATTATGAATGTTTTTCGTATTTAGCCTAGAACTGCGCAGCCTCCCCTCGCCTTCTCTCAGCCAGTGATTCATTCGTAGACTAGCATATTGATTTGCACTGGAAGAAACAATTTAAAGCGGAGCTAATTAGCTTTAGGCGGGGATTGAGGATGCGATGCGGTCAGGGGTATACTGGGGTGGGGCTTGTGTAATGCATCGTCCCACAGTCGCATTAAGAGAAAGAAGAAAATTTCAATCCTCAGAGCCGAGTTGGTGTGAGTTAACGATTCAAAGAAGTGTTCGAATTAGTGCCTTTTTCGTATCTCCTCCTGTGGAGCAACCGTATGCCCACTTTTGAAAATTACATATAGGTGACTTGTTAAAGGGTGCACAAGAATGAGGATTTATGGTTGTCCGGTGATTCCATTGGCACTAGAGCGGCACGTTATAAATGATGCATTGCATGTGATATAACGTATTAACACCCCGCTTGCTCAGTACAGAGTGATCTTGTTTAATGCGCCCATTTATTCCCTTCTGGATCGTGAAGAAATCTTGTGGGGCTAGAAATCGTGGTGAGGGTTTTGACCTTGGCAGTTCCAAGAAAAATATCGAAAAACTTCTTTCGAAGCATCTTCAATATCTCGAACATCGAAAATTGGTATTTGAAAGGGGTTTGCGACGATCAGCCTTGCTCCACTAAAAGTGACATCACCCGACTCCTCAATTTTACATTTCGCCACAAGTCGCAAGAATAAGACTACAGAATTGAAATCATAGGGTCCGCGTTGGTAATTTTATTCAGTGTCTTGGTGTTAATAATTGAAGTACAACTTGTTCGTTGATAACGACATGAAAGTAGTCTGCAAGCTCCGAGTGATTGCCCATTGCCCCCCCTCCACCCTGTCCATCTCTCTGCGACAGTTTGACGGCATAGATAGCATCATCCATGCACGTTTTAAAATACGTGAAGGTGTAGAGTTCTGGAGGGGAAAGAGCGAACAAGTTTCAATTCAAATTCGATTAAATTATGAGCTTTATGATGATGTAGCTCTTCATGGATTTGAAGGTAAGTGATCCTGGATTCGAGTAGTCTATAGGTTCGGACGGTTTTCCCCACTGTGTATTGCTAAATTGCCGGATTTGTAAAGTGGCTGACGGATTTTTGTAACGGGATTTCGGAATCGAGCAATGATTTTTATCATTATAATAATAAGTACCTATATGAGATAAATTCTATTTATTTTGATAACTTTAAACATAGACAACTAAAATTTAGCTGTGTATTATGAATATTGACCGTCGTTTGGTGCTTTTACTTGATTTTAGCCGTAAAAATAGAGCTTTTTATCAATTTGGTCGTGAAGTGGAGCATTTTTTTTCAATTTTATATGCAAATGATAGCCTGTTCTCTGATTTAAGCGAGGGATCTCAATTTTGTCGCAAAGAATTTTTCATTTTCAATTTTAGCCGTGAACTAGCGTTTTATCATAAATTTTAACCGCGAGCATTTTATAAAATTTCTGCCGCGGATTAACGCATTCTCTCACTTCTAGCCATAAATTGACACTTTTTCTCATCTACAGCCACGAAGTTGCCTCCAGAAACTACGAATTGGCATTTTCTTGATTTTTGTCACGAATCAGCGATTTTTCTCTGTTTCAGCCGTAAAAGAGTCTCCATACATTATGAATTAGCAACCACAAAGATCATCGAGATTCGGGAAACCGCTAATTAGTGATTTTTTTTTTCTCGCGGGTTTTATCAATTTTAGCCGCAAATTTACGTTTTTATTTTCATTTTGGCCATGAATTCACGCGTTATCTCAATTTTAGCCGCGAGTAACCGTTATATCCCGGTTTCAGAAGCGAATCAGGGGTTTTTTTCTAGTCAATAATTAGCGAATTTTTCGCTAACTATTTTTCGCGAAACCGTGAATTAACGTTTTTTTCCATTTGTGCCGTGAATTAGCGTGTTATGGTGATATTACACGTGAGAGTAAATCTCGAACTCACGAGTTGTCGGGAAAAATCACCAGATTTCAATCAATCTGAAGCGGTTTTTCTTAATTTTAGCCGATGATTAGCGGTTTATTTTTAGCCGCAAATTTAAGTAGTTATTTTTATTTTAGCAGTGAACTCAGTGGCGTACCCAGAGGGGGGGAACGCCCCTCCAGGAGGCCGTTTTTAGCCAAATTTTTGCGAAATTCGAGGAATACGAAGGGCATTCAATACAACACCTGCGCGCTGGTTCTTTGTAGTCTCCGGACTGCCGGAATCGCCCCCTCCGGAAGGATTTCTAGGTACGCCTCTGCGTGAACTACCGCTTTCGTCGTAACGCCGACAACATAAGGGATCCCTTCTTTAGGCTTAGTAAAACTAAGTCAAGCTTTCTTGGGCGTTCCGTGGGCTTTTATAATAAACTGCCGGTTCGTGTTCGGAGTTTGTCTGCGGATGATTTCCGTAAGACCGTCCGCGAGGTGCTTCTGAGAAAGGCCATTTATAAGCATTCAGAGTTCTGCTGGGATGATTCCGACGACTTGCCTAGTGCAAAATAATCAATTTAGAAATCATATGACGACCAAAGTACTTGCTGTACCACGTGGAAATAAATTATTATTATTTTTATTATTATTTATCTCAATTATAGCCGCGAATTAGCGTTTTTTATCAATTATACAGGAGCGACGCATTTCATAAAATATACATATGTATAGTAGCCATGGATTCGCGTTGTTTCCTCAGTTTCAGCTGCAAATGAGAGATTTTTCTCAATTCGCCCTTTTCCCTTGTTTTAGCAGCGAATTAGTGGTTTTTTCCTTTTCTAGTCAAGATCTAGCCATTTTCTCTTATATACATACTGTTTAGTCATGAAATATCCTTGGCGTAAACGCAATTTGCGTTTATTTTTCGTTTATCATTTTTTTTAATATTAATATAGTTTTTTTTTTTTTTTCATTTCAGCCGCGAGATTACTCCATGAACTCTGTGTTATTGATATTGATAGTTTGATCGCTTAGACTACGAGGGTTAGTAGGAAATGCATGCATGAAACTGTAGCCGTAGGAGCCTAGGTTGTCTGTCTTCCCTCGTTGAGGTGCGTTAGAAACGAACCGGTTTCGGCTGCTCGCCATCTTCAGCGTCTGTATGCACAATTGAAACTGTCTCAGTTTCAAAGTTTCAGTTGTACTTCCATACGCTGAAGATGGCCAGCAGCAGAAACTGGTTTCCCTTTCGAAGCCCCTCAACGAGGGAACACTGACAACGTAGGCTCTATGCTCCAAGCGCTACAACTTTATGCATGCATGTCAATAATAGTTAATTAGGCAAAGTTTGATGATCGCCCGCTGTTTCTGTTTTATCCTTTGGCAAAACACTTGTGTGCGAGCCATATCCCACTGCTTAATCCGCGCTTCATGTGAGCAATGAGCATTAAGGCCCGTTTTCACCAACGCCGATCAACAACTAATCACGATTACAATAGCATTTTGTATCAGAAATATTATGGTCACAATGGCAACTAA
Source organism: Corythucha ciliata (assembly GCA_038030265.1). Lineage (NCBI taxonomy): Eukaryota > Metazoa > Arthropoda > Insecta > Hemiptera > Tingidae > Corythucha > Corythucha ciliata. The sequence goes on along the minus strand of CM075942.1, from coordinate 28,137,882 downwards.
TCGCGATCGATTCTAAACTTTGTAGGTGAAAACGGGTCTAAGGCGTCATTCACACTGAACTAGCAAGCTGCATGTGGCATGGCAAGAGCCACAATGCAGCATGTCACATGCCACACCTACGTTCACACTGAAATTGCACTTTATGTATTCTTTCCTCCTACTCACAACTCAAGTTTTTGTATTTATGTACTCAGTTCTTCGTTTTCGCTTGGCGAGGGTATTGATGAACCGAGGATCTAATTCGTCTGATGACGACGTTACCACGTTGGTTGATGAAAAAAAAAAAAAAAAAATACAAAAGTGGCAACCTTCTCCTCATAGGCGAAACGTCGAAAAAACAGTCCTTCTATCGGACCCAGAGAATTAATTCATCATCCAGAAAAATTTCAACTTTTCTACAAAATGACGATTTCGTTGTTCAAAGCGGTTAAGTGAACAAAAAAGATGACACGGGGGAAAAATGAGGCGAGAAAGCAAGAGCCGCCTCGCCTCGAGTCGGAATACTCACCCGCATAACGCATGGCACGCTTGCGCTTAGACTCTTGTCTGTAACTCTGTCTCACGCTTGTAACTCTGTGTTAGTGGTTTTTCTAAATTTCAGCTGTATGTATAGACTAGCCACCATAGACCGCGAATTCGCAAATGCTTCTCTATTCGCCCCTATTAATTAGTTTCGAATGAACGCTTTTTTCGGAATTTCGTTCCTAAATTCACGAACATAAATCCCAAAAATCCCTATTCGTCCATTTTCAAGCTTTCCAGGGGCCTCCTCGTCAGAAGAGAAGTCCTGTTCTATCTGCCCCTTTTTACCACTATATGGCTTAGGCACGCACTCAGTTGACGGATTTTTAACGGGATGGAATACATTTTGACGGATTTCTGACTGAATTTCGAACTTGACTTGACGGGAAAAGCCAAATGTCAGTTGGCAACGCTGATTTTCACCCATTTTGCATTGTAGAGGTACCTATTTGCTATTATTACTAACCAACCTTGTCTCGACATCCGGTTCATTTTCATGGAGGAGTATTTACGGATTTTTTTTCCTCTTGGGAGTGATTTCACGAAATTTTTTGAAATTCATTCTGTTATTTTGTAGTATCGTGTGCCATTTTGTAGTGTAGTGCCACTGCTAATTCGCCATCTATTCAGTCAGTATACCTATACCTTTGAGTTGAATCAGTCGAGAAACACGAAAGTTATAGGATGTCTGCAATCTGCAATGGTACACCGCTGTGAGAAATATTGGGTAGTTGCATCCTGTCGTATCACAGCCAAATTTCGACAGAATGCACTGTCACCTAAGTGGATCGCTCATAGGAGTCATAGGTGTTGGGTGCTCAATTGTATAACATAGGTAGTTTGCAGGGTTTTTGAGCGCTCTGCGAGAACCCCCCCCCCCTCTTTTTTTCTTCAATATAAGAGCCAAGCCGCTTTTGCATCAGTACACATCAGAAACCCTCTCGTAGAATGGAAAGCTTCGTTTGTTTCCTTTTTAACGTTTTCCTTTCGCTTCGGTGTGAAGTTTGTTTACTTCAATCGAGCTTTGTCCAAACAAGTGAAATTAATGTCTTTTACCAAATATATGAGAAATGCGAAGTTGAAGAAAAATTCAACTTTCATTATATTCAGGGTGTTCATGTATATGGTGTTCATGAATTATAGCTGGACACTGGACAGAAGAAAACCAGCTATGGGGCACATCATTTGTCTATGACTATTTGGAGTTTTTGGAAATTCCGCTTTGGTTTCGAGATAACAGACATTTTATGATTTTTTCATGAATTCCCTTTTTCCCCGAATTTTAAACTAATCGAGCTTAAATTATTAATTAAGAAGATGAAAAATATATAATTAGGTTAGTCAAAAAAATAAATAAAATAAGAAAACAATAGTTTCTTCGGTTATAATGATTAAAAAAAAAAAAACTTGAATTCCACGTTTCCTGTTTTCAAGTTTATTGCTTATAATATGTATCTCAACGGAAAAATACTGTAACTATGAACCTTTACACATTGTTAGAAAGCATACAAAATAAGAAAGTTTTCCCACTGATTTCAAATTATTTCTTCCCTATATGGCGAAGAGGTGAAAATCGCGTCGGAAAAATGTATGGAAATGTGAGTCACCAGTTTCTTTCGTAAATCGGCTGCTCTCAAGTATGATACGAAGGTAATTTTCAGCCGAAAGTTGACACATTTTGAAGGGAAATTTCCGCTCTTTCCAATGAGCTGATCAGTTTTAGGCTAGTACCTTTTTATGAGCGCATGGCAAGCATTTAAGTGAAAAAATTTCGCTCCGGCAGCTGGCGGTCGGAAAGAGTGCATTTCATTCCGTATACGGATACCCTAAGCCGACCCAGAAGTAATATTTTTGATACCATAATTTTAGAGCGCTAAGATGAACTAGTGAAGTTCAACGCTATTTTTACACTTCCACACCGGAAGGACCACCCCCACCACCTTGAATTTTTCGAAAAATTAAAATGGGAATCAAAGGCTACTATAACATGGAGTATACGTACCGAATATAATGCTTCTAGAATCAACTGGTGATCTATAGTGATTTTTCGACCATTTAACCCCTATTCCCCCCCCTCCACCTTGACCGATTAGGCCCAAATGCAATACCGACGGGGGTCTTATGAGTACTGATTTTTGTGCCAAAGCGCGTTCCGCTAAATTGATTTCTTCGAGAGTTATCTTGCTAACAAGACCACACGCTTACTTCCACTCCGGGGGCAACACCCCCTCCCCTTCGACTTTTTAAAAAAATTAAAATGGGAATCAAAGGCTACTCTAACATGGAGTATACGTACTGAATATGATGCTTCTAGAATCAATTGGTGATTTATAGTGATTTTTTGACCATTTCAACCCCTATTTCCCCCCCTCCACCTCGACCGATTTGGCCCAAATGCATTACCCACCGGGGTCTTATGACTACTGATTTTTCTGCCAAAGCGCGTTCCGCTAAATTGATTTCTTCGAGAGTTATCGTGCGACCATAATATTATATACAGGGTGTTTCAGGAGGAATGTGCAATACTTTGCCGTGTTGTAGTACGCACCTGGACGCACCAAAAATACCATATGAACATATGGTCGAAAGTGGTTACCTTACGAGATATCGGCATTTTCCTGTTTTTCACGCTCTTCGTGACTTTTTTACACTAAGAGCGGGTTCACAGCTCGCAATCCAAGTTTAGACAAAAACTAATGACTGATTCGGAAAGAACAGGAAATTTCCTTCTCGAATCTGTCATTAGAATGGGTTTTCGGAGTTAATTTGAACATGTAATCTGCATGCAAACACAGGAAAAATGAAATGCCAAAAATAGCAGGTGAATTTCAAGGTGGCCTACGTCAGCTGTTATATGAATTCACGAGTGGCAAAATTGATGAAAACTTCTCCATTCGATGGCCTTTCGAATGGTGTGTTACAAACCGTATTTACGTGAACCATGAGGGCAGCAGGCACGCTAGAAACAGAAAAAACGTAGGAAAATGGTCGTATTGGAGCGATAATCACTTGGGATTATGTCCTTAGCGGACCCCTGTAATTTGCAAAATAAGACGGCTATGGGATATGGTGGTATGCTAACTTCATCTAGGGGCGGTGAGACATGAATTCAAATGTGAAGGATAGTTTCTCAGCCCCCACCCCTACGGATGGATCCATAATTATTGTTACTTCAACCACTTGTCACCGCCGGCCGTCAAGCCCGGAGATGGTGGTAGATTCCTTGTCCTTGACTCGGCGTTGACACTAATTTTTACACTTCCCTTGAGAATCACGCCAAGTCTCCCGTTCTTTAATGAAAAGAGTCCAGAGACCCGTCACATAAGAAGCGTGGTCGACTTTTTAAGCATTTCATACCTCCTGTGGACATGAAAAATAATTCTAGCCATCATGAGAGGGGGTTATGATGGTGATGGAAGGGAGCGGGAAAACCACATGGGTCCCAGATTACTACTATCTGCGTGGCTATAGCTATATGTATCAAAAATTATTGATTCATTAGAAGGGAGGGGGGGGGTGAGCACTCTGTCCTTCTTAGTAGAGCACGCCGAGAGGCCATACCGCCGTTGAAATGAAGTTACTCCCATAGACTGAATCGTATTTTGAAAATTAGAGGGTCTGCTAAGGACATAATCCCAAGTGATTATCGCTCCAATACGACTATTTTCCTACGTTTTTTCTGTTTCCAGCGTGCCTGCTGCCCTCATGGTTCACGTAAATATGGTTTGTAATACACCATTCGAAAGGCCATCGAATGGAGACGTTTCCATCAATTTTGCCACTCATGAGACCATAAAACAGCTGACGTACGCCACCTTGAAATTTACCTGCTATTTTTGGCATTTCATTTTTCCTGTGTTTGCATGCAGATTACATGTTCAAATTAACTCCAAAAACCCATTCTAACGACAGATTCGAGAAGGAAATTTCCTGCTCTTTCCGAATCAGTCATTAGTTTTTGTCTAAACGTGAATTGCGAGCTGTGAACCCGCTCTTTGTGTAAAAAGATCACGAAGAGCGTGAAAAACAGGAAAATGCCGATATCTCGTAAGGTAACCACTTTCGACCATATGCTCATATGGTATTTTTGGTGCGTCCAGGTGCGTACTACAACATGGCAAAGTATTGCACATTCCTCCTGAAACACCCTGTATGTATACAGGGTGTTCATAAATTACCTCGACAGAGAAAGTATGGTGATAGTACACCTCATTTGTGATCGAAATTACTATTTGAGGTTTTTTGTAATTCCTCTTGGTTTTCTAGATATCGTCAATTTCGTGATTTTTTAGTGGCCCTCTGTTTTTTTTCGACAAGTGACTAGTACGGCATCACCAACAGGTGCTAGACTAAAAGTAAATAGCTCATTGAAAAGAGCACAAAATTTCCTTCATTATTGGTCCTCTACTCAATAAAATTACACCAAGGCCCTAGCCGCTAGGGCATGAGATATCCGAAGGAAACTCGTTATTCGCATTTCTGCCCAATTTTCATAAGCGATTTTCACCATTTCGTCAAAGGAAAATATTTTTTTGCATTCATAGGGAAAACTTCCTTATGATGTTAGCTTTCCAATGACGTACAACAGTTACCAGTTTTCACCATCTAGTGAAGAGGTAGAAGCAATAAACAAGTCCAAAACTGAAAAATAACCCGCAATGAGGACCCTTTGAATGAGGTAAAACCAGCTCTGACTACTCGTTTCCAACGGATGAGACATACGGGTTCAAGCGGTCAGCTAAATCTATCGCTAATTTACGTTGGTGAGTTGAAATTGAGTGGTGGTGAAGCTTAAAATATCGTTAGAGGATTGGGTTTTATGTGGTCACCCTGAGCCGCAACCCACGAACGCGAAAATCGAATGCAAAAATCGGCCCTCCGCACATTTGCATTAGATGCACGTTGCACCTCCAGTCGCCGCCTCTGGATTCTCGGGAAAAAATGCCGCTAGCGGGATCCAAGGACGATGAATAAGAAATAACACTATCCCGTCCTAGCAACCGCATCTTGTGGCATTTTCACACGGTTTCGTAATACGGCCCCTGGTCGCAACTGGTTGTTGGTAGACCAGCTTTAGATGACCTAGTAAATAAAAATCCATGGGTCGTTGGGGGTCAGGACAGGACTTTTCGGTGAGCACCTTACTGGTCCATGAAGCCAAATCCGCTAGCGATATTTTAGCTTCACCACCACCGCTAAGTTACGCTGATTTACATCGGCGAGTAGTGGATTGTCCTGACAACAAACCACCCTTGGATTTTTATTTATTAGGTCATCTAAAACTGGTCTACCAAAAACCAGTTGCGACCAGAAAGGAGCTTGAGAATCGCACGTATTCGAGAATCGTGCGAGTAAATCCAGAGGCGATGACTGGAGGTCCGCATTTATGCGGAGGGCCAATTTTTGCATTCGACAACAAGGAGAAAACCTAGAATCCCAGAAAAATCCATGGCGGGTTGGGGGTTCAAGGTGACCACCTTACTGGTCCATGAAGCCCAATCCACTAACGATATTTTAAGCTTCACCACTACCCAATTTCAACTCACCAACGTAAATTAGCGATAGATTTAGCTGACCGCTTGAACCCGTATGTCTCATCCGTTGGAAACGAGTAATCAGAGCTGGTTTTACCTCATTCAAAGGGTCCTCATTGCGGGTTATTTTTCATTTTTGGACTCGTTTATTGCTTCTACCTCTTCACTAGATGGTGAAAACTGGTAACTGTTGTACGTCATTGGAAAGCTAACATCATAAGGAAGTTTTCCCTATGAATGCAAAAAAATATTTTATTTTGACGAAATGGTGAAAATTGCTTATGAAAATTGGGCAGAAATGCGAATAACGAGTTTCCTTCGGATATCTCATGCCCTAGCGGCTAGGGCCTTGGTGTATTTTTATTGAGTAGAGGACCAATAATGAAGGAAATTTTGTGCTCTTTTTAATGAGCTATTTACTTTTAGTCTAGCACCTGTTGGTGATGCCGTACTAGTCACTTGTCGAAAAAAAACAGAGGGTCACCAAAAAAACACGAAATTGACGATATCTCGAAAACCAAGAGGAATTCCAAAAAACTTCAAATAGTAATTTCGATCACAAATGAGGTGTACTATCACCACGCTTTCTCTGTCGAGGTAATTTATGAACACCCTGTATATATGCATTCTGGAGACCACTGAATTCGTGTTCTAGAGGTTCTGAAACGTGAAAAAACCATGACATGACCAATGTTTGCCACCATCACGACGAGACCAATAGTGCATTTTTCAGAATGAAATGCACTAAAAAGGGAATTCATTAAAAAATCATAAAATGTCTGATATCTCGGAAACAAAGAGGAATTTCCAAAAACTCCAAATAGTCATTTCGATGACAAATGATGTGCCCCATAACTGGATTTCTTCTATCCAGCTAATTCGTGAACAACTGTAATTGGGTGTTGACTTTTCTGTTATCGTAAATTATTGGAATGCCATTACGTAGCAAGATATTAAAATTGTAGCTTAAGTTAAGAGCCAGCATAAATTATAATTATCGTTTATTATATTACGGAGAAGTCTACAAACCCTTTCACTACCACCACCGTCACCCCATCCCATCACTATTTCGGTTGAGAGGGAGGTAGGCGGCGATGTAGAGCTTTTTCGTATAGTCAACTCTTACTTCCTCGATTTTTCTACTATTTTGCTGACTTCGGCTTATTATGACTCGCGTCGCAATTGCGGTGGGTCTTGTCGCAACGGATTGAAAAAAATAGTAACAAAAAAAAAATAGTGTCACGCCCTAGATTGGCGTAACCACATCATGCATGGGGCGCTCTCAATGCGACTTGTCAAACCTTTAAACTTCGATAATAATCCATTCAAAAATCTGAAAATCTTGGAAAAACTGTTCAAGAAAACTGCCGAAACCCCGTGAAATCAAACTGACGGAAAAGGACCAGTCAACCGTACTTAACATATTTTTTATATGTATGTACTTGAGAAATTTAAATACAACTTTCAGTTTCGTTAAGTATTATCCGTAGAAAGCCGGGTTCATTTTATATTAATCTTCGATTTGGTTTTGAGTTAACAACCTTTCTTCTATCCACTCAGAAATTATTTCTGAAAATAAAATTGAAAATTACAAAACTGAATGACGTAAAATAATATTCTTAAGTCCCGTTCACAAGCTCGATACATGCGTGCTATGGAGTCTGTGCAGCCGATATGTAACCAATTAAAATGTTTTCCCCCAAAAGTGAAACATTTTGGTTGGTTACATAGGCTCCACATAATGCATGCATAGAGCTTGTAAACAGGAATTGTAGGTCGTGATCATAACACATTTTGTTTCTCGTTTTGTCTTTCGACTCGTTACGATTGACGGCGATACGCATAGCCGAGCTTTTAGGAGACTATGTAGTTCTTAATTGTGAGTGTGAGAGTGAAAAAAACAAAAAAGAAAAAAAAAGAAAGAAGGAAAAAAAAAACGAAAATTTAGGAGAAAGTGCGAGTTAATTAAGAGTAGCTTCCCTTCTCTTTTCAAGTTCTCATGTCTCACTTCAAACGGGTCCCGTCTTTCCCCCAACCTCCCTTTCATTCATTTGAAGGTACAATGCCAACAGGACAGAACAGCAGTATTCACTTATTACTCAACATTATCATTGATATAATAGAAGCTTCTCTAAAATTAGGAAGTGAAAAAGTGGGACCTACCTGCTATCAGAAAGCTCTCTTGTAATAATGGAAGGGGGTGGGAATCAAGAACCTCACGCTTCACAGTCTTTCTTTCACTTCCACCCTCGCCTGGAAAATATTAAATGGAAATTACGATAAAAGCAAGAGCAACTTTCTCGCGAAGAAGAAAAAAACAAAACAGGGTTAGGTTTTTTTCAAACATTCTTCCCTTCCTTAATCGACAAGGTCGTTCACGTAAAAACGAGAGGAAACAAATTAATGACGCGATTAAGTTTCGAATTTGTGTTTGTCGTGTGGTCCCAATTCATATAATTTCCCGTGAGAAATTCTCCATCTGAAGTCCCACGTAGGATACTTGATCGCCGACTTTAGAGTAAATGGACAGTTCAAAAATAAAGTTCAGTGTCTGGTGGTTTTTTGAAAATCTTTTTACTTTCCTTGACCTCCGGATTTCATCTGGTTCTGATTTGGATTTAAAAAAAAAAATCCAAGATGCGAAGATTCTCGATAATTCAATGTTTTATCGATTTTGTCTACCGTAATTTTCAAGAAAATTCACTGACGAAGTGACCCAATAGGCCGCAAAGATAACACCTCAATTAAAATTTCAATTATTTAGGTAAAAAAATAGATTCCCGGTCAAATTTTCCTATTTCTCAGCCAAATAACCAGTCAATGAGAAAGTATAAATTATTGCAATTTTGTTGGGACACAATATTTCAGGGACCAATGTTACCAGTCTCTTGGGCGATTATAGACAGTTTTTGTCGTTTGACTAATGATTTATGATGGAATCCACCTCCTTTTACCGGTTATCCCTCTGTGAATGCTCCGCGCCAAACTTTCAGAACTAAGTACAACCAAAATACTTTGCAGTCTCCTTTAATACGTCGAATGCATTTCGGGCACAACTGTGACCCCTCATCAGCAACTGACACCTTCTACTGCAAGTAACACAACTCCGTTGTTGTGTCCGGAGTTGTGTTACTTACAGTAGAAGGTGTCAGTTGCTGATGAGGGGTCACAGTTGTGCCCGAAATGCATTCGACGTATTAAAGGAGACTGCAAAGTATTTTGGTTGTACTTAGTTCTGAAAGTTTGGCGCGGAGCAATGAATTATGACTTGAAGAGAAAAACGCTCATTTTTCGGACGAAGAGTGAATTTTCGGAGCGAAACAGCTCCGCTGAAAAGCTCAATTTACTGTGAAATTTTGATTGCTTTAGTCAAAATTCGAAAAGTATAATACTCGCGGAGCAGGGCCGGATTAAGGCTGTGCGGGGGGCCCTGAGCAGATATTTCATGCGGGGCGTCCGCCTGAACTTAGAGCCCCCCCCCCCCCAAGTAGCCGTAACTAGAGGGGGGCAACAGCGAAAACAGTGTTTTTTCTCTACACCAACAAAAAAACTTCCGATTGCACGTAATGGGCTTAGTGCAAAGTGACAGTCCCGCAGACTAACGGCAGACTAGCGCAATACTTGTTCTAACTTCAGTTCGCTCTCCTCTATTGAATTCCTACGAAGAACGTGCTCTGACTTTCGTTTAAAGGACGCTTTCAAGCTTTTCCTTCAATTAAAACGGTGCAGTGCTGTGTTGTGGGTTACATTAATTCGTCTGATAAATATAAAGGCCTAGAATTTATGGTTTTCCCAATAAACCTTACGAAAAAGAGAGACCGGGTGAAGTGGATCCTGGCCGTCAACAGGAAAAGCCAGTTAGAGCAATTCAGTAATTTTCTACTGAAGCACTTTATGTATTTTCTAGCAGGAATGCACTAGATGAAACTCTCGTCCCCCCTTCTTCAATTGTTTTCCACTTACACTCAAAAATTGCTGGCTTATTCCCGCAGAGTTGCAGAAGGGCGGAGCTAACAGGTCTCTGTTTTCGTTAGAGAAGAAAAAAGAGTACATGTGGCAGAAAACTTTGATTTGCCGACGTTTTTATTCTACAAGCCCACAGATTGGTTCAGAATTTTAAAAAATTGGGGGGGGGGGGCAAATGCACTTGGGCGTGCATAATGCACATAGTTCTCCTCTTCCTATTTATAGCCTTTGGAAAAGAAGGATGTCAGGAAACAATAAGGGAATTTAAAGAAATAATTAAAATTTAATTTTCTTCAAAAACTCTTTGAGATTACATTATTTAACCCTGTAATAAGGGCTTTGACTTTGACTTTGGCGGACTCGACATGGCCGGGTGCGGGCCCACTCATTAATAATAATAAGCCTATGGAAACGTACATATTTTAATTAATGTGTACCTATGTAGCCTAATACACCTATTTTTAATTGCAAATATCTTCGCGTTTCTTGTTCTTTACCTTTCAAAATAAATCATGTTTGACATCTTATACTGGCCCTTTGTTAAATTTCTAAAACGCACAGCTAGGAATGCACAATAGACCAATCCCAGATCCAGTGGTGGATCCAGCATTTTATGAATGGGGGGGGGGGACAAAACTAAAATGTTCTCTTCCCTGGGGGGGGGGGGGGATTGCACACCACCAGTGAAAAAGGAAGATATAATAGGAGCCAATTTTCCTGATATTTCCGGTTTCTTTTCCCGGAAGAATGGATTTTGATTCCATTCTATGAGGAATTTGATCGGGGCATTTGATTCTATTCCGTGGGGAGTGGAGGGGGGTCACGCTTAAACTATGTTGAGTATTTCTCAAAAATATGTTCAACCTGATCGCAAACAGACAATTTCGGGCTTGAAACATCTGCCACTTTTTTTTTATTTAAATGCCTACTTTGATCAAAAAACTTAATTGTGTAAACCCCTTTTACACGAGTAAGACCCGTATCCATAGTCGCTACTTAAGTTAAAATTCTCCTAAGTAAAAGTCAATCCAGTTTTTGTTGGTATTAAATAATCTGTTTTGACGCCCACTTAAGGAAATTTAATTTTAAAGGCCCGTTCACAAGCTCTATGTTTACGTTCTGTGGAGTCTGTGCAGCAAACAAATTTAATCCCTCGAAAAATGAAGCATTTTTATAGGTTGCATAGACACCTCACAACACAAACATAGAGCTTGTGAACGGGCCTTAAAAAATGTCTATGAATATGGGCCTAAGTTTTTTAAAAATTAGCCATTTTAAGAAAAATTTACAGAATTTACATCTGTAAATATGTTCAATGAACATATTTTTGAACAAAAAACTTACTCGTGTAAAAGGGCCCAGCGTGCCTATTCTCTAACAAAAAATCAATATGTTTTTTGAAGCAATGTTTCTATTTTATTCATTTTCTTCAAACAAATGAATGAAAAAGAATTATTGCTATGAAAAACATATTGTTTTTTTGCTGGCATTTGTTAAATTTTTTTAATGATTTGAATGAAATGAAGTGAAGTGTGGCATCAAATACGAACCCTGAAAAATTACAAAATTGGCCTGATGGTGGAAATGAATGGACTAATAATTATTATAAAAATTCAAGTTCGCAGTTCGACCAAGGGACGTCGATGGGCCTAGAATTAATTTTTTCTTGTCTCTTCTAGCTACACGTGTGACTTCAAAATATTTTTTTCATAAAATATATGTACCTAAAAAGTTGGCAAAAATCATGAGAGGCCATCTCATTAATTTTACAGTTAAAAAACGGGAAATTACAAAGCGACTCACGCATTTTCACTTAGAATACCCTAACAAGTCGGAACAAGAATCGCACAGTTTGAAACCTAGAGCGCTCTTATTTTAAACTTTGCACTAAGCCCATAACAACTTTCCTCGCGTTTTACGTTTCAGGAATGAGGAGGTTATCGAAATCAGCCGGCACAGAGCCAATCGAATAATTATTATAGTCTGTCCACTTAATGATGGACTCTCGCCCGCCCCTGAATTTAGTGGAATGAGCTTCCCCTTTGCCCCTTCTCCTAAAAATAACGCACTGGGAATAATTTTAGAACAGATGATCACTGTGTAGCGTCTGTACGTAACCATAGTTGCCCGTAGTGAAAGTTTTTTTTGATGATTTCTTAAAATATTTTTGGTTGGAATGAACAAATCGAACTATCGAAATGAAGCCACACCTTCGAGAGTCCATCACTAAGTGGACAGACTATAGACAGCAATTTTACACACTTTTTTTTCCAGCAATTTCACCTGCTGCCTCCATTTCACTGAAGAAAAAAAAATGGAAATTCTGCCCCCAAATCCAGAAAATTTGACCGAAAAACCACATTATATTGACTAACTATCTGATTCGAAACCAATCATGTGCGCTTGGCTCTTTCAAAAATCTTTGCGATTATGGATATTACAAATAGATACCCGATTTTGCAATTTGAAGTTTGATCCGCCATTTCAGGTATTTTCGCTCTTTCTGCGAATGAGAGCTACTTCTTAATGTTATGCGTGAATTAGCGTCGTTTTACTCAATTTTACGCGAATTGGCGTCTTTCAAAATTTAGCCGCTTTGTGCTTTTCCTCAATCTTAGCCCCGAATTTGCCCGCTTTTCCTCAATTCTAGCCGCGAAATAGCACTTTTCCCAATTTAAGTCTCGAACGAACGTCTCATTCAGTAATGCATTTTTTTACAATGTTAGTCACGAATTTGGCTCCGCAATGAATTAGCGTTTCTTCCTATCTCAATTTTAGCCGTGAAAACCATCTAACCCCACCAGACCATCACAAGAAACGCTAAAGTGGTCGTCTGGGCGTACCTCCGGCTAAGGCCCATTTGATGATAGACATTTGGCCATATTCAGAGACCATTCTTATCGGAGCCTTAACTTGAGCTGTGCAAAGATCATACGGTTTATTAAAATGCATCACCTGTTAGTGCATTTCATTCTGAAAATGCACTATTGGTCTCGTCGTGATGGTGGCAAACATGGGTCATGTCATGTTTTTTTCACGTTTCAGAACCTCTAGAACACGAATTCAGTGGTCTCCAGAATTCATATATATATCTACATATTATATGTATAATTTATATACATATTGGTTTATTTATAAGCTCATGGCCGTTTTCTTGTTAGCACGATAACTCTCGAAGAAATCAATTTAGCGGAACGCGCTTTGGCACTAAAATCAGTAGTCATAAGACCCCGGTCGGTATTGCATTTGGGCCAAATCGGTCGAGGTGGAGGGGGGAAAATAGGGGTTGAAATGGTCAAAAAATCACTATAAATCACCAGTTGATTCTAGAAGCATCATATTCGGTACGTATACTCCATGTTAGAGTAGGCTTTGATTCCCATTTTAATTTTATGAAAAATTCGAAGGGGAGGGGGTGGTCCTTCCGGCGTGGAAGTGTAAAAATAGCGTTGAACTTCACTAGTTCATCTTAGCGCTCTAAAATTCTACTCAATAATTTAATGCAACCTAAGCCCTGGGTTCCATTGAGATTTATCGAAAACTTTGATGAGGGGGGGTGAAATAGGGGATGAAATTTCAAAAAAATCGCTTAAATTCACACGTTTAGGTATTATAAAATACGGCACAAAAATTTAACATAACAAAGCCCTTGGAAAGCAACCGACACTTTTCGACATTTTTGAAGAGAGGGGGGTGAAAATAGAGTGAGAAGTTCGGCTTAATGAAACAAATTATGGTATCAAAATTATTACTTTTGGGACGGCTTAGGGTATCCGTATACGGAACGAAATGCACTCTTTCCGACTGCCAGCTGCCGGAGCGAAATTTTTTTTTTTTTAAGTTAAGGAAGATCTCTGAATGAGGTTGAGACCCAAGAGTTGAGAACTATACAGGGTGTACAGTAACGAAATGCTCAGAGAAAAAACCTGAGCTTGGGGACACGTCATTTGGGACCAATTTTACTATGTTACATTTTTTGAAATTCAACAATTTAAAAAACCTGAAAATCGCGTCCGAAAATGTCTCAAATGTTTGGAAAATGAAGTTTGTTTCTGATTAAGCGTCTTTTATGCCGAGTAGATGCCTTTTGATCATGGTCAAAATGGATTGCTCTATATGGGAAATCCTGTGCTCTTTCCAATGAGCTCCTTGGTTTTGGTGTTTGACCAATTAATAAGCGTGCAACAAACACACCTGAAAATGACCTGAATCTGAAAACGACTGATTCGAACAATAATTCACCACTGGTTTTGAAAAAAAGCGGTAATTCGCGCCTAAAATTACGAAAACGTCAATTCTCGGCTTATTTAGAACGCAAGTGCGTAGCTCATTCTGAAAAAACAAATCGCTAATTCACAGCTAAAAGTAAGAAAAGTTGCTAATTCATGGATGAAATTGAGAAAAATCGCTAATTTGCGGCTGTAATCAAGAAAAACACGAATTCACTGCAAAAATTCAGATAAATCGCTAATTCACGATTAAAATTGTGAAAAATCGCTAATTCGTGGCTAAAATGGGGAAAAAGCCCATATGCGGCTTCTGAAGGTAAGGGCCCTTTCACACATGAGTTTCCGGTATCCGATTCCCGCATCGAGGATACTAAAAATACAATACGACAAACGCGCTCATTCTCACTTAAGATTCCGGTATCGGAGATTAAAAATATGCGATTCACAAATCAAGTGTGAAAACGGTCTAACTTCGTGGCTGTAAGTGACCAAAATCGCTAATTCACGGTTAAATGAGGATAATGCGCTAGTTCGCGGATAATCAGAAAAAGTCGCATCGAAAATTGGGATAAAAAACTCTCATTGATGGCACGCCAGGAGGCTAAAATTAGGTGAAACGCTGCTGCTCCGGAGCAAATTTTCTAGGTTTTGACAAATCTATCACATCTTGTGGAAATAGTTCGTGTTTTTTTTTTTTTTTTTTTTTTTTTTTTGTGGAACATTCGGTTTTTGGGTCAATAAATCCAGATATCGTGGGCCTGCATTTCAAGTTTATTAAACATTAAGCAATGGATTACCAATGCTGGTTGTAATCTGATTTTTGAGACCAGACCAAATTTCCGGGTTATGGGAAGTGGAATGGATCGCGTATATTGTTCCGTCTCCTATGGTCTGAAACACCGCACTTTACTGGGCCTAAGAAGCTGACAAACAAGCCTACTTGACCATGCTCTGAAAAATTATGTCTATGTTTGACTATAAACTCTGTTGCATTCAGCATGGAAGCTGTAAAGGGTCCGGCAAGGGATAGGTGTGGCGTGCAATAATTAACCCTGGGGCCGGCGAATGCTTGATCGGACTCTCCGGAGCTCTAGGTAAATTTGGCAGTGTTGGGGGATCATTGGAGGGGGCGTGTGCCGAACCGAAGTCATACCTACCCCTATCGTCCATTTCACAACGAAATATATGATTTGACCACAAAATACAGATTTTGAACAAGAAAGTAAAGTTTATGGCCAGAAAGCAGATTTCGTCGTACAAAATGTGGCGGTGAGGTCAAAAAGTGGGGATTTCGCCCCCAGAGTGTTTTCTGTCCCAAAAAAGTAAGAAATTCAGATTTAACTAACCTAAGGTTCGCCGTTTAGTTCTAAAATGTAATTCGAGCATCCAACATTCCCCTCCCAATGTACCCCGTTTGATCAAAAACTTCAGGAACTCTTAACTCAACCAAACAAATTTGGATAATAATCGGGATTGCAGGGAAATGAGAAGGTGAACCAGCTGTAGGCAACGCCTCTAAGGCCTGTGGAGGACCTTAACCGGTTGGTTAGATTTCCTTCCCCAGCTTCTCAGAGAGTACTGTGGACCCTTGACGCTGTCTGGGTAGGATAAATCACGTAGGATTATATCATGTCTAATATAAACATAAACACCCAGCGAAACAAATATTTGCTTTGATGATGCCACTGTTTATCCGATTATTCCAAAAGTTCTTAAGTGTTTCTTGCTTCTTTCCACAGGGCAGTAAGAGCAACGTAGGAGGTCACACTGGGCCACCATATTACATGACGCATAGTTTCCCACCGGGTGGAGGGGGCGGAGGAGCCACACTTCCACGTGGTGCCGGAGGAAGCACCGCCTCACTTATTCGATCTTATCAAACGACACCGAAACCCGTCGTGCAAGCCGGTGAGGCCATATACACTTCACTTTATTCAAAGCCAAAAGTTGTTTCTCGCTCTTTTGGGGTGTTTTTATTTTTTAAAAAAAGACAAATTAATTCTTTATGAGCGTTAAAAAAGAACGAAAGGGCGGGAAATTAATTGTTTTAGTTGACGGCTATATGTCGTCCCCAGAAAGAAGTACCGTGGCCTCGCGAGGCTATCCGCCAGGCTCTGGCTATGGGCCGACGGGTTCCTACGATGACCCCTACTACGCCGGATACGCGTCACGTCCTGGAGCTATAACCCCAGTAATAGATGAAGAAGCCAGGTATATCAATTTATTAACATCAAATTGATCAAACTAACGAAACGAGTGTTTTTTAAAATGTGTGAAGTAATACGCGTGTTTCTCTTTCTTATATTTTCTTGGTTCCTGTGTTTTTGGTGATGGCTTTGCTAAAATTCTTGGATGTTTCTTCTTTCTGTAAATATAAATGTCGAAAAAAAGTGACACGGAAGGAATTGACGATAACTATGTTACTTCCGCACCAACTACTTATAAGATGCGGCCTGCTGGAGCCAGTTTTCCTCCTACTGTTGTGCCACAGGCTCTCGATCAAACAAGGTTTTTCTTTTCTTCCTTTTTCTAACCTGCTTTATCTAAAGGTTTTCTTGCTAAATTAATTGGATTTTACATGAATGGGGGGGGGGGGGTTGCGTACAGGTTTACAAGGAATTTGAATTTATTCTCTTCCCTCCTATTTCCTGCAGGTTAAGAGTAGAACACATGGAAAGGCAACTGGCATCATTGACTGGCCTAGTACAAAAAGCGCTCAATCAGCAGACTGTACCAGGGTGCACAACACCCACCCCAGGTCCCCCTCCGCCACACATCTACCACAGATCGGCTTCAGGTCAGTTTTTCTTTTTACAGATTTAATTGTTTGTATTATGCGTACAATTTGTGTAATAATGTGAATTAACCTATACGTATTATGTGTTTTGCGCTTTTTTGTTTACGTACTAAAATCACACCACAAAACACTGCGCTTTCTTCGCACTTAAAAAAATAGTTACGGACGAGTATGATAAACAATCGAGTTCAAGTTCAGCATCTTTGCCTGGTGAGTTCCTCTTTGGTAGTGTATCTTATAGGGTCAATTCATAGTCTTTATAGTCTAAACTAAGAACAGCTTTAGATAGTTCTGACTATAGGGATTATGGTATGTGTAGCTTTGTACGCTTTTAACCCACAAAAACGTGTTCCATTCCGCACGCTCTCCCGTTAAAATTGAAGATGATTCATATCTAAGAACTGATGTTAAGCATCCTAAATTAGGCAGAGGTGAGAAATAACTCAAGTTTTTACTAAACTTTCTCTGCCGGTCGATGTTTATGTTATTATAAGCTTCTTTTTTCCATTTCTGTATTTATTTTTAAAATGATATTGCGTCAATTCTGTGGGTAACGTGATTGCTTTTCATTTTTTCTTGCTCGCCTACGCCTTTGGGACATGATTACAAAACAGACAAATCGGTTTCCTTCGAAAAATCTGTATCGTTTTCTGACGAGCCTCCTGACATGAATTCACCCAAACAACATTCGCCTCAGCACTCTGGTGAGTTTTCTCCCCCAATTCCACGGGGTGAACGGATAATAATATTGACTAATATGAGAGACTTTTTGAAAATCATTACTAATCCAGGAATCTAACTGCTCGCTTTTTTGTTCTTCTGTTTCTTGTCCAAATTTCCAATTCTGGGTATCTGGTACTGGTGAATTGTTTGCATCTTGCTACTCAAAAACATAATCTTGCACTGAATATATATATATAAAGCCGACACTAAACCGACGAAACCTGCAATCAAATCTTCTACTCTGCCTAGAATGTCTTCCCAAGGTTCGTGGATGTACTAGAATACTTGTTCGCATTCAATCTTCCTTGCTGCTAAAAATTATTTTTTTCACGTCCGCTTTTCTATGCTTTTTCGTGTAGATCGTGATCGTCACAAGCCTACGCCCCCACCGAAGCCCGTGTCACTGTCTCCTGGGCAATATGAAAGTCGCAATGTTTATCGAGGTACCTTGCTTGGCCCACAATGCTATTTTGTTCATTTTCAAAGTTCGAAAATCTTTTATAGATCTTCAGCTGACGGCTGAAATGTACAATCATTTGCGAGGCCTTCAGAAAAAGGCGAAAGACTTGAGACAGGAGGTTAGAAATCTTCGACGGATGTCGCAAACGCAGGCGCACACAGTTCGAGAAACACTGCGAGACGCTTTTTTAAAAATCCGTTCCGTCCTCGTGACGGCCGGAGGCGAAGGTCTCTGGTCACCTGGCGGGGACGAGGCTCGGATTCACGTGAATCGCGAGGGCGATCTATACCGTCAGCAAATGTTGAGGCTTGAGTCGGATCTAACGTACGGTGAAAGGATTGTTCGTGAGGCGGCGGCCAACTTGCTGTTGATTCCACTTTCAATTTCAGGGAGCTTGAAGGCACTGTAGAAGAACTTCGAGGTAACGTTATTAATCGAAAAACTAGGGTAAACATGTCTGATGTAGAAGCTATGGCTCTCGTTCTCAGCAAGTCGAGGTAACTTCTATAAAAACGATGAAAAGAAAATTCTCATTGTAATAACCGGGTTTTCAGTAAAACGGTGGCAGAATTAAAACTGCGGTTCCCTAGTCTTCAAGACGCAATCAAAAATTTGATAGGCCAAGAAATGGATAGAGTCGTAACTGAAGAAAAGTAAAATACAGTCTTCCGACCGTAGATTTCATTATTTACAAATGAAAACCTTTGTTTTCAGATTTTTAAAAGAGGAGCCTGAAAGATTGGATAGCGCCCTGAGACGTTGTAAGAAACTCACTGGAACGCTAGTAACGCTTAAACGGTAAGTTCTTTGAAACACTTTGTTAATGCTCATCTAGTTTTATCGACTTTTCTATACGTAAGTCACGGTTTATCTCATCTCTTCTGCAAAAGAAATAACGGCTTTGCCGCGATAGATGAATTAGTAAAATATCGAAATCGTACATTGAAACTTCAAAATAAGGCTGTGAAATTCGAATATTTCTGATCAAGGCTTGGCCTAGCGTTATCTCGCTACAAAAAGGGAACCCAAACCATCGCGTAACGGGTTAATTCGGTCACACAGGCATTGCACGTGTTGCGCCACTTCCAGCCCGGTGTTCCAAATACGTGCCACGAACAGGCTTCGGGATTCACGGGAAACATGACAAAGGGCATCGGAGCAGTGGCGTGCTCACTGGAAGGGTTTTGGGGGTCATGCCCCCCAATTAGAGTACTTCAGCCCGGTATAATTGAGAAATAACAAAAAAAATAAATAAATAAGTACAAAATTTAAATGAAATAAATAACAATAGAAAAGCCAAATAACAAAAAGCAAAACAAATGTGTTTTGCCCTAAAAGTTCGCTATTTAGCCCCGCTAAGTAACTAACTATCCCGTCATCAATGGCATTTACACCAGTGAAAAGGCGTGGATTCAGGATTGCTCCAAGGAGAGGTTTGAGAAGTAATTAACGACAAATAAGATGTTGGGGGGCAGGACCCACCAAGCAATCGAGAAAAATTGCACCGTGAATGTGGCCCAATCTCCGTTTCGACCTCAGACCTTCAGCTACCTAAGCTACTTGGTCCCACTCTTATCATATCGGCAATTGAGCCGAAAAGGAGCTAGGCTGACTATACTCGCGCCCCCAAATTTCAAAACTGACGGTTCGAGCTTTGAAAATAGCTGCATCGATTATTTTTGCGCTAAAAATAGCCAAACTGGTGATTCCCGCTCTAAAAATATCCAAATTGACTTTGAGAGCCCAAAAAATGTATTAACTGACAATTTGCACACTAAAAATGCCTGAACAGGCGATTCCTCCTCCAAAAGTGACAAAATCAATCACTCGCGCCCCAGAAATGGCCTATCTTCATGTTCTCGCCTTTGCTTGACGGACTATAAATCGCAAAACTGACGCGCTATTCGCTCTTAAAATTGCCAAAATGGGTATTCAAGCCATAAAATAGGCAAAACTGATTTTATGTGCCCTAAAAGAAATCTGAACCTACAACTTTCACCTTGAAAATGCCTAAACAGACGATTCCTGCCCTGAAAATGGCATATCTGACCATTCGTACCGTAAAATGGCAAAAATGGCGATTCGTGCCCCCCTCACTCTCTAAAATTGAAAATGCACGCCCTAAAATTGACAAAAATGACTCTACTTGTGGTTTGTAAATAATTAAATTGACGATTCGCGCTTTGAAAAGGCCTAAACAGATTATTCCTGTTCTTAAAATGTGCAAAATCGACCATTCGCGCGTCACAAATTGTTAAACTGAGCCTTCACGCCTGGAAAATGTCTAAACTGATGATTCATGCCCAAATAGTAGCAAAACTGGCGGCTATTCACGCCCTAGAAATGCGATCACGATCTAAAAATGGCCAAACTGATCATTTTGCGCCTTTCAGAGGTCACAGATGGTGTTTATGACGATTCACGCCTTCAAAATGGCAATACGCACCAAAAATGGCCAAACATGACTATTCGCGCCACAAGTCTGTCCGCACAAAGCGATTTTTCTTACTCCATATACCACTCACACAATTTCATTCAAAACACATCAATTTGATCAATTTTCTTTAAGAGCACCTATCCTGGTTTTTAAGGACTCGTCTTAATCTTCAGGAAATTCCGCATATGCAGCAGTATTCCTTTATTTTAGTGTATTATATGTCGAGTACATAGTAGACGAGGGATGATAGGAGGGGGGTCGAGGAATCATCACTGCAGTTCCCCCTAGGCGTCATTCACACTGAACTAGCATGCAGCGTGGCACTTGCCATGCGACAAGCTATAAGGCGTGCCGTACGGAAGACGAGCCCGCTATGATTGAAGAACGCGTTCATACTGGTGTTACCCATGGCATTTGCCATGCGACACGTGCAGCTAGAAGACGGGACAATTGGTCTTTTGTAGCGTGTCATGCGTTATGCGGGTGAGTATTCCGACTCGAGGCGAGGCGGCTCTTGCTTTCTCGCCTCATTTTTCCCCCGTGTCATCTTTTTTGTTCACTTAACCGCTTTGAACATCGAAATTGTCATTTTGTAGAAAAGTTGAAATTTTTCTGGATGATGAATTAATTCTCTGGGTCCGATAGAAGGACTGTTTTTTCGACGTTTCGCCTATGAGGAGAAGGTTGCCACTTTTGTTTTATTTTTATTTTTTTCATCAACCAACGTGGTAACGTCGTCATCAGACGAATTAGATCCTCGGTTCATCAATACCCTCGCCAAGCGAAAACGAAGAACTGAGTACATAAATACAAAAACTTGAGTTGTGAGTAGGAGGAAAGAATACATAAAGTGCAATTTCAGTGTGAACGTAGGTGTGGCATGTGACATGCTGCATTGTGGCTCTTGCCATGCCACATGCAGCTTGCTAGTTCAGTGTGAATGACGCCTTAGACCCGTTTTCACCTACAAAGTTTAGAATCGATCGCGATTAGTTGCCATTGTGACCATAATATTTCTGATACAAAATGCTATTGTAATCGTGATTAGTTGTTGATCGGCGTTGGTGAAAACGGGCCTTAATGCTCATTGCTCACATGAAGCGCGGATTAAGCAGTGGGATATGGCTCGCACACAAGTGTTTTGCCAACGGATAAAACAGAAACAGCGGGCGATCATCAAATTTTGCCTAATTAACTATTATTGACATGCATGCATAAAGTTGTAGCGCTTGGAGCATAGAGCCTACGTTGTCAGTGTTCCCTCGTTGAGGTGCTTCGAAAGGGAAACCAGTTTCTGCTGCTGGCCATCTTCAGCGTATGGAAGTACAACTGAAACTTTGAAACTGAAACAGTTTCAATTGTGCTTCCATGCGCTAAAGAAGGCGAGCAGCCGAAACCGGTTCGTTTTCTACGCACCTTGACGAGAGAAGACTCACAACGTAGGCTCCTCCGGCTACAACTTTATGCATTCATTACCTACTAACCCTTGTAGATTAACCGATCTTACTAGCAATATCAATATTATTGACACGTTTCACTGCGTAGGACAGAAGAACGACCACGAATGGTGAGCAAAAATATTTAAAAATGGAAAAATGGAGTACCTAGCAGTTTTTAACTGGAAAGTTGAGCTCGGTGGCCAATTTCCTGTTTCGTGGCCGAAGTTTTGGTTTCAGTTTGGGTGAAATGACCAGTTTTTGGGTCGAAAAATGCACTGTTTTCGCTCAATTGACAGTGTCATGACTCAATTGGTAGTTTCGTGGTCAATCAAAAATGCCTGGGGGTCAAGTTACATTTTATTCTGCCGAATATTCGGTTTTTCGGGTTTTCCCTTGAAAGTTCGCCTTGAAAGTTGATGAATTGAACTTTAGGGAGGGAATTATTTGTGTGCCTACCACCCCTTCAGCAAAACGTAAGCACCTCAACTTTCCGGCCGGATCCACGCCTGTTACGACGTTTGAAGAAATATAATTTACTTTCTGGCCCGGTCATTTTGATTCAACCCTGTACTCATTACCCATTGTTAAGCACTTTGGATATTGTCCTTGTTTGTTCCTCAGGCTGGCATCCGTTCAAGAACAACGATTACCAGATTCTAGATTGTCTCCTCCACCCGATGAGACTCCTCCAGTTACTCCAACATCAGGCAAGGTAAAGAAATCTATAATGTCATCCTTAGTTTTTTCTCCTTCCACTCTCTATTGTACACTAATCTCTGTTTTCGAACAAATTCTTGAAAAACTTTCGTTCTTTATTTACAAGCCTTAATTTCGTTGATTTTCTTTATTCCTATTTGATACCTCTCGTTGCTCCCCGGTTTCCTTTAATCCTCATCAATTTTTGTTTTGTTTTGTAAAGGCGTGTTGCATTATTATTATGTTTTCATCGTTTTTTAAAATTATTTTTAAACACAAGTCTTCCAATGTGTCCCTTTTTTTATTTGTATGATCAACGGTTCCTTTTTGAGTTGATTTGATTCATTTATTTGTTATTAATAATCAGCCAATGAACTGTGGAGTCTTGTCCCCAGTTGCCCTGATCATTCTCTCCCTCCTCTCACAGTAACCGAACTTCCCTCTACCACTACTATAGGTTTCTTGTATAAAACTTGTACTAGTTTCACACGTTCACATTTTCCTTTTTCACCTTTTATATCTCATTTTATTTTCATTTTTGTAAGACAACAAAAATTAGGAGAAAATACGGAGTAGAAATTGAAAAAAGAATATTGTCTTTCGATGTAGTTTGGATGGAGGTGGAGTTCGCACTTCAAGGATGCCGTCAACTCTCATGAGTAAATTTCCCCATATTATAAATATTTTTTGAACGTTTTATTTCAATTAGTCGAAAAAGAGAGATTGCCAATCTTCGAAAGAATAATCATAATCAAATCGCGGGAGTGCATGATGATTTTTAATCTTCCATTTTTACTGCTTTAATTAATTTGTTTAATATCATCGAAGTCACGAATCAATCGAGATATTTTTCAATTTGTTTCCTTCACTCTAACGTTACTATTACCTGTGAAAATGGAAGAAAAAACGCGTCATTCCACTTTGACTTTTTATGTTTTGCTCATTGTCATTATTTTCGGTTTATTTATTTTGAACCAGGATTTTTTTCTTGTCTATGGAACTTTTAGCTATGCATTTTCAATTTAAAAAGAAAAATCAGTTTTATCCATCTCTATGAAACAAGAAAAAAAAAAAAAAAAAGCATTTTAATGGCTCGTCTTTATGTCTGGGAACCGGAATTTATGGAAGGGTCATGTTTGTCTGTCATTTAATGTCTTTTAATAGTTCATTTCATTTGCTTTACGCATCATTTTATTTTATTTTTGTTGTTTTGTTTCGTCGTTTTTGTTTTGTTTTGTTTTGGTTTTTCGTCAAATACTCATCTTCGGGTCTGCTGAGGTTCGATTTATTGTGTACATAGTTTTTTTTTTTTTTTTTTCAAAGCATATTATAATCAAATTTCAAACTCAGTGCACCCTTAGTTGATTCTGAATTTCACTTCTTTTACTTTTTCTGCTCGGAAAGAACATGAGAAATCAACTGATAATATCAGAGGGATGTTGCACTTTTGATTGGAATTTCTGATTCATTTTTATTTACAAAACAAACTTAGACGGCTCTGCTTTGTCTATCCAAATTTTTTTCAACCCCTCTCCAGTTTTTTGTTTTTTAAATTCTTTTGTTCACTTTAACCGATCCATACTTTTCACTATTTATTTTTTCCTGTTATTTTTTTAATGGGAGCACAATGTCCTGGCATGTAGCTGTTTCAATTGTTACTTCATTTTATTTATTTATTTATGTTTTGTTTTTTTCATTTATTCATTCCGTTCATGAAGTTTTTAGGACCCCCCCCCCCCGAATCGCTGCAAAACCGAAGCTTTTTCTCCCATCATTCTTTGAACACTTATCCTTCGTGCAAGATTCCAAAACATGCTTTTCGTTTTTATAAGACGCCATTCAAAGTCTTCGATCAGAACGAAAATGGCCACCCCTTCCTTCAAAACAACACCTTGTTTACTCGTTATGCCAGTCGAAACGAAACAAAGAAAAAAGAAAAGTGTCAAGATTATTGCATCTTGAATTGCTATCACCCTCGCCAATCCAACTCCTTGTGTTTATTTAGGGGCACAAAATGATTTTGTAGGGGTTGCGCTCCGAATTCCCTGCATGTGTATCCGTTCCGCCTTTTCACCCCTCTTCAAGAAACAATAAGAGATTTTGTTTCAAATATGAAAAGAAATGAGTAATAATAATCGTTATATTTATAATAATTATAATTATTAATTTATAATTATTGTTCAGAAAATGGAAGTAGAGCATCTCAGCCGAGAGTGAGTGCACTATGTTTTTCTGTCTCTTGTAAAAATTTATAAGATTCAAAAATTAAGAGATTATCATTTTCTACTTGGTTACAAAAGCGATATATAAGAGAAATCTTAAAGAATATAACGGCATGTAGTTGATCCGATTTTTTACAATTACCTTATTTTTTTATTTTTTTTGACATTTATTTATTACTCTTTAAGTTTTTGCTTCTTTTATTTTCACCTCCCTTCTCAACCTAGTTGTTCCCCTTACCTCTCTACCATCTGGGCACATTGGAGGATGTAAACACTTTTAAAAATATTCCTATAACGTTATAGTCCCTACATTTTTTAAATATTTATTTGTTTTCGTTTTTTTGTTAAGAAATTATTATTATTTTACTGAGTTGAATTTCGGAACCAGTAGGCATGTTGGAGCATGGTTTTATTTTTAACCCTTTACTTTGATTTCATTTTTCATTTCTTTAGTTTCCCCCTCCATTTCCTGGATCCTTCATTCCTTTCGTAAAATTATATTTTGAATTTCATTATTTATTTCGGTTTATTTATTTATTTATTTTGTTTTTTGTTCTTTTTTTGTGCATGTTGTGTGCCTCTGCCTGCAAAAACTTCCGTGGCATAATACAAAACTCGTGTTAAAATTTCGAAAACTATAATAAACACGCCTAAAAATAGCTTGTGCAAGCTGGACCTGACGAGACTATAAATTAACAAAATACTTAAAAAGTGGAAAATCACAATAAACAAACGCACAAACACTTAATGCATCTTCATCACGTATTCCTTAGTGAGTTGAAATTTTTTATTATTTTTCTATTATTTGTTTATTTGTATTTTATGTTTCTTATTTATTGCATAATTTGTGCATGTATGTTGTTAGCATTTGATGATACTGGTGCACGAAATCGTTCGTGTGATTTATTCAATTGTTTCTAGATAGTACATATTCTAATGTTTTACACCGTTCCGTTCCCAGTTGATTCCCAATCTCTTACGAACAAAATTCAAGGACGTTTAACGAATGTCTTTCCCTTTTTAAATCTCTTTAGGACCCCTGTGGAGGAGAGAGTGCGTCGCAGCAGTTCTGTGGAACGGGCGGTCTCAGTGGTGGTGTCGTCGGGGGGAGCTCCGGGGGCGGATCATGTCGTGCGGAGAACCCACTCGACGCTCTGCTAGATGAATTGCAAAATTTAGGCGGGTCGTCAAGTTCTGCGGGTGGAAGTACCAGCAGCGTTGGGAGCGTTACAACCAGTGCAAGCTGTGTTGGGGGCGGAGGAGGAGGAGGCGGCTCGCTCAGGCGTCTTCATTCGTATCCCTGCGAACAGGGTAGTCTGACAACGACGAGTGGGCGAGCACTCCCACCGGCTCCACCACCGAGGACCTCGTCCAAGTCACCGTCAAGCGGTGAAGAGACATCGACCCTGAGCGCGACTCTACCAAATGCCGCTCGACAACAAATGCTCGAAGCCAAACATCAAGAACTTCTTAAAAAACAGCGGGCTCTGCAGGAGCAATACACGCGTCTTCAGTCGCTGCAAAGAGCCCCACCACCCGACCTTCTTCAATTGAAGAAAACCGGTTCCGAGTCCAACCTTCTCGGTAAAATGGGTCTGACTCTAGCACCCACTGGGTCCCTGAGCTCTCTTACTGCGCCAGTCATGTCTACCACCGGCGCCGCCTCCGTTTCAACGACACCCGCCACTGGTGCCTCCACGACAACCACGGCCAAAATCTACGAAACTGACATACTCTGACTTGGAATTGCTCAAATAAGCGCTAGCTTTGAATTTAACGTTCTATTCTTTGCCATACGTACACGCATCTTTATTCCGGTGAACTCCTTCTTTTCATACTTGAATGAAAATTTGCCAAATTCAGTACTGTACGGTGCCAAATGACTACAATTTCATAATTATTATTAACTAACGATAGTTATTATACTTCCACGATAGACAAAACTTGAGCATACGTACACACATTTTTACACTAATGAAAAACCGATATTATATAAACCCTTGTCAATTATAGGAGACACACATCTCGTCTACGCAAAATAAATCCTCCTTATTTTATTATTATTATTATTATTATTATAGTTCACGATTCTTTGCTTTATAAAATTAAAATAAATAGCGCCACCTTGCGAACTTAAACTTGAAACTTTCAGCTCAAAATGTAATTGAACTTATGGGCTCATTGGTACCTGTGATATAATTCACGCAATTTTTTGTACTAACTTTTACTTTATAGAAGAGAAGCGTATAAAGAAATTTGATTTGGGGGGGGGGGCGAAGTCACAAGGCGACGCTGTCAAAATCCCAGTATTGAATTTTTACTGTATTATGCATTATATTGAATTCCTTTGCAATTTATTAATTATTACGGAATAGTGTATGTAAACCCGTGCATAAATGATATGGCGATAATAGTTGCTTTTTTGTTGATGTATAAAGTAAAGAGATGAAAAAAAAAGCTTGTGAAGTTGAAAAAATTTCGTCTTTTTATCAATTGTTTTGTAAAGCACGTAAAATATTTTTTGTTTGTTCACGACAAACAAAAACAAAATGATAAAACAAAAATTATATATAAAGGGGGTAATTTTAAAATGAAAGGAAGAAAAAATGGGATATAGAAGTAAAGCATATTTATACAATCAAAAAAGTGTTTTCTCTTTTTTTATTCTCAGTCATACCGTTTTCAAGCGCTAGCGGCGCGTCGCTGTGTTTACCCTTCAAAAATCGGATACTTTCGGAAAACGCACTCTTCCTCAACTGAAACAGACAAACTGTTGAACATACATAAAAAAGGATGTAAAAAGGAACGTAATTTCGCAGTGAAACTTTCGGGCTCCGGAGACCTCTAGTGCGGATTTCCAAACCAGTCAGTCCGAATCCAGAATTTTCGGGACAGTCGCGGACTTATCGGAACTCCTCACAGACTAAAAGTGGGGCAGAGGACTTTTCTTGTGATAGAAATTATTGTCTTGGAGTTTTGTCTCAAGTTATAGGCTCAAAAATGACGCCTTAGTGGCGGGGGGCCTGAGGAGGCTCTTGCCTATTAAATTTGTTTATGTGAGCCTGTCCGAAAGAAAAGAAAACTAGCTTAATACTAATTGCAGCAATTGTGCAGGTGAGCCTGAAATTATTCCCAAAGTTCCACTTATAGGGCCAGTGAGAAATTGAGAATGCAGGGAGTGGAGACCAAGTCTCGACCTCTAGAATAGCGGTCGCCAACCTTTTACACCCCGCCGAACCCCAAAGCCTAATTTTAGGCCCCCGCGGACCTTGCCGTCAACAATCATCCCTTTGTCTTTCACAACTTTTCGAGCCCCCTCCCACTACTCGGTTGAAAATTTCAAAATCACTTTTTTTCGGCCAAGCTGAAACCTTGGCAAGTCGGCTCATTGACGTTGTCACTTCTCGACACACCAGTCGAAGATTCACCATGAAACTTTCTTGCAAGTGTTCGGGAAACCGGAGTCGAAGAGTTGAAAGAAGAGATTTTGACTGAAGTGTTCAGTGGCTTTTCACGCAAGGTGAAAAAATAAATTGCCGGAGACTGAGTGAGAATTTAAAAGTACTTGAGAACGTGGATGCGCCCCGCTGTCTTCACACGCTCATTGCCTCGACGCTTTAAGAATTTCCAGTGGATTATGTTGGAAATTCCTGAGCTTCATTTAACTAAATTTTCCAGTACCCCCAGACCCGCACCCACTTCACGCTCCCGCTCCCATCCCATCGATGATCGAGTGAAAATGGGTATAATGGTTAACAGCGAACTGAATTTTGTTGTTCTGTGACATAAGTGAATCATTTCTACGCAAGTCACTGAAAACTCCAGCCAACAGCTCTTCTTTCAACTCTTCGACACCTGTTTCCCGAACACTTGTAAGCAAGCGTCATGGTAATCCTTCAAATGGTGAGTCGAGTAGTGACAACGACGAGGACCCGACTTGCCAAGGTTTTAGCTTGCCCGAAGAAAAGTGATTTTGAAATTTTCGGAGAGGTCTCGAAAAGTTGGGAATGAAAGAAGGATGAAAGTTGACGGCAAGAAATGAAGCTCACCGAAAATTTTTGGTCGAAAACAGGCTGAACGAATCAGGGAGGACCCGACTCACCAGGACTGATGAGAACCACGAGAGTTCTCTGAGATGGCTAATTTTCGTCGGAAATGCAAAATCGCTCTTAATACTGTTAGTTCCGCCGTCTCCCCTACCGGTTTACAAAACTGGTAATTTTGCCACAAAAACTAACATTCAACTCCTTAGTGGTCACTTGGCCTCAGAGGCAGACTTTCCACCTCACTATGACCGCATTTCGTAGGGGAACTGAAAATTAAGCCTAAAAACTGTCTACTGTACCACTGAGGATAAAAAATCTGGCGATTTGGCTGTATTTTCATAAAAATCAATCAAATTCACTGGCTCCCAAGGTCTTGACTGGTTCCCACTAATATGACCTCACTCTGAACAGAAATTCTCATGAATTAATATGAATGGTATTTGTGTCACAGAAATCAGAATCCGAGTGTGTAGTGGTAAAGATCTGCGTCGACCCCAGTTAATTAATTGCTGTGCCGTCAAACTGTCAATTTAGACACAGAACAGGATTTTTTGTCATAGAACTCATCACTACCAAGACCCAGCGAAGTTTTGATTTTAAAAAGCCACGCGTTTTTCGCCAAATTAGTTTTCTGAATGAACCGAGTCTGCGAAAATGATTTAATTAAGAAAGTTGGGTTTAGAACAGGGAAGAATCCCCGAATTTGTGCTTAAAAGGAGTCACGTCCACAAAATTGGGTTCTGAGGGATTGAAAATCCGTAAAATTGATTTTTTTAAAGGCAAAATCCACGAAATTGGGGGTTTGAAGTAACAAAACCCCGAAAATTTGGATTTGAACGCGACGAATCCACCAAATTTTGTTTTGAATTATCGAAAATCCTCGAAACTGCCGTTTGGGCGTTTGTATTTTCTATGAGTTAAAATGACGAAATTTTGTTTTTGAAAGTGTCATACGCACATGATTGGTTTTACATTAGACTCTGACCAAACTGTCTGGATTGTCGGTCTAATGTTCTGGATTGTGGGGTGAATGTTCGAATTTTTGACTTTGAAATGGAGGCATGACTGTGTGTGGGAGTGATTCGGTGGGTGAGTGGGCGAAATCGCTGTAAGGTTCATCGGGTGAACTTTGCGCTGCGACCCCCGAACCCTATACAGTGGCTTTATATTAAGGTACAGTGCGCTGGACATTCGGGAGGCGCCGCCATCTTGTTTCAAGATTTCCGTGCCTATAATTTGGGAAAAATGTACAGAGACATCAGCTTTGCTGACACTTCCATTATATATACAGGGTGGATCCGTATAAGTGTGACACAAATTTTTGGGTAAAACTACGTTAAAAGTGGAGTAAAATGGTACCTTCGGAAGTGTCCTACGTCGATCCGTTCCGGAGTTATGATTTTTTTTTGTGTTTAAAAAAGTAGCCAATGCTTGCTTCAAAAAATCCGCAATTTCTCGGCTTATATCGCACCAAATCCAAAAAGTGATGCCATTTTCAGAAACTACGGAACATTTTCTTTAGGATAGAGGCCATTTTATTGCTTGAAATAATCGTCAACACCCAGAAATCTGGCATTTTTTCCATAAATTTACGTGGCCTCCAAAATTTGTCCGTTTTACGAAAAGTCGCTGTACCCAAACAGCTTTCTCAACAGATTTTCGATGTATCACAAAAACTTCCCCGTCTTCTAAGCTTCCTTTTGGCGTGTTCACATTTCATGTTACCACTGACGTTTCTCACGAAAACGTCACGAGAATGCACAAAAACCGTGTTTTTACGAAACATGGGCCATTGTCTACGGTATTCGTGAAGGGTGCAGGGAGATCGGCAGTAAGTGAGAACAGGATATCTTATCATGGAGAAGACAAGAGGCATTCGATTTTACCCCTTCCCCCATCAGTGATTCATTAAATTGTCGCCATTCAGGGGGGGGGGGGTAATTGAATGCCGTTTGCCTACGATATCTTCTCCTTTATAAAATATCCTGTCCTCCCTTTCTAAAACAGTATTTTGACAGAAAAATATAGGCAGTTGCCTATGTGCCAGGTGCCAACAATATTCGTGAAGGGTGCTCAAAGATCGGCAGGAATGGATGGGGGGGGGGGGGAAACTTGAATGTCTCTTGCCTGCGATATCGATATTAACGCCTATTACGGTCCCCATCACACCTATCCAAAAATGCATGATGGGTGTTGGCGTGCATGATAGGTGTGACCCGGGCGGTTTGTTGATCAAAATAGCCATTTTAAAGAAAATTAATAGATGTTTGCTGCATAAAATGACCTCAATATTCACATAATTCGTAGAAAGAACGAAAGCAAGAAACATCGAATGCCTCGCACGAGCTCGCAACTTATTTTGTTAGCTCGTCTTCACCCCCATCGCCGAACATAGAGCTAGGCCCACATTAAACGTTCTGAAGACAAAGCATCAGGGAAGAGGCAAGGGATCACGTCACGCCATCCTCACGGCAGGGACCCCTGCTCTTTTTCATGTTCCTTTACCCACCTCGAGTTTCGTACGAATTTTCCCACTTCTTTTGTAATTTGTAGCGATGTGATTACTGTCGATTCGCTCCTTCACATTTAATTTAATTTTATTCCTTTTCTTGCCTCTATTTTTATTTCTTTCTTATTCGGTATTATTTATGGAATCATACGGAGTGGAGGGATGCTGACACCCCCGGGATCCACCACTGGTGGGTGATGTGGCCTCCATGGGTGAGAGGGGGGGGGGCTTTTGGTGACGGTGCGCCCATGGTTCCATACAATTTTTACCAAAATCCGCTGGTAATGTGCAAATGATAGCATGACTTTTGAGGGGGCAAACATCAAACAATTAATTATGTATTGCTGTCTCATAAGGCAGTTTATAGCTGCCGTAGATAGAAGGTCCCTATAAAATGGGTGAAAAGGAGGACACCTACTTTATTATAAAATCAATTCACGTGGAAGCTCCTTACTTCTCATCAAAGCTTCTTTTATTCATTTTTTTTTTTTTTTTTTTTTTTTTTTTTTCTCAACCTTCTCTCTCTTGCTCGGCTCCCTTCATCCCGCTCCTTCTCCTTCTTCCTTCCAACTTTGAAGTCTTCAAGGACCTCGTTATATCCATTTTATTCCGTCAAACAACCGTCCGTCTTCATTGCGTCGCCCTGGCCATCCAGCCTCGCGTCACAGTTTCCGAAAAAAACATGCCGAGTCTACGAAAACGCCGGGCTTTTGACAAAGGCCCGGTTGGCCTCAGTGTTCTCGAATGAAATTATACCGCGTTGGTTACCTCTAAAGTTGAATGATGTTGAATAAAATGCGGTTAAAAGTGTTGTGTTTGGATTTAAATCCTAATAAGAATCAACGTCCTGTCAGGTAATTAATTTTTTATAATAATCTTTTTTGTGGAGCTTTTCTTATTTTAATTGTTTTTGATGTTTTTTCGCAATGAGAAACTCATATTAGCTTTCGATAATTAATTAATTTTAGCTTCTTCTCACGATGAGTTTTATTACTTCTATAAGGAGAGGGAGGGGATTATCAAGGTCAGACGATGAATTTCAGTATCTTATTGATGTTTTAGACAGTAAAATTTCGACAAAAGTTCGTACAAGGGCCGTGGAAAACTGATTTAACGCACTCACTTGCTTTTCAACTGATTTTTTCCTGCACCTGTTTCACGTATTTTTGCCTCTTCTGCTTTTCCTTCCATTAAGTTGATCGTACTCCTTCGAGGATAAAATAGCTTTGACCTCTTTGAACTCACGCACGCTGCACCCATTGCAAAGAAACCAGATTGCGTATAATTTTCAAGCGGCAAAAAAAAAAAATAAATGAAATAAAAAATAATAATAATAGTCTGATTAAAGTATGAAAATTGTGGATGACTTTGCTTTGAGTTTGAAGGTCCGGTTCGGTGACGAGACATTTCCTATTGAAATGATTCATCTGTCGAGAGGGTGATTTCCGTAGACTTCACAGACGCTTAGCACTAGGCATGTGGACGCTGCTAAATGAAATCGTTTATTTACATCAGTTTGCAACATAGCCATTTGCTATAGTAGTCGTTCAATCTCATTTTTAAGAGTTGACTAGGACTCGTTGTTTCCTACCCTATGTATAAATATTCTTATGAAGTATTTCCTGAAGGTGCTCGAGATGAATGTTACAGTCACTGACTCAGAAAATTACTTTGGTTGGTGGTGGGAAAAGGTTTTAAGTAAACCACAAATGGATATTTCTGTCATAAAGGAAAGCCCTGTCCACGACTGGCCAAAATCTTGTGATTTTCTAAACAGGAAGTCGATCGATGTGTTAGATTGAAAAACTTCAAAAATAAAATATAATTCGAAAATCAAGTAATCTTTTATAGGACGCCTCTCCTTCGAGCTTCCTTCAACTTGTAAACGTGGAAGATGCAAGAGATTGGCTCAGGTCAAACGGGCATTCCATCGCCCTTTCAATCTCAATCTCACCAAGTTCAGATTCGTCCGCAGGAGCTTTGAAAACTCCATTTCATTGCCTCCCCCACATCTGTAAAAACCGGCTAAAATAATGCCGGTTCGTTTTTCTCGTTAATTTCTCCTCTTCTTTTCTGTTAGCCTATTAAATCAGGCTCAGCTACCTGTTGCGGTGGGGGTAGGGAACCAGGTATAAATTGCATTCGACCTTAAGAAGTCCCGTTATCCTCCCCCCTATATAAAACTTTCGTGATGCTGTTTCGGGATCATCACCACCCTTCTCTCTTTCCGCTAAACTGCAAATTCCGCTTTAAAAAAAATGCGGTGTGCCTTCCAGAATGTATATTTTTTTCTGGCCCTTTTAAAACCACGGCTGTTTTATTTTTTATTTCCTTCTTTCAAACTACGACGCCTCCCCTCCCCTCCCCCCGATCATCACAACTCTTCACCATTCTCATCTCAGCGACTCCCCTTGAGCGGTCGTTCGATAAGAGTCGGAGAACCTCTATTGTCAGACGTCGGTCGAGCGGAACCCCGCGCCCATGGTCCCTTACTTCCTTAAACAAGGCGAGTGAAGAAGGAAAGAGGAGCGTCGTCTTCTTCTTCTTTTAAACAAAAGGAGACGGATGCACGCCCCAAAAAAATTATGAAAAAAAAAAAATAAAATAAAAAAGGATGCTGGAGAAGATAGTCGCTATAAAATTGGTTGCTTTATGACTTACTTTGTGAGAGGGAGGGGAAATGCCACAGAAGAAGAGTATTTTTTTATTTCTGTTTTAAAAAGTGCTAGGCCTCACCTGGGCAAGCAGGGTGTAAATTAGGTAGGACCGTTAGACAAGCTGAGTCCAAGTTAGCGAGCTTTTTATGCGGGCGCGTTAAAATAACGATGTTAAAGAATGTGTGTTTTTTTGTTTTTTTCAAGTTGGTTGCTGGACTAAAACTGTGGTAGTAAACTACAGTAACTTTTTATTGGCGACCTTTCATACAAAATGTAGCATTTGGCACTTTTCGAAAATATTTTTAACCACGGCGTTCCTGTTTGTGGCCGACTTCCTGCTATCGCTTTGGATCGCAACCTCTCCTTCTTCTGCCATCCAAGCAGTTCAAAGATCCCGCTGGGGAACTATTCTGTACAAGAGCGTTTCTGTTCTATTCGAGCCAAATAATGTCATGTCCACACGAAACCTCTTTTATCGAATTCGAACGTGACTTCATAGTCAAATATGTACACGAAAAACACTTCTACGGGAGGAAAGTCTTGCTATATTATAGCCAATTTCCCTAGTCCCGATAATTCAGCTGCAGGAATGATTAAAAGATTGTTTCAAAGTTCTATTTGGCATTCTATTACTTGATTTATTATCTCGACTCGTTTGTTGAACTTTATGCTCTAGTCCAGTAGATATGTACATTGTACCCGGAAAAAATTCCGAAGTTATTGGAACTTTTACTGGTTGCTCGGGGATGCTTAGGGACGACTGTGTCAAGTTTTCCAACTCGAGGACCCTGTGCTAACTTGGGGAGAGCCAAAAAACCTCAAAATTTTCGACTTTTTTGGGGATTTCCCCTCATAACTTCTAAACTAAGCGGTTTTCGACCAAAATGTTCATTTTTTAAAGTTTTAGTGAACTAAATTTTCTACGATTTTGCTAAAATACATTTTTGCTCAAACCCAGTACCAACCGGTACGCAGGTGATCAAAGTTGGATGCATTTTCTCAAAATGAAATAATTTGCCGCCTATAACTCAGGGCTCTAGCTACCTGTCGCGGGTGGGGGTAGGAACCAGGTATAAATTGCATTCGACCATAAGAAGTCCCGTTATCCCTCCCCCCTATATAAAACTTTCGTGATGCTGTTTCGGGATCATCACCACCCTTCTCTCTTTCCGCTAAACTGCAAATTCCGCTTTAAAAAAAATGCGGTGTGCCTTCCAGAATGTATATTTTTTTCTGGCCCTTTTAAAACCACGGCTGTTTTATTTTTTATTTCCTTCTTTCAAACTACGACGCCTCCCCTCCCCTCCCCCGATCGTCACAACTCTTCACCATTCTCATCTCAGCGACTCCCCTTGAGCGGTCGTTCGATAAGAGTCGGAGAACCTCTATTGTCAGACGTCGGTCGAGCGGAACCCCGCGCCCATGGTCCCTTACTTCCTTAAACAAGGCGAGTGAAGAAGGAAAGAGGAGCGTCGTCTTCTTCTTCTTTTAAACAAAAGGAGACGGATGCACGCCCCAAAAAAATTATGAAAAAAAAAAAAAAAATAAAAAAGGATGCTGGAGAAGATAGTCGCTATAAAATTGGTTGCTTTATGACTTACTTTGTGAGAGGGAGGGGGAATGCCACAGAAGAAGAGTATTTTTTTATTTCTGTTTTAAAAAGTGCTAGGCCTCACCTGGGCAAGCAGGGTGTAAATTAGGTAGGACCGTTAGACAAGCTGAGTCCAAGTTAGCGAGCTTTTTATGCGGGCGCGTTAAAATAACGATGTTAAAGAATGTGTGTTTTTTTGTTTTTTTCAAGTTGGTTGCTGGACTAAAACTGTGGTGGTAAACTACAGTAACTTTTTATTGGCGACCTTTCATACAAAATGTAGCATTTGGCACTTTTCGAAAATATTTTTAACCACGGCGTTCCTGTTTGTGGCCGACTTCCTGCTATCGCTTTGGATCGCAACCTCTCCTTCTTCTGCCATCCAAGCAGTTCAAAGATCCCGCTGGGGAACTATTCTGTACAAGAGCGTTTCTGTTCTATTCGAGCCAAATAATGTCATGTCCACACGAAACCTCTTTTATCGAATTCGAACGTGACTTCATAGTCAAATATGTACACGAAAAACACTTCTACGGGAGGAAAGTCTTGCTATATTATAGCCAATTTCCCTAGTCCCGATAATTCAGCTGCAGGAATGATTAAAAGATTGTTTCAAAGTTCTATTTGGCATTCTATTACTTGATTTATTATCTCGACTCGTTTGTTGAACTTTATGCTCTAGTCCAGTAGATATGTACATTGTACCCGGAAAAAATTCCGAAGTTATTGGAACTTTTACTGGTTGCTCGGGGATGCTTAGGGACGACTGTGTCAAGTTTTCCAACTCGAGGACCCTGTGCTAACTTGGGGAGAGCCAAAAAACCTCAAAATTTTCGACTTTTTTGGGGATTTCCCCTCATAACTTCTAAACTAAGCGGTTTTCGACCAAAATGTTCATTTTTTAAAGTTTTAGTGAACTAAATTTTCTACGATTTTGCTAAAATACATTTTTGCTCAAACCCAGTACCAACCGGTACGCAGGTGATCAAAGTTGGATGCATTTTCTCAAAATGAAATAATTTGCCAAAAACGAAGGTTCTGGCCCTCTAACTATCACATACCACCTGTTTTATTGTAATCACTGATAATTTAGATTATGTTGAAAGTGCTGAAACACGCGTGAGAGGGGGGTCCGCTGACAAAACGTATACCTATGTTTGTAACAGTACGGTGTAGTTAGACCTAAAACCCAACATCCAAAGTAAAAGTTTCATGCCAACGCCAAATTGTTCTTTACAATCCACATATTATATTGATTGGTGAAAAGTCCCAACGTTTTGGGCAACGGGAATAATTGGGGGTGCACGATACATTTTCAGGGGGACAATTTTTCTTGTTATTTGTAAAAAAAAATGTTAGAGTGCCCTTATCACATGCTTCAAAATTAGGGATTGACGTAATTTCCCCTCGTACCATCTATCCGCTCTTGAAGAACTTTGAACTTTATTTAAAAATCACCAAATGCACCAATCGGGTTTGCAACTACCATTGATATCCTTCTGTCCATGTGCCAATTCACCGGTATACTTTTCCCCCAAATCGGACATTCATGGAAGTTCCCCAACCCCCTGAAATTGAAGCGAAACGCTCATTCGTAAGTTCAAAATGGAGAAGACACTAATTACGGATCAATTTTAGAACAATACGCTATTTCGCAAATAAAATTAGGAAGTACACCCGCGCTCAAATTAGGGAAATAATTCGCCGCTGTACTCGAAAAAATATGGCCGAATTCACGACAAAGCGCTAGAATAGAGGATACGTGATAGAATGGAGAAAAAACTGCATAACTGAAAAGTGCAGTGCAAAACCGGATCAATTTGCGAAAAATACGCTATTTTGAAGCTAAGATTGAGGAAATTAAGAAATAACTGCTGCTGAAACTCAAAATAATAACTTAAAAATCGCGTCCTAAACTGAAAAATATAACGCTAATTCACGGCAAGAATAGAGAAAAAGCGCTAATGGGGAGAAAAACGCTAATTCACGAATAAATTTCTGTGAAGTTGTTACTCAGTTGTTATTGTATGATATTAAAAATAATAAAAAAAAAACCTCGAATACATTTTGAGTGGAATTACATTGTTAGTAGAAGCGCTTAAGCTACGCGACTTAGTGGATAAAGCCTGCATAAATCTGTAGCCGTAGGAGCCTACATCGTTGTCTTCCCTCGTTGAGGTTCGTCAAAAACGGACCGGTTTCGGCCGGCTCGCCATCTTCAGCATTTCGTTTCCCAGTTGGGCAATGGGGCGATTTTTGCAATGCGGGTGATTTAAGCGTGTTAATTGTTTACAGCAAGAAATCCTAGGAGTTTGTGTATAATGTGTGTGACTACCTATAGTAGTATAATTTTTACCCGGGAAACTAAAACAAAAGTTCAGGAGATATGAAAATGGCTCGGCTCTCTACAAACGCTAAGCCGCGGCTATAAACGCTAAACCCCTCACGATTCTCATTCACGTAGGACACGGGGTAAGATGTGGAAAAAACGGCAAAATAGGGGGAAAAAACGATTTATCCTCGCGGCTAAAACTAACCGCTAATTCCTGTAGTGTAGATAGAGCTCATTCGCTGCTAAAATCGAGAAAGTTCGCGGCTAAAGTGAAAAAGAAGCGATTGTTCGCTGCAGAAACGGATAAAAGCGCGAGACAAATTTGCGGATCAATTTAAGAATACCCACTAATTCACGTCTAAAATTAAGAAAAGGCGCTTAGATCGCGGCACAATTGGGATAAATCGCAAATGCAGGGCTAAAATTGAGAAAACGCCAATTCGCGGTTCAAAACTCATAAAAAAAAAGAGAGAGTCAATCGGATTTACGAGATTATGAGCTTATTCACTGCTGAAATTGAGGAAATGCGTTAACTCGCTTTTTCTGCGGAGAGGATTTATGGTATAGAACCTCTCCCAAGATAAAATCCTATAGATCTGCCACTGGCCATAAAAACGCAAATGGTGATTTTCTATTTTTCACTTCTTCCTTATTCCCCCCTCAAAAAAAGGTTTCTTCTCCCCCCCCCCGATTTAAAGACGTTCCTACGCCCCTGCTACGAGTTTAGCATGTATTCATCTGTATCTTCGCTGCGGATGGGGTTGAAGAAGAGCCGATTGTATAAAATTTTTGCGTCTTGGCTAGTTTTTCAGTAAAATCAGCTGTACGAAGGCTGAGTGTAAAACGACAACTCAATTGGTAACTCAAACGAATTATAGAGAGCGGTACGATCGTTTCAAAATGTCGTCTGAAAGGCATATAAACAGTTGATAAGGCATGGTAATTTAGCTCAGTTCTCAATTTATGTAATTAATTTATAGATCAAACGACTGTTGGCGGGCGAGAAAGGGGACCACAATTTTCGCTCCGGCAGCTGGCAGTCGGAAAGAGTGCATTTCATTTTGTATACGGATACCCTAAGCCGTCCCAGAAGTAGTAATGTTGAGACCATGATTTGTTTCGTTCATGTTTGACCCTCCCTCGTACTGTTTGCTGCCGGGTTTGTTTAAGCTGAACTTAATGGGAATCAAAGTCTATTTCAAAATGGAATCATCATACCGAATATAATGCTTCTGGAATCAACTGGTGATTTGTAGTGATTTTTTTACCATTTTAACCCCTATTTTCCCCCCTCCACCTTGACCGATTTGGCCCAAATGCAATACCGACCGGGGCCTTATGACTACTGATTTTTGTGCCAAAGCGCGTTCCGCTAAATTAATTTCTACGAGAGTTATCGTGCTAACAAGGCCTCACACTTACTTCCACCCCGGGGGCATCGCCCCCTCCCCCTCGACTTTTTCAAAAAATTAAAATGGGAATCAAAGGCTAGTCTAACATGGAGTATACGTACCGAATATCATGCTTCTAGAATCAACTGGTGACTTGTAGTGATTTTTTGATAATTTCAAGCCGTATTTCCCCCCCCCCCCACCACCTTCACCGATTTTGCCCAAATGCAATACCGACCGGGATCTTATGACTACTGATTTTTTAGATAAAGCGCGTTCTGCTAAATTAATTTCTACGAGAGTTATCGTGCTAACAAGACCGCACACTTACTTCCACCCCGGGGGTACCACCCCCTCCCCCTTGACTTTTTCAAAAAATTAAAATGGGAATCAAAGGCTAGTCTAACATGGAGTATACGTACCGAATATGATGCTTCTAGAATCAACTGATGATTTTTAGTGATTTTTTGACGACTTCAAGCCCGATTTTCCCCCCCTCCACCTTGACCGATTTGGCCCAAATGCAATACCGACCGGTGTCTTATGACTACTGATTTTTGTGCCAAAGCGCGTTCCGCTAAATTAATTTCTACGAGAGTTATCGTGCTAACAAGAAAACGGCCATAAAGATATATATATATATAAATATATAGATATATATATATGAATTCCGGAGACCACTGAATTCGTGTTCTAGAGGTTCTGAAACGTGAAAAAAACATGACATGACCCATGTTTGCCACCATCACGACGAGACCAATAGTGCATTTTCAGAATGAAATGCACTAAAACGTCATCTAACTCAACCCATCAGTAAGTCAGTCAGGTAGGAAATTTGAAGAAATAGCATCGTTTTTAAATTAGCTGAATCCGTGAATTTGCTTTTTTTTAATAGCAAAATGTTTTTCAAAGAAGCCAAATAAGATAAGCAAACTGATTTTAGAAAAAGCTAAAGCAAACAAATTTGTTTTCGAAAGACTGAAAACGCACGAAATTGAGGTATCGAATAGAAAAAATCCGCGAATTTTTTTTTTGAAGGAGCCAAATCCACCACATTCGGTTATGGAAGAGCTAAAATCCGCGGCGAAATTGTGTTTTGAAAGAGCCAAAATCACATCATTTGGATTACGAACCAGCCGAATAATTTCTTTTTCAAATTAACTACAATAATAGAAAGGTTCGAAGTCACGAAATTTGGTTTTGACTTATTATTTCTCAATAATAAGTCTTTTTATTGAAGCGTTAATCCCCGAAATTGGGATATTAAGGGGCCAAATCCAAG
Source organism: Corythucha ciliata (assembly GCA_038030265.1). Taxonomy (NCBI): domain Eukaryota; kingdom Metazoa; phylum Arthropoda; class Insecta; order Hemiptera; family Tingidae; genus Corythucha; species Corythucha ciliata. The sequence goes on along the minus strand of CM075942.1, from coordinate 28,097,049 downwards.
ATATGTTGCCGAAAAATGAATTTCCAGATTCCTGCCCGATAAGTCAATTTTAGAGCCACAATCAATACATTTCTATCCGAGAAGTGACATGTGAGCTAATTCAGTTTCCGGACAAAATTTTTGACATCGCGGTAAAAGTGGGAGACACTGCGGCGCATTGAACGGAAACTATATGTCTTTAAAATAATAGGTAGTTTTCTGGCTGAACTATATACGATTTTCTCTATATTTATCGGTTTTTGGGAGGGAAACACTTAATATAGTGCAAACACCGATTAGTCTCATAGTCTCTGTGAGTGCTTTGTGCAGTGACCAATAGCAGCTCCAGCACGTGGAAAAGGATTTAAAATGGCTAAATCTAGGGAGTGTTAATAACAAGAAAGACATCACAATACATGGTATGTGGGCATAGAAAGTAATGGGAGTGGAGAAGCAGGAGGGGACTAGGAATAATGAGCATATTGAATGGTTTTCTACATTTCTTTTGAGCCATGGGAGTGGCGGAACTCGCCCATTTCAAGGTGAACTGTATTCACCTATGCCCATAACTGGCCAATGTAGTGAAAAGCCAAAATTCGGTTGTTTAAAAGTAAAAATTACATTTACACCTCCCCCATTGCAACAAACAGGAAATGACATTCTAAAATGCGACTATATGCTCTGCTATTTGGCAACCTGGACAGGCTACTCGAGCAAGAAATTGGGAAATATGCTAGCCCCAACGCGGCCCGAATTTTTCGTTCTAAAAAAAAAATAGAAGCTTAACTTTAAATTGACCATTGTTTCCTCAGCTATAGAAAATCCTCTACGCAAATTTGTCTAAAAGGAACTATAACTATCCCTCTCCCAAATTCAACGCGCGTTAGCCATAACCGCAGAGGCGGATTTACGGGGTGGGTTTTGGGATTTAACCCTCCCTCCCCTAAGAATATGGCGAGTTTGTTGATGGGGATTGGAAAGATTTATTTTATCTTCACACGGGCTGTTGAAACGGTAGCTGTTCACAGGTGATTCCTTGACCCTGCTTCCCTCTTTTACAAATTTTCGCTTAGGGGTAGAGGCGAAAATCGCGGTCCGACCTGGGCCACCATTCAGAGGGGGGGGGGGGCTGAAATATGAAAAATATGGATTAGCAGGTTTTAAAGCGTTTATTAGCAGCAAATAATGATAACAAGCGCTCATTTGTCACTTAAAGTAGGTAAAATTCACCAATTCGAGATATTATCTGAACGCAACTTCGAGGACAAAACACAGAAAATACGCTAACCCCAAGTTTCTATAGGCCCTTTTAATAGGCGGATAAAATTGAGAAGGCATTCTTATGAGCTAACGTTGAGGCAAGTAAGCGGCCCACCGTTGGGAAAAAGCGATTATTCGCCGCTGAAATAGCAGAAAAGGGCTGATTCATGCGGCTAAGAACGAAAAAATCACTTATTAGTGGCTATAAAAATGGAGAACAACGCTAATACGTGGCGATAATTGAAATTACTTCGCAGCCATAAAATTGAGAAAAAGCTGCAGTCGATCGCTCAGCAGGCTCAACTATTATTAATAAAAACGTCAATTCGTGGTTTTTCGAGGCAACAACGGTACTGAAATGGAGAAAAATAGCTAATTCAAATTCAAGTGAAAAAGAATCGCTAATTCCCTGCTGAAATTGATAAAAACGCCAAATTCAAGGCTAAAACTGAGATAATATGGTAATGGGGAACTTGCACATTTTTCAAGCACTGATGTTTATTGAAGAGGGCTCTTCCACAATGCTATTGCTCACATTAAACATTGAAATCAATCAAGGATTTTTTTAGAGCGAATTTTTAAAAATTTGGAGTGGGGATTTGATGACGTCAAACCCTATTTAATGAAATAGATGGTGTGACGAAAAGGGGGGTGCACGATACATTTTCAGGGGGACAATTTTTCTTGTTATTCGTAAACAAAAAATGTTAGAGTGCCCTTATCACATGCTTCAAAATTAGGGATTGACGTAATTTCCCCTCGTACCATCTATCCGCTCTTGAAGAACTTTGAACTTTATTTAAAAATCACCAAATGCACCAATCGGGATTGCAACTACCATTGATATCCTTCTGTCCATGTGCCAATTCACCGGTATACTTTTCCCCCAAATCGGACATTCATGGAAGTTCCCTAACCCCCCTGAAATTGAAGCGAAACGCTCATTCGTAAGTTCAAAATGGAGAAAGACACTAATTCACGGATCAATTTTAGAAAATACGCTAATTTGAAGCTAAGATTGAGGAAAATTAAGAAATAATCTGCTGCTGAAACTCAAAATAATTAACTTAAAAATCGCGTCTAAAATGAAAAATATAACGCTAATTCACGGCAAGAATAGAGAAAAAGCGCTAATGGGGAGAAAAACGCTAATTCACGAATAAATTTCTGTGAAGTTGTTACTCAGTTGTTATTGTATGATATTAAAAATAATAAAAAAAAAAAAACGAATACATTTTTGAGTGGAATTTACATTGTTAGTAGAAGCGCTTAAGCTACGAGAATTAGTGGATAAAGCATGCATAAATCTGTAGCCGTAGGAGCCTACATCGCTTGTCTTCCCTCGTTGAGGTTCGTCAAAAACGGACCGGTTTCGGCGGCTCGCCATCTTCAGCATTTCGTTTCCCAGTTGGGAAATGGGGCGATTTTTGCAATGCGGGTGATTTAAGCGTGTTAATTGTTTACAGCAAGAAATCCTATGGAGTTTGTGTATAATGTGTGTGACTACTATACGTAGTATCATTTTTACCCGGGAAACTAAAACAAAAGTTCAGGAGATATGAAAATGGCTCGGCTCTCTACAAACGCTAAGCCGCGGCTATAAACGCTAAAACCTCAAGATTCTCATTCACGTAGGACACGGGGTAAGATGTGGAGAAAAACGCAAAAATTGGGGGAAAAAACGTTTATCCTCGCGGCTAAAACTAACCGCTAATTCCTGTAGTGTAGATAGAGCTCATTCGCTGCTAAAATCGAGAAAGTTCGCGGCTAAAGTGAAAAAGAAGCGATTGTTCGCTGCAGAAACGGATAAAAGCGCGAGACAAATTTGCGGATCAATTTAAGAATACCCACTAATTCACGTCTAAAATTAAGAAAAGGCGCTTAGATCGCGGCACAATTGGGATAAATCGCAAATGCAGGGCTAAAATTGAGAAAACGCCAATTCGCGGTTCAAAACTCATAAAAAAAAAGAGAGAGTCAATCGGATTTACGAGATTATGAGCTTATTCACTGCTAAAATTGAGGAAATGCGTTAACTCGCTTTTTCTGCGGAGAGGATTTATGGTATAGAACCTCTCCCAAGATAAAATCCTATAGATCTGCCACTGGCCATAAAAACGCAAATGGTGATTTTCTATTTTTCACTTCTTCCTTATTCCCCCCTCAAAAAAAGGTTTCTTCTCCCCCCCCCCCCCGATTTAAAGACGTTCCTACGCCCCTGCTACGACTTTAGCATGTATTCATCTGTATCTTCGCTGCGGATGGGGTTGAAGAAGAGCCGATTGTATAAAATTTTTGCGTCTTGGCTAGTTTTTCAGTAGAATCAGCTGTACGAAGGCTGAGTGTAAAACGACAACTCAATTGGTAACTCAAACGAATTATAGAGAGCGGTACGATCGTTTCAAAATGTCGTCTGAAAGGCATATAAACAGTTGATAAGGCAATAGTTTGGCATGGTAATTTAGCTCAGTTCTCAATTTATGTAATTAATTTATAGATCAAACGACTGTTGGCGGGCGAGAAAGGGGACCACAATTATTCGCGCTTAGAGGGAGCCCCCAAAAACCCACTTCGTGTGTTGTGTCCTTCAATGTCCAAATAACGAGCGGACCCCCAATGTTTCTTTCCATTGTTTACCTCCTGAAAAAATTATGGCAAAACCAGGGAAAATAAAATCCTCGCTCGGTGTAACTTCACTACACGTTATACGACCACAACTTCACAATACACAGTGTCAATTTCGTTGGAAGTCCGCAAGAATAGGAACACTTCAAGGCCAAGCTTCCATTCCAATATGATCCTTTCTTGCCAATATTGCCTTCATTGGCAATATTGCTCAATTTAAATTCCCTACAGAATAAGCGTCCAACTGAAATTGTCCAGGAAATACTGAATGGCGTTCAAAGGGAAAACTCTCGGAATTTCGGAGAGGGAAAGAAATCGGAAATTACCTAGAATTTTAGGGAGGGTGCTCGCCGTTTCGTCTTCAGGCGATGTCCCCTGGTCTGGGGGCTGAGGGCAAACTCAAGTTATGGAAATAGGTGAACAAGGGCTAACTGGCCCTCAAACCACGGTTTATCTGTCATTACAGACGGCCCACACTATAATTTACCTATACAACACAAAATACATGGGGAATGCTCAACCTGACGACGATGGAATCAGGACAGTTAAGCCAGCTAGCGGTCCTCCTATACATATATATGTTTATTTATTGAAGGAAGATGAGGAATTTTTCTCAATAATCCCTCAAAACACCTGGCCAACTTTCATACTCGCTCGTGATGGGAGAGGGGCAGCGGATAACCGAATGCTGTGTTTCGCAAGGGGCGGAAGGGGGGATGGACGCTTTGGGCTGGACTGAGAGAGAATGAGAGAGAAAACAAGCTCGCTGCACCTGTTTCACCGGTTTTTTCAAAAGCTTCCTCTTCGCTCGCGTTGGTTCGTGTTGCCGCTTCTCCGCCAAGCCCTCTGTGTCAGACAGACTGCCAGTACGAGGCCAACTCTCGTTCGGTGAAGTGATTCGTGTAACTTGCCTTTCTCGAAAGTTCTAAATTGTCCGAACACAGTAGATGTTTGTTCTTTTTTGATGATTTGCGGAACTAACTCTGACGTTATACCGTGAATTTGTGTTATCCTTGGATTATTAATTTTCTTTTAATGTCGCCCAGGAAATAAGAAGGTGAGGCTAACAGTAAAAATATGTTTTTGAAAAAAACAAAACAAACAACAAACTGGAATGAGTGGCAAGTAGTACTAGACGACCGCGTGCTTCGGTTGCTGTTAAAAAGGACTAGAATTTCAAGGAAGTCACTTGATATAAATTATTCATTGTCACACTCACCCAGGAATCGAGAACACAGTGAGAAGAATTACTAATGCTGAAATTAAGACTCTCCTTGCTCCTTTTCGATACGCCTGATGCGCATCCGTTGGACGTTTGGCAGTATTTTATTACAATAAGCACATCCTTCAAATACACACTTTGTTGTATAGGATACCTTAAAAACTCAAATATTGTTTATTTTTTTTATTTTGAGGGTATTATATTGGCGATATTAAGTCGGTATCTTCACAGTGATTAGCCAACAGATCACATATTCATGGCTCTTAGGAAAAAAAAGTTGATACTTCTTACTTATCCTTGGTTCTTGCCACTTTATTAATTTTTAATTTGGAAGAATCATAATTGGTTCTAGATTGCCCTTGGAATGCCGAGGCTATTCGTATAAATCGTCTCGTTAATTTGAATAGAAGGGTGAGAAGGGGAGGCAAGTATGGATGTGACAATAGGCCATAAACTTAGTTTAATGCCACCATTCATCACGGTTCATAATCATACACATCTCAAGCGTAACAATCGTTTACGTGAGAGAAATTGTAAACATGTAGCAAGTACGTTCACGACAATACACAAGGAGCTGTCGATCTGTCCTTACTCTTGCCATTTTTACTGTAGTTCAAACCTTTCTTGTTTTAGTCGCAGTGCCATTCAATTCACCGTTTTGTTTCATTTTTACGAAGGAATGGAACCAACGTTGTAAATACCTATTAATCTGAATGACCCTGCACTAAAATGGAAAACTCAAGGCCGCGGCTGACCAGAAAAGGAGGGAAACAAGCTGTGAAAGGGACAAGCTGTTTTTTCGTTGAGGACACATGATACATGTTACTTGAATGTGCGATTACCGATTAGTGGAATCATTTTCCAAGCAGTGTTTCATGCGGCAATGGTTTTCTTCTTCAATTAAAAAGAATAAGCCTCAGTAAGAGGAAAGCTTTGATATACGTTTCTTAATACGTAGTTAGCTTTTCAGAGTTTTGTAATGGGTTTGGTACTTTTCGAATGAGACTGCTCAGTTATGAAGAGCACCCTCTTCGTTCCATTTACCTAGAAGTGGATTCAGGATTTGCTCAAGAGAAAGGCTCTACTAAAAATGTCTTGGCAGCCATTCGCTGCCAAAAAATAGCTAGTCCCACCGTGAAAACGCTTCGAATTTTACACATAGATTATTCATGAGTGTAGCAAGAGCCGGTTTGAAATTACATGAAAATCGGCGTCCCACACCCCTATGATGCCCAAACCTTTGAATACCCCAATTTTGGACCCGTTTATGACCAGTAAAAACCCAGGGAGTTAAGTTGTTCAAGCTGGCTTGATTAGTTAGGACCCGATTTCACGCGCTCTAAAGATGGCTGAACCCGACGATTCGTGCGGCCCTGACAATTCCTGAAAGATCATGATTCAAGCCACCTAATGTCTAAATAGACCATTCGCGTGTCAAAAATGACCAAACTAGACCGTTCGCCGTCGCGCCTTGGCTTGAAGGACTATTTGCGCCCTATAAACAGCTGAACTGACTATTTGCGCCTAGACAAAGCCTAAACAGATGATTCCTGTCTTGTAACTGCATAATCGACCATTTGCGCACCAAGAATGGCCAAACTGACCATTAGCACCTTTGGCCATTTGCGCCCTAAAAACGGCAAAACTGACAATGCGTGCCTTGAAAACAGCTTAACTGATTATTTGGGTGCTTAAAATGGCCAAACTGGCGATTCCTGCTCCAAAAATTGCCAAACTAACCGTCCTCGCCTACTAAGTGCAAAAAAAAAAAATGCTAAACTGGCAATTTATGCATTGAGAATACCTAAACAGACGATTCCTGCCCTGAAAATGGTCAAAATTACCATCCGCAACTAGAAAATAGCTAAATGGGAATGGGAAAAGTCAATTCCCGCTCTAAAAGTGGCAAAACTGACCGCTTGGGTCCTAAAATGGCAAAACTGGCCGTTCGGGTCCTAAAATGGAAAAACGCGCCTTGAGACGATAATGCTGGCCATTGTTGTTTGCGTACCGAACAAGGGACACCCCCACCTAACCGACTGATTGATTCCACCCTTCCCAGCGTTGTTAAGCGCACCCTATAAGGGCTGCATAAACTGACTACTCTCGTTCTGTAAAATTGCTTGACTGGCTAATGACGCCCGGGATATGACGAAAAGTAGCCTTCGTGCTTCTAAAATGGCCAAACGGAGGCTTCGCGCCTTAAAAATTGCTGAATTGCAGGCGGTTCGTGCCCTAAAAATAGCCAAGATTTGCACCTTCCAGATGGCATAATATACGACTCGCATGTCAAAAAATGCCTAATCTGACTTGCTGCACCGTGTAAAAATAATGGCCCAACTGGCTATTCGCGTCCTAAAAATGGATACCTTCATGGCGACTTTCATGGCTTTTTCCATTCAATGCAGTACGCTCGTACTGGACAAGGTCACAAATCAACGCCCAAACCAATACCTCCCTTCCGCCAACACTGGGGAGAGGATGATGGAGCGGTAAAGGAGAGATATGAGCGGAAGAACGGAGTGGAACTGGTGGCAGTCGGTGTGGTCTCGGGTTTTCGGAAAAAGTACAATTAACGGTGGGTGAATTGTAATTGCGAATCAAGTCATAAATCGCGGAAAGAAAGGCACTTGTTTATTTTTACTTTTACTTTGTTAAATCGAGAGGCCGCATATTGTTGTTAAAATACAAACCCAGGAGTACTGGCATTTATTTTTTCCCAAATTTGGAAGAGTATTTATTTCGTTTTGGAAGCGGCGCTCCTTCCCTCATCACGCTTCCACATCGAAAGGGAGGTACGTAGCACCCGTGTGGTGTAAGTTTTCCACCCGTCTTCTCTGAATTGAAACATACGTTTATGGAGAGGACGCTGCACTACACTTGTGTAGTGTGTCGAATGGAAATCGCTGCCAGTTTCACGCTCTTAAGCGCCCCATACACTATGCGATTGCCTGCAGGCCACCGTCCGGCCAAAATCGGCGGGCAACATACACTGTCAGTCAACGATCTCACGTCCGGTCCTAGCCGGTCCTACGGCCACACACCTTCAGTTTTCACGGACTGCAGGTGGACTGCAGTCCATGGCCTTCAGATTAACTGAAAATGTGTGGGTAACCCCGATCGACGGCCTCACGATTGCCTTCAGTTAAACTGACAGTGTATGGGGCGCTTTAGTCTTTGTGAGGTTGAGTGCCAGTTCTTTGGCTGATTTAGGCTATCACGTCTTGAGTTTCGTGGTCGTATCACCGGGTTTCGGGTGGTTAAGGTTATAACTTTCAGCATGAAATTTTCGTGCGCAATTAATAGCTTTACTGCTAAATAACTGGTTTTGTGCTCCTAGTGGGGGGGGGCGGGGGTCCTATTACTAACAGGTCACGCCTGCATGTATAGAGTTTTAGCGCTCATTACCTATACGAAACTTCAGACATTCAGTATACTAAAGGTCATGATTTGGTGGTGGATTCTGAATATTTTCCAATTAAAGCTAATAATTCATTCTCAGATCCAGGCAAATCAGCCCCCGAAGCAGAATCTCCGAGGAATTGACCTAATCGCCCCCATCACCAATCGTTGCTTTATGTGCTCTGTGGCCCTGGGGCACCAGTATGACCTCTCGGACACTGTCTAGTTTAGTAGTAGTCATTATCAGTTTTTAATCGGTCCCACTTGCAGGTCGTTGGAGGAGAGTAACTGTCCAGTCTCCCCTCCTCCCCCTTAAGCTATTTTCTTGCGTTGTAAGGATATTTCCAACGTGTCAAACGAATACTTTCAGAAGGAATGACTATAAGAGTTTCTCGAACGAATTTGTTCTTCGTTGAAGTGAACATGTAACCAGTGTTGCCCAAACTGTTGCGGTCTGGAAGAGATTGTGAGCCCCAATTGTATCTTTGGAATAAAAAAAAAGTTGTCTTCCGGACTCACTTGTTCGCGTAAAAAGAAACAAGTGAATCCGGAAGACGATTTTTTTTAAACTAATAGAACGTGTTGCCCAAGGATTTGAAATGGCCAATAATTGTACAGCATATTATAGTTCATCCTTGTAGTGTATAAACAGCGTGTCTAGAACCATCACCGAGACTTATAGGAGCTTCGCTTAAGTGGTCGTCATCTTTGAAAATGGTGAGAAAGGAACGCCTCTGAGCCGAACATTTAAAAAACTGCTCGTTGAGAAAATAATCGTCCATATGTACAAGTATAAGTGTACCTACTTATTTCATAATCTCGTCAACGCCCGATATCAGAGAATTCTATACACATACATCTGAAAATATCGAGAGTATCTCATCATTTACCTGGATTTATCGAACTGGGCTAATTGTCCTGTCCTACTGTTCTATCCTACATTAATCTATGTTTTTTTTTTTTTTTTTTTATCATTTTTATTAGCCCCCAAGTGAATGTGTTCAAAAGTGGCCTTAGTTTTATCAGTTTTATACAACGCGAACGTTGTTATTTCTTCAAGCCTAAAAGCCTTCTTCTTCCACTGATTAACAATAATAATATGTACTTGTAAAGGTGCACGTGCGCCTATTTCATTTTAATTTGTTAATAACTCTCGCCCAAAAGAAATAAGAATCTTTTTAATTCCACATCTCCGCGAGATTGTCGAGTGCGCCATTATTTGTTCGCCATTAGAAGAAAGAAAAAGCAAGAGTTTGCCAAATTTTCCTAACCGGTTTGGCTGGGTGTATCAGTCACGGCAATTACTTTCGAAGAGTTTCCTTGACAGCCCTATAGTGCTATGCAATAGCAAGTCCTTACGTAAACGTTCAAACTGACTAATTACTCACCTAGAAAATGGATCTAGTTTTCCTACTCGTGTTGTTCATAGAAAAAGTTTAAGCTTAACAGGTCGTGTACTTGAAGGTCGTTGTAATATAGATGCGTAATAGTATTAAACTACAGGCCGGCGGATGTGTTATTTTTTCAAATATTTAAAGGAAGGAGGTATAGCTGATCTACAACTGAATAAATACGGCGGCGTGAACAAAGTTGCGTTTTTCATAATGGCAATAAATATCAGTTTCTTTCTGTTTTGTTTTGAATTCAAGGTTTTTTGAAGTATTTTGTGTTTTGCCGCTATGTGTTTATATTTAATTTTTAACGATCCTAGGCAGTCCTTGGTTCCCTTTCACGTATATCACGCAGAACTAGCATGGTTTTTCTTTGGTTATCTGTAGGTAGTAGGCTTTCTCTCCTGCCATTTATCTTATTATCTTGTTATTTTTGATAAAGGATTCATTTTTTGTATCATAGCGAAATATTTGATTGATCATCTGACTCGTTTCCGGTTTGAGTCAGATTGGTTAGCAGAATATTGCCTCACAGAATCTTCCTCCAAGTTGAGTGCGTGGCCTCAACGAAGGTATACGTAGTTACCATTGTTTTAGGACAATCGCAGGAAATTTCTACCGGTTTTCGAGAGGGGGTTCCAGCAGGTCTGCAATATACATGGTGTGGCACCATAAGATTGCCGGGTGACATGGTCCCCCGTCCCATAGGTAAAAATAAAACTATGCGTTTGACGAAGTTACCTAAAATTCTTCAAATATGATGACAGTTTCCTGGTGAACTACTACCACCTTTCCCCTTTCTGCAATAAGGAGGAAGGGGGCAGTTATTTGGTAGTGGGAAGGGGATTACCGTTACTATCTCAAGTGAGAAATCTACTTCCCCTCCCGACCCGACAGCACTCCAGGGAAGGCAACTCCTTGTGGAGAATGTTGACCTTAAACATTTGCATGTTTCTTTCGCGGCTTCACTGAAAAGAACAGAGGTGTGAAAATTTTTTGATACCTCTCCTTTTTGCTAGTTGCTCCTCTTTTTTCTTATAAGAAAAATTACTGTTATACAATCCTCAAAACAGGCCACTTTTCATTTTATGAACGGTGTTTTGTCCCCTCGATGTTATAACGTATGCAATAAAACATGTCTAAAGGTGAGAGGGAGGAACTAAATGAAAAAGAAAAAAAAAAGAAGAAAAGTGAAACGAGGAAGCAGGATATCGGAAGTTTAGTCACCCCTATAGTGAGGTCGCCATAGCTCTATAACTGCGACCAAATAGACAGGGAAGAGTAGGGACGACGGGAGCAAAATAAAAAGAGGGAAAAAGTGAAGACGTTTAGGATGGACCAAGAATAATGGAACGAATCGATAATTTGGGCTTCTTTAGATTAGAACTCAGAGTTTTCGTTGTATGAGAAGATTCAACTCAACGTTGCAAGAAAACGCATGAGGATACGATTACGATGCGTGGAAATGAATAGCTAATCTTCAAAACGGGAGGATGCATAACTCTCGAGAACATATTTTATGTCTTAATGTATTTTAAGCCAGAGTCGCGAAAAAAATAAAAAAGAAATCATCCCTAGGTTGTGGGTGAAGGTTGCGGTGTTTCGAGAAACTGAAAAACTCACTCGAACCATCCAGTCTAGGGTTTATTCCTTCAATCTCTTTTTAAGTGCAAGTCTTGTTTTTCTCTGTCATGCAATCCACCTCACGCTCATTTGAATAAACTAGTTTCGAAACTCCATTCGGACGGAGTACTTCAGTGGTTTATGAGTAATAATTTGGGTGAAGAAAAACGAAAGGTATTTGACTCGAGGTTTTCCCTCCTCGGAAGTTATTTTTAGGTCGTGCCCACCCCATTCTTCTCCAACCCGGAAAGTTTTAGAGAAGATAGAGATAATTTGCGAATTTTCACTTCAACAGGAACCATCAAAGCAATTGCGTGGCTCCTGAAGAGAAATAGTCGCTTAAGTATGTACCTACTTATTTCATAAACTCGTTAACGCAGCGGGATGCTGTCCCCGATCATCCCGGACAAATAGCTTCATAACTGTGATTTATTTAAGCATAGAAGACAAAACTCGTCACAGGTGAATTGTCAAGAAATATGTATACCTACAATAGGGTTGCCAGAGCCTTTGCTTCAAGGCGAGGACAAAAAATTTAAAAAACTTCGACCAATGGCCAAAGTGAGGACATAATTTTACTTCCATGTTTTTAATTAGCCAATAATATGAAATGAATTCTTACTTCCTCACCAATATCAATCACCCTTCAAAGCTGTCCAGTGTCCACCATGCTGACCATTCCAATGAATAGAAGAGCAAAAGTATGCTCTATACAATTCCCCTTGAAACGTCGCCCTTTCAGCCCTTGAAGCCCAAATTTTGCTGGTTTTGCACACTCAAAAATCCAATTTCACGGGCCTCAAAAGCAATTTCGACCGTTTCGGGCCTTCGTTAAAGAAATTCCGCAGGTTTAGCTCTTTCGAAGTTGGAAGTTTTGCGGATTCGGCGTTTTTAGAAATTAATTTTGCTCTTTTGGCTACTGCGAGAACCAATTTTGCCTTTTGCTTCCTATAAAAAAACAATATTCAAAAACTAAATTTTGCGAATCAGACTCGTAGAAGCCAATTTCGTGGGATTAGCTCTTTGAAAAGGCCAAGTTTACGAATTCAAGTCTAAAACTTTCATGGTGTTTGCTCATTTTAATTAGTAATGTCACGAGCCTGACCCCTATCTATCTTAAATAAACATTTCGTACGGTTGGTCCATTAAAAACCAATTTCGCGAGGACTGTCTCACCCGAAAAAAATACAATTATTTGTTTCGATGCACACAAAGTGTCAATTTAGCCAGTTCCGGCTCTTCACAATTGGAATTTCACGGAGCTGGCTCATTCAAAACCAAATTCACGGGTCTGGCTCCTTGAAAGAATACAATTTCTCACGTGGTCGTCGAGCGAACGCGGGCTAGTCCGGCGAGAAGAAATCAGAAGAGTAGAAGTATACTGACACAAGGTTGAACCAATTTTCCGAGTTGGGTCGTTCACAAACCAATTTCACTAGTTTCGCTCTTTGAAAAAAAAAAAAAAAAAAAAAAAAATCGCGTGGAATCGCAGTAGATTAAAAACACAATTTTGCGGGCTCCGTTCTTAAAAACAGATTTCGCGGTGCGCAGTCGTTAATAAACGAACTTCACCTAACCAATTAGGTACTTTGGCTAACCAATTTTGGGAATTTGGCTCTTTCATAAAATCATACTTACTAATGAAACCAAGCCTTGCTCTTTATAAAATATAAAATGAATTTCGCGGTTTTGACTCTTCAACATCAAACTAATTTCGAGGTGCTTCCTTGTTGAAAAATCCAATTTTTCGGGTTTGATTCTAACAAAACCAATTTGGCGGGGTTTATTAACGGACAAAAAACGATTTCGTGGTGCTTAGTCGTTATAATAATCCAATTTCCGCCAATTTGGCTCTTCCAAAACTGAATTTTCAGGCTTTGTCTCGTCAAAAATTCAACTATATTGTTTCACGAAATCGATTCCAAATCGTTCATTTTCTTCTAAATCACGCTCCCCCCCCCCCCCGATATTATAACGTGATTCATAATTCTTTATGACATTACAATAAAAGCATCATGAATGAATGGCAAACGAATGGTGCTATATCTACGTAAGATCATAAGACATACCTTCAAGCGCTTCACAGTTTGTAAGTTTTTTTTTTTTTTTTTTTTTTTTTTTTTTTTTTTTTTTCACAACAGTAGCGCACATGCTTGGCATTCAAATTTTCAAATGTCCACTGCCTGCCTTTAACGCTTCCTTATATGTATCCACCTGATAAATATTTCATAGCACTACGTTTTCTCGCTTTTATAACGCTGACATGACACCCTTCAAATCTCGCCCGTATGAATATAAATCGAGTAAAAAAAGACTTGGAGGAGGACGATTTTATTTTTGCAGCCTACTCCGTCCCAGCAGTGCAGCCTACGCCGGGGTGTTGCTGACTCATAGAGGACATAGAATTCCCAAATCTTGCGTGGCTGGGCGGTTTTACCCCTGTTATTCTTGACCCATCTGTATAAGGGGTGGATAACGTGATTTCATCCGAAAAGTTCTTGTAATTTACAATAACAATCATCTCAGGGTGACATGAGGGGAGGGGAATTAAAGGCAGTCCACAAGTAAACGCTTAAATTTTACTGTGTATACTAATTCCAAACAAGTTATATTTTTTAGAAACAAGGATGAAGGTGTACGTCATTCTTTCCTCCTTTGCTTTATTAAAAATACGGGGATTCCCTTTTGCACATCAGTTTGACAAAACTGGCAACCTCAAAGATGTTTTCTTAAACATCTTCGATCTTGTGCGTCTACAGATTCAGGTTCCGGTCGATTGAGGGGTAGGGATTCAGTGTGTGGATCTTGGAAACAACTTTCAAATCAAAGAAGACTTTCATAAGGAGGGAGATTTGCCCATTTGAGGGATTTTCATTGGGACACTAAAAAATTTTACTCGCGGTTTTACATTGATAACTTGTCATTTCTAGTTTCTGGGGCAGTTACAGAAGTTGAAATGAAATGAAAATGAATTTCATCACAAGGTGAACTCTCAATTAATTGTAATAGCTTTCATTGCTTATTCATTGTTTTTCAAAGATTGGTTTCTTGTTCTAGTAACTTACCTATACGTTATCTAAAATATTATTATAATTATTTCTATCATTTTATTTATGTTTCAATATTTTTTCTTTGAATTTCTGTGCACTTTTGGGATTTCAAACAAATCAGAAATTGTAAATCGTAATCCCCTGCTTTGCAGTATTAGGCAATGCCATATCCCTGATCGTTCGCCATGTTACAAATCAACTTGTGAGAGTTTATCGCCTTCTAATTAAAAAAAAAAAGTCGTAGGATTTTACTATCCTGGGTTGTTGTGCTGTCCAACATTCCCGCCCTCATTTTCCGCGGAAGAGAAGAAACACGGAAACCTAATTAGTTTTTAAATACTTTGCGCAAAGCTTTGAAGCTCCTCGTGGTACATAGGTTTTTTTTTTTTTTTTTTTTTTTTTTTTTTTTTTTTTTTTTTTTTTGTGGGGGGGCATCGACGCGTCGAGGTCATTAGAGAGTATATTCCTAAATTCTAAACAAAACTTTCCAGGGTCAATTTGTCATCTTCTCCCGCTCCCTAAATGTTTTCCTTTTAGTGCATTTCATTAAAAAAAAAATTAATAATGAGAACAGCATTGTTTTATATAAGGGCATCTTCACGGAATATGTGTCTCAGTCATGAGTGCTACGAGACTTGTTCATTGTCCTCGTCGGTAATGAGGTGCATTGTGATCAGTTGATGAATGCTATACTGAAACGAGCACTTGTGAGCTTAGCATGCAGTCACGCTAAACTTGATTGCTAATGGTAACGGTTCTTCAACCAGAAACTTTGGTTAGTGTGGGAGGTGGCAGCTCAGCATTGCCAAGGACGAAATGCCAGGTTTTATGATCGACGCAGACTTTAGGAAGGATTAGAGACGATGGCTGTTCAGGGAGGTATCCATCTTGTTTGCACCGTAACAGCTTAAGAAGCACCTGTTTCCCATATTCCTGAGCTGGTAAGCTGTGTGTATTCACACTACAGGTGTTTTCCTTTCCATACCTGTTTCTCAACTTGTCTTTTGAGAAAATGTATACCATTCTTGAAGTTTCACAACAGTTCAACCAAAAAGTTGAAATTGGCCAACATTTTTAAAACTCGTGTAACTTTTGACCTGTTCAATATATATTTGTTTATGTATGTACGTTTATGTAAGATAATTAAATCCTCTAAAACTTCCTTCCTGAGGGCTTTCTCCTATGATAAACGGTTTAGACGATATAAAAGAATGTTTAACGGAAAACGTGGAATAAAAATATTTTTTTTCGGACATTTTTACTTTTGCGGGTCATGTATTTCGAGAACGGTTAGGAATTAGTGAAACATGCATATGACAAAAGTTTCTGATATTTATGTCAGCTTTAATTGATTATCACAAAAGTTTTGCCTACGGTGCTCTGTTTTCGAGATATCAGTGAAAATGTGAAAAATAGTACCTTCTTTGTGCTCCCCCCACTCGGGCTCACCTTCTAGGGGTGGGGACTTTTAGTATGTTTACCTCCTAACTAGTCCAAACATGGTTCGGGAGTCGAAATTTCTGCTTTCGCTCATTCCCTCTAGACCACCTTTTTGAACACTAGTTTACTGGACTATAAACAAAAATTGAAGTTATCGTTTACAGTTCAGTTTTACTCCCCGTAAAACTAGAGAAAACCTGCCCTGCCTAGTGTTGAAACGATACCAACAAAGTATAGATACTTTACTCATTTGAAGTATCGAATGGGAAGTATCGAATGGTACTTGTTATCGGATGAAAAGTATCGATACCCATACAACTTGTTTACAGTATCGTATAAAAAGTATCGATATATACTCGGTATCGGTACAGAAGTACCGATACCAAAAGTACTTGGTATTGATTCAAAAGTATCGATACTTTAGTGGTATCGATTCAACAATCTTGTAATAAAACCCCTCCACCACCAACCAACAAAAGCACTACCATCTCTAATGATTTTTCGAGTCGTCAATCACTACTCCCTTATACAAATACAGATTCATTTTAATTGAAACACAATGACTACTTAAGCTCGATGCACGCTATGCAACTTTTGAAATAGGATTGCCTACCGGTTTTAAAAAATATCCGGTCACTGCCGGGGACCATAATATTTCCTTTCGACCTCCAAATAAATAGCAATCATGCTACGATAAATGCATAGTGTGCACCGAGCTTATAACTCTCTTACTTAACCCATACTTTTACGATACCGAATGAATAAACCCGATACCGAATATCTACTCATTTGAATCAATACCCATTCGATACCGAGTTAAAGTTACTCATTTGAAACGATACCGAATCAATACCCATTCGATACCGAGTAAAAGTACTCATATGATCAATACCCATATACCGAGTATTTACTTGTTTGAATCAATACCCATTCGATTCGATACGAGTTTTCAAACGAGTAAATACTCGGTATCGAATGGGTATCGTTTCAAATGAGTACTTTTACTCGGTATCGGATGGGTATTGATTCAGTATCGTACTAGTTTTAATCAATACCCATTCGATACCAATTAAAGTACTCATTTCAAACGGTACGTTTCCTATGCCGGGAGTTTACTTGTTTAAATTAATTAAAAAAATTTTGAAAAATAAAAAATACTCGGTATTGATTAAAAAGTATCGAATCGTACTCAGTATCGAATGAAAAGTATCGATTCCTGAAGTACTCATTTCCCAGTATCAAATCAAAGTATCGAAATAGTACTTGGTATCGAAAAATGTATCGATACCAAAACTACTGGGTATCGATTGAAAAGTATCGATACTTTACTCTATTTACTGGTATCGATTCAACACTACCCCTGCCTAGTTGACCTGTGTTTGATAAGCTGCTTAGGCTGCCTTGATCATTACTTCTACATTTACGTTCTTCCCCGCTTACTTCACTATAAGTATGGCTACTATGTGCCTTCCTTTATTTTTGTTACAGGTGAGTTGTTTCGACCGGTTTGCTGAATTAGCAAATTCAAAAGGGCGGTGGTAAGCGTCTAATAGTAAATCGCTCATTGTGAAAGCCCTCACTTTGCTATATTGGCACAATGTTGTCCAAACCACAATGATGATGGCTTCCTTCATAAAAAACTCGTTATCGTCAGAAATTTCCCTGCCCTACTTACTATTTTGTTTGGTTCATTTTTAAAATATTCCAAAACATTTAACGCCAATGTAGCCTTGATCGAAATGCAAATTCTGGTTTATAAACCCATTTTCAAACATCGTTCGTTCTCATCCCTAAACTTCCTTGCAAACTTGTTTTGATTGGCATGCATCATCATCATTCGTCGATTCAAATAAATTAACGTTTGAAAGTTTCTTTAGATATTTCTCCAGGGGCTCCGTATAGTATCACCCGCATTTAACTAGAATGCTCCAATTTTCTATGAAGTGACGCAAGTTTTTCAAAAAAGAAAGAAAGCTGTACAAGAACGTGCAAGAAACAATTCTTTTATGATTTTGGAACGGTGACTTGGTGACCAAGCTTCGGGTTGGCCTTCTTTTCCCTCATTTGTGCCCGATAATCTAATACCTAATCTAGATTGCATGATTTTTTTTTTAGGTACATATCTTTCTTCATTTCAATTTTCCTTTTCAATATTTTGTACTTGAATTAGTGAGAAGGGGAGGAGTAAAAGCTGCACGCTATGCCTGGAGGAAGATTGTATCTCGTTTGAGCTATGACCTCAACAAAAATACAGAAAAGAAGATCCTTGTGTCTTCAGAGTTAATTATTTGATGGTCACCTCTGACGATTCGCTTCGTCATCGGTAAATTCAGGAAATTATTCCGCGTGCTCAACCCTTGCGAAGAGAGAGAGAGAAAGAGAAAGGGAGCGAAAGAGAAATTGATTCAAGTGTGAAGGAAATTCTAGCACCAGAAGGTTTATTGAAGATTAATTGCATTCCTCTTTAATTTCAAACAGAATAAAATATGCAGAGTACTTAGGGAAATACCTTCAATAATGTGGCTAAATAAATTGAAAGAACCACGGAAACAGAATTGCACCACTGATTTTGCTCGTTGCAGGTGCGCCGCACCTTTTTTTTTTGTTTGTTAATTTTTTTTTTTTTTTTTTTTCAGAGACGAGCTTTTATTGTGGTTAACAGCTATTCTCTAGGAAACGCTCAGTCATAGTTTGTTATTAGGATTTTTCTTCTTTTAATTGGACGTTTCTGAAGGTCTCGCTCGAAATAAAGGTCATTACCATCGGGGTTCTCAGGAGTCCGGTAGTTAGTTTTTAGCCGAGAGAAAAATTAGAAGCGGAGGGTGATGTTAAAAAAAAAAAAAAAAAAAAAATCGATTGGCTTAAATCGCCCATTCCCCGCCACTGGTATTACAGGAATATGAGCATGACGGGCAAGGATGTGAGGGGGTTTGCCCCTGGTGCTTGGAAGAAGAATCCTATGCTGAGAAGACCTGTAATCACCTTCAGGGAACAGATTTTTTTTTTCTTTCCGTCCAAACTGCAGCACGTCCAAGGCAAATGCGTGGAGAAAAAAAAAAAAAAAAAATTTACGAGTTTTTTGTTGAAGCCACCGACCCTTTTCTAGTATCGTTTGTGTACTTGGTATGTTTGCGCCCCTTAGATTTCATCATTGCATCATAAATTGGATGCGGTTATTTCTGGAAAACTAACAAAACATTAATAACTTCCTCAACAGAAAACTGTATACGCTGGCTGAATTATTCCACGCCCCCCCCCCCCAGGAGAAAATAAAGCCGCTTTGCCAACCTTGTTAATGACCTGCAGAGCGTTCGTAACGGTTCAAGTAAAAGCTGCAGGGGTCTAGTGTTTTTGAAAATCGAACCAGAAATAGTTGTTCTTGCAGTTCTACTGTTTCTCAAGGTATTGCCGAAATTGGGCTAACGTGATTTCTTCGTACCCAGGTACAATCAGAATTGCCTTTGATACAAGATCACGCACCACATACAAAAACCTCTAACAATTTATTAATCAACTTTGATTTAATTTGCATCTGCTGTCCCGATATTTGCCTCGTTTCCACCAGTTGCAAACAATACAAAATGAATACTACAATCAAAGTCATATGGATTACAAGTCGCACCGCTTTTGATAAGACTCGGTCCTGAAGCATTATGGGAAAATCGATCCCGATAGATGCCTCTGCAATGAGCCACTTGCACATTTTTTGGAAACATTTTTTCCTAAAAGGTAACAAAAATAGAAAAGGGTTGGCGCATTTTTTTTCAATATCAACGAAAATTTAATTGATATGAATTTTCAAAGTAGGAAATTTTATGGGCCAGCTAAAAACACCCCGCGCCATGTTGATTTCATATCCGAGTGTGATGACGTCACTTAGTTCGAACCATATTCGACAAATGACATTAACACAGTGAATGTTGCTTTATTATTCAATTTTATTGATTTTGTTCGAGAAAGAAAATAATAAAAATTTGAATAAATATCAAAATATTAAAAAATATTATAAATTATAATAAATATTCGAATACACATTTGAACGAGCCTCACTTGCTCTCGCGTAACACGAGGATGCTTTTTTTAGCGGCGAAAGATTCCCAAAAATGTAATGAAGAATGAAATAAAAAATAACTCCACATCTTTGAGTTTCCAGCAGATCGTTTACGATATCTTTTCTTTTCAACTTCTCCAGAACAGATGAAGTTCTTGTCTTCTTGTTGCCTAAAAAGTAAGGAAATAATTTGTACGCTCTGTTCTTCGCAAACGCTTCCAAATTTACAAGAGTAAGAATATAGGTGTGTTCCATTGTTTTGTAATTCCATGTTTCCTACAGGAATGGAAGTATGGTAATCGTGAAAAAATTCGAGTCCGAGCTGACTTATCATTCTTGATGTACAACCTCAGAAAATTTGAAAAAGTGGTTTTCGGCATGCCGTCGGTCTATAGTGAAGGAAAAGTGCAGCATTGACAGTTGTTTTCATTCATTATTTTCAGAAATTCCGATGAAATGCTGTTCGAGCTACACTTTTCCTGCAATGGAAAACGCCTAATAGTCCATTAGAATAGTTTGTAGGGCGTGATTTATGGAGGTTCTCAGACTAGTTGTACGGTGAATAAGAGTTTTTTCCTCTCCACTCTTTTACTTACTCTTTGAAAGAGCAGAGACACTTAATATGTATACTATCATGTGACCAAACAAATCTATTGGTGCTTCCACAATCCTTACCCGTCAGTCGAGTCCGTTGGTACTCAAATCGAGAGGGTACAACTCCCGGCTTGCTTCGCGTATGCGAGTCCTCGAAGTAGGTGAAAACGTCCTAAGGTACATCAAGTTACCAACGTCATTTTCAAGCTGAAAAATGTTTCAATGACTTATAAAAACAAGAAACAGAGCAATGTTATCCTGACTTCATCCTTCGCATTCGGAAAGGAAGAGCCAGAAAACAAGAAGAAACTAACTAATGAAGCCACTGAAGGCTTCCGACCTCTATGATTATATAATAATTGAATTTACTCACGTCAAAGTAGTATTCACATCAGAAGAACCTTGTAGATTGACAGAACCAGACCATGTTGTTCTCGCCTGCATGCTTTGAACCTTAGGAGCTGCGTTATTCATAGGCACCGTTATATGGTCTTTCCGGGGTTTTTAAAGTTGTGCTCTTGCATTGAGGCACGAAGAAGTATTTGTACATATTTTATTACGCCTCAAAGCAAATGAATAAAAGTAATAGCAATAGTAAGATAGAACTTGGAACAGCGATCGTAAAGTGATAACTAAGGCACAAAGAAGGAAATGATAATTTGGTAAGAGATAATAAGTATACCTATTCTGCGGAGCCCAGTTTCTGTAAGTTCAGACGGACTATTTAATTCCATTTTAATGTGTAAAATTCTTTTTAAATAACGAAAGAAAATGAGTTTGAAACTATGAATCTCCATACCAATAACAGTCACTCGAAAAAAGTTGAACTAAGTGACGTCACAGACACTCAGCCAATCACAAGGCGTTGTGACGAGAGCGAAAATTAATGAATTTTTATTACCAATTTAATAATTATTGGCACGATTTTGAGAGCACTTCGTTGCGACAAGTTCATTTTTAGGTTCTACCTAGCCAAAAAAAAAATTCTCCCTAGAAAATTCCGACCCATGCAAGTTCCTAATTCTTACTTTATTCATTTACGAACAAGCTTTCATGAAAGGGCGTAGGTTTTTAACTTTTCCCTGGGTGGCTTTTGCTCTCAAATTTGTTAACAATTTGTAATTATCACTCTGTTTCGTTATGTATACGTCGCATCCACTTGGCGAAATTGTCCACTTCATAAAATGGATGTCCGTTTCACGAAGTGGCTCCACTTTCCGTAATTTCAAAAAATTCCGTCATCTGGACAAAAAAAAATGTCCATTTCTTGAAAAAGAAATCGCGTTTGCCCAGTTGTTGAAATTAAGCTTTCTTAGGGTGCGTTCATAGTGAATCACCTTCACTGCGATACCTCGATGAGCGATGCCCCGATGAAACATCGATGAAGAACAAACATCAATAATTGTATGGGACTGTTCATAGTGAAGCACCCTCACTGCGATGTGATCTTCGATACCTCGCTACTATCATCGAAGATTTGAACCATATGGTTCCTCGACCCCCCTCCCGTCCGTTGCCTGTTTTTTTTCTTTTCAAAATCTTTCAAAGTCCACCTTCAAACAATTTACGTAAGTCACGCACACCTGTTTCCTTCAAGCTTTAACCCTTATTTAGAAAAAAAAAGCAACGGGCAGGAGGGGGGGTCGAGGAACCATATGGTTCAAATCATCGATGATAGTAGCGAGGTATCGAAGATCACATCGCAGTGAGGGTGCTTCACTATGAACAGTCCCATACAATTATTGATGTTTATTCTTCATCGATGTTTCATCGGGGCATCGCTCATCGAGGTATCTCAGTGAAGGTGATTCACTATGAACGCACCCTTATACTGCAAGTGGATGCACAACGTCATTTTTTAGCGGGTTTTTGAGTGCTCAGTAAAATAACCCTTTTAAATAAAAAAAAATTGTTTCAGCACCTGAGATTCCTCACTCATCCATTTCACGAAAAGGATAATGTTGTTGCATCCACTTGTAGTATGGAACCTTGATTTCAGCAACTGGACAAACACGATTTCCTTTTCAAGAAATGGACAATTTTTTTGTCCAGATGTCGTAATTTTTTGAAGTTAAGGCAAGTGGAGCCACTTCGTGAAATGGACATCCATTTCGTGAAATGGACATCCATTTCGTGAAATGGACAATTACTCGACATGGATACGACATACAGTAGATGCGGTTTAAACACCTAGGAATACGAGATCGGACGCTGTAGACTCGTCTCGGCCCTTGACCATTTTTATGCAGGATGTACTGAATCTAGCACAGACTTTGTGGATGAAAGTATAGACCTTATTTTCAATCGAAAATGCCAAATACATCATAGACCGAAACTCAATTGTTTCTGAGATATGATTTTCCAAACGTTTTAAAAGGCATATGTATCTCTTTTCTTAGTCTAGTGCGACTTGTCGCTTCCAAACGAACACCTGGGAGGTGGGGCACTTCTTTTCATTGATGAGTCAAAGGCAAATGGCTTATCTGGGGGCGGCAAACCAAGAATAGTACTTTTTTTACATTTTTTGGAAAATCAATTAATTATGAAAATAAATTATTGTTTGATGCTTTGGGACGTTTTTTCATGGGTGATTTGTGGGTTTTATTTTGAAAAATAAAACGTAGACAGATCATAAAGAAAAATAAGGTACATTTCTGTTATTTAGGCCCTTATAACTTAAAATAATGATTATTCTCTTCAAAATCGCTTGTTTTGACCTGAAAAATTTGAACAAGTTTTGTGATTTGTTTTTGGACAAACGGGGACTGACTTTTTTTGAAAAAAAAAAAAAAAAAAAATCCCCGATTTGCACGGCCGCATTTGAGGCCACATAAAATAGTTCATATCCACCGCAAATGGCTAATCCTGACAGGAAATAGTGTGCTATTTCCGAATCCATCACCAAAAGTTGCAAAAATGCAAATTGAAAGCGATTTTCTCGCAGTTAGTTGAAAAAATTGATGTAAGTAAGCCATGAAAAAGCGTTTGAAAAATCATATCTCGAAGGGTTTTGATTTTCGGACCATGGTATAGGTAGGGTGTTTTCGGTCGCAAATGATGTCTATTTTCACCAACTTTTTTTTTGTCACACTTATCTCCTTCCACCCTGTATAATTACTATTTTTAATTTCAATTTTAGGGAAATGTGCTGCAGTAACTTAAACAAATATTTATTAGACCACGTTCATAAGTTCTGCATGTGCCAAGCGCCTGTGGAGTCTATGCAACCAAACCAATTTATTCCCTAGAAAAATTAAGCATTTTCATAGGTTTCACAGGCTCCACACATCCACAGGCTGAAACTTCCACAGACGCACGTCAATGGGTTGACAGACTGTTTGTGAACGGGGCCTTATTACAACCAGGAAACTTAGACTTACTATACAAAAAATGTCATGTTCTGACAATAATAAGTAGGTAACTAGTTATTAAAATTCGTTCAAGATTCCAGAAATAAATAAAAAAACATTTAATTTGTTGCAAAGGTAGCCCCCCCCCCCTTTATCGTTAACCACGGGTGCTCCGGTTTGATGGGTCTACTAACTCGTTACCCTAATCATCCTTACAACACGCAGTGCTACTTCAGTACTTCAACCTGGAGTGCTTTGCAGCATTGATCCTGCGTCTTTCACAGCATTTAGCTTTAATGTTATAATCGTATTGACGAGATGTTCATTGAAACTGTAACGAAGGGACAAAAACACGATGAGAACAAGTAACGTCAGGAAGAAGAACGCCCAATTTTATAGCTTCTTTGGTGGTGGTGGTGGTGGTGGGGGGAATCCGACTCTTCCACCCAGAAGAAGTAGCCTCAGTACGACCCTGATCTTCAAACTATACAATTTCTGCTCTGCAGTTCACAAAGGGCTAAAATAAAGGAACCATGTAAACTGAACTTGAATAAAGTAAAGAACGCAGTGCTATCTTGTGGGATCAAAAATGAGAAATTTATTTGAGACCGCTGATTTAGGGCGGGAGGGGGTGGAGTGGTGCAACTTGTAATCCATATGACTTTGACTACAATAAACAATGAAGAAAATGGGGAAAAATATCCCTGAAAACAGAAGTCTCCCTTTGAAGGTGCCCACGCGGCCTAATCTTTCCCTCTTCGACGCTTCCCATTTAATGTTTTTTTTTTTTTTTTTCCTTTTGTTCCTTTCTTCTTCAACTTTGGGAGGTGATTTACGTTATTTCTGCTTGGCCGGTTCTTCCCTTGCATTTTTTCATTCCTTCATTCATTTTTTGTTAAAAAGTCGGAGTGCAAAAATTCGTGGCGTCATTATCTTCGCGCTTGCTGGAGAAGTTGGAATTGCCCTTCTACGAAGTTTATTGACCTTTTTTTCTGTGGAAAAAATACTGCTTAACGTTTATCATCCATTCGATGAAGGCTTTTAAAGGTCCTTGCTAATCGAAGAGGAAATAGTATTTAAAAGAGTCGCTAGTACGAAGTGACGTAATGCATGGTTTATTACGTTAGTTTCGGCTTCAAACGCAATGTGTGACCTGCCGTCCGTGCTCTAACTGGCATATAATAAGGGTCTTCATGCCATCAGGTATTTATGGAATGATTCAACACGGTTGAACTTTATATATCCTCTCTCGGCTGTTCAACTAATGTCTATACACATAGAGTGCCCGCTAAACTATATGTATACCTATAGCTAGAACTAACTATAGAAATACGGGAACATGAAAATACTTTTATTACTTCCTTGAATATAGCAACCTTGGGCAGTTGTGGTGATACCTAAGCCAGTCATTCCCATCAGAGGGTGGATTGAGGTACATATATACGGTGTATGGGGCTCAAATCGGTGAAACACCATCTATCGAGAGCCCCCCTCCCCATCTCCCAGATCGTCAATAAGCGGGGATTCCCTGCGCCCCTGCACTCTGCACTCCCTTCAGGTGTCTTTAGGAATTTAGTCTAGTGTGTGGTTACGAGCCACAGAAACTGGATATCCAGTATCCATCTTAGGAACATGAAAACCTCCCAAAATACTGATTACTTCAGCCGGCTACCTTTAATTTAGCCCGAGAAACTGACTATACTGTTTCTGTAATTGAAAATTCGGCCCAAACCCTCGTTATTTGGTTATGAAACTGTTCATTTAGCCTTGGAGTATCTTTAATCGGTCGAAATACCGACAATTAACGTCTAAAATATGTGTGAAGGCTTCGTAAATCGGTCGAATTTTTGAAATCTGGCGAAACACGGCATTTTAGGTGAAATATGCCACAGCACAGTCTTGGGATTCGCTGGGGAGTTGTAAGAGAACTCTCAAAATTGCTTATAACGAAAACTAGTGTAAATGAATGCGTCTTTACATTCAGTTTGTTCAACGAATATGCTTTCGGAAAGTTACGCAACCGTGGTAAGGAGGTTTTGATTGATTTTTATGAAAGGTCGATGGAGAACATTCTTTAACAAAATTAACTAAACAAGACTTAACCAATAGAGCGCATTCTCGTTTACTACTGCGTTGACGAAATTTCGAAATCGATGTATTGGGGGGAACCCTGAGCAATGCTCTCCCCTCTTGTCTCAATTGCATAATTCACTATAACCAAAGCCTTACAGTGCAAAAAGGGAACAAATGTACCCTCATTCCACCTACTACGGGGGCTGGAAATTGATCGTGTTTTACAAGTTTGACAACGCATATGTAATTATGTACCTACTTATACATTTTTCGAACCGCCCTGAGAACTATGGAGTTTCCAACCAAAGTACGAAATAGAAATAACCATTGGCATTGCTTTGTTATACATGTATAGTATGTTTATCCAGGAAGATCTGCCTTTTCGCTTTCGGCATAATTCGCAAATATGATTTTTCCATGTGGTCATAAGATCTCTCATGATCAAGGGCGGATCTGGGACCTCTCTCAGGGGGGGGGTAATCGAAACCCCTCTCCCAGTACACCCCCACACCCCCACCACCTGCCCACCACTCCCATTCCCCCATGTTTTGAGAGATTTTCCAAGCTCCAGGGGAGGGGAGGGGGGTAATTCTTTCTGTAACCCCCCCCCCCTTAGATCCGCCTATGCTCATGATGAGCCACATGAGAGTCATGAGAGATGGGCATCTGCCCGTGTATCGCAAACAGAGAAAACAATGTAGTTTTTCCATCAGGCGGTTCATCCACATTGTATATTCAAAACCTGACTATCACAGGGGGAAGTAGGAAAAGTATTAAAATATAAAAAAGAAACTTATTTTTCCCTGCGAAATTTCCGCTCATTTAAAAGTCTGGCGAGGGGCGATGACAACGTGTAGTTCTTGAGGAAGCCTTGATTATTGTTCCACGTGGCGCAAGGGCGTCGCCAGCCACTGATCCAGGGGAGGGCACCTAGGATTTATTATCGGAATAGGCCCAACCTTTCACAGTTATGCACACAAATCCTTTCGCAATTACATAAAGTAGGAATACTAGAGGCAGAACTCTCTACATATTTACAACGACGCATTTTCTATTTTTAGCTGATATAATGCTTTGCTGCACTGCTTTCCTCAACTTTTATTTTATCTTCCAATCAAGAAGCAACTGCCCTTCATTCCTTACCTCCCCCCTGGTGACACCCATCGTGGTGTTTCATGTCCTTGCATAATTATCGCATTGCTTTAAAAATTTCACGAGGAGTAACGAGCTAATATGGGAGACCAAAATCAATCACAATTTTAAGATACATTCCGTTCACTTGATATCGGCATTCGTTTATCCTAGATCTACCTATAATAGAAAAAACAGGATTCTGAGGGAGAAATCTTTTCGAGCATTCCATTTTCATTGTTCCACGGGAACAAACAACAAAGAGTAACAAAATTAAGGTTAATCATTCGATTCGTTATACATTGAAGAGTTGACTGAGAAGTGATTTTGAAGAAGACGAACGCTTTTTATTTTTTATTCGCGTAAAAGACAATAGAGTCTCGTGTGAAACAAAAGAAATTCAACCTTTATTATCTCGAGCCTGTACTAACGTACAATGGGATTGGAGAAAGTCTAATACATTTTTTTTCTAAAAGATGCCCACAGAGCTTTTACCTCTTCCAGGGGCGACGCCCTTGCCCCTTAATGACGGTAATTTCTGCTCACATGCTTGGTCAGTTCGTCCTTTCCATCAATTTGTGGGAAGTGAAGAGAAGGCATTCGCATTTCATATCGCGGTTCTAGAAAAGAAAAAAAGAGAAGATGGTTCTCGACCATAATGCAAACCTGTGAGCTATAATAACCCGAAAAAGAAAAAAATGTGGGTTTCCTGAGTACGGGGTAAGGCGCACAAAGCAAATCGGAGGATATGGGGTTTTCTTTAATTTTGTCTCTGTATATAATGAGATGAGGCTAATGTACTTTTCCTCTAGGTAACATTCTCCACCCTTTCTTCCCTTTAAATTTAAATTTCACTTCGTCCGATTTTCTTTTCGCGAACAAACAAAATATCACTTGTTTTCGGGTGTAATGGCATTTTTGCCCGGTCAGAAGGCACTTACAATTAGCTTATTTGTCACATGAATGGCCATTGGTCACCAAAGACTACGGATATTCCAATTAAAAATACTCCACACACAATCTCACCCTCCTTATAAACTTCTCACGCAGGCGTACAGTAGAACAACTTAAAACCAAGTCTGCCAATTCGGTTGTAAAACCTTCTGTCGACTATGAAACGTAACAATTTGCATCATCGACTCGGATGGAGACTACTGTTTCTATTAGACAGCAGCTTCCTCCTGGGTTCATATTAGCTAGGGTTGACAGATCTCCGGTTTTCCTGGGACCCGATCTCCGGCCGGGCGGAGAATATCTCGGGGCCAAAAAATCTTTCGCTTTAGTTCAGGAAGTATCAAAAATCCATTCTGGCTGTTGTATTTATTTCGGCTATCTCTTCAAAAGGTTCAAACTACAAAAAAGTCCCGACCGTATGAATGTTCCAACCCTAAGAAAGTTCTGACCAAATATGGGCCTGTCCTCGCCCCTTACCACATGTAAAGAAAATGTAGATAAAGCATGCATAAATCGTTGAGGTTCGTCAAAAACGGACCGGTTTCGGCTGCTCGCCATCTTCAGCATTTCCCCCAACTTAGTTGGGAAACCAAATGCTGAAGATGGCCAGCAGCCGAAACCGGTTCGTTTTTGACGAACTTCAACGAGGGAAGACAGACGATGTAGGCTCCTTCGGCTACAGCTTGCTTTATCCACTAACCCTAGTAGTTTAAGCGATTCTACTAACAATTTAAAAAGAAAATAGAGAGTTATTGCAAACCGTCTGACGGTTAACGTTAATGGTTATGTGACGTCATGATAAGGGTAAAATTCAAATTTTGAGTTTAAGCGTTAATTACAAACGTTTAAAGACCGGTATGAGGAGATGTTTCATTAGGGAGTTATTGCATAACCGTCTAGCGGTTAACGTTAACGGTTATGTGACGTCACGATACGCGTAAAATTCAAATTTTGAGTTTGAGTCACAAACGTTTAAAGAACAGAACGAGGAGATGTTTTATTAATTTATTTGAAGCAATTAAGTGCATCTATGCCCTACCACGTGTTCATATTTTAGCGCAACTATTATTCGCAATAACTCTTTTTCCACCGACACAAACGGCTACGCTTATGGCGGCGTTACATAACCGTAAACGTTAAGCGTCAGACGGCTTAGCAATAACTCCCTATTAAAAGATTTTTCTTCCCCAATAACCAATATATTTGGCCGAAAAAGTGGCCAACTTCGCTTCTCAATATCCCGCATTGGACGAAAACTGTTAAATAACCACTGAAAATGCTTATTTGGCCATGAAATCGCCCCAATGGGGAACTTGCACAATTTTCAAGCACTGGTGTTTCTTGAACAGGGCTTTTCCACAATGCTATTACTCACATTAAACATTGAAATCAATCAAGGATTTTTTTGGAGCGAATTTTTAAAAATTTTGAGTGGGGATTTGATAATGTCAAAGCCTATTTAATGAAATGGATGGTGTGAGGAAGAGGAGGGTAAGACACATTTTCAGGGGGACAATTTTTTTTTCTTGTTATTTGTCATCAAAAATGTTAGAGTGCCCTAATCACATGTTTCAAAAGTAAGGATTGATGTCATTTCCCGTCGTACCATCTATCCCCTCTTGAAGAACTTTGAAATTTATTTAAAAATCACCAAATGCACCAATCGGGCTGCAACTATCGTTGATATTCTTCGGTCCATGTGCCAATTCACCGGTATACTTTTCTCCCGAATCGGACATTCATGCAAGTTCCCCATTGATTTATCCAAGGCCTATGTCGTAGTGTAATCACCCGTGAAACTACACATATGAGGGCCTGGAACTGTAACATCAATGAGGCCTCTCAGTTTCTGAACAATTATGGAATATAAATTTGCGTAGCATTAAATTATGGATTTTGCTCAATTTTAGCTACCTATTCTAAGTTGGCTCCAGAAATCGTGAATTGGTGTTCTCTCAATTTTATCTACCAATGAGACATTTTTCTCTCTAATTTAGCCGTAAATTAGCGTATTTATTAATTTCAGCAGTGAATTAGCAATTCTTTTCACTTTTAGCTATGAATTAGCGCTTTAATTTTAGCAATTTTAGCGCTTTTTAACAGTGTAAGCAGCTACTCAGCGCTTTTTCTCAATTTTAGCAGCGAATATCTATGTTTTTAGGCACGAATTAATGATTGTTCTCAATTTCAGCAGTGAACTAGCCATTTTTAACATTTAGCCATGAATTAGGGGTTCTTCTCAATTTTCAAGTTGCCTCCAGAAATTATGAATTGGGGTTTTCTAAATTTTAGCAGTGAATAAGGGCTTTATCTCAATTTTAGACACTAATATGCGCTTTTCTCAACTTCAGCAGTAAATCGACTGTCGTCGCTAATTTGCTTTCAATTTCAGCAAAGTATTAGCGACTTCTTCATATTTAACGATGAATAGGATCTTTTTCTCCATTTTTCATTTTTACAATGATTTATCGTTTTTTCTTTATTTTAGCAGAAAATTAGCGCTGTTTCTAAATTTGAGCAGTGAATATTAGCGCTCACATTTAGCCACGAGTTAGCGCTTTTTCTCATTTTCAGCCACGAAGTTGCTCCCAGAAATCGCGATTTGGTGATTTCTCTACATTAGCTTTAAAAGAGCGCTTTTTCCCAATCTCCCAGTTCGAGCAAATCCCAGTTTTTCTCAATTTTGCAGCGAATTAGCACTTATATCCATTTTAGCAGCGAATCAGGCGCTGATTCAGATTTCAGTTCAAGGGTGGGGGGCATAAAGCTGCCCCTCTCCCACTTCCCCAAACCAACAAAGGAAAACTCATGCCAGGATTTCATGTTTTTCCAGGAATTCAAACGTTCCGTATAGGAGCATACCTAAAGAAATAAAAAAGGGGGCACACGCTACCAGCGGCAACCACGCAGTTGCAGCGTTTTCCTCAAATCCACGAAATTCTGGGCTTGATGATGAGCTAAATCAGCAGTTAAGTGATTATTTAAATGAGAAAATCCCTCAAAATTGCTTTTTGAACAGCGCAAATCCCACGAAATTTCGATTCTTTGACCTAATAAATCAAAACTTTGAAAACGTAATTCTGTTTTGAAGGCGAACAGACCATTTTTGGATCACCAGATCGCGGTCAAAGTTTTCATCAGTGTTGTCGACTAACTGGAATGGCCTGTTGACTCTAAACACTAGAAGCTCTAAACTCTAAACAAAAAGACTCATCACTCCCCAGAGTGTTTGGATAGATGAGTATAAAATGCGAAATATTTGGACCTTTGGATTGACAATAACATTATGTGATGGGGTGAAGATTACTTGCAGATTGGCCCTGGAAACATACTCGAGAAATTTCAGTTTGGCTCCAGCGATTTATGACCTCTAACTGCTTTCAGATTAGCCCTTTTTTGGCAATTGGGGGTCAGAATCGCATATAGTCATTTTTACAAGTGCCAGTAGTTTAGGTCTAGTACGCAATTTTTGGGTATACAAAACTGCCGATCTACTCTCATTGGTCAAGCCAAAAAAAAATTGAAAACGATGATTTTGACCATAACCAGTTTGAATAAATCATTGGGTGCGAACCAAACTTGGTCAACATTTGGACAGAAGAAAAGGTGTCGTTTACTGAGGGTGTGATGTGATTCTGACGCGAGAATTACATAAATCTGAGCAGATTTATGGTTGGGCAAGTCTTTTCAGGGGATTATTCACAGAGTCCCCTCTCAGGGTTTTTCTGATACCAGTGGCTAGGGAGGTTTTCTTTCACTCTTCTCGCTGGCTTGAAATTACTCGTTATTTTGTGTCGGGAAAACTATCCCAAGATCATTTTGAGAGGTTTTGAGCAATCATTTTTGATGAGAGTGAGGTCCTATCGAGCAAGCTGAAGAAATAAGTGGAGTTAACGGCTTGGCCTTGCCGTCGCGCACACCTTTTATCTACTCTCCTTATAGTTATATACCCTCACTACTAAATCGACTATCAAATGACTCATCATTCGCTATTATTACCCCTCCCCCTCCCTATATTTCTGCAAAAACCACAAATCGGTCATTCCATGACAATATCATTCTCGATCGGGTGTGACAGGGTCATGAAGCGAATACGAACCCCTAAATTTCATTTCTCGTGAAGGCCGTGTGGTCGTACTCTCGCGGGAAGAGGTTTTTTGAACGTGACCGAAGTAAATCATCCTTTCTGGTGTGCCTTCAATTCTTTCTTTTTTCAGGAACATGACCTTGTTTTTCCGGCTGTCCTTATTTTCTTTTTCTCTCGGGAATAAAATTAAAAAAAGTACTAGTAAAAATATGTCCGAAGTAGACTAAATGGGCATTATACCTTTATAGAAACGACCGTGACCAATGATTCGTGTTTTGATTAGTTTCAAATTACGCCCTAATTGTTAATTTCAACCTTCAACAATAAGAAGAACATCACGACATTATTCAAACGAGCCAAGCCAACTCTTGTCGTACTTGAGCATCTTAAAAAAAGTAGCGGGAGTAAATATGTAATAGTATTCGGGTATATTTATGCTTTTAAATATATTTCTGACGCAGGTTTTTGGTACGAAGTTCGTACCTGAGGTGGATCTATTTATTTATTTCTGAAAAAGTTGAAAAAAACTGCGTTGAATAATTCATAATTTTCCCTTTCTTACTTTAGTGAAGAGGTTGCACAATTGGATTCCTCTTGTTCAGCTTTTAAGTGAATTCAAATGCACAACGTCAGAAGAAAAAGATTTGGCATTTACGCAAATCTTTTGTCCGACTCTGGCAATTACCTTAATTGCTTGTCAATTGTATGAAAATATCTTTCTTCTTAGTTAATGATCTTGTTATTTATCGTGTAATTTACCTTATTATATATCTATTCAAAGTCGACGTCTAACGAGTCTTTATATGTGTCATTTTTCTCTTAAAAAGAACTAAAAGATCGTGTTAGAAAATAGAAAAAACGAAAAATCCCTGAACCACAAATAATGACTGAGAATAGGAAAATCGGGGAACCAAGATTAGGCCATTATTCATCATGAAAGAGTCACTCAAGCAGAGTAATCCTTATTTCGATTCATAACGATTCACGAATTAGAACAACCGATTTGAAGCTGTTTGAGCACAGGCGCCTGACAAACCATATGCTATATGCGTCTATGGAGCCTGGGCAACCTATCAAAATGCTTCATTTTTCGAGGGAATAAATTTGTTCACGGCATGTCCTAGTCATTCACGTGAGTTACTGCTAAAGATTAGTGTGAATGCATAAGAAATGTTGTCGACAGTCGCTGAAATATTCGGCAAATAACTTTATTTGCTAGAAAAGCCTATGTGTATAGTCGTCCACCTGATGCCCTATAGTGATTCACGTGATACCTTGATTCATGACATTTCCGGTGACATATAAATGCCTACATACAAATACATATAAATACCTACATACAAATACATACATGGATCCGCTTCCTTTGGAAAGTTTCTTAAATTTTCCTGATTAATTCGGCAATGACCTACTTCCATGTGCCATTACATCTCTTCCACCAGGAATTTCTGAAATTATAGATTCAATGCATCACCATACGGGAAACTATCTTCTTATTCTGTGTGACCTCGGATGAAAAATGGAAGATTTTTGATCTTCCTCAGTTCTAGCGATTATGCGGGTATTTCTTGGTAACGGTTCACCGCAGAGAAGAGTGAGAAGGTTCAGATAAACCAGCCAGACCAGAGAAGGGAGAGGAAAGTAGGAAGTCAACCCCTCCCCTCCCCTCCCCTCCCCTCACCCTTGCACCACAGACACCGTCATCGAAGAAAAGTTGCGGGGTGGAACCACCCAGTGTTGCTATGTCCCAGATATAGTTGAATGAAGCAGAAAAGAGAGAGGAAGTACAAGAATGAGAATTATATAGCATTGGGTGATACGTCCAGATGCACCTCATTTTTGAAATAGGCCCCGGGGTTCCAATGATGAATGTGGCGATTGACCCCGTAAAGTAGAATCGATATGGAATGCGTGGATTGCGGTGTGATAGGAGGGGGGAGGGCTAAAAAAAAGCGTGTGACTGAAAAAAGGAAAAGTTGAATGTTGAGAAGCCACTGTAAGTTTTTAGAAGCAGTCTGTTCAATCCTTTCTAAGGTTTCTCGACCTGTTTGTCCCTAAAATGCATGCGGTGAAAACTAGCCAAAAACCAGTTCCGATAATACTTTTGAATTGGACTATTTTATTGTAACAAACATGCAAGCTTTTCGATTTTAGTCAACCCATTTTTGCTCTCATTGGTCACTGCCTATGTCTAAACAACGGATGCCGACGGCGCGGCGTGAAGGTATTAGAGTGGATAATGGATATGAGTTTTTTATTCTTTCGAGATCCTTGGCTGGCAAAAATATTCAACACATTTTATGGTTCCTTTCCACGTGAGTCTTTGTTTTTAAAGTTGGACTGCGAACAATGAAGTCTTTCCTGCAGTCCGTGTAGGGGAACTTGAAAACCTCTGTATAATACTCTCCCGTGTGATTTGGAACTTTTACACAATGATTGTGGGCGACTGTTTTGACGAGCCACCTTGTTGGTGTTGAGGGGGAAAAATTAATGTGCTTGTGCGTGCCTTGACAATTATGCACAAGTCTCCCTCTCTTCTTTCCTCTCACACCTCTTTCTCTCTTTTGTTAAAGTAAAGCTTGGAGAAACGTGCAGTATATCAAAACAAATAGGTAAATGTTCAGTTACCTTGAGTATTAATTATCCTAAGCTAATATCCGAACTTAATTGCTTGTAATCTGTGACTGGAAATCTGTGACTATAAATACTCAATATCTATTCATTCGTAGAAAATTCTGATTGGAACACTTCGCCTATACCATGTTAATCTCCGAAGTAACTCAATACCACCCTATTCGTCAAACCCCAATCGGCTTCTAAACGCAATGAAACGGGACGTTTGGGAAGAAAACTGAGTAATATCGTTGCTTTTCGAATTTGAATGCCTCAATCTTCGCCTTTGATCTCTGGAATAGGGGTGGACGTGCGGTGGTCCCGAAATATCCAAATAAGGATCAGTAGTTTTTAATTTACAAAAACTTCAGCGCTTGGAGTACTCCAATAGCATTAAGCAATAAACTTCGATTCTTGAGCATTGCTAATATTGTGAAGACCCGGGAGGCGGAAGTGAAATGCTGAAATCTCTCTTTATGGATGTATGGATGAAAAACGCTTAGTTCGAGTCCTCCAGTTCGTTAATCATGACTAATTTGAACGAAACCTTTCATTTCACGCATCACAGTGCACCGTTTTGAACGATTTCCATAATAAACCCACGTTCGTATTTCGGAAGGAAAACGAAATAAATACAATACCTACTAATAAAATAAACGTGGAGATTGGTAAAAGAAAATGAGAAAATGTTCAAGCTCTCCGCCTCCTCCACTTTCTGTTCAATTAAGTTGTGGTGCGCGGAAAAAAACCTTTCAAGTTGTCAACGTCCATTTCTTGGGTGGGCTCCCTCGCTTTAATGGGGGCTCTGTGGTCAACTGACAAGATTTCTGGATTATTTTTACGTAATGCAGACATTCATTACCCCCCTTTCTTTTCTGCATGAGTACTTCTGTGCCCTAAACGAATCACTTTCATTTTATTGTTCGTCACGTGGCAAGTGTGTGGTCTGTTCAACAGTTTGGCGGCTGTACCATCGTGAAAAAAATAAATAAATAAAATTAAAAACGCCAAAAAAGTGGCTGTTGTTTCCTTCTGACCGTTAATTCTGCACCAAGACCTAAAAAAAGGAGCGTTTCAATAGGGGTCTCGTTTTGTTTATTGTGCGAAGAAAAAAATGTCTCGAGTACACGCAAGCCTTCAGGAACTCGAAGGATCTTGTTTATATAAAAGAGGTAGAAAAGAGAAAAAAAGGTAATGATACAGCGTAGCGGAACATAAGAACGTGTGTATGTTGAAGGGGCTTTTCGCCTGCTCTGGTCTGGACGGACCGTGAAACTTGTTCGATGAGAATAAGCACACGAAGTTTTTAAGAGGGATCAGGTGGGGGAAATGTAGGCGAAGTTTAAATTCTTGAAGTCCTAGACTTGTTTGAGTCCACAGCACCCACTGTTGGTTGACAGGAGAGGGAGGGAATCTTTCAAGAACGCTTTTCGACGATTAAATCGTTGTCGATCTTATAACAACCTTCTTCCCTTCAACAGATCACAATATAACGGGAATTTCTCCCAGGAAAGAAACATCACCGTCGTTGATCCTCTCGTGAAACCCTGTTCTCCTTGCCACTCTCCGCTCGTTCCATACTGCTTACGAACGAACGACGAGGTTGTTTGGAGTGCAACCCTCTTATGAGAGCGGTGGTGCGGTGGATCAAGATACGGAGAAAGAGAGGCGGCCTTTTGAGGACGAAAGGTGCGGATTCTCTGATCTCTGGGTGAGACTCTTGAGTAGGCTATGCTATGCTGCTAAAAGACCAAGGTCGAATCTCACCGGGAATATAACGGAGCCCCCCTTTTTTTTATTTTACTCTACAAGTTACGCGATGGCTGTATAATTATTGTGGAATTTCGAAGTAGACTGACAGAAATGACTTGGCATTGATCTTTGAATGAACTTATACCAAGATTGCATTACTTCTTTCTTTTCATTATTGTTTTCGTGTAGTGTATACCAACCAATAAATTTGTCAAATAGGTCATAAGTTTTCATTCAAGTTTCATATTTCATGATTTATGAACATAAATCCTTACTACTGCTTAACGAGAAACAAATTAATGCTAGGCCCGCTAAGATTATAGAAATTACGGATATTTATTCTTTATAAAAAAATATGCCCCACCGTAGATGATGTTAGGATGAAATTGTTTCCATTCAAATCCCCCCCCCCTCTTCACCGGAGACGGTCGTCAATTAATTCTGCCAGACCAGTTTAATACTCTGTAAGCTTCAAAAGTTATAGTCAGCGTAATTTCCTCCTCTCTCTGATTTGGGTAATCGCAAAATTCATTGTCGGGAACAGAAACTGTCGCGCATTCATACAAAAACATTTTAAGCCACGGTGTCGACAGAATTTTAATATAACTTGAGACAACTGCAAGCCGTTCATGAACCAATTACAAATTTGTTTTCTCTCTTTGTTGCAGGTAACCCAAATCCTGCATCCTTTGGCTTTTTGATGGTTAAGAGGATTCCATGTACCAACGGTATTCCGCTTAATTTTACACAAGTTTGTGTTGAGTCATTTTTCATGGAAAGTGGGACTGTTTGATTCCTAGCTTGCTTGTGATTGTGAGGTAAGTGGTATTTTTCTGAAATTGTACGGGGAAAAAGAATTGCTAAAATACCATTTATTCCGGTTGGGCTATCCGTTAAAGTGAGCTATTCAAGAAAATTAATTGAATATAGAAGACCCTTTCTACAGACAGTTATTGGATTACTCCCCTCCTCACCGCACTACCCTAGTCACAACTCTGAATTCGAGGTAGCGGGGAGGCTGAAAATAAAGAAGTTGATCTTGAAACCAAATACATATATCGGGCATACAAAGAAAAAGAGACGTATTACATGCCATGCACTGACCCGATAGGTGCAGTTTGAGTTCCGAGAGGGGATTTCTCCTGGGTGGATCGGTTAGAGCTCCTGCCGCGAAACTAGGAGGTCGTGGGTTCGAAGCCCACGTTGGGAGCATTTTTTTCTCGGAGCTCAAAACAAGTGAAAAATGGTAACTATTTATATTTCGAAATTAACTTCTTGAATTCCCTCGAATTCACAGTTGTGACTAGGGTAGTGTGGTGAGGAGGGAAGTAATCCCATAACTGTCCGTAGAAAGGGTCTTCTAAATTCAATTAATTCACTAATTGTCGGACATATAAAGAAAAAGTGACGTATTATTCAAGAAAATGTTAGAAACAAAAATGATTCGACACCAGTACCAGACCAACACTGCATGGCATGATAGAGAAACGAGTTACTCAATTCTTCTTCAAAGAAAGCCCTCTTTTTTTCTGGTTAGATTTCGTAGTTCCTCTGTCGGATTTTTGTTTTCATTCAACTTTAATTTTAAAGTTCACTTGACAGATCTCAACGAACTCTCGAGTATAAAACAATGGCTCAGTCGGCCTACTTCTATTAAATCCGTCCATCAAAGAGACGCAAGCATTAAATGATAATGGAATAAATTGTTCCAAGAATTTCTTTTCAAGAGTGATGAACCATTGCTTTACAGCGGTAAACAACAAAATGATGCTGAATGACAATGTTAGTATACATATACGTCCGTCGTCGAACGTACGGTGAAAGTGATAAATGATTTCTTGCCTTCTTCTCCGATCTTTGAGGATCGCTTCTCTTCATTAGACGTTGCGTTACTTCCATTATCCCTTCTTCTTGTTCTTCTTAATGTGCGCAATTGGAATTCGGGATTCAGTTATTGCCAAATTATAACCTTTCGAAGCGCAGAGCTGATATAATATAGCGAATGACATTTGTGGTTATCTTTGTACCTTTCAACTCCCAGTTGGTTAGAGATTATTCCCTTATCGGGACTTTACCAATGAGAGGCCAACAAAAATACACCTTGTATTGAAAAATTCGTTTTCACACGACCCCCCTAAGAAAGTCATGACTATCGCGCTCGGGATAGCAGCGGAAAATTGGTAATATCCGACAAGCGTGCTAGGTATAGTGCGATATGAAAATTTATCACACGGGTGACCTGAACTCGTGTGCTCGTGATCGTTTAGCGACCGTCTGATGTTCTCAATAGGCTGTGACATACGCTTACTTCCCTTCCCAGTCACATTCTCATAATCTGTCACATCTCTCTCTCAAATCTTCCGTCATCGCTGGCCGTGTAAACAGAAGCGACACAAAAGTTCTCAGCTCCTTAGCATAAAAGATCAGGTGAGATGATTTCTTAAGAAGAATTAAGGCTATATTTTCTTACTTTATTAATTAAAAATTATTATTTACCTACTTTTTTCATGATTATAATAAAATGTTATTTGATAACACCCCCCCCCCCTCTTGGTTCGTGTGAAAAATACCGTTCACAACTCGAGTAAAAGTGAATATCGTTGCTCGCGTTTTATCCTTTTATCCTCGTTCGGCTGCGCCACATTCGTCTAACAACGCTCGCACGATATTGTTCACTTTCCACTCTTGATATGAAATATACTATTATTGAGACTTCGTTTGAAATTTCATGGAAGCTTTTCGTCGACCTTCGAATCGAAACTTCACTAGTTTACTACTGAACTCAAGCGTCCCGGGGCTCATGCCAACCCTGGATTCAGCGTTTTCAGTGGGACCGGCGTGCATATGAAACCCACGAACAAGGTCTATTTTAAAGCGCGAAATAAAATATTTATTTCTGTTGGCATATAGATCCCTGGGTCTTATATGCCAAATTAGCTTCTCTTTAGCTTGCTCGCTTTAGATCATATGTAACATATGCCCGGAATTCAAGCGCTTTGGAGTTTATATTAGACTCCGGGTCTATATATGCCAACAGGACAAAATGTTTCTTATCGAGCCTTCATATGGACCCCGCACTCGGGTTCAGTGCCGGTGGAAGCCAGACGGCATCAAGGAAGCACCTTGAGATTCGCGTGTGCTGTTCTTATAGGGAAAGTTCACGTTCATCCGCGGCTAAAATGTAGAAAAAGACCCAATTCGCGTTTTCTCTATTCAACCGCCGTATTAGACAAAAATTGAGAAAATTGGTTCCTTGGGATCAGACCCCTCCCCATGCCCATGTGAGGGGGAGGGTATGGTTTAATAAGACCTATTCACGTATTCCTAAAACCTACCAATCTAAAAAAGACTCATTTACGGCAGAGTTGGGAAAAAACACTGCGGCTTAAGATAAGGAAACCGCAAAATCGCAGTTAAATTTTGAAATGAATAAGGTGGAGATGGCCCTGTTCGTCCCGGGAACTGAAGCACCTGGATTATCGTTTATTTAGGGCACGCAAAGTCCAACCATCATTTTGGGGACGTCTGGCCCTTTTTTGGGGTCAGTTTAGCCATTTAAATAGGCGAATCGTAAATTTAGCCACCTTGGAGGCGCGAATGACCAGTCTGACTATTTTTAAAACAATGTATTGCTAGTTTACCTCTATTGATTAGTGGGTGAATAGCCAGTTTGGATATGTATAAGGTGCAAATAACTAGATGTGCCATTTTTAATGCGAGAATACGTAGTCCGTCAAGCCATTTATAGCGTGCCGAGGGCTAGTTTGCTATTTTGAGGCTGGATCTTGTCATTTTAGCTATTTTTAAGGCTCGAATCCCCCTCGTTTCGCCCTTTTCCGAGCGTGAACTGCTAATTTGCTGTTTTCGATGGTTGAATAGCCAGTTTGGCTATTGCTTTGGCACGAACCGTCAGTTTACTGTTTAGCGATTTTCGAGGCGTGAATGGTCTGTTTTACCATTTTTGGATCGCAAATGGGCAGCTTTGGCATTTTTAGCGCACGGATCGTCAGCTTGTGCATTTAAATCGTATTTTAATGGATCACAGAGACATTTTTATGGCGTTAATAGTCACTTTGACTATTTTCAGGGGACAAGTGATCAGTTTAGTCAAGTTTATAAAGCGCGAATCGCGGGTTATAGTTTAGCAATATTTTAAGGCGCAAGTCGTCATTGCGGCCATTTTCAAGGCGCGAATTTGTCCGTTTTAGGGACACGAATGGTCAGTTTGTCCTTTTTCTGAGCACAGATCGTCTAATCAAGGATTTTCCAGATGGGTGCTGTTTAGCTGGTTCAATGGTGGATAGAGCCACCATCCACGCAAAGTGCGGTCATTTCTAAGGCTTGGTTAGTTTGGTTATTTTCAGAGGACGAATCTTTAGTTTCAATCACGTTTGGTGTGTGAGGCGAGGCATGAAAGGCGCATATCGTCAATAGGCCAAGCCCCTTTGCTACGCCTTTAGTGTGAAGACATTTTTTTATCGCACGACTTGACATAAAATTGAACATTATTGAAATACATTTCAATGATTTGCTAGATTAAGATTTATCAGAAAATACCGAAGTATCAATTTTAGGGTCGTTTTGTCAGGTTCTGAGGCCAACACATTTGAATATATACGTATAGATAGTATAGAAACTCATGTGAAAAATAGTTTCACGCCGTCGGGCTACCAAAATTGTGTAGCATCAATAAGACCGATATACGGAGACGCAGGGGTAATTTGGTCTTTGAGGAGTTATCTTATAAATAGAAGTGATTTGTTTATAAAAATTGCCTAATTTTACTTGAGTTGGTCCCTTCGATTCGATTGTCGTTCGAATAACTTATTGTGATATGGCCTTGATAGATCTTTTAAGTTGGAAATGCAATATTTCCTTTGTCACTCGCCAGATGTTGGAGTGGAATATTGGCGATCAATTTTGGTGCTCTTCTTATAATTTTGAAATGAGGGCTCGTCACATCGACCCCGTCACAAAATTAGAAAAATTGCTCGGCACTTGATGTGCGGTTTGATTACGAATGCGCGTAAAATAAGAAGTGAGTCACTGCTATCAATGGCGTTGTGTACAGTTTATAGCTTTGCCGCGGGGCCTCTGGCAAGAGGAGAAAACTGTATAGAACTCCGAAATAGCTACCTATTATATGCATGAGGATTCTTCCTTGGCTCCCTCTTATTCGGCTCTTTTCTTCATTCAATCCGGTGCTTTAGCATATTCCAAAATGATTCAAAACGATTACCTCACCACCCATGATTATTACCACACCCCTTCACTCGCTCACCCATTGAAAGCTAGTTTTTCGAGGTGAAACATAAATACACGACTTTCTTGAATCTTCTCTTTGAAAAGGAACATGGAATTAATATAAGTTCAAGAAGAGAAGGGCACCGCTTTGGAGGGACGCGGGGAGATGGAAGATGATGCTGTTCGGCGGCGGCGGTGCGTTTTGAAAGTGTGTGCGGTGGGCAAGAGGAGAAAAAAAAAATGGTCCCGTGGAGTGATGCGAGGGGCGAGATGGGAAGCTTGCTTGAGAGAAAGGAGATCTACAAGACAAGAAGACGTAGAAGAACAGGTAGAAAGCACCTCCTCCTTTTTAGGTTGACCTTGTGTGACCCCCCCCCCCTAACCCACTCTCTTTCATTTCATCAACTCTATCTTGTTTTGAAATACTGGGTTGACGGATAGGGGGACAGATTAAGGTAGTTCTTATCAGTTTTTATTTAATTGGGGTCATAATCGAGATCAGTTTTATTTACATTTCAGTGACTGAGAGTACCGAGACAGAAAAAAAAAATCACGATTTCAAAATCAAGCCAAAGCCTTTTCGCTTCTTTGCCTTAGCTAGCAGCAGGGTGAAAGAAAGAACTAAAGAAGAAAGGTCGTTGCGCTGTCCTGACCTTGCAAGGGCGCTCCTTTCAACCTATTTCGCATTTTTCTTTAATGAGCCATTTTGAAGTGGACATTTAATTTTAATTTTAATGCCAAATTTAAAAAACAACAACAACAACATTGAACAATTGAACAGTTTTGATTAAAAACCGGTACATCTTGGTACTCGTTGCTGAAACAACAAAATATTTACAGCAGCCACCACATGATGACAAAATAGGTCTGTTCCTTTGTTTAGCTATAGTGCTACACTATGGCAGTAAACCATGTGACCTCCTTGACTAATAATTTTGAAAAATTGAATGAAATCGGATGATTTTCTTCACCAGTGTAGCACTCGCGGAACGAAGGATCCTTATGTGAAGACTGTAAAACACAATTGAATTTGCATGCTAACAAAGTTAAAAGTGAATTGCACATTTCCCCGACTTGCCAAGCACCGCAGCGAATTTTTGTTGTTTACTTCCATGTTTCACCTAATGTATTTCAAACCTCAGTTTCCAATTTCTCTGTACCTGTGTCTCATTAATGCTTTAAAAATGCTTGCAATTTTATCAACTTTCGCTCATTATTTTATCCTTCTCTTATTCACGAGTCGCCTTCCACGTAATTGTTTTATCAATTTTAACCTTGAAGAAAAAAAATTTCACTATTTTAATTTCTATTCAACGGGTCCATGTAGTATACGATGACTTTCGGCG
Organism: Corythucha ciliata; assembly: GCA_038030265.1. Classification (NCBI taxonomy): domain Eukaryota; kingdom Metazoa; phylum Arthropoda; class Insecta; order Hemiptera; family Tingidae; genus Corythucha; species Corythucha ciliata. The sequence goes on along the minus strand of CM075942.1, from coordinate 28,053,862 downwards.
TACATGAAAGACTTTCCTCGAAAAATCTCTCCGAGTATAATAGTCTTTCTTCCTACAAAATAAAAAATAAATTGAGTTTAGCAATGAAATAAACGAGACTTTAAAAGATAAAAATCAGTTTAGAATGATTTAAGAGGGTTAAGAAATAGAACTTGCAGCGTAAAGTTTCCCGCCGTTAATCTTGGAATTCCTTGCCTCACCTGTCCCGTAAACCCCACTCTTTAGGTTAATGTACTTCAGTGTATAATCGAGCGTATCGTATCAAGGGAAAAAACCTACAACTTATGTGAGTGAATTTCTTAGGAAATAGAGTACTTGAAACGTCTCATTCCAAATGGAAGGTATATAGTGTAGGAGGGATTGAGTGAAGTGACATGGAGGGACTTCGACCGAACTGAACTATAGGTCTGTTCGCGGAGCTGCACTTATATGTAGTATTATAGGTTGCCCAAGTGTACTCTTAGGCGCCAGAAAAGCGTTCGCGAGCAGACGAGTGTAGCTTGGGCATCTATAGCCAGTGTAAGGCGTTGGCGATGAGTTCAGAGCTATAGCTATACTCTTGGCTGCCCGAAGTTGCCCCGAATGTTAGTACTGAAACCCCAGGGGGGCTACTCTGACTGTGAGTTGTCGGAATAAAATTGCGGGATGCAAGAACGATGAATAAGAAAATAACATTTATGGCCGTATTCAGAGACCTTCCTTTTAGTGCATTTCATTCAAAAAATGCACTATTGGTCTCGCCCTGATGGTCGCACATATGGGTTGCGATACTTTTTTTTCACGTTTCAGAACCCCTAGAACACGAATCCGAGGTCGGTTCAATTTGCTATATATATACATATTTATTTATATATTTATATATTTATATATATATTTATGGCCCTTTTTTGTTAGCACGATCACGGTCGCATTTTCTACTTAGGGCAGCCATATTTGGTCTAAAAATCAATAGAGTGAATATCTCGGACGAGTTCGTGATCCAGATGAATCGGTCCACGGGAACGGTGTAAAAGAGGGGTTTGAATTAGTTGAAAATTCGCTACCGCACGGTTGTTGCTGCAATTGCCCCCAAAATTGACTCGAGTAATGAGAAATGAACGCGCTTTCGTATGAGACCCTAGTGAACCAAATCCGTTGATATGGTAGGGGAGTTCTCGGCGGAGGGGACCTATTAAATTAACGCTATGCCTTACTGCACCAACCAATTACCAAAAAATGTCACTGACATTGTATTTTGAGCCGTCTCTTTTATTTGAATTGCCTGCAGCCTAATAAATCTTGAGTAAAAAATCCTGAGGTGGGCCAAAAAGGGAGGAACAAAAAAAAATTAAAAAAAAAAAAATGTTTCGGATTCGAACCAGGCACTCCGCAAATAGTGACATACCATTTAACCTAATTTAACTGATCTGAAAATTAACGTAATCTGAAAAAAGTTTTGTTCCGACAGCAGCCTGTCGGGGAAAGTACATTTCATTCATGTGACAATCGAGTCAAACCTCATAAGTTAGAACGATATCAATCAATTATGAATGAAATTTAGGCCGGGATAAATATTTTAATTGCAAATAACTCCTCTAACAAGAGTCCGCCTTCCCATATCGTATAGGAAACCAAACCGACTCTGTTTCATTTTTCATTTTCATCATTTTGTTCCCCCTCAGTTGGTGCCAAAAAAGGGGCCTGCGGTAAAAAGAAACGCGATTTTATGATTTTGACTTTCTATATACCACGGCCTAAATGTCATTCATAATTGATTGATATCGTTCTAACTTATGAGGTTTGACTCGATTGTCGCATGAATGAAATGCACTTTCCCCGACAGGCTGCTGTCGGAACTTTTATTTATAAGGCCTGTTTTACACGAGTAAGTTTTTTGTTTAAAAATATGTTCAATCTGATCACAAACAGACGATTTGAGGCAGGGAACATCTGTCAATTTTTTTCAAAATGGCTAATTTGATCAAAAAACTTACTAGTGTAAAAGGGGCTTAATAAATGATTTAAACAAAACTTACTGATTTGAGTGATATTGGAGATTTAGAGAAAAATGACTAACAATGTCTGATTTGGTAAAAAAATCAGCAGATGTTGGGAAAATTACTAATTTAAAGGGAAAAACAGCGTCTTTTTTTTTTTTTTTTTTTTTTTTTTTTTTTTTTTTTTTTGAGGGTGCGGACTCGGATCTACCGAGCCAGCTGGCGCCTAAGCTCTTGTGGCCCTTACGCCATACCCTGTGACTCCATCAGCTGTGCACTTCACAACCGTACTACGCGGGCGTTTCGGTCGTTGCGCGGTTTGTCATACGCACACCGCCGTGAACGCCCGTGTCACAGCTCGCCGCAGCCTTATAGTGTAATGGGCAATAGCTGGATTCGAACCCAGGCCCGCTGGGTTACGAAGCGAGCATTGTATCCATTACACCATCGAGGCGCGCCAGAGACCTTCCTTATTGGAGTCTTAACTAAATTTGTACAAAGATCATAGTTCCATTAAAATGTATCAACTATTTTGAAGCACTTTAAGGAGCCCTTAATCCTAGGGAACGCGCAATCAAAAAGTTACGACAGCGCGCGCAAGGACCTGTGAGGTCTGGTAATCAAAAAAGTGATTTCTTTGCTCATATTAATTAAGAGTTTTGTTCGAAAAAATATCGTACAAATAAAAATTATCCGCCAATTTAAAATTGTGGTCTAAACAAAAACTGGTACCCAGATGAACATTAGGTCAGTCATTTAATGGCATCGAAGGTAAAAAAATTGAACATCTCTGAATTTTTGCGATGCTGTCCAGAGATGGATTCCATTTGTGCAGTAAAACCAAGTTAGCAGATTCAAAAGACCTGTGCTAACTTTGGGGTGCTCGAAAAACCTCGACATTTTTAGATATTTTTCTGTTTTTTGATTATATCCTCCAAATTATGGCAGCTTGCACATTTGAAGTAGACAAATTTTCCAACAAGTGGCGTGCAAATGTAGCTGTGTAAGTCAATTAGAAGATGAAATACAGCGAGTCAAAAATTGCTCATTTCCCAAAAAATGGCCCCGGCTGACTCGTCTTTTTTTCCCCCAAGCCATTTTTGCACTTTGAGGTTGGTCTTAGGTCCACGGCCTAGCACCCCAGAAGCACAAACAAGCACTAAATACAAATAATACACCAACTCTCACAAAAATGCCATTTGCTCAACAACGTGACAGAATTACCTGAGAACGTGCACCCGACCCACCGGTCTTTTTGGCTTTGATAATTAGAGAACTCACGTCATTAATAGAAGTGTAAGGAAGGCAACGGTGTACCATCACCGCTCTCAACCAAAAGCGTGAGAAAGGGTGACAAAAACATTAAAAATGAGCGGACCTCACAGGGCGCGCGTTCCGCAGGGTTAAGCCGCCTTCACGTGCGAGCTTTGGTCTGACTGAGCTTTCCATTAAAAAGCTTGAGCTTTGGGCTGCGAGAGTTAGAGCCCTTCACATTGGGGCGGTGGATAAAGCCGAAATATCACAAAAATAAACTTCAAATCTTGTGTCGGTTAGCTGGTGAAGGCTGTTGCTTGCGGTTTTGATCCTGATTTGTTTTTTCAAAAAGTCTTTTTCCCATGAATTTCATCCTTGAAATTACACGAGAAGACACTGTCACCGCTAAACACTTTTATTTTAGATAATAAATTTAAGTTGATGATAGGAATAACCTCCACAGCTCAAACCCTCTGGGCTTTGGGTACCGTGGGCGGTGAAAGATAAACATGAACCATCTTTGGCTTTGATCTGTTTTCTTCGAGCGGTGAAAAGCTGGCTGTGGCTGTTTGGAGTCCTCTGATTGGTTGAAACAGCTCAGCTTTTTAAAGTTTGCATGTGAAGGCGGCTTTAATGTTAAGGAAGGTCTCTGAATACGGCCCTTATTCATATCGACTAGAATGCATAAACCCGAAGCTGATGCTTTTACTCCAGTAACTGTAGTAGATGTTTCGATGCATATTCGTCTCATTAAGCATAGAAATCAAAATGAAATCAAAGTATGTACTACAGTTACTAGAGTAAAAGCATCAGCTTCGGGTTTGTGCATACTAGTCATTATTCCATCATATCTAGAGCACTTGCGTCAAGGGTAACTATACAACCGAGTGAGCCCATCCAACATTTTGGGGTTGATAAAGTTGATATTTAGTGGGTAGGAGAGGTGCATGGAATTGGAAGTACTATGGTGTATCCAACGATATAAAAACCTGGATTGCTCACAGCGGTCGGGAGGAGCGTGGAGGGGGCAGGTCGTCCCCTCGTAAACAATCACCCTGTCCCTCTCCTTGTGTAGTTATGGCAACACAACTCTCTTCCGGTATTTACTTTGAAACTCCACCCCTCTCATCCACATGGGAGCTTATTTGATGGCTATTTTTAATCAGCAGTGATGAGCAATAGAGTTCTTTTATATATCGTTGGGTGTCCCACGGGGGCAAAAAACGAAACAAGTTGAACGAAACTGTGTATCTTGGAGATTTACGAAACGGGGACCTCAAAAATTTAAACGAATTAAAATTAAAACTAATTTTTGATAAGAGCCACGGGCTTAGCCAAAAAATGGCAATGGTGGGCAAAAGATGAGCAAAAAAAAAAAAAAAACCTATCCGCCCACTGAAAAACCACTATCGCTGATGTTAAATTTTAAAACCTTTAGAAGTGGGACACAAGATTTGCTTCCTAAAAACTAATTTCCCGGATTTGTCTTGCGAAAGACCAATTTTAACGTTTCTGGCTCACTAAAACACCAAATACGCGAATTCATCCCACCCCATTTTCGCGGGTCTGGCTCACCAAAAAAATAAATTTCGTGGGGTTGGTTAATTTCGCTGATTTCGCACCTAAAAAAAACAGTTTTCACGGGTCTGACTAATTGAAAATCTAATTTCGCGGGGTTTCAATTTGCAGATACCAATTTCGATTTCGCACAAGACGTTTTAAGAGGTTCGTTCGTTTGTCGTCCGGAGCTGCTCTGGACTGCACGAACAGTCCGAAAAGCGTTCTTTTGTAATCCCGAACTACACTGAAAGCGTTCGTTTGTCAAACCTCGGACTGTTCAGTGCAGCACTATCTACACTGAAAAATTAGGAGGAGCTTGCTGCTCGAAATGTTATAACCTGCTCTATAATTACCTTTTGTCAACATTTCTGACTGGGAAGCGGGAATAAATTATAAAGGTAACGATTTTGTTATCGTTAGGTTAGCCATTTGCACGAAAAGCGTTTGTTTGCTTTTCAAAAATGACGTCAATCCCGGACTGCTCGAACTACACCTGCACCACTACACTGAACGACAAACGAACGAACCTAAGATGTCTTGATTCCATTCCTGGAATGTCTATACACCGTACGCCGTCCGAGTCCGAGCCATACTTTGCCGTAGGATTGCTCGAAAAAACTTGTTCTTTCGCACATAGAATCCATTTGGGATCTAGTTGGTCCTAACATCTGATCAGATTGATCAACTAACTTCCCGGGGTTTTATGAGTCAAAAATGGGGGTTTTCCAAGGTTTTGAGGTTTTGAGATCATAGGCCTGTTGGGAGGACGATTTTCATGCAATTTCAAGTCGGATCGGGCTACGGGTTGCACTAACCTGCTTGGTTAAGGCCCCCAGAAATTGCAATTGAAAATCGTTGGCTTAATATGTTTACACAGACTATAGAGATTCGCATACCAAGTGCTATGATGGGATAATTATGCCTTGAAGTTGCTACAATTCATTCTTAGTTTAGGGTGTTGTGCTTGCACAAAATTGCTTGGTTGCAACCAAGTAATTTTGCTCGAGAGATCGTATTATGGAAAAATCAACGTTTCTGCGAGCAACCTCCTTGTATAAGCCTTTCAGCTTTTGCAGCCAAATCTCCTAAACAGGCGCATCCCGGGATTAGTTTTCGAAGGTGTTGGACCTCTGCCCTCCTTCCAAAAATTTCTGAAAGTCAAGCAAGATACAAAATAGCACACAATCAGTGGAGTTGCTCTTGGACTATAACTATAACTCCAACCTTGGCGTGAAATGTCGAGATTGCAGCGCGAGAACCAGAACCGTTATTTTACCCCAAGATTTGCTAGCCGGAACCTCTTTTCGAGCGTGTTGGGAGAGGGGGGCATTGGTCCCCTAACCTTGGTCAGGCACCTGCAACAGTCGAATGATTTTTCTGCTTGATTTATCTTCTGTCAGCTTGCCGATTATATTGCTTGACAATGTTGTACATTTCTAAACGTGGTCGTCTATAATAAGAAATTTGATTGGGTTTATAAGATTACTGTAATTATGGTGATGGTCACAAAGTCACAATGATCAATAATCATCATTATACATCTCTGTGCTGTAATGATTGTCCTTTCCCTTTTTACTTCCGTCCCCTTCATTTTTAATTCCACGTTTTTCTTCGGTTGTACCACATTTTTCGTTTCTGTCGCCTGAATAGGGAAATGCAAGATGAGGTGTTGTCGTCTTGGCAAGTTATACGACAATTTTGCTACCGTAACTATAAAAGACCACCAACAATGAACAAAATTGTATTAGAATAACGCAGTTCTCGGTTTCATAACGTTCAGGAAAAATGGTCTAAATCAGTCTCATTCTTCCTCCAGTTTCCTTTCAATTCCAATTTCTCGTTTCCACCTAGTTCTGCCAATCAAAACTTTGCTTTATTACGCGGCCTCGTTTACCAACCATCCAGGAGTCTCGCTCCGTTGTAAACAAGATCTGCCGCCTCCCGGTTTCATTCACTTCGAAAGCTGAGAAAACATTGTGAAGAGCCGCTTCTTTTTTACAGCAAGTGGTTCCTTCCTCCTTTTTTTATATTTTTCGAAAATAATAGGATTCCTTGCTCTTTTAAAGGGTTACAAGAGGGGCACAAACGGATGAAAGAGAAGTAAATAACTCGGAACTTGCGTCTCTATATGATCGAGAAACGAATCCTTCTTATAATTCAATGTTCCAATCGTAGGAAATCCTTCTCCTTCTTGTTCCACTTCCTCTGGCGTGTTTCCCTTCTCTCTCCAACACCATCTTCAGTCAGTTTCCGTTCCACTGAACCTAATCTTGTTGATTTTCACCTCAGACGTAATTATTGTACTATTTTCGAATTTTAAGTCCGCTCATTTTCGCCCAACGTCCGACAAAAAGGATGACACTGCGGATGACGACAGAGAGGGCGAAGAAATTAGCTTTTTAAACACACTTCTTTTCATCCGCTGCCGAAGCCTTTAATGGATGAAAATGTGTTAAGGGGGGGGGGGGTTGCTCGAAACTTTTATCCGTACAATGCTTTTCGGTTGTAAAGTAATCCCTCTGAAGGTCATTTTCCCATCACTTTCCATCCTTGCTCACCTCTACTGTGTACGTTTGAATACTACACCTAACGAATCCACCGTTCCCCTCTTGTTAAGGAATATAAATTAGTAAACGATGAATTAATTTGATTCGTCTGACGATGAGTTGTTTAGCATGTGAAGTTGTGAACCCAAAAAGTAAAAATGTGATTCGGGGGCTCGTAAGTAACTTGTCTTGTGGCTTGTGGCTTAGTACTTAAGGTTCATTTGCCTCGCGTCGAGCTAAAATTCACACCGTGCACTTATGCAACCAATTGAGTTTTTCTCTCTCTCTCTAAGCAATAAAAATGAAAGTTTTAAGCGTCAGCAACAAAGAAGGCAGGAAAGGGGAGAGAAAACATTAACTCAAGAAATCTAACGACCCTGTCGTTCGAGAAGTGAATGGATTGTTGTTTTACATCTCTGAGACCCCTTCCTATAGCAACATCCACATCTCTCATCTCTTTAGTGGGCCACTCTTCCCGTTGAATACTTTTCTTCTCTTGTTTTACGTTTCACTCTCGTATGAAATGAAATCAAGGACGTTTTTCTCGGCAGATCACGTCTTCGTTCCTGCTGGTCGCGGGAAATAACTCCTCAATTCTTCGCAGGGTATAATGAGTGAATTGTTTTTTCAGTAGGCATCAGTCTTACAGCTAGTTCGCACGATGGCGGAACGAATTAAATATTGTTTTGAAATACAGGAATTATAACTGCAGCAATTAAAACATTTTACCGGGGAAAAATGGAAAATTCCATAGTTTGCCTTATCTCGCGTGTTTGTGCTATTGGAAAATTATCATCTCTGCGAGCTGGATTTCCTTGTCATTAAACCGCCCGACATTTTATATCACAAGTATGAGAAAAAAGAAAATCTACAGTGAAGAAAAACAATCTCGGAGCTCGAAGTAAGGGCAAAAAGACATTACGGACGTTTTTAGTGAAAGTCATTTCTCTTATAGTTTTTCCTCCTTATCGTTGGAAAGAGAGCTTTTAAAAACCCCCTCGGGAAAGAACGGGACAAAGTCAGGCGAGGTGTCAACCAAGTTTTATTTCTTGGAGAAGGGAGGGAAAAAAATATATTTAAAGAAACGACGTGATTTTTAAGCGCTACTTTCTCACCGAGATAAAAAAGAAATAATCGTGAGCTGACGAAGGGCAATTTTTGTCGTGAAATATGAGAGAAATTTCTTTGTACAATAAAATAGCTTTCTTAGTATTTGCCCTTTTTTTTGTGTGTCTAAAACAAGGAGGTCATTTTTTGTAATAACGGCAGACTGATGGTACCCATACTCTTATTATCTGGGAGGTCCCGATTGTTCATAGTGAAAGGATCAGAGAAAACTGACGCTCCCGTTGTTTTTTTGGCAAAGTGAGGTGAACACAGGATGAAAAGTCGGAGCTTGCTCTAAAGCAAACGAACAGGAGAAGGGAACATTAAAATCTATTGAATCATGGATGAAGTAGTTGTGTATGGTAAATTAGCAACTATTTGCCTCGATGTAGCGCACTTTACGATGGAGTGAGATCCAACCTGCAGGCGTGTTCTCAAAGGCAGTAGACACGCCTCGAAGCAACGTCATGCTAACGGATAGATTGATGATGGCGTCCCCCGAGTTGAAGAGTGTTATGCGCATGCGTGAAAACTCTAACCTGGACATTTCATGAACATTTTTGCGGGTCTGGCTAGCTCAGAAACTAATTGGAAATAACATATTTCACGGATTTTTCTCACCTTACGCGCGTATTATGGGTTACCTTACGTATGCACACTCACATTTTCGTGGGTCTGCACACTAAAATATTAATGCCACGGGTTTGACTCACTGAAAACCCAATTTCGAGGATTTTGTACGCTAAAAAACCATTTTTTTTTTTTTTTTTTTTTTTTTTTGAGGGCTCGGACGGTCTCCCGACTCCGAAGGTGCCAAAAGCCTTTCGGCCCATACACCATACCCACTTGGGGCCCGGACTCGGGAGAGCCTATAGTACGGCTCCTCAAACCTATTTATCCTTTCCAGCAAACTCAGGAGACGGGTCCCATTCTCCTTTGAGAAGCTGGGGAAGGGTATCCTATCGTCACCAAAAATGGTGTATCTGACCGCCGCGTAGCCGTCACACTCGCATACGACGTGCTCCGTGGTTTCCTCAGCCTCCCCACACCTTTCGCAGTCGGGCTCCCCTACTGCCCCCATGATTGACAGATGCCTATTAAGGGCGTAATGTCCCGTATACGTCCCTACTATCCGCCTAAGCTTAACCCGTGTTAGTCCCAGCAACCATGCCGAAGCTTCCTGGTCTTCCTCATCTATTCCCAGTTTTGCTTGCCGGCACCCTGGTTCAGTCCGCCATCTCCTCAGGGCTTGGTCCCTGGCCCAGGCCCTTATCTCCCTCAAGACCACCCTGCGGGCAATGCCCACCGATGGTTCAGGTCCTATTACCGGCTGGTCCGCGCCACGCTTGGCCAGCTCGTCTGCTTTTTCATTTCCCTGCCATCCTCTATGACCCGGGATCCATCCCAACGTTAGGGAGTTCCCTTCACCCTGGAGGTCCCGTAACCCTACTCTGCAACTCGCCACGGCCGCTGAGTCCACCAGCTGAGTGGGGGTTTGGTGATCGCCCCCCAGCGCCGCCCTGCTATCAGAGTAGATACCGATCGCCCTACCTGTCACTTTCCGCTTCAGTAGCTCCCGAATACAAGCATCGATCGCTACCACCTCGGCCTGGAAAACTGTGGTGTGTCCCCCTAGCGGGATACTTATTTCCACCCCCAGCTCCGGCACGAAAATTCCAGCTCCGGTCGGCCCTTCCTGACCCTTCTTGGAGCCGTCCGTATAACACACCAGCTCCCCTTGCCGGGATTCCCAACCTTCCTCTCTCATGATGACTCTCTGTTTGATTTGGTCGAGAAGTCATTCCTTTTAACCACGTAATCCGGCCTAAGTGCCGAGGACGGGGATACTCTATTTAGTTCCCCTTCCCAGTCCCATTGGCCCAGCCTGGCCCGCTTTAGGCCTCCCTGGCATCCCAACCTGTAGGCAACTTCAAGTGCCCGACCCCTGACTTCAATGTCCAAGGGCTTCAGGCCTCGTAATCTTTCCATGGCCCTCGTAGGGATTGTCCGGAATGGCCCCAAAATCGCCAGGCAAGCAAGCCTTTGTATTTTTGCGAGCCTATCCGCCCCCCTCCCTTCTCTATCCCCCTCCACCATGCGACCGCCCCGTGCAGGATGCGCGGTCGGATGATTCCTGTATATATCCACTTCATGACCCGTGGTTTCAGGCCCCAGGTCTTCCCCACGATTTGTCTACATTGGTGAAAGGCCACCACAGCTTTCTTATAAACGCTGTCTACGTGTTCCTTCCACCTTAACTTCTCATCCAATATGACTCCCAAGTATTTAACCTGTTTTGAGAGAGCGATGGCCTCTCCCCGAAAGTGGATTGATTGCCATCCCTCCCTTTTTCTCTTGTGAGTGAACAACACCATTTTCATCTTACTAGGGTTTATTGTGAGACCCCTAGGCCTACACCATGCCTCGACTATCCCCACCGCCCCCCTCATGAGAGAACACAGTGTGGATAAGTCTTTACCCCTAACCACTATGGCTCCGTCATCCGCAAAAAATTGCGCATAATAGCCCTTTTCCTCTAATTTCCTTACAAGACTATCTACCACAAGTATCCAGAGAAGAGGCGAGAGACTTGAGCCCTGGGGCACCCCCCTACTGGCTCGTTTTTCCACCCTATCGCCGCCCACCTTAGCGACCACCCACCTATGACTCAGCGAGTAGTCTATCCATTGAATCAGCCTCGTCTCCACCCCAAAGTGCTCTAGAGTTGCCACAATACACTCCCTATGTACCCTATTAAAAGCCCCTTCAATATCCAAAAAAAGAGCCAACGCGTACTCTTTCTGGGCCACCGACCCCTCCACCCTCCCCAGTAAGTCGTGGAGGGCCGAGTCGGTCGACTTCCCCGCCGTGTACGCATGCTGGTTCTGGTGGATCACTCCCCCAGTAGCCAATGATTCCCTCATGTATAATTCAATTATCCTTTCCATCAGTCTTAAAAGTACACTGCTTACACTAATGGGCCTAAAATCCTCCGCTTTGGCATGCTTCCCGCCACCTTTAGGAATAAAAACAACTCTCACCCGTTTCCAGGCCGTGGGTACTTTCCTGGCTGCCAGGCACCTGACGAAGAGTCGTCTTAGTCTCTCCTGAAGCCTCCCCCCGGCATGCTGGATGGCACACGGGTGTATTCCGTCCAATCCTGCTGCCTTGTAGGGTCCCATGGAGCTGAGTGCCCAGTTGAATCGCTCCCTTGAGATCACCACGTCGCATCTATTGCACTCCTCTTCGTCCTCTGTTCCGCCCCTCAGTGGCACGACCTCCTCGCTCCTGCACCCTGGAAAGTGAGTATTTAGCAAGTGTGTCGCGATACCTAATCCATCAACCACCGAACCACCGTCCGGAAGCGTTAGTGATCCTACATTACCATTCGGTTCTGACCGTACGATACGAACGAGTCTCGCCGCCTCGTCAAAAAAACCATTTACGCCGGTCTGGATTACTGGAAAATCATTTGTTGTACAGTCGGACCTAAAGACTTGAAATTCGACCGCTGGGAGAGCATTGAGCGGGCGATATGAGGTTCTTTCCGCCCGTCGGGGGTAAAGAAAAATATCACCCCGCTGTGTCTTCTTTTTAGGTCTTTTGTTGTTGTGGTTTTTTGTAAAAAATTGTTATTCCCGGTGGGGTACTTGCACGAGTGCCGATTTTTAAGAAAAGTATACTGGTGAGTTGGCACATGGAGAGAGGGATATCAATGGTAGTTGCAGCTTGCAGCCCGATTGGTGCGTCTGGTGATTTTTAAATAAATTTCCAAGTTCTTCTGGAGGGGATGGATGGTCCGAGGGGAAATGACGTCAATGTGCAGTTGTGAAGCATTTGAGGAAACTCTAAAATGTTTTGTTTACAAATAACAAGAAAAATTGAACCCCAGAAAACGCGTCTTCCCCCCTCTTCCCAACACCATCCATTTCATTAACTGCCCTTTGACGTAATCAAACCCCCACTCAAACTTTTTAAAAATTCGCTTTAAAATACCCCTTGATTATTTCAATGTTTAATGTGAGCAATTGTCTTGTTGAAGAGCATTCTTCAAGAAACACCAGAGCTTGAAAAATGTGCAAGTTCCCCATTTTGTTTTTAGATTTTACATTAGCCATAAAAACATAAAAATAAGCGCAGTAAATCACGCTGAGAGGCGATTAAAGTTCTCTCTGTATCAGCTACGTCATCCTTTCATTGGCTGGCTAGAGTATGTGTTCACTTCAGTTTATTAAGCAAACCATATGCTATGCGTCTGTGGAGTCCGTGTAGCCTGTCAAAATGTTTCATTTTTCGAAGGAATTCATTTGAGTTGCATAGAATCCACTGATGCATAGCACATATCTTCTGAACAGGGCCTTAAACACTGGTTTTTATGGTGATTATTATTATTATGAACTTCGGATGTACAAAAAATAGCGTACAACTCTCGGGCGGTATTCCTCATTACGTTCTCGGGCGGCAACTGGCCTCGGCTTCACCTCGGGCACTTCCTGTCTTCCTCGACCGCAATGAGCATCATACCGCCCTTGGACCGTAGTATACGATGGGGAAGCGAGGTTCGATTTTTCAAAGGTAATTCGACTCATAACAAATAAGAAGGTTAGAACCCACCTCACCCCCTTTCAATGTTTAGAAGAAGTAAGGAGGAGTCTAGTCTCCAACTTCTGCCGTTTCGTTTAGATATTTTTTGTGTTGGTTAAAGTGAATAGTCCCTCGCCTTTTTATTTATTTATTTTTTCGGAGATTAGAAAAATGGCTCGTGAACTTGGTGCCCGGCGAAGTAAAGGCTCACAAAGGAGAAGCCAGCTTTAAAAAAACCATGTTGATATTGTTCTACGATGATCGTTGTAGATTGCAGTCATCGCAGAAAAACTGTAGCGGCTGAATTGAATACGAATATGTCAAAGAAGAAAGGGCAGTCGTTTCTGAAACACCGAACACTGAATCCCACCAAAAACTTTAAAAAAACACACACAGTGTAGTGAGCTCAACGGCCAGAAAATTTTTGCGGGTCTGGCTAGCTCAGAAACTAATTGGAAATAACATATTTCACGGATTTTTCTCACCTTACGCGCGTATTACGGGTTACGCTTACGTATGCACACTCACATTTTCGTGGGTCGGCACACTAAAATATTAATGCCACGGGTTTGGCTCACTGAAAAACCAATTTCGATGATTTTGTACGCTGAAAAACCATTTACGCCGGTCTGGATTACTGGAAAATCATTTGTTGTACAGTCGGATCTAAAGACTTGAAATTCGACCGCTGGGAGAGCATTGAGCGGGCGATATGAGGTTCATTCCGCCCGTCGGGCGTAAAGAAAAATATCACCCCGCTATGTCTTCTTTTTAGGTCTTTTGTTGTTGTGGTTTTTTGTAAAAAATTGTTATTCCCGGTGGGGAACTTGCACGAGTGCCGATTTTTAAGAAAAGTATACTGGCGAGTTGGCACATGGAGAGAGGGATATCAATGGTAGTTGCAGCTTGCAGCCCGATTGGTGCGTCTGGTGATTTTTAAATAAATTTTCCAAGTTCTTCTGGAGGGGATGGATGGTCCGAGGGGAAATGACGTCAATGTGCAGCATTTGAGGAAACTCTAAAATGTTTTGTTTACAAATAACAAGAAAAATTGTACCCCAGAAAACGCGTCTTCCCCCCTCTTCCCAACACCATCCATTTCATTAACTGCCCTTTGACGTAATCAAACCCCACTCAAACTTTTTAAAAATTCGCTTTAAAATACCCTTTGATTGATTTCAATGTTTAATGTGTGTGTGTGTTGAAGAGCATTTCTTCAAGAACCACCAGGGGGCTTATTCTCTAACTCTGAAGCAATAGCTTTTTCGAAGTCATATGTTTATTTCATTGATTTTCTTCAAACAAATGAATGAAATAGACACATGGCTGGCGAAAAAAATATTGCTTGTTGTTAGAGAATAGGCCCCCTGAGCTTGAAAAATGTGCAAGTTCCCCATTTTGTTTTTAGATTTTACATTAGCCATAAAAACACAAAAATAAGCGCAGTAAATCACGCTGAGAGGCGATTAAAGCTCTCTCTGTATCAGCTACGGCATCCTTTCATTGGCTGGCTAGAGTATGTGTTCACTTCAGTTTATTAAGCAAACCATATGCTATGCGTCTGTGGAGCCCGTGCAACCTATTAAAATGTTTCATTTTTCGAAGGAATTCATTTGAGTTGCATAGAATCCACTGATGCATAGCACATATCTTCTGAACGGGGCCTTAAACACTGGTTTTTATGGTGATTATTATTATTATGAACTTCGGATGTACAAAAAATAGCGTACAACTCTCGGGCGGTATTCCTCATTACGTTCTCGGGCGGCAACTGGCCTCGGCTTCACCTCGGGCACTTCCTGTCTTCCTCGACCGCAATGAGCATCATACCGCCCTTGGACTGTAATATACTATTACGATATCTCCTCGAGAAGCGAAAACGTGAACGTCCAAGACAGGCAAGTTGGTTGGAATAAAGAAAACGTCTCGTTCACAGTGTTTATTAATCCGAACCGGTTTTCAACTATTAATAGTCATAGTCATCATCAGGGATGGTTATTTAAAGGGAAGCCCTTGTCGTTAAACAAATACTATTACGGGTTGCACTCTCTCAAATTACTTTTTCTCGAATTTAGGTGCGCTAAAATATCAATTTGGCGGGTTTTTGTTGCCGATACCCCAATTTCGCTGTAGGTTGCTAACCATACACGAACGAATTTTTCTAACAGGCCAGAAGCACTGGCCGATGGGGGGGGGGAGGGGAGAATGTGAGAGCGCTGTCCATGGATTTATTTTCTTCTTAACGGGCTATAGCACGTGAGTGGGCAACGACAGGCCAAATTTGCTGATTTGGCCCGCTGGTTCTTCTGGCAGGTGACATCCGTGGGGTTTTAGCCTGCCGTTGTCCATCATGTCCAGTTGAGTCAAGAGTTCCGAAATCCGTCGCTCTTAACCGCACGTGGACGGCGGTCAACAGACCGGGGCTTCGGGCATTGAAACCGCAGGGCTTGAACCGAAGTTTTTTATCTCCTTAAAGCACCGGTCTGGGTGGCGGGTGGGTTTTCGGGGAAAGTGTTCGAATCGCTTTAAACATAGGGGGAGAGGTGGTGGGGTGTACAGACGGTGGGGGAGGGCTCTCGACCTCCCCTCGAGAGAGGTCCCAGATCCGCCCTTGGGGCTTTGGCTTGCTGAAATCCCAGTTTCCGGGGTTGTCTCATCGAAATGATCCGTTTCACAGATTTGCCTTATCAAAGTTCGTTTTAAGACTGTAAAAATCCCAGTTGTGTGAGTTTGGCTTTTCCAAAAAGACAAGGGGGCGAAGGTGAATTTGAGACGTGACTATAGGAGGGTGACCAGAGGTACTGTTTTTGGAAGTAAATCTATAAAAAGGAAAGAACGATGTAGTGGACTAGAGTATCGAATCAGGCAATTCAAAGGATGTGTCCGTCCACAGATTTTTATTTAATTGTGCGAGACCGCGGTTTCGATTTACATCATCATCGGTCGCTCAGTCGTGGTCAGCACCTAACCTAAACGACCACTACCACAAATCGAAACCGCGATCTCATACAATTAAATGAAAATCTGTGGACGGACACATCCTTTGAATTGCCTGGTTTTTGGAAGTACGGGTCCTACTTTATATGCCGTGGTCCTGTTGTTTTCAAAACTCCTGGAAGAACCCTAAAAAGGTCCTCCTTTTGAAATTTGTGTCCTTCTGATGGTCCTGTTTTCATTCAACAACATGTACTTACCACTTTAAACTTCTTTTATAATGTGTTGTGGGTGAAGGGGCCTTGGGAAAACAGAATATGGATCCAACACCCCCCTGTCCCCTTTCGCCCCTTCCATGTTAAATGACGTCTAACATGGAAGAGGCATCAAAATAAAACTCTTTGAGCTAAAAAATCTGGAACGAGAGACTTCTGACTATACCTTTTTTCTCTTGTTGACACGACACGAGCTCGTATAGAAATGCCTTGGCCTGTCCGTGGATAACACCAACACGAATTTCGGAGGTACTAATTGGACTGGGACGAAAAAATTTATACAGAAAACTACGAATATCAGGTCAATCATGACTTAATAGTAATGAATAGTGGATGAATGGTTCTAGCAGACTAAAACTGAAGAAGATTTCCGCTAAAATAAACAAAAATTTATTGCATCTATTGAAACTTGTTGTTTCACGATTTTTATCAAGTGCAGCGAAATCCTGGGCATTCTCAAGCGTCATTCCATCTTCTCTGCAGACAGAACGTTGAGGGCGGGTTGAGGGCGAGTTTCACGCAGATAATAACCTCGCCCTCTCCAAACAGCCTTCGTCAAGTACATGGCATGTTTTTCACGCCCTATTTGTGCTGCACGCATTTTAAGTACTCATTCGAATCTACAGAAAATTGTGCTTCACTTGTTTTTTAGAACAGGCAGGCCATCATGCTTCAAAAAAATCCATCGTGTGCACCGAGCTTAAAAGTAAGTAAACAATTCTAAAAGAATGGAACAGGCCTGCAAATTTATCAACATGCACATGTGCTTAGTAGAGTGGGAAGAACCTGGCTCTGGAGCATGTGTGTTGCTGCCATTTTCCGGGCGGAGAAAAGCCCTTGGCCCTGTTTTATTTGACCATGACAGAAATAAGATCTTCACTTTTCAATCGCTCCCAAAGAACAAAAAAGTCTTCGAACAGCGACTCTTACATCCAGTTTAGACGAAAATTGTTCAAGGCATGACCGTGAAGAGCTTAAATTCGGAGAGCTGTCTCCTACTGAAACATACAGCAGCCTTTTACAACCCGTTCGCTGCCCTCGGCAGACACGCTGCAATAGACTTACCACGATGCTCATGGTTTTTTATAATAAATACAACAATAAAATTGAAAAATCCACTAATTTTGCTTGACATGAAATGTTTTGTTTACCTTCACTGGTTATACTAACTTCCTGATATGACGTCACACTAATGGCCCGAATTCTTAAGACAGAACAATCTTGAACGGTCTTAAGCCCTGTACAGCAGTGTGCACACGGATACTTTTCTGTCCTGTTTTCTACTGTAGCTGGTGGTCAAGGTTGTTAAAAACATAAAAATTGAAGTTTTAGGTTGGTTTCGTTGAATGATAGTTCAAAAAATTGAATTATTTCTTTTTTATTATCCCTAACGGTGACGGGCACGGTTTTAAAATGGCAACGTTGTCATGGAAATCCCGCGCCCGCCGGTCTATCAAACCATAATATGTGTCATCCAAGAATCCACCAATCATGTTCGAGAAAAAAATGGATGCCAAACAAAAGGTGCCCGTCCCTGATTTTGAAGCCCATCCCATATGGAGGGGCTTGGTATGAAATTATTCGCACATATTTGAAGTATTTAATTTTTGTAGATTTTTTACTACCCCCTTGATGAAGTATACCAGTTCTCTTGCTGGGGAACCATCCTCGAATAAACCTGCAATAAGCTGACATCTTTAGCTGCCCACTCCTGGATCAAGGGCTGGATATACGCCCCTGCGAGGAACTATTCGTCTATGCGATGGAACTGCCAGCTCTGTTGCAGGGGACTCATCCCCGAATACCACCCTAAGCCTAACAATGTTCTCCAGTGAAGCTGCCCACCCCTAGATTAGGGGCTGGTTACGCCCTTTCTGCGAGATTTATTGACATCAGAATGCAAACACATGTCCGTAGCGAAGTGCACAACAAAAATTATTCTGTTGAGGTTAACTTCTGGGACTATTATTGTTTAGTTCCTATCCTGTTGGCTTCCTGGACTCCCATATTCTTGGAAGTACCTACGTTACCTATTCAACGGCGAAAAAACGGTGGAAATATAGGAACGAAACCGCCCGTAGAGGCTGCAGAGCATGTTAACCTATTGGAATTTGAATTTCCATTTGCCAGTAAATTGATTTAGGTCGGTTATTCTCTCCCACGCTATCGCACAATGCTGTCCGATGGGTACTCGAACATCTAGACATTTTCGTGTCGTGAAACAGCCACGATTATTCGCATTATTGTCATGTGCTATACCAGTTTACGTTTTTCATTGGAACGTGTATGTCTACTCTTTGTGACGTCCAAGCCAATCATTATATTATTTTAAATTTACTCGCCCTTGTTTTCATTGTAAACGGGTTATTTCTTCTATTCGCACGCTACTTGTACGAGTTCGTAACACGCTCCGAATAATTATTTAATTTCTTCCCAGCTCAGCGTACTTTCTTCACATTCCAAATTAGGCCTCTTTTTTGTTTCCTGGAAAATCATTTTTATTATTTCGTTCTCAGCTTTATCTTTTTTTGTTCAATACCGATCGCTCCTTATATCCCTCTTAAAAGTCCCATTATCCGATAAATAAAAAAACGCCCCACATTCCGTCAAGACCCCTCTTCTCCGCACCCCCACCCTTAAACTGAAAAGAAGAGGGTGTGATCATGTGATGTATCTTTTTAGATTATAATTATTGGTCACGAGGGTGGGATCTGAGGTACTGGAGTGAGACAGAGAGGAAAAGGCGCCAGGTGATAAAAATACGTTATAGTTTTTTTTTCAGGTGCATGTTTTTCTTATTACACAAACGATCCAGTCGTGGGGAAACACCCGTTGCCGTGTCTTCGCATCGATCTTGTGCGTTCTTTTTTAATGCGTTTAAAAAAGAAAACGAGGAGTGTTTTTTACGCGAGTAAGAGAGTGTTCGGTTCGTGAGGCTTTTGGCTTTTGGAGTGTATCGCGTCGAGTTGTTTTATTACTAATATGAGGAAATTCTTCAAAAGCATGTTAGGGTGAGCGTTTTTATAAATCACATAATATCGTCGGTGGAGAGAAGGATTCGTTCATGTATTTATTTCATTTTATTTTTCATCACGCTGAGAAATAGTTTGTCATCACTTCCAATTTCATTGTAGAAACGGTGTTCAAATTCCACCTGTCTACATACTTTCTTTCTCGATCAGACCTCTCTCCTTGAATGGAATTGAATAGGTAATCAATAACATTTTAAAGAGTACCGTTTTAAAGGGTTACCGTTAAAAAAGTGGTTTTGGAGTTGATAACCGAAAAAGCACGACAAGGAGCGTGAGGGAGGATTTTAAAAGTTGACGTCTTATCTAGACAGGTGAAGGAGAATTTATTTATTATATAATGTATTCCAAGTTAAAATATGTTTACCAATGAGTTGCGGAAGTTACGTCCACTCCGCCTTATACCTTTCTTGCACAATACTCAAAAACTAGCCAATCATTTCTATTTTAATCTCTGAGTGAAGTTTAATGGCAGCATTGGAACATTCCTAAATCACCATATTATTCATTTTTGCGTGACAAAATCCAGATTCTCACAATGCCAATTTATCACATAAATCGCTTAAGAAAAATAGTTCTTCTGTGGATCATTCTCGATATTGCTTTTATAATTGTTGTTATAAGCTTAGAGAATACTGTAATCATAAAACCAAGTCATTGGAAGAATGTCACATAGTATTTGACATTACCTAAGCAGTTTAAACCTGTGTTGAAAATCATCTGTATTCATTTTACAATTTCGAAACTGACCAATGAAATCACGTGAATCTCTTCACCGGTGTTACACCACAGTAGCAAACAAACAGAGATGTAGTGTGACTATCTCTTAAGCCTTTTCAAGCTTTTTTTTACGGCACATCGTCGTGAAATAGATGTTTCTTTGGAAGGGATCATTCATCATACAGTCAAACCTCGTTAAGTCGAACTCGCAGGGGGCCAGGGAAATCAGTTCGAGTTATCCAGAATTCGACTTTATTGAGGTACACTGACGAGTATATACAGGGTGGTCGGTTTTGAGTAGCAAAAAAAAAATTGGGTAATAGTACACCAAAAATGGGATAAAAAAGTCCTATTCGGATAGTGGCCTATCTCTTTTTGTTTTCGAGTAATAATTTTTTTAGTGATTTTTAGGCGCAACTGTATTTTTCGCCGAAAAGCTGTTATTTCTCAGCTTCTACTTCACTTTTTTCCAAAAGTGATGGCAGTTTCGTAATCTACGGAAAATTTTCTACTGGTTGAACGCAAAATCAATATTCTAAATTGTCAAAAACGCCTAAAAACGTAACGTTTCCGTTGCGTTAATGCAAAAAAACCAAGAATTTGACTTCACAAAACAATTTACTGTGTCACCAAAAATAGCTTCACACGTTGTCAAACGACATAAAAACTTCTCCGTTTTCCCAGCTTTACAACGGTGTACGCGAAAGTGGAATTATCTCCCTCCTTTGACGAGAAAATTCGAAAAGAAGCGGAAAAGTCACACATTTTGGGCTAAAAATGTGAATAATAACAGGTGCGAAAATTCATTTGTTTGGCTCTCTTTCTTGAGAAATCCAAGCGCTGGCACAGTAAAAATTGAAATGCATTGCATTTGAAGAATAAACAACAAACAAACAAATTAATTACTAAAATGGACGAAGAGGTGTGCGAATTTAGGGCGTCACACTTCTTCGAAGGAACGGGGCAAGGCTACCTGAATTTCCTGCAATTCGAATTGCCCCGACTTCTTGACGGAATGGACCCAGAGCTGAGGTAACAAATTATTTTCCAGCATGACGGTGATTTCGGTCTCCGACGATCCTAGCCCAGCCCATAAAAAACCAGCAGACGCCCTAAATTCGCAAACCTCTTCGTCCATTTTGTTAATTTGTTTGTTTGTTGTTTATTCTTCAAATGCAATACATTTTAATTTTTACTGTGCCAGCGCTTGGATTTCTCAAGAAAGAGAGCCAAACAAATGAATTTTCGCACCTGTTATTATTCACATTTTTAGCCTAAAATGTGTGACTTTTTCGCTTCTTTTCGAATTTTCTCGTCAAAGGAGGGAGATAATTCCACTTTCGAGGACACCGTTGTAAAGCTGGGAAAACAGAGAAGTTTTTATGTCGTTTGACAACGTGTGAAGCTATTTTTGGTGACACAGTAAATTGTTTTGTGAAGTCAAATTCTTGGTTTTTTGCATTATCGCAACGGAAACGTTACGTTTTTAGGCGTTTTTGACAATTTAGAATATTGATTTTGCGTTCAACCAGTAGAAAATTTTCCGTAGATTACGAAACTGCCATCACTTTTGGAAAAAAGTGAAGTAGAAGCTGAGAAATAACAGCTTTTCGGCGAAAAATACAGTTGCGCCTAAAAATCACTAAAAAAATTATTACTCGAAAACAAAAAGAGATAGGCCACTATCCGAATAGGACTTTTTTATCGCATTTTCGGTGTACTATTACCCAATTTTTTTTTGCTACTCAAAACCGACCACCCTGTAGTAATGGTATCAGAACCGGAGAAACAGTTCGACTTATCTGTTATTTCGAGTTATTGAGGTACGACTTATCGAGGTTTGACTGTGTATGTATATTTTTCCAACATTTTAAAAATAGTCTCCGCGTGTACAGGGCTTTGTATCATGTAGATTTAGAACTTTGATACTTGTAGTACAATGGTTTTGAAGATTCATGGCATGGCACCCACCACACCACCCTGTGGGATGCCTCAGTACGTTATTTAAACGTCTCTTCCTTTCGGCGATGTGATTCATCTTCCTACACTCATTCCGTCTAGAAATGAGGGGTGGAGGAGAGAGATCTCTCTAATACTTAATGTACCGAGTTTCGCGCCCGAATGTACCTATACTAAATGTATGCATAAATGTAATGTTTGTACTAAATGTATGTATACTGAATGTATGCTATTTTTAGGCAAAACTAAGTTAGTCTGGCCTTGCTGTTTGTTTCTATTCATACACATAATCCATAAAATGCCTTCGGCCTCGTATCTCTGTCACGTTTTCAGGAACAACTTCAACGCATTTAATTTGCTAAATGATCCTCAAATTAGTATTATGTACATTATTTTGTTCATTTTTGCCTTCTTTCTATTACAACAATTTTTTGTTTCTGTTAACCCAGGATGTCTCCGCCCATTCTCGTGACGGAAGACACTCCACCCGACATGCTCGCCGGCCATATGGACTTGAATCTCGTTCTTCCGAATAAGAGTCGTGTACGGATGAGCGTCGATCGGAAGTAAGTACACTTCTTAATTACGTACTACCACTACTAACCAAAAAGTGTGGCCAATGGGTCCATTATACGACACGTTCCATAAATGTTTAGTATTTTGCAGTGGGGCGGAAGTGGGGTTTTGCTCCCCCAATCATCATACTGAGGGGAAAAAATTGTATATTAGAAAAATGGTGGGTGCGGGGCAAATGGGCCAACTAAGGCCCGATTTCACCAACTTCTTAAACTAAGATCAACAACTAATCGCGATTACAATGTAAACGCTTGTATCAGAATTCATATGGGTCGCTATTGGCAACTAATCACGATCAACTTTAAACGAGATCAATTATGTTGGTGAAAATGGGCCTAAATGACATCATCAGGTTCTGGTTTTACATTCGAAAATTATCGTTCGCACTGGACAATAAAAGTTACATTATTGAAAACTTGTTTCCACTTATTTCCGGCGGATTTCATTGCGGAGAACTGGTAGAGAGAGCGCGAGGGCTAGGCTGGACAGTGCAGAGGGTGTGAGAAATTGTCGAAGACAGAAGCCCGTAAAAACTGCTGACTCAGTTGTTCTACCCGACCCGACAACCGCAAAGCGGGAGTGAGGGTGATAGATGAGTAGAATGATGCATTTTGAAGGCACGAACACCGCTAGGTACATTATTTTCTCTTAAAGGCCCGTTCACAAGCTCTATGTTTGCGTCGTGTGGAGTCTATGCAACCAAACAAATTTATTCCCTCGAAAAATGAAGCACATTGATAGGTTGCGTAGACACCACACAACACAAACATAGACCTTGTGTACGGGCCTTTAGCAATGCTCCCGCATTCGTAATCTAAACATAATTTTATATAAATACAAAATTTTGGATGTGGTAGGTTGGGGGGGGGGATTTCAGAATCCTGCTCCCCCAATGCAGAATGGCTTCCGCCGCCACTGGTATTTTGTGCATCAAGGTGAGAAAATTGGGCCTTTCCGCGACTAAAGGAAGAGTTGGATGACTGAAGATATAGACATACAATAGACACATTCAGGCAACACTGGCTCTACGCATATTTTTTTCTCTGATTGGCACCAAACATTACCGTGATGGGGGGGGGGGTGTTAACGGCTTCATTCTTCTTAGTAATTTCGAGGTATTGGTGCGGTGCCAGAACCGTTTCCAGCTACAAACGGAAACCCCCAAATGCCCCCTTCTAACTGACTGATTGGCATTAAAGCTAAACGTTTTGCCCTTAAAAAAACAAAATCTATCTTCAAATTTTCTTCCGTCAACATCCCACGGGTAAAATCGTCATCTTTCGCTAAGTCGCTTCGCGCCTAAAATTGAGATAATATTAGTCATTTTACAGGAACAATTTAAAAAGTGGCTCATATTCACAGCTAAATTTGAAAACCCGCCAATTCGCGGTTAAAATTTAGGAACTCTAATTCGCAGTTTTAGGTGGTATCAACCTCGTGACTGACGTAGAGGAAAAGTGTTACTTCAATGCTAAGTGTGAAAAAATCACCAATTCGCAGCCGAAATTGTTAAAATCCCTAATTCACGGACACAATTTTAGGAAAAAAAACGCTAATTGACAGCTGAAAATTCAAGGAACACTTTTCAATTTTACCTGCGCAACTCGCTGGTAAAATTGGGAGTTGCACGTAAAATTGAGGAAAATAACCGCAACCGCAGTATTACATCATTATGAGCTAAATATCTGCGAAATTGTAAGCTTCGGGTCTAAGGCCCGTATGCCTTACCTGTGGTTCGAATTTTCTGGTTCGATTTTCTGGTTTCTGGTTCGAATTTTCAACCTCAAAGCTCCCTCCCAAACAGGAAAAATTTTAAATTAACGTGTGATTCTGCAGTTTGTGAGGAAGGTTGGAGTCGATGAAATTTCGAGGAACGACTTAGCATACGGGCCTAAACATCCCGAAAATTGCAAGTTTTTGATCTTCGCGAAATTACAAGTTTCGGGAATTTTTATTTTATATAGGCGGTGGATCCAGCCAGTCACGACAGTATACCCAATGCCTGACAAATATAGCCAAGAAATTACATCACTCGGAGCTAAAAAACTGTCAGATTGCTAGATTTGGGTCTAATTATCTGTGAACTTTGTAGTCTCCGTTATTCATTCTCGCGAAATTGCCAGTTTCTGGTCTTTATTTCCGCAAGATTTCGAGTTTCGCGGATCTTACTCAGTGACCGCGGAACCCACGACAGTTCCCCAAAGGCTTCTGACGAATATCCTCGAAATTGTAACATTCTGAAAGCCAATATTCGCGAATTTGGAATTTTATTGACTTGTATAATCGTGATATTGCGAGCTTCACGTCTCAATTTCAGCAAAATTGAAAATTTCGGCTCTGTTTTAAATGTCCGTGGATCCTGGGCAAGCCAGCCTAGGCAGAACTGAAAGCCTGACGAATAAATGCTAAACTGCAACATTTCGAAGGCAAACATAAGCGAAATTGGAATTTCTTCGAGGAAAAGCATCACTAAAAAACGTGGCACGCTGACAAACGTGGCAGGTTTCTCGGGAAAATTTTCGCTCAAACTGATATTGGAGCTAGCTGAGAAGGACCGGGCCACATTTTAATTGCAGTAAGTCCATCAAATAGTACGTTTTTGCCGGAATAGTGCTATCCCCGGCGTCAGATTGACGAATTCTGGGCGTGATTGATTTATTGAGCAAAAATCAGTTGTTTTGCGGCACTTCCGTTTCCACCTGTGCCTAATCCACGTGGGCTAAATTTGCGGCAAGCCTTTACAGATATGGGTTGGTTAGGCGAGAACGCGTACTTGCAAGAAACTGGCTATTTGGTTAAATGCAACGGTCATTTTATCATTCAATTAATTTTAATTGGTAGCTTGGACCGTAAAACTGGGCAATTTGGAGTTGTCTGAGGGGTGCAGGAGGCCCCCGAGGAAGACGTTGACCTACATTGACCGCTCTAGAGTCTATAGAAAAAGCTAAAACGAACGAAAATACTAAATACTGTTATTTTTGGTATTCGGTTGGATTTGGGTGGAAACCAGCCGCATTTACTATGAATTGCTCGTGGCTGAGGGGTCCATATGAACCGCGTGTCTCAAATCCGACAACTTGAGATAATTACCTCACAAAATTGAAATAGGACGATACCGTATAATACTTAAGTTGCCGAAAAAACGAATTGTGAATAAATCTAGCCGTTCGAACAGTTAGCGGCATTTTCCTGGTGACCAAGAATTTTCCAGAAGTCGATAAGCCCCGTCTGCGATACGACGTGATGTGGGCAATTGGAAAACCCATTCTAAAACCAATTTGGCTCTGAATAAAACAATTTTCTTGGATTTTGCTTGTCAAAAAACATAATTCCACGTGGATGACGCCACCAGAACCCCAATTTTAGATGTTTATAATGGAGTGAAAAATAAATTTTTTGAACAGAACTTCTTTTATTTGGATCCACCATTTTCTGGCCCATTTTATGTGTTACCGTCAAATCCCGAATTACCTAGTCAGAACTAGTTTTATCAATGCCCCTTAGTGAATAGTAGTACTCACTAATACTAGTATTCACTAATACTAATATTCACTAATACTAGTATTCACTAATACTAGTATTCACTAATACTAATATTCACTAGGCAAAACTAGAATTGTCCAAAGTTATCAGTCAATTCTAGTTTTTACTAAAAGTTTTGTAGTTAAAACTAATTGTAGCCAATTGACCAAAAAAAATTTCCAGGCAAATGGTCTGAAAAACTACCAAAACTGAACGAAAAAAAGGAATCCAAGAATTTATTAGTATGAAACCCATAACGGATTGAAATCTAAAAGATTCGTTTTCGTAAAGACAGTTCATTTGTTGTTGCATGTCATACGGTTGTGGCATTTTGAATCCAAAAATTTAGACGGTTGGCACCAGCAACCGTTGACAGAGCAAAACTTATTGTTTTGACTGAGCTAATATAAATCCTTCCGTATCATCCGTAAATTCTAGTTTTCCCTGACCTCAATCGTCAATTCTAGATTTACCTCTAGTAAATACTAGTTTTAGCTTACGGGCTTTGGTAAAACTAGTTATGACTAGGTAATTCGGGTTTTGACGGTAACATACTACCGAATTCCGTTGGATTGTCTCTTTCAAATGGCAATTTCGAGGGTTTGGCGTAAATAATTAGCCAATTTTGTGATGCTGTCTCGTTCAAAAGCCAGTGTCGCGAAGTTTTCCGTCGATCAAAAATCCAATTCCGCGTGGTGTCCGTAGGATTTGGCCTAGTAGGATTGCCTCCAGGGGACTCCAGAATTGGAACCTGACCGATTTACTTACACGTAGAGGGGTCGTCTGAAATCCCTGGTTTTTCAGTAACAAAACGTCTAAGACTAAAAAAGCAACCCTTGAAACTAAGCCATTGACTACCATTGATGGCATCCAAGGAAGCCTTCGACGGAAACATGGAGGAGGGCACTTCGAGCAGGTTTTTAGTGCATTTCATTCTGATAATGCGCTATTGTTCTCGTCGTGATGGTGGCAAACATGGGTCATGTCATGTTTTTTTCAAGTTTCAGAACATCTATAACACGAATTCAGTGGTCTCCGGAATGCATGTATATATATAATTATGACCGTTTTCTTGTTAGCACGATAACTCTCGAAGAAATCAATTTAGCGGAACGCGCTTTGGCACAAAAATCAGTAGTCGTAAGACCCCGGTCGGTATTGCATTTGGGCCAAGTCGGTCAAGGTGGAGGGGGGAAATAGGGGTTGAAATGGTCAAAAAATCACTACAATTCACCAGTTGATTCTAGAAGCATCATATTCAGTACGAATACTCCATGTTAGAGTAGCCTTTGATTCCCATTTTAATTTTTCGAAAAAATCAAGGTGGCTGGGGTGGTCCTTCCGGTGTGGAAGTGTAAAAATAGCGTTGAACTTCACTAGTTCATCTTAGCGCTCTAAAATTCAACTCAATAATTTAATGCAACCTAAGCTCTGGGTTCCATTGAGATTTATCGAAAACTTTGATTGGGGGGGGGGGGAAGGGGATGAAATTTCAAAAAAATCGCTTAAATTCACACGTTTAGGTATTATACAATACGGCACAAAAATTTAATATAACAAAGCCCTTGGAAAACTACCGACACTTTTCGACATTTTTGAAGAGAGGGGGGTGAAAATAGAGGAAGAAGTTCGGCTTAATGAAACAAATTATGGAATCAAAATTATTACTTCTGGGACGGCTTAGGGTATCCGTATACGGAATGAAATGCACTCTTTCCGACTGCCGGAGCGAAATTTTTTTTTTCTTGTTCTTCATTTTTTTTGCTAATTGTAAGGTTTTTTTTTCTACTTCTTTCAAAAGCCCTCCAATACTGCAATAAATTTTCTGGGTCTTTCCGGTTGGTGGTTTTTTTTTGGTGGGCGAGATATAGATTATTAAAACAGAAAGCTTTGAAACTATTATTGCCCTTAGACGACCAATTTTCTGTGAATTGTCCTCTGGTAAAATGGCCTCATTCATTTAAATGCTGGCGGGGTGCATATTTATTCGTCGATATCATTTTGTAAAAAAAAAAAAATCTACGAGTTCTAATTTTCTTCCCGTGATAATATCCTCCCCTTCAAGTGACTTTTTAGCTTACAAAACAAGTTGTATACGATTGCATTCTTAACTACTTCGAGCGCATGCTGGAAAGCGTGGTAAATAATGAGTTATTACGTCACGAGGGGAGCGGTGTCGTTTTAAAAATATTTATCAATAATTTTTGAGGCGAAATAGGTTGTCAATTGCGTTATTAAACCTTTCTCAATGAAAAATAGTCACTGACCAGTTTGTTTGATGAATGTGTCTTCCTAACTACGGTTTTTGGCAATATCTCAAGCAAACGAGATAGCTACAATACGGGTTTGGAGTTGGCGAACTCGAATTCTCCGAGACGGCTACACTCTGTTTCCCAATGAAGATACCTTGGAGCCCCGGCAAATCTTGAGAAATACACACCCCAATAAGGGGGGTAAATTATTACTCTCGACCCTCTTTCTAGGGAGGGGATTGCTTCATAATTGAATCAATTCGAATAATAATAATCATAATAATGTAAATGTTCGTCTCAAACAATCTTACAGGGTACTTTCCTGCGTTTATAAGTCGATGGAGAGCTAATTTGCATGTAAGAGCCCGTAGCAGTCCACGCGTCGTTCACTTTTCCTTTCTGCGGGAATTCGTGTGTGCCTTGTTTTCAAAGACTTTTTTCTTTTTAATTAAAGGAACTGGACGAAAATCCGCAGGAAGTTCAAGTTGAATGAAGGGGCTGATATTGTTATTAAGGGAAGGACAAAAAAGTTAATCGGAAGTTTCTTACACTTTCTAAAAGGTGTGACTTCGCTCGTTCGTTTCTCAATAAATTGGTTATTTCTGGCATCCTTGAAAGTAAATAATTGAAGGTAGAAAAAGATTACATGCAGGGTTTATCCCCCTCCCCATTTAAGCGCCACTCTCTATTATTGGCCTGTTTGCTTCGCTTGATTTTCGATTTTCTCGTTCTTTAATTTCTGAAAACACTGTAGATAAATTTATAAAATAAAAAGCAATGGCGGAAGAAAGGATGAATTGAAGTGGAAAATTACAAAGCGAATGTGGATGTGAGAAAGCAGAGATTTAAGATTGCTGCCGAAAGAGACTGTGCCACAAAATGGCTGAAAAACCTTTAACCATTTTTATGGTTACGGGCCTGCGCGAGCCATACTACCATTTTGGTTACTGCCGCTATTGCAAGCCCTTCGGTGAGTGCAAGTATTAGATTCTGAAGTTTTCAGTGGCCCCACATTGTCGATGGTCAAACAGGAGACTTCCGCATTTTCGCTGAAAGAAATGAAAAAGAAAAAATGGGGTGGTCTTTCTTAAGGTTGGAGGGTTAACTATGCAATTTGAAAGGCCATATTTAAGCTTGTCTCTCCTGCTTAAGCTGTTCACACCTCGCTGTAATAATAAATAAAAAAATACCAAGTAGGTACATAGTAGTTTAGGTATACGCATATTTTTCTTAATTTTCGGTTTTTTCTAATTATTGGGTTTTTCATGTTACTGCCATTCCTCAGTTGCTCCAGGTAATAACATCGCCTTAACATTCAGGAACAGCCCATCCAAAAACATTTTACTCGTAACATTTTCCATAACTTTCTAAACGGAAATATAAGTATGTAGATGGGTTTGAGGAGTGTGTCGGAGATTACCATTTTTAACTTTTTCATTCTGATTCTTCTTTCGGATGTGTTCACGCCCTGTTGTTGATATTTACGCATATATTTAATTTAAAAATAAATAAATGTATATTTAATTGTGACCGAATTTACATGATGAATTTACATTACGTCTCTATTCACTAATAGACCACGTCATGCTGGCTGTTGGTCCAGTAGTGCAACGTAACCAATTGCGGTTAGTGGCAACTATTTATTAGTATCGACAGTAGGTATCTCTCGTAAGTTACTAATTGCGCCATTCAGTCCATTGTGAACGGGGCCTTACCCTGACCTGACAACCTTAGAAAGCCCCCAATTTTGTATATAACCCTTACGCCGACACCCCAAAATATAAGTACAATTACCTCTCAAACTTATGATTCAGCTCCGGATTATATGTAGAACACCTGAAGTCTGAGGTCAATGCACGCGGATGTCGCTGGAATCATCGGCGTGGCGTAGTTAAGAGTTTATCGGATGGGTATGGGGGCACTCACCCATGCACCTCTCCTCCTAGCCCACACCTGTCCATCCCCCAAGTTGTGCGAGAAAAATCAATTTCGCAGCTTCGGCCCTTTCAAATTCAGAACCCGAATTTTGCGGATTATTGGTGCCCACAGAACGAAATCTTGCGAGTTTTACTCACTGAAAGAGCCGAGTTGGGAGGATTGATATCCTAAAAGATGAAATTTCGCCGATTTCACTCATTCAAAAGGGATATTGGGTCCTTGATAAGAGAAATTCCAGGGTTGTCCAAGTTCGAAGTCCAAATATCGTGAATATGGCACCCTGATTTGGGCTAATCCTTGATAAAAACATTATTTCACCGGTTTGAGTCTTTTAAAAACGAAATTTCGCGAATCTTGATCGTCGAAAAACCTAATGCGCGCAATTGAATCCCTAAAATAGGGATTCAAAGGTCAATGTCACGGATTTCGTGCGTTTAATAAAATCAAAATGTCCAGGGTGTAACCGGAATTTCGCTGTTTTCAAAAACAGAATTTCATGGATTTGTCCTTTTCAAAGTCAAAATTCTGCGGATTATTGGCACTCAAACAGTACCAAATTTCGCTGGGTGAACTCCCTAAAAACCAAGTTCGTGGATTTGATCCATTCAAAAACCCGTTTACACGGGGTCTTTCAAAATAACAATTTCACGAGGTCTTTCATGAAAGCAATTCCGCTGGTTGGGCTCTTTCGGATCTCATA
The DNA here is from genome assembly GCA_038030265.1 of Corythucha ciliata. Lineage (NCBI taxonomy): Eukaryota > Metazoa > Arthropoda > Insecta > Hemiptera > Tingidae > Corythucha > Corythucha ciliata. Next base: position 28,022,930 of record CM075942.1, on the reverse strand, counting down.
TTTCGGGGATTTGACACTTGCAGAATCCAATTTCACGGTATTGGTTAATTCAAGAACAAACGCCTGCTACTCATTTTAACATTTTTGGTGATTTTGGCTCTAAAATTGACTTCCCCAGGGATTGACCCGGCCAGGGATCTAAAAATCTTAGCTTTCGGCCCATAAGTAGTATTTTAACCGAGAAACTGAACATTTGACTCCACATTTTGACTCCCGGTGTAACCACGAACCCGATTCACTGGCGGGGGTAAAAAAAGCTTAGGGCTGACCTGATGAAGGGGCGACCTGAACGGTTCCTCAATCCTGAAACGCTCCTTTTCAATTGTACAACCACGTATCGCACCCGATTTGATAGACCGTTGAAAATTGAAATTTCACGGCAATTAAAACCCTTAAATTCCAATGTCATGGCTATGTTTCCTTGGAATTTTAATGTCATAGTAGATGGTCGGCCACGAAAAAAAAGCCCCAAAACTTGCTCCCGGAATGCACGGTGTTTCGTCAGAAGACTTCCTCGAACAGTTTGAACATGGAAAAATTGGGATTTTTAGGTTATAGCCCGTCAAGTTAAACGTGGACCTCGGCCTCCCGTGATCAGCCCCTCTAGCTATTATTCCTTATACCCTCCATGGAACTTCGGCTTGATAATAACACTTATCTTTGGTGGACAGTGAAACAACCAATTCGGCAATGAAAGTAGAGGGAAGATGAGTTGCAAGTAATCGAATGAGAGAGCGCTGGCCGCGGGTTCATGTTCTTCTTGACTGGCTATAGTAGATAGGAAAGGCGCTAAAATTTTCAATTTCTCCGACATTAATACGCGAAATAAGCACTTTCGCAAGAACTAAGACCCGTAAGTCGTATTTCCCCGGATATTCGGCCATGGAACTTCCAATTTCTTGTGCATTCATAACGCTCTGGACTCCGTTGGGCTCGGATAGTCTGTTGGATCCATCGCTACGAAAACCTGCAATTTTGCTTCGACTAACACCTGAAGACCCGAAACTACCAATTTCGCGAACATTCAGCCAGGAAATTTGTAATTTTACTCAAATTAGCACCCGAATTCGCAAACTCACAAATATTTAACAATGCAATTAGTACATAATGGTTTTTCATCAGGGTATAGGCGTAGTCATTCATGGCCGGCTTACGGGCCCGTCAGCCTACGCCGGCTAACCCGGGGTCCGAGCCCACAAAAACTATAGCAAAATAGAGATTTCGCACCGAAACTTGCAATTTTGCTGTAATGAAGACCCAAACAAACACATTGAATTTCAATTGCAAATAAATTCACGGCTTGCCCAGGGTTAGGTACCCATAGTTGAATTTCCATCATAGCAATTCTTTTATTCATAGAATAGCTCCTACCTGTAAATACGAACCATTTGAATTACAGTTTTTCTCCAATGACATGAACACGTAGTTGTTTATTGTGTTCAGCGTGGAATTCAAAAAGGACGAGAGCCTTCTACGCCTGCTACGCTGTAGCAAACTCCTCGATCAATGGGAGGCTAAAATTTCATCTAAGTCGGTCGTGGAGTTTAGTAGATAAGCGCGACACAAAATAGACCGACATTTTCTTCAGTCATAGCCAGCTCATTACGCTATTAGTAAGCTAATTGTTGAAAATGCCTTCGAATCTGACAGGCGCGGATCTAGAGTTGTTCTGAAGGGGGGGGGGGTCGCACAAAAGAAGTTCCACCACCACGCGTTTTCTCAGTTTCAGCCGCAATCGATTCCTTTTACTCAATTAATCCTTGAAAAGGCCTCCTTTTCTTACTTTTGGCTTGGATTTTGGAGGAATTGGTACGCTTTTTCAATTTTAGCCGCGAAATAGCAGTTTTTCTTAATTTTAACCACGAATTTGCGTTTTTCCTCAATTTTCCCCGCAAATGAGTGCTTGTTCTCAATTCTACAGCGAACCAGCCTCTTTTCTCGCAATTGTAGCCGTGAAAAAGTCTCGATAAACCGCGAATTAGAGTATTTTCTTAATTTTGGCCCGGATGTAGGATCACGAGACCACGAATGTGTGTATTTTCTCAAATTAAGATGCGAATATGAGCTCTATTTCTCAATTTTATCCGCGATTAGGCCTTTTTCCTCAATTTTAGCCGAGAATTGGCGAAATTTTGGTCACTGACCGTCCCCAAGGAACAGGGCATTATTATAATGACCTTTTTCTCAATTTTCGTCAGAATGTTGCAACGGAAAGGTGTGGCTTTTTTCTAGATTTTGGCTACGGATTAACGGAAACGTTCCCTAATAATATAATAATAATTAGTTGGCGCCAAGCTTCGAACCCGGCAGGCGCCAAATATGCACTTCACATCCGTACTACGCGGGCTTTCGGTCGGTGCGTGGTTTGTTCAACGCACACCGCCGGGAAAACCCACACGAATCCGAATGCACCGTGTCACAGCTCGCCGCTTCCTTATTACGACGAAATGGGCATTGGGTAATAGCTAGATTTCAGCTGGGTTGCGAAGCGAGTATTGTATCCATTACACCACCGAATCTTAAGGGCTATTCGGGAAGCCCCGTGCGCAACCCCCTCTGGAACCGCGCCTAGGATCTGTTAATTAACGCTTCTTAGGGCCAGTGCAGGCCTTATACATTCGAATCTTTCACCAGCTCTCCCCCCCCCCACCCGCTGATTAAACCCTCTAATTAGCAATTTTTCTTGATTTTCGACCACGAAGTTGACTTGAGAAGCCATGAATTGGCGTTTTCTTCATTTCAACCGTGATTTAGCGATTTTCCACACTTCAGTGCTTTTTCTCAGTTTAATGAGTGAATTAGAAATTTTTGTCCATTACAGCCATGAATTTTCTCAATTGACGAAAGTTTCGTGTTTTTCCTTATTTTAGCCGCTATAAAGAGCAATTTTCCCAATTTTATCCATGAATTATCTTTTCATCTTAATTTTAGCCGCGGATTCGTGCATTTTTTCACTTTTAGCATTGAATTACTTAGCCATTTTATCACTGGAGCCCATGAAGCTGCGAATTGGTGTTTTCGTAATTTCAGCCGCAAATTACTGCTTTTCCCAACTTTATCCGCAAATTTAGCCATTTTCCTCAATTTAGCTCAGTTTTAGAAGTATCGTTTCACCCCGTGAGGTGAATTAGCTATTTTTCTCAATTTTAGCTGTGATTTAGCGCCTTTTCTCAATTCTATCTATGATTTGTCTTGGCGAATTTCAGCCTTGAATTATCCATTCTTATCAATTTTAGCCCCGAGTTGGCGTTTTTCTCAATAATGTTTCCACAACATGCACCTAGAAACCTAGAATTAGCGCTTTTTCATAATTTTGGCCATGAATATTAGAACTTTGCAACATTTTAGCCACGAAATTTCCCCAAGAACTGCACATTAATGTGCTTTCTCAGTTTTAGCCCCGTAAGGAACCCAGACAATGGGGATCAACGTATTTTCTCTATTTTAGCTGGGAAGTTGCCTTCAGATCCAGAAGGCTCCAAGGCAATACTAATGCTCCATTTTAACTAATTTATTTCGAAGTTTATCGTTTTAAAATATTCATAATTTAAATGCGGTTCTAGGGCATTTGTTGTCGTCCGCCTTCCCCCCCCCCTTTTACTAGATGCGCCCCTTAGGACCCTGCGCGCCCCTGGGCGGTCGCCCGGCTCGCCCTCCTTAAGGGGGGGTTTTACATGTGTTTCCTCGACCCCCCTCCAATCATCCTCGCCTTCTCCGCGTTACGTGAATTAATGCCGTATTTCTGCACCGATCCTGGATTTCAAGGTCTCATTTAAATCTCCAGGAAATTCCGCACGCGCGTACGATCTTGCTTTCCTAAATAAGTCGTCGAAAGAGTGCGAATTTTCAAGGTTATGTGAGTTTTACACTTATTTCAGCAGTGAAATATGAACTTCCCCTTAAAGCCGGCATTGCTTAGGACCCTCGAACACTGGCAACTTTTATAGCGTTTTCCATTTACATAAAATTCTGCTCCGGAGCAATTCATTTCCACCCGTCTTCTCCAATAACATCAATTCAGAGACGAGTGGAAGTGAACTGCTCTAGAGCTGAATTTCATGTAAATGGAAAACGCTATTATAGTTTCAGTGATTGAAAATCACCGAGATCAAAAAGTTGCTCGCTGGTCTTCCCCGGCACACACTGGCCAACTATTCGAGAATAATTCCTTTCACTTATAGAAACACAACTTTCGTAGCAATACCACTTTACCACTACTTTAGCAATATGTTAAATTTTCGATATCTTATGGTGAATTTCACCACTTCGGCTTAAGGTTCGGTTTAACTAAGCCGAACCTTGTTTACATTAGGGAACCTTTACTACCAGGCAGTGGCGGATCTAGGATTTCATCTTGGGAGGGGTTCTACCATGAATCTCTCTCTTTTTTTCTTGAGTTTCAGCCGCAAACTTGTCTCTACAGGAACCATGAGTCTGTGTTTACTCAATTTTAGCCGTGAATTAGAGGATTTTTTTTTTTCAAATTTATCCGTGATTTATCGTTTTTCTCTATTTCAGCAGCGAATAAGCGCTTCTTATACCCATACCCACCACGGCCGTGCATTTTCCCTTTTTTAAGCAGCGAATGAGCTCTTTATCTAAATTTTAGACGGAAATTAGCGGTTTGCCTCAGTTTTAGCTACGAGTTAAAGTTCCCCCCTCACTATTTTAGCGTTTTTCTTCACTTCTCAGTCATCCGAATGAGCGTTTTTTATTTTTGCTGAGAATTATTCCTGAATTTTGGCTGTGAATTATTCCTCAATTTAACCCCTGAATCACCGCTTTTAATTAATTTCAGCTCCGAGTTGGAGTAATTTCCACATAATCCGTGAATTGGCGTTTTTCTCCATTTAGCTCCGAATGAGTGCTTTATTGTAATATTAGCCGCGAATTAACGCATTTTCTTCATTTCAGCCGGGAATTAGCGGTCAGAGGATCAATAGTCGTGAACAAGCGGGATTTCCGAATACATCCGTGAATTAGCGTTTTTTCCATTTTAGTTTCACATGCCGTGAATTAGCGCTATATCTCATTTTAGCCGCGAATTATATTCCCAATGTTTGCGTAGGATTATTTCTTAATTTTAGCAGCGAATCACCGCATTCCTCAATCTCTTATAGCTGTAAATTAGCGCATTTTCTCGAATTGATCCGCGAATTGGCGTATTTCCCTATTTTAGCTGCGAATGAGCGGTTTACTTTAATTCTAGGCGGAAATTTTGCAGATTTTCTCAGTTTTAGCCGCGAATTAGATGGTTTTCTCAATTCTAGCTGTGAATCAGCGATTTTTCTCAATTTCAGTCCCGTTGTTGCTTCGAGAAATCACGAATTAGCGTTTTTGAGCCTGCTGAGCGATGGACGACTACAGCTTTTTCTCGATTTTATAGCGGCAAATTAGCGCCTTTTCTCAATTATCGCCGGACATAAGTGTTTTTTCCATTTTTAGCCACGAATTAGTGATTTAATTAGTTTTATAAGCCACGAATTAGTGATTTAATTAGTTTTATACTGTGAGCAAGCGCTTTTGCGCTATTTCAGCCACTTTTAGTGCTTTTCCCTTTGGATCACGATTTACGCTCTATTTTAGTGTAAATAAACCTTGAAAAATAGATTTGTGAATAGGTTCTGACCCTTGAAACTTCCTCAAGAATCGAACATGTTGGAAACTTTTATTCACGGCAACTTTTTAGTCGCCAGTGTGCGCACTGCGCGGCTTACTAAGATTCAACGGGTTCCATTTTTGTGACTAAATAGTTGCGCGAGAAAAGTCGCCAGTGTGCCCTTAGCCTTAATTACTCCCGACTGCATCGAAAATATCAAGCATCGCTCTTTATCATGATAGCTTGCACATTTGACTGGTGGTCAAATTAATTTTCGAAACGTCTCACAGGAGCCATGTAATATTTCCCAGATCGGATCTCATGCGCTCGTTGTATTGTTCAGTTGAGGATCGAATGGCCTTCGAATGGCACTGTTTTATGAATGGAACTCGCCTTTGGAAATGTGCATGACTGCCAATAATTTTGTGGGGTAGTAGCAGTAATTGGCCGGAATTGTCCGCATTTCTCCTTTCACTGGGCTACTATAAAATACTCACGATGTCTGTACGTTCAATGTATTTTCAACTCCTCCTGCCCTTCTTTTAGTGAAAAACAACGAAACCTCAAAAATGCGCGTTTTCATCTAATCGCGAAATGTATTGGAAAGGCCAGAGTTTATAACAATATTCAAAATTAATCGTACGAAGCAGAATTTTCGTATCATCTCGAACGGTGGCCTTCAGTCCATTGTTCTCCCTTCATTTAAATAATCGAATTGACGAAAAACGAAAAAAATCAGAGTTATTGTTTACCTACCTTTCATCTTCCCACACATTTGATAAACTATCTGAAATAATTTTTAATGCAAAATGTACCCTTGAGTTTTTCACTGTTGAGCGCATCTTCCGAATGAATCAAATGAAAGCAAAAAGAACGATAATTCGATGCGAAGAAAGCCAACAATCGTTAATACACCAACTTGTAAAAACAGTTTACAACCGGTTTCTTCTTCGGTGTGGATGAAATATCTTTTTTTTTTTTCAAGAGGGGAAATTACAACACGATGACTCTCTAAAGTTTTGTAAAAAGCTGAACAATAAATGAAAGTACTTATTTTTCACTCAACAGGTTCTTCCTAAAAAAAAAAAAAAAAAAAAAAAAAAACCGTAAATTTCGTACTAAACTTCTCCTATTCTTTTTTTTTTAAGGACTCCAATGATGGATCTTCTAGTTCAAGTGACCACCGCTTATAAAATTTCTCCGGCCGGTAACGTTTTACAGGCTTACGGCGAAGGCGGCCTTCTGCCTTACAAACCGAGCACTCCGATTGGTGAGTTTGATTTTCTGATTTCTTCGAAATTGGCTAATAAAACTGTTGTAATATTTTAATAATATTGCCTCAAAAAAATATTCATAATAGTAACAATAATGACAAATTGTGGAATTAGGGGCCTTGGACACGTGGACAGTGCACATAGTACCGAAGCATCAAGCCCAGCACTACCCAGTCAGTAAGATTTATTTGAAACAGGTGCATCAACCATTTGAGCAAACGTTTCGTTTCCAGGTAGAGAAAAACAAAATCGAAGTTTACTTGTTATTTTATTTTAATGAATTTGTCTCGTTTTAGGTAAATCTTCCGAGAAATCAGCTGTACGTCTCCCGAGTCAACGGTCGAACGACAATGAAAGAAGTTCTGGCTCAAGCCTGTTCGGAAAAAGGATTAGATCCGAATAAGTATGCTTTGAGGCATCCAAAGCACGTGGATGCTGGTAATCTGTGCGAGGAGTTGAGCATTGCCGAATATGGACACAATCAAGTTACAATGGTATCCTTGCGAGCGCTTCCAAGTGCCGTCTCCTCTGACGATATCCTGGCTATGACCTCGTCCTACAACGGAAAATCCGTGTGTCTCGAAACCTAGGGTTTATAACTTGACTTTTAATTACAATATTTTGTTTATTTTTCATTTAGAGTGGTGGATCTAGCCGAAGTCTATCGCCCGATAGTTCAGTATCCCCCAAAAATTGTCAGCCCTCTAGGCCAATTAGGAAGAGAAGGCCTGCTCCAAAGCCACCCTCTGCGCCTCCCCCGCCACAACGAAGTGAATCGACGTCGTCAGGGGCGGAGCCTTGTTCTGTGGCTCCTATAATCGAAAATGTAGGTTCACCTTTTCAAATGAGTAGTAGTATAATTGTTTTCGCTTCATTTCCACTTTTAAATTTTAGAAACAGGCCCCGGTAATCAGCCATTCCCGAACGTCCTCAGATAGTTCTGGATATCACGAGGCTTCGGTTTTAAGTGAAAGCCCCGATTCAAACAACAGGTGAGCACATCCTTCCTCATTTCTACTTTATTGCCGCTTTAACTCATTAATGGCAAGTTAACCTCTCGTGTCGCTGTAACGCCCATACCTTGACCATATTTCCAGTCTACCGGATTCTCTTCCTAGGCGAAGTAAACTACCCGCTCCAGTGCAACATCAAGCGAGTAAAAACCCACTTCCGACGAGCAAACTGTCGCGAAGTTTGTCCAATTTACATCACGCTTCGATTATGGAAAACCAAAGGGATGGTGGAATGTCACCAGCCTCGACTTCTGGAATCAAGTCAGCTCAAAGCGTTTCCTGTTTGGCTCCGAGTAAGTCGAGCTCATTTTTTCACCCCTGGCCGTCCGGTGACCTCTTATAACGTAATATTTTATTCATTTGGCAAAGGTCGTAAGAAAAAGCCAGCTCCTCCACCGCCTGTTGTATCGATAAAAGAAGAAGAAAAAGAAGACTCCCAGCAACCCTCCTCAGCACCCATGTCCCGGTCTTCGGCTACTCTGCCCGCTTCGGCTCGACTCGCTCCCGTCGTGCCTTCTCCATCGATCACCATCATCCATCCCTCTTCACCTGTAGCTGCTGTACAGCCAAAGTTGACATCACCCCCACCGAGCGTTCCCGTAGATAGTAATAAACTCGAATCAGGTAAACCAATTGACGCTTCGCTTGTTATGTCCGAATTAAAGAGCACGCTCTCCAGTATCTCTCCTCTCAAGAGCACCGAATTAGTTTCTGTGAGTGAGTTACGAAAGCGATTTATGAACGAAAGGAGCGATAAAGTTGGGCTTTCTGAACGTGCCTTTCCAAAAAATAAAGTCCGTCTCAACCTTGACTTTGGCCAGAAGGGTGCCCTCAATGTACTCATTCCATGTGCCAGTAACAACGTTCATAGTTTAGGCGAGTATAATCGTAGCTTTAGAGCGGAACCTATTTCAGCTGGAATGGACTCAGAGACTTCAATTGGATATTCAGCCAAATTATCACGTAATTCGGCACAGTCCGGTGATCATGTCAATTCAAATGAAACCATTCTAGATTCTGTGGGTGTTTTGCACGCTACGCTCTATGAAGTGGAAACCAAAATTGAGACCGATCACAATTTCGCCGAGATTAAGGTTGAAAAGGGGCCAAATAACGACCAAATACTTGACCAAGAAGACTATGATGACGAGATCATTTTCGTGGAGTCAAACAGAAAAGTAATCCACGAAAGTGATTATGATAGTGACACATCCTCCACCTCTGTTACACCCATTTCTGGTCGAGTCGGAAAGGCTCTAACTAAAAAAACGGTCACTTTCAGTCCTGACAAGGATGAGATTCGAATCATCCCTCAATCGAAAACCCCTGAAAACGGAAAAAATTCCATCGCGATGAACCAGCCCCTAATTTGCGATTGCTCTGAACCTGATGTAGTCTTTTTCAAAGTCCCTAGATATCTGGGTAGTGGTAAGAAGCACGTTTTGAATAAAAGGAAAGCATTCAAAGTTAAAGTTGAACGAGAGAAAGAAATTAGGTATTTCGACGATTCTGCCGCTGTTGCTAATTTGAAAGCTTTTCTCGACTCTCAAGTGGGCGTAGAAATATAGTTGAATCTGCTCTCTTATTATGATTGTAATGCTTCTTGCTTTTTACACATGTTAGCCGTCTTATTATTAATTTTTTTCGCTTATTGAATATCGAACTCTTTCCAACCACCTATCCATTGTTCCTCCCGCATTCATTAGAACTCAAGGGAGATACCCCTATAGCAGAACCCGTACCGTTACCACGACGATTGTCCAGGCCTGTGTCGGTGTTCGACAAATTGGAAATCATTATGAAATTTCAAAAACGGAACGCTGCTAATTTAGACACTAAAGGTAAAATAAATGGCATATTAACAATAATAATCCCTCGATCCGTCCTGCGACATCACCTGTGTCGTGTCGTCATCAAAGAAGGGAGTGGAGGAGGCGAGACAAGTTTCTCTGTTCGATTACTTTTCTGAAATTGCTTATTAACATGTTTTTATTGGTTGTAAATCATGTGGGCAAACCTACCTACTTTCTTTTCTTGCCTCTGTATGTGTGTAAAAAATACTCGTCACTCAAAAAACACCATTTTGTGTCGTTTCGAGTTTTATTTTTATTTTCTCATCTTGTCCTGTTAAATGAGTTGTCTCAGGTTTAGTTGATTTTAATTGAAATTTTAGAACGCTTGACTGTGATTTAATGGTTGTGTGTAGATTCAGAACGTGTTGAGTGAAATGGTATCAATAGTTAGTGTGTGCAGTTTTCAGACCAAGCTCTCGTTTGATTTCCATCTCCTTTTCCATGAGCTCTTTTTTATTTCATTTAAATTCTCCACGGTAGTAAACTTAGCATTATTGGAAGCAGAATAAGACCTCAACCAGGGTCGGATCATGGCTGGGGACTGTGTGATGACCATAGCCCTGGGCGGCAAAATTTGAGAAATATTATCATGCGAGGGAGGGGGATAAGACTAATCAATCAAACCAGAAGAAATAGGAGATGAATTAAAACCAGAAGAAAACAAAATTGTTTTTTTCATTTAATTATAATGTCTTCTAATTGATTAATTTCATTTCTATCGAGATGTACACTTCATGTCAGCCCACACGAAGCCGAGAACGCTGAGGCATAGCCCACCATGGCCTTATGGGGACCGTGCAAAGATAAGAAAAAGAGCGCTCTAGGGGAAGAGCTGTAAGTTTAGGTACAATAACGAACGCCGGTACTCATCAAGATTTCAATAGAGTTTGGTACGACAACCGAAGAAAATCTCAGATTTAGACAATTTCCTATTATAAAATTCCTCCTAAAGCTATCAACGAGCTTTAGTTATGGAGTGACTGTAATGTTAAAATTAATTACAAAGTTATATCAGGGGAAAAGTTCGGAGAAAAATGTTGCTATACCTGAGGTCAGTTCTCTTTTCAAGAAGTATCAAGTACGTTCAATGCAGTAATCGCGTAGTGATCTTACTATCCCTTGAAATTGGTCAACAAGTATCATATTATTTTCCAGGTAGCCAGAATTATCTCTATCCAGTTTTGGAAAGTACAGGGCCGTATTCATATAGTCGTCACTCAAGCTGAGTATTTGCTTAAACGGCTTCAGTCCGGTCGTTCTAATCGTCGTAAGTCGTCTGTTTTGAATCGAAATAAGCAAATACTCAGCACAAGTGACGACTAGGAATGAAGGCCAAATGTTTAAGGTAGGAGACCGATGCCTATCTCACACTTACCTTAACCCTTATAACCTCTGAAAATTTGCCGTCGACTTACCAAATACCCTGCATACATTAGAAACAAAATTGCTAAGCAGAGAAAATCAATCCAAGCTTAATCGCTTGTTCTTGTTGGGGGGGGGGGGAGTGTGAATAAAATAGTTTTGAAGGAAAGGATTAGTGGATTTTATTGGCAGCCCCAATGCTTGCGTTTACAGTTGTTACGTGAATGAAACAACATGTGAACTCAAAGAACGTGTCATCAAACTCCATCGCACATTGGCATCCCACATGAATAAATATCACTCCGGTTTCGTGGTCAAAGGTGTCAGAGAGATAACTGTTGTTGCTGTTGACGTCGAAGGACGAATAAAAGACCCCTCTTCGGAAGTAATGGATTCCAATGACGGGGTGTTAGTGGAGCTTTCGTGAGATATCCTTCATCTTTTCTCCCAGTCGAGATCCAGGTCGCTTCTTGTACGCCTCAGGGAAGATGGTATGGACGTATGATGAGTGGTTCAGGATGTTTGAGGACCTTGCCCCAACGAAATGCCGGCAAGCATGGGCAACCCGCAAAAACCGGAAGCCTGAACCCAAGGCTTCCACCAGCGCTGAAAATATTAAATAAAAGAAGATTTAGAGATATGCATGTTGACAATAGTTACGTTACAAAACTCGGGGCTCGCGTTCAAGCGCTGAAGTGTAGAATTAAGCGCTTATGGAGTTTTGCAAGGGTGATTTCTATCGCGATGGAACGTGTTTTGTTGGATTTTAAACACTTACTCAGCGGTCAGCGCTGAGCTAGATTGACAGTTTTGCAACAGCAAAAGACTTAGGCCCGATTTCACCAACTTCTCAAACCAAGATCAACAACTAATCACGATTAACAATGTAAACACTTATATCAGAATTCATGTGGGTCGCTATTGGCAACTAATCACGATCAACTTTAAACGAGATCAATTTTGTTGGGCCCCAAGAATATCAAATTAGCGTGCCTTCTCAATGTTGTTAGGGTTTTTCTCACTTTCAGACATAGACTTGCCCGTAAGCTTGCTCAGGGATAAGAAATTAGGCCTGGATAGGCTACTCTGGAGCCCGCGTGTCTCAGGATTTGTCTCAATTTTAGCGTTTTCTAACATTTAGCTGCGAATGATCGTGTTTTTAATTTAGCCGTCAATTACCGTTTTTTTCACTATTTAAGCCGCTAATTTGTGCTTTTCCTCGATTTCAGTCGTGAATTAGCACTTTTCGTTAATTTTAGTTGTGAATTAGCTTATTTTCAATTTTTGCTGCAAATTAGCAATTTTTCCCATTTTATTCGCGAGTTATTGATTTTATCAATTTTATCCGGGAATCTACGTTTTCTCATTTTCAGCCGCGAATTAACGCTTTTCCCTAATATTTAGCAGAGGATTACCGTTTTTTCCTCGATTTTAGTCGCGAATAAGCGATTTTTTCTCTTTCAGCCGCGTATTAGCGATTTATCAACTTTTAGTCATGAAAGAGCGCTTATTCTGAATTTTAGCTGTCGCTTAGCCATTTTTCTCAATTTCATCCATAAAATAGCGCCTTCATTGATTTTATTCGCAAACTCCGGCTCAAAGCCAAGCTGATGAGACCACCATCAAGTAACTATAGTTGGTAGCTAAAATATGATCAAAACGGAGACTGAACTGCACCATCGGTGCGATGCCATGATTGCCTGGTGGGTCTAACACCCCTTTCCCCCGTCATTCACGTTCATCACTTAAAATCAATATTTCATCCTTTAAACTTTGAGGGGTTTCCGCCTTGTTGAAGAAATAAAGTTTTCCTCTAATAAATTGTAGAATCAATTCTATCGTTAATTGCTTTTGACTCCTCGCAAGTCTTTGAGGAAGACAGCAGTGACTGATAGTGGGGGATAGACTCATGGGGCGGGGGGCAAAATTAAATTAGTCCCGAAGCGGCAAAAAGCCAGATCCCCCTGGCCTAAATGATCTTTTACGATAATGGTGGTTTTCAGTTAATAAAAAAATCTGATTGAAGAAACCCAACGCTAGTCCGAGGGAATTTCCTGAAAACGAAAAGCTCATAAAATTCTGGATCAGTGTGGATAATGTCCGGAAAATGGGTGGAAAATGTAGGCAGAACTATCTCGCTTGGAACAAAGGTCCAATCATAAGCAAATTATTATTGTTACGTTGAATGAATATTGTGTTCTGTCGTTGACTGCATTTCCAGTACTGAATGTCCCCCGAGAGCCTTTTTTTGGAACGTTCTGAGTATGAGTGTACCATTGGCGTTTCACTATTTCCCCACATATTTTGTCTTTGGTGACGGGTATTTTAGTAATTTTGTTTTTCATGCCTGAAACTTCTGGGTTATTTTTTGTTAGTTAATTGTGTTTTTGTTTCTGTCGGTAATGTCTAGTTTTAGTCAAACCAGGCGACAACACGAATTCATCAGATGTGATTGCTCCGACAAACACAACACACTCGATAGACATTGACGACAAAGTAGAGATAGAGAAGGAGATTGAACGTATGTTCGAAGAGGCTACGCGAGAGCACGTATCTCTCGAGTCTGGCGTGGACGTAGGTGACATTGCCTCCTCGTCGAGTCCATCGTCATCACCCGAGGAGGAACCATTACCGAAAGAAGACGTCGTGCTGAAGGAGACACTAAACGGAAAAGCCAGGGAGAGTCCAGCGGACCCGAGCGAATTAATCAAAGAACGGGAAAATGCTACGGAAGATGATCCTTTCAATTGGGAGTACAAACTTCCAGCGCCTCCTACATTTAGGTAATTTTTCTTCCTGTGCTTAGAGCAAATGTTTCTTAGAAACCGATGGTTCATAATTTACGGTTTACTCACAGGGACGAAGCAGCATCACCTCCACCGATGACCACCTACTCAACGGTCACCGTAGGAGCTATCAAGGAAATTCTCTACGACCATCCAGAACCCATTATGCCCGAACACAAACCAACTCCTCCTCTTCAACCACTTCAAATTGGTACGAGCCACCAGCTCGACAACTTTCGAATCACCACCTACTCGTGCAAGAAAACGGTTAGGCTCTACGAAGAGAAACCTTTGTCTCCGGAAAGTCGAACGCCTCAAAGGAACTCTTTTAAAACAATCGACGAGGACGAGGAGCCAGTGCGTAACGGTCTTGAAACTGCGAATGAACAAGTCAAGTGCTCGCCCGTTAAACGATCCAAAAGTTTGGCGAGTCAACTGCCTCGGTTCAATCGCTCATTGTCGTCGAGTACAACAGATCTACTCCGGGATAGAAAGGAGTGTAACGCATTTGGTCGAATCGATGGGATGCATCGAAAAGGGTATGGCCTGGGCGGTGTCGGCTCAGTGCATGATCTCATCGAGGGAAAGGCAAGACTGAGGAAAACCAATAGCGAATTGAGCATCAATATCGGTGCGTTATAGATTAAGCAAACATTTCAACGCGCTCAATTTCTAAATTGTTGAAATTCTTTTTGTTTTTAGATTCTGATGTCTGTCGATTACGAGAGGATGAATATGAGAGAAGAAATGAGTCTGGGCTTCAATCTTTGCAAGTTCTGCGCACGATTTTGCCTCATCTCAGTCAGTCTCAAGGAGCTTTAAACTATACCGACGAGACACCAAAAGAGCAGTAAGTTCCACTCTAATAAAATCATTGAGGTTTCTGAGCATGTCTACAATAAGTGTTTCATACCGTAGGTCATTTCAACTAGCCGCGACACACGCGCAGAACGCAGCACCTAAAGTCTCTCTCGCGACCTGGGGCGAGCGTCCAAAGCGACAGATTAGCATTAAATCAGATCGAGACTACGTTTTCGGAGTAAAACAAAAGCTTGAAAAATCTGTCAAGCGAGATTTCGAAGACAACAATAACGAAAATATCGTAAATAATAACAAAAACAGCAGTAGTATTCCATACATTCGGAGCAATAGCGCCATTCAAATGAGTAACAATATTTCAATTAGCAGCAGGAGTGAGTCCAATATTAAGTCGACTGTTCAAAAGTCATCAAGTTTCAAAAGCGGCCCTAAAACTGTTGCTTATAAAACCCTCGAAACAGGCAATACAAAGCCGTTGAAACAGATTTTAGAGAAGGATAAACCCTCGGATGAGAAAATGGTACAACATTCGCGGCTCCCAGTCGTGCGAAGCGTCGAACTCAAAAAACCCTACAAGATGGAACTTGAAGCGTCCAAACGTCGCCCTGCCTCCTGTTATCTTTTCGGATATGAGCCTCGACTACCGGCTCAACCGGTCTCATCACCACCCGGACCTCCACCGCCGCCACCACCGCTACTGTCGTCCGATCCTCCGCCACCAGTCCATGTCAAAAAGTACACGTCAGTCATCGACATGAGATCAACGTCGGAAATTGAGACGCCCGTTAAAGCTCGACCGTCGCTTCTCAGCAGCAGCCTGAAAACGACGTCAGTGGTGACGAACAAGCGAGTTGTCAAATCAGTGCCAAAGCCCATGTCGGCGGTGGATCCGAGGGAAGAACTCCTAGCTTCCATTAGACAATTTGGAGGAAAGGCTAGCTTAAGGAAAGTTTCAGCGCGATGAATGGGCGTCACAATATATCGTATCACGACCAAAGTTTATTTCTATTTTGAAGATACTGTTTTTAAAAAATCATAACGGAACAATTTGTATTAAGTCATTTCGTCATTTAAATAATTTAACTCACACTAGTCGTCGCGCGACGCAAAAATTATACAACGAATTTTTAACATTCCGTGTCTTTTACGTTCTTGTATTACTTTTATCATTGTTATATTATTCGTGGTTTGGGCGTTAACATTCCTTGAACTGTCATTAAAATTTTAGATGCAGAGCCCAGTGATATACACGCTCGCGTCCGGCTCCATGAACGCTGTGTATAGTCAATAAACAGAACCTATTTTGTAGTGTATAGTCAGAATTCATAAAAGTGTGAGATACTAGGGAATTAAATATTTATTTTGTATTATAAAAAAATATGTATAGGACCAAAAAATGTAAAAGAGCCCGTCTAAAAAAATACATGCAGACAAATTAAATAATATATTGTAAGTGTATGTTTTTATTGGATTTTAATTCGTACGTATGCTGGGTGTACTTTTTTTCTTAGTGTATGAGGCTCGATGTTGCAAAACGAGTTATTTTGGTTGTTGAATCAGGCAACACCACGAAATAGGTTTTTCAGCAATGAAACCCACAAAATTAGGTTTTTAGAAAGCGAAATCCGAGAATTGTTTTTTTTTCTCAGCCCCACTTGCGACTAAAGTATTTTAGTGATCAAAGTCCGCGAAAATTGTTTTTGAACTACGGCACCCACATCCCACGCTTCTTTTTAGGTTTTCAATGGGCGTGGTCACAAAAAATACGTTGGGAGCGCGTCTTATTTCTATCTAACATTTTGGCTCAAGCAAAACGTATAAACTCTTGGGTGAATTGCTGGAGTAAAAGTTGCTTTCCCGGATGGGGCTGAAAAAAATCGTTGATGGTGCAGCGGTTGCCTGAGTTGCTTCAAATGGAACGTCGAAACTTTATCAACGGGGACTTTCCTACCACCAAACAGTGCCGTCTTTAGGCGGGGGCCCGTCGGGCCTGAGCCTGGGTCCCCGCGTCTAGGGGGGCCCCGGATTCTTCAAAATTGTTTTTTCTAATATAGGAACAAAGATACTCATCTCCAGAGCGCTCAATCATAGCTAAAATTGAAAAATCAGAAATTCACTGCTTACGGTGCCAACTGCACGACTACAAGCGAGGCAAAGTGCTAAAATGAAGAAAGAGCGCTCATTCACTGCAAAAATGGAGAAAACTCACGGTTTCCACCGATCACTTTGTGGCTGTGATGAAGTGCTAATTCATGTCTAAAGCAAAATAAATCGCTAATTCGTGGCTAGAATAGAAAAAAAACTCATAGTGTCGACTAAAATGTGTGAAAAGCGCCCATTCACAGAATGCTGATTCGCGACTAAAATTGAGAAAAAACGCTAATTCTAGACTAAAAGCAGCGTAGCCAGCCATTGAGCACAAGCCAGATGCTTCCCAATGACTATTGCAGGCTTATAATTATTCGGTGGTGGGTCCCCAGCAGAAAGAGAGAACTGGTAATTCTTCACGCAGAACCCTTAACTTAACTTGGAATTTTCGCCTCCTGGTACGGAACTGCGGTAAGTTAGGCCCAAATTCGAAATCGCCCCTTGAGGAAAATATTCACTTGAGGGAGTCCAAAGCAGTCATTCCAATTTGTGAATCATCTGAAAAAACACATCACAAGAAAACGAAAAACAAAAACCAGCTGTTGGACATGATTGGAAATGATTAAAATACGTAGGTGTTCTTTAGAATACATTTTAGGTTGATTTATTCAAAGTACATGCCAAGTTTTCCCCCAATATCTTACAAGTTGACAGTCAGGGGGCGAGGGTACATTTTTTTGGGAGTTTTGTCCTTTGTCACTTTTAGTGCATTTCATTTTGAAAATTTTAGACAGGTTATTAAACTGAATAATCAGCAAAAGTCAAATTTACTTTGTAATAACGCGTTTAAGGAAGTTTCACGTATGCCTTAATTGATGACTTAATCCGTGTTTTTTCACACGTTAGAAACAATATCTCATAGAAAAATAAACCGATTTCAATTCTTCAAAAAGCAATCGAAAGCTCACGACATGGAGATGTTTCACTGAAATTGGCGAAAAATTTTCACTATGATCACTTAATCAGAAACTGTCGTTGACGTACACGTACAGGAAAATTCGAAAACGCCTCTTTCTTCATTTTTAACGAACTACTGAAATTTACGGAGGCAACTAAAATGATGTTCATCGACATTTCCTGAAGTAAAATTGTGTGATCTTTCCAAAAACGTCAGCTGTTTAAGGGCACAAAAAGAGGTTTAGTCGTTATAACGACTTTTTAGAGGAAAAACAGCGAGTGGCTAAAAATACACAAATTTGCCTGAAAATTCAAGAGAAATCATTTACGACCCTACGTTAATAGGGTGATTTTGGTCGCAATTACTTAGTACTACAACGTATTAAAATGTACGGCATCCTAGCAACCACTGAATTCGTGTTCTAGAGGTTCTGAAACATGAAAAAAAACATGACATGACCCATGTTTGCCACTATCACGGCGAGACCAATAGTGCATTTTCAGAATGAAATGCACTGAAAGGCTCCAAGACCAACATTTCGCAATTTTGGCTAATTGAAACCCAAATTTCGCGGATTTTCGCTTTTTTCAGAACCATAATGGTAGTTTTAAATTAAAACCCAATTTGACGGATATTTGCTAATTCAAATCTCATAAAGTTTTCCTTGTTCGGCTCTTTCTAAAATCAATTTTGCACGCTAGGCAACTCGAAAAAACAATTTTAAACCGGAGGTAAATCGACGACATCAGCTTTGCAAATAATTATT
This sequence comes from Corythucha ciliata, assembly GCA_038030265.1. NCBI lineage: Eukaryota > Metazoa > Arthropoda > Insecta > Hemiptera > Tingidae > Corythucha > Corythucha ciliata. The sequence goes on along the minus strand of CM075942.1, from coordinate 28,004,412 downwards.
AAGCGATGCACTTGGTAGGATTGTTCTATATCTAGTAGGTACCTGTTAAATGATTTAAAGACCAGATTTGGACTCCACTCGGGCCAACCTAAGAAATTTTGTTTTTAAAAATATGCCGACCTACGAAATCGCTCTATTGAACCAACACACAAATGTTAGGTGTGAAATCCATTGTTTTTGACGTCCCACCAGATCTCTTTTAAGAAGGCAAAGCGCAAGGCGAAATTATATAGTTCTCCAATTGACCAGAACCGTGAAATTTGATCCTGTTAGCGTGAAATCCGCGCGAAATTTGGACTCCGAAGAACTCCAACCGGGAAAATGGCTTTTTCGAAGTCAACCCGCGAAACTGGGTTCTGTCGGTGCCAATAACCCACAAAATTTTGGCTTTGAAAAGGCCAAATTTGCGACATTGACATCGCACGCACAACATGCATGAGTATGTGCAAGTAGGGTGGTGGATACGTCCCCCTTTCCATCATCATCATGTGAAAACCTGTAACCCCTCTCTCTTGATTCTTCCCGGACATGATCAATGGATGAAACAATGAACCGAAATACAAAGGCAACTAATGCGGCAAATGTTTTCTTCGCTTCTCCATTTGCTAGTTTTGGTTGCGTAAATCCTACTAGCCGTCACGATAGTAAAAATTGAGTTTTCCATCATTTGGCGAGATATGGTAGAGGGGTTTCTTTGTGCCTCCTCCTCCTTCAGCGAAATTAGAGATCCCCGGCGAAACCATATTACAGAAATGACTTCTCATTTTCATTCACCATTATAGAAAGAGAAATCAATATTATAAAAGATTCTTCGTTGCATGTTTGCCTTTTGGCAATTAAACGCTCTTACAAAAAAAAAAAAAAAAAAAAAAAAAAAAAAAAGGAAAAAGTACCGTACTTCCTGTTCCTACGGTAAATTTGGAAGTAAAAATAACATAATGGGGTGCTCGGACGATGCAATTAATGCCAATTAAATTAACGAACTACCAGTACAGTTGGGAAAAGTCATCATCAACGCATAAAACGTACAAATCACTCCTCAGCGAGAGAGAAAGGAATGTCATAAGCCAGTGAGACATGGACCACCTATTGATTTAATATTGATGAGGGTGAGGACAGTATGGACCTTGAAAAAACCTCTCAAAGCAGAAGTAAATGCAATGTATTGAAATTATGAATATAATGATCTTTCTCGCGATAATAAAAAAATTAAACCATTAAATTTCATTCCTAATCGTAGGTTTTGTACTGTCCGATTCACATTTTCATTTTTCACCAAAAATAGAATGAGCGAGGGACGTACCTACTCACGGAGCAAATCGGGCAGTTCCATAGAAATAAATAATTATGTAAAGATAAAAGAAGAGTTTTATGAATTCAATAATTCGGTAACGAAATGGAAGAATGAAAGAATTTGAAGAAGCAATTTTTTTTTTTTTTTTTCCTGCCCGACAAAGCAGACCGGAGCATTGTCTTGCAGCCTGACAAAGATCACTTGTTTCAACCGTTTGAATGTTGACTTGGCGTGAGACCACCGCTCGCCTCGTCGGGACTGTGTTTCTGTTTTTTTCTCTTTTTCTCCTTTTTCCGCTTCTTCCTCTCTTTTTCCTCGTCGTGACGTTTTTGCTTCTTGTGTTTCTTTTCATGAGTGTCGACGCTCCCCTCACCCGCACTCAGCTCACCGCCGCCACCACCACCGTCTGTTTTTAGTTTATACTTTTTGTGGCGACTCTTGTGTTTCTTGGTTGGAGCTTGATTCATGCAACGGTAGTGTTCGGGAAGCTGTGCAAAGAAATATTCAGATTAATCCTTTATGGATGAACGCCCCCCTCCCCGGGAATTGATGGAGATTATTACTGGGCCAGGGTGAAGACGGAATCCAGCCAGCTGGAGAGGTGTGAGCTGACGAAGGTCTTTGCCAACGATAGGGGGTTTCTCAATAACAGATCGCAATGAGCTGTTAACAACATATTTTCTCAATGAAGTGCACCCAGCTTGATGAATGTTTGAAGACTAATTTTACCTATTGTCCTGGTGACCAGGCGTGTCAATAATGCCAGGTAGATTAGGAAGGAATGATGATAGCTGCTCTTTTACTTTTTTACCACTAAATTTACTGTAAGTGTGTTCGAGGCCATAAGCGGCCATCAAATTTGCAGCTCCAGTGTAATCGCTTTCGGCTGCAAATGTATGGACAAAAAAAAATGAGCCCAAATGGGGGCAACCGACTCGTAAAAAGCATTCTTACCTGGAGGCTCTTTCATTAAATAGAAAGGGCCGCTGTGTACTATAGACGGGTGTTTTCCCAGGGAAATGGTCGTCTTCAGCGTACCAGTCGAGTCCTGACGCGAGACGACCGGGGACCTGGCCCCCCTAGGGGAACTCTTTGGCGAATACGGCTCCACTTTGCTTCGAAATTGGTCACCCATCATCATCATATGAAAAAGGCATCTCTCGTTTGGTGGTCGTCAGTTGTAAAAACAAAATTTCACGGATGAATCCTCCAGCCTTTGATGTAGTTCCTGAGATCAAATGGTTATCCTAAAATTGAGCCCCCGGGATTGTTTTACGAGGAACAGATCTTTAGTGACACTTGCGTATTTTCTACATGTCTTAAAGCACTCCGAACTGTTTTAAAAGGCGAAAAATTACAGAATTCGCCCTAACCATAGCTCAACGTTTGCGTCGTTCTTCGCGATCTAAATCCACAGGATCCACACTCTACTCCACAGTTCGCAATCAAAAAAAGACAAGAACGCAACTTGACCTAGGAGGTTATTCCCGAGCTAAGGTTATTGATCTTTGGTAATCGTTAAACACGCACTAATTTCAAGCGTCAAGCCTCCAATTTCTCTACATTTTGCCGACAATTATTTAATTCCCTGTAGGAAATTCAATTCTGGGTCCAAAGAAATAAGAGAAATGAAATCCAGAAAGTAATCTGAAAGTGAACGGCAAAAAGGGAGGGAGAACGTGCGCTATCACGCCTGTCAAGTTTATCAGCTGCCCCTGCTGCTTGTGTGTTTGGCCTGTGGCGACTTGGAGGGACTCCAACTGTGTCGGGTGCTGTTTTTAAGAGTTATTTAATACAATTTTTATTATTATATGAGTGATTTCTGCTACCGTCTTCGTATTTAATGGTAAGGTGATTGCGTTAATGAAATTCTAGTTTAAGCTCACAAATCAGTATTTTATTCTACTGAGCAATCTCTCTGGCATTGGCTCGCGTCCTGCCCTAAGAATTCTTCCAACCGAATATTTTTTGTTTTTGCTTTACATTTAAGGTGCTCAGCAGATTTGCTGGTGAAAAATGTGCCTTCAAATGGTTTACTTATGGGTTTTGTTACATGCTACTTGAGGCGGTTGACAATGTGCGTTGAAAGGCCTCCCTAGACGGTCAAGCTGCCTGATCAAATTATCCAGGGAACTGATTGAAACAAGCTTTAAGCACCCTTCAGTTCCCAACCACCTAGCACTCCAGGGGGTCAACCATGAGCTAGCGTAAAAAATACCGTCAAAACGCGGTATCTATGGCGTTATAACATTATTTTTGATAGAGCATCCTTAGTTACCGCTTGCGTTAATTTTTTAACGCTAGCTCATGGTTGACCCCCAGGAACCCAGCCGGTTCCTGTACTATTAATCACTTAGATCCAAGATATTATCAACCAGCTTGACCGTCTAGTGAGGCCTTACTATACCGAGAGCTGGCGACAGTCTCTTTCAACCGGGAGAACATAGTCCTAAATAGGGTTGCCAGATCTCCCGTTCTCGCCCGGAGTTTCCGGACGTGGGACCCGATCTCCGCCGGGGTCAAAGAGTCTCTCGCATTATTTGGTGAAATAAAAAAAAATCCCTACAAACAACAAATTATCAGAATCATTTTACGTGAGCGTTATATTGCGTGTATCTCCTGATGGACTGATGCTGCATTGCAAGGGCCAGTTTCAACCGGAAAAGGTTCAAACTACAAAAAAGTCCCGACCGAAAAAATCCCCCAATCACATAAATGTTCCTACCATAAGAAAGTTCCGATCAAATAAAGGCCCCTCATCGTCCATGCCAAGAAAATATAACTTTTCCTCCAGACTCTGTTGATGCGGCAGTGTAAATATAACTAAACAGTCTGGTTTTCCGTTCAAAACGCTGACAAAACCATCCCAGTAAATTGATTATCTCTGCAATATAACCGAGAAATTGCTCAGCACAGTGGCCGAGGTCGCTAGTCCAGCGGCCTTATTCCGAACAGTCGTAAAAACATGCCGCAAGCGGGATCCAAGGACTCCGAATAAGAAATAACAATTATCCCGCCATAGCAACCACACATGCGGCATTTTTGCCGACGTTTCTGAATAGGGCCTCTGGAAACTTCTGCTGAGTGGGTTCGATTCCCATTACAGCCTGGAATATTTTAGGAGCTAAAAATTCAACTTACAAGCAGTTTAAAACTAAAGTGTGTGATCTCGTCCACGACACTTCGTTAAGGTGGTTGGACGTGAAAGCCCCGTTGGTTTATAACTGGGAAATTAGCACGAACATTCCGATAAAAAAATGTTGATTTTTCTTTCCCCAACAATCATGATCTCTGGCCGAAAAAATCTCAAATTTCATTTTCCAATAACTCAAATGGGTCGAAAACTGTTACATAACCAATTTAATCGGTTATTTGGCCGTGAAATCGCCCAAATGACTGATCCAAGGCTGGCGAAACTTCAACGGAAATCTGTGGGCCCCCCCCTCTCCCCAGAGAGGCCCCCTCAGTCTCTAAACAAACAAAGAATGTACTTTTTTCGTAGCCCCGCAAAGATTACGCGACCACTCCTGGTGGCGTCAGAAAGAAGAGAACATTCGTAGAGTTGACACACAAGATACAGACCGAGAGCTTGCGACAGTCTCGCTCTTTCCAACGGTGTATTCAGATTTGATTTTCGGCCAGAAATAAGCGAGTTACAGTCGTTTTAGTAACGCAATGTCTATAACTCGAAAAAAATCTTAAAAGTGAAAAAAGTCGGACTTCGTGTGGGGTGAAATTTTTTTTTGCAGAGGACAACTTTTGCCGCAAATGAGTTGCAGAATCGAACCCTGGCCGGTGGTGCGACCTTAATGTTAACACCCTGTATAGGGTGATTCAGGAGGAATGTGACAAACTTACACAGGTGATAGTGCGTACCTGGACGCACAAAAAACGTCATATAGACGCATAGCCGAAAATGCTTTGGTTACTAGATATGAGTATTTTCCTGTTTTTTTCTAGTTGCATTACTTTTTACGGTAATTGCCGTGTTCACGGCTCACCGTAGGGGGTTAGACAAAAAATGACGGCGGATTCGGAAAGAGGACAAAATCCTGTTCCTGAACTCACTATGACAATCAAAAAATTTCGCTTGCGCGTTGCTATTTCAGCCATGTGAAAAGTTAAGAAAGTAGTTTGTTCAAATATCTGATAAATTTCACATCAGTATCAATCAGCTGCTAGTGCACGCGTCGACGGGCAAAGTTGTGGAAAACTACCCCGTTCTGTGTACTTTCGAACGGTGTCCTGATAGTTGAAGTTTGCAACCCTCCGACTTTAGCAATCAAGTTCCAGTGCCAAAAATGGTAACTTGCTTTGATGAAACAAACCGAATAGGTCAGGGTAAATGGACTTCCCTTAGGCTATTTTGTTCCTCCGAGCATGCTCCCCTCAATGCCTAAATTTATTATTAAAAATAGCCTAATAAATTACGTCATTTTTTAGCGGGTTTTTGAGTGCTCAGTAAAATAACCTTTTTAAATAAAAAAAAATTGTATCAGCACCTGAGATTCCTCACTCATCCATTTCACGAAAAGGATAATGTTGTTGCATCCACTATGGAAGCTTGATTTCAGCAACTGGACAAACACGATTTCCTTTTCAAGAAATGGACAATTTTTTTGTCCAGATGTCGTAATTTTTTGAATTCACGGCAAGTGGAGCCACTTCGTGAAATGGACATTTACTCGACATGGATACGACATATATATCTTTATGGCCGTTTTCTTGTTAGCACGATAACTCTCGTAGAAGTTAATTTAGCGGAACGCGCTTTGGCACAAAAATCAGTAATCATAAGACCCCGGTCGGTATTGAATTTGGGCCAAATCGGTCAAGTTGAAGGGGGGGGGGGGATAGGGCTTGAAATGGTCAAAAAATCACTACAAATCACCAGTTGATTCTAGACGCATCATATTCGGTACGTTTACTCCATGTTAGACTAGCCTATGATTCCCATTTTAATTAGTTAAAAAAGTCAAGGGGGAGGGGGTTGTGCCCCAGGAGTGGAAGTTTTAAGTGTGTGGTCTTGTTAGCACTATAACTCTCGAAGAAATTAATTTAGCGGGACGCGCTTTGGCACAAAAACCAGTAGTCTTGGCGTTTTATTTAGTTGAGCTCTGAATTATCGGCTTTTCTCGATTTTAGCGATTAATTAGCGCTAATTCGGGTCCCGAAGTAGCGCCTTTTTCACGTTTAGCCGTGAATTAGTGCTTTTTCAATTTTAGCGGAGAATTAGCATTTTTAACCACGAAATGGTTACTACAGAGAGCTTTATTATCAAAAAACACTCAAACCATAGAAAGCTCCGAACACAAAACGCTCGAACCACAAGACTCTAACCACGAAATTCACTAAACAAAAAGAGTCCATCGCCCACCAGAATGTTTGATAGCCGCAGCGGCTATCAAACATTATATACTCGTCTGTCGCAGATGATTATAAAAGAAGCGAACGAAGTACTTGGTCCATCGGATTGGCCGTAACATATGCCACTTGGTACGTATTAATTTCAGGTTGGCCCCACCGATTTGGGACCTCTAACCGCTTTCAGAATAGCCCTTTTGTCCAATTAATTCAGGTGGGCCCTTATGTTCAAACTTCAAATAGCGCAGATTGGCGCTTTGGGCGCTCAGGTGTTGATATGTACTTAGGTATCCCCCCATGTCAACAAACCATATACTCACGTACATACTGTTACGTAATCATCTCTGGGAGAAGAGCCTCGGCTGTATGGCAACCGCAGTCTTGAAACTTGACCCATTCGATAGGTTTTTTGGAGCTGAATACAAAAAAATATGAGCGTGTGCTTGAGGTACTTGCCCTTGTTGGCCAGCAAAAATTCTAGAAAATGACATGAATTAACCGAACGGTCGTGTAAATGGTCTCATTTGAAGATTTTTGTTGGAGATGAATACGAATGTGACCGTCTGCCAGGGGCGCTTGCCCTCAGTGACTAGTCAAAATACCATTTGGGACATGGATTAGCCGAATTAACCTAGTCCTGGTCCAAATTAAGGGAATTTGACTGGCTACCGAGGGTGAATGCTCCAGGCAGACGCTCAAATTCGTATTTACGTCCACTAAATCTATCAAACGGGATAAGTTTCATGACTATGTTCATTCGGTTGAATGGGACTGTCACCAGCTCTCCAAATCCAAATTCTTCACTAAATTTACAGTGTCTTCTTAAAATTCCCTTGTTTCCAGGCCAATTTTGCTCGCGTCGCTGAAAGGCTCAGTTTTATTAGATAACGCAAAAATAAGCCGAGTCAGCAAAATATCGGTCATAAAAAGCAGTGTATTCATTATTCATCCATGTAGAGAGTGTTGGGGTGGGGTGGGGACCAAGACAAGAGTGTGAGTGTATGCGCCGAACAGTGGCGAATCTACTCCTATCGGCGTCCAGGGGCTAAAATCTCTATAGGAGGCCCCTTGGTCTCTATAAAAAAACAAGAAATATACTTTTTACGTAGGTAGCGTTGAATTACGTATTTTTCTCAATTTAAGCCACGAAGTTGCCTCAAGAATCGGCGAATGAGTGCTTTTTCTCATTTTTTTCAAGAATTAGCGTTTTTCTTCTTTTATCGGTCAATTATTTTTGTTCTCAATTTCAACCTCGAAGTTGTCTCAAGAGTCGGCTGAATCCGCGTATTGGCGTTTTCTTAACTTTACCTGCCGTTTAATCGTAGCGCTTCATCTCAATTTTAGCTGGGCGTTTATGCCTACATTTTAGCCACGAAAGTACGCCTTTTACCAATTTGCAGCGATTTTAGTAGCGAGTTAGAGATTTTACTTCCATGTTCCTGTAGGAAGATGATTGTATGATTTGTAACCGCGTCTCCTTGTAACCGTGGTTTGTAACCGCGTCTTTGTAAGACTTCGCTGGGTTCAGGGGGGCTGGGGTGTGCGTGTCCAGGGCAAAACCCGGATGGAACGGCAAGTTCCGGGAAAAATTAACGCAAAATGTCCCTATCGAGGTGGAATTCGCGAGATATGCTAAATTTTCGTGAAAATTACGAAGAAACATCTCACTTGGGTGAAATGTCACACATCCAATGCCGAGTTTATAACGGGAAAGCCACATTCAAGGAAAAATTTATGAAAAAACTTCGACTATTTTTTGCTCAGCTTCGCGTTAGGAGGAGAATCGCTTCCCCAACCTGACCATTGAGGGAGCTCCCCCTGAAACCCTCAGGAAACTAATTGTTTGGCTATGTAGCTTGAAAATTTCCTCACTATAAACACGCTTGAACTAATTATATCACAGTTAATTCTGGTTTTTCGGATTAGGATTGATAGTTCAGCCCCTGAAACAGATTATTTTGCCCAGAAACGAAACAGAAAAGCCGCTGCTAGTCTGTTGACAGTTGACTTGAGTCCGGCCGGTTTTTAACTGAAAACGCGATTAGAGAACGCTCGCGTAATAACACTGAAAAGTTATTGAAGTCTTAGCGATGTGATTGGATGCTGACACTTTGAGTTTAATGAGTCTTGCTTTTTTTGTCAATAGTGAATCAATATGCAACGAGACTGCGCCAACAACGGTTTCAGCACTGGTGAAGAAGACTCTCGAGGGCCTCCTGATCAAATATGCAGTCTCATCGATGATGCTTTTCGATGTCACAGACAGGCTGGCAACGCCTCTTACAGTAAACGCATTCAAAAAACAGTCGCTCAACGGAAACTTCGCTTATGTCTCGACCCTACGGTTAGTTAAAAAAAAAAAAAAATTAGAATCCAGAGTCTATGATCAAGTGTGTTCTCCTAGGCGCGACATATCTACATATGCGACTACCACAAGTGTGTCATACAGTCTGCCCGCGCCAAAAGGCGACGTAAAGACTCTGAAGATGACTCTAACGAGAACGAGACCGAAATCCCGGAAATTGATCTGTCAGTGCTTCATTTTAATACGCTGCGTCGCTACAAGAGACATTATAAAGTTCAGACGAGGCCTGGACTGAACAAAGCTCAGCTTGCCGAGGTAAAGCCAGAGAACGCTCGTTTTATAATTTATCGCGAATAACGATTTTTTTTTTTTCCTGCAGATGTTACAGAAACATTTCAAAAGCATTCCCGTCAATGAAAAAGAAGCACTCGGCAATTTTTTTTATCTCACCAAAAACATAAAGTCGGATCCAAAATCAGATCTAATGTAGCCAAAAACCACACTCGCAAGGCAATGACAAAATTGCAAATCAACTTTGTTATTATTTATTTCATAAATAATATTTCACTCACCAGTCGTACATAATATTATATATTTTTTACGTATAATTTTATAATTATTAAGGTTTGTTTTCGAGTCTTATTCATGAGTCGAAACTTGCACAGGATGATTCAACCCGTGCTGAAGAACAGAACAAAATCTCAATGAAGTGTGTAAAGATAAATAAATTATGAAACGAAAGCAAATAAATACAATTGATCTTTCGTTGATAATCCAAACGTGGTCCTTAATTTCATTTGTTTCACTCCTCGTTTGACAAAATTTAAAAAGTCCAAGTTGATCATTCTTTGGGAACGGCGCAATTAAAACTAATCGCTGGCAGTAAAACATTCGTGTTTTAGCTACTAATTGACCTAAACATTTTCTTTCTTTTTTCATTTATTTAATTTAGTGCAATGGTAACTTTCTTTTAAATATAAATTTATGCTAGAAAAATTTATCACGTTATCGTCGAGGATATTAAAATTGGACTTCAATCATGTAGAATAACTACTTGTCGAGAAGCGACAAGCGTATTGCTTCTTCGACCATTTGCTGCTCCAAGGCCAACTGTCGTTCCTCCTCCTCTTTTTGCCTTTCGGACAGCTCGAGTGCTTTGATGAGCTCGCTGTCGGGCGATGAGGTCTCGTTGACTCCAACTTGTATAGTTCCATCGGCAGGTGTGGAGACGGTTGAAGGTCGAGAGATTAAGCTCTCTTGAATGGCTCTGTGTCAGAAGGATGGAGGGACAAAATATCAAATTCTACGAAAGCTCTACTATCTGAGTCTACACGGAAACAAAAGTACACGTACAGACCGGAACTTGCTAGCCAAGGACAGGATTGAATCGAAAACCTACCAACGCTAACGGCTAAAGTAGCCGAAATAGTCAAAGATGAGTAACGTGGGGGAAAAGACACAAAACAGTGAATTTAACGAATGCGACCGGTTGGAAAACTCCATAACGTGGCGATACACTGAGACGGGATTAGTGTTGACTAATGAGGGGAATGGGTAAAAGAGAAATCAAAATAAAGTTTGGGAAAAATTAGTTGATGGCAAAGAAACAATAATTTTTCCAAAGAGAATTAAGTGCTTGGCGGAATAACTAGGGAATGGGATTTAAAAGGGCGAGAAACATCCCTTGAATAGTAGACCGGAATGGCATTAAAAAGGCCTAGAAAATGATATCTTTACAGCGATTATATACCTTTGCAGTTGTTTATCCTCTTCAACATCATTCAGACAACCAGGAGTAACAGGCCTTTGCACTTGGAGAGCTTCCCATATATCTACCTAATAATTATTTTTACAACTCAGTCAAAAAGTAATTTTCAGGAAGAGGAAAATATAAACTCACCTGGTCTTCATCGCGACCTGTTTGAAGAAGACTCTGTTGAATCGCGTACTGAAGCATATCGTCCTCTTCTTCCAGCGTTATTTGCCTCCTCGTCTCAGCTCCTGGGTCACATACAAAAAATAAGGTCATCAACGCACCAGCAATCAACACAACAACACACAATCTTCATTTATGCCTATCAGCCAAACATAAAAATGAACGCAAAATTATTGTGTAGGAAATTTATGGATCAATCGGGTATCAAGTGAAGGAGAGGAGGGTTTAGATCTCATAACGTTCGTTCTTCGCATAAGTCTTTCATACGATTCAATGAACAGTTCTTGGCTCTAGCGTCGTGCATGGCTGGAAGATTTGTTTGAAGGCATAAAAAGAGAAACAAAAGACATATATGAACCAGAAACGAACCTAATACAACGTATGACGCTGGTGGTTCGAAACAGTTATCACTGACAATGCAGGACACTCGACCGTTGTCGTCAACAGTGCTCACACCCTGGACGCTTTCGTCGAGCGCGAATATATTTCCAAAGGTTATTCGCGCGTTCAAAACGTGAAATAGTGGGATTTCTGCAATGCCATTATTCTCGGTCAGAAAGTATAAATTACCAACAAACGAGTATTATACCTATTTTCACTGGAAAACCGGCGGGCAGTTGCATTTGAATGAAATTTTTCAGTTTGGCAAAATGCGAGCTCGATATAGCCATCAAATCTACGATGGGCATTATCTGTTCAGGTAGACTCAATGGATAATCCTCACTAAGCCACAGAGTTGCCTAGACAATCGTGAAAAAACTGCATATCGTGCGTGGACTTTCTATCAAAAATCTTTCCTACCTTGAATTTCTGAATTTTCGTGCTCACTTCTTTGGGCCTGCCGATATCCCGAGAGCCCAGGTTGATGTTTTCCGAGAAATATTCCTCGGGCGTGATGTGACACGGATTCCCTGAGTGGGAGTATTCCTCCTGGAACACCAAAAAACCGTTGCATGAATAGCTCTCGGACAAGTTATTACGGCCTATCACCGATGGAGTTGGGCTCCGTTCTTCATGCTCGGCGATTCCAAGGAAGGACTGCAACGGCGTTTTCGAACTTTTATATTTCGTTTTGTCTTCTTCGGAAAGATGTTCGGATCGCGTTTTCGTAACCAGCTCGACGTTATTTGCCGAAAATACTTTACACGCATAGCCATTGATAGTTTCATTTTTATCTTGCCTCCACCCCCAGATACCGCTCTTATTTCTTTTCGCAATAGACTCAATTAGTATGGAACAAACAACAGGAATCAAAATAAATTCACCTTTCAAAGCTAATCTTTTCAGTGTCTAAGTAAGTTGTGGTAATCGGAGCCGTCAATCGGGCGCTCACTGACTCGGTCGTTGACTGTAGAACTTGTAGATCAGCCGCGGTTAGAATTTTCATTTGTTCCACGAATACTTGCTTGGTCTCATGATCCACTTCCATTATATTGGCCTGATCATCTTTGCAGGAAAAAGAAAGTTCAATGATTGATAATGACGAAATGATTTTGGAAAATAATTGGCACATTTAAGTTGCACTACAATCACTCCCTAAAGTCTAAAATTCTCCCTAGCGTAATATCATTGAATTTCAAACTGTCTAAGCTGAAAAAGATCGAATAAAGCCAGAAAACCACGGTGTTCTTAATCGACTATTTTGTGGTGCGAATTCGATATGTCGGTAGGAGAAAATCACCTGTTTTATCCACTAAACTGAACATGTAACTGCGGTTGCACCGTAAAGTTCGTGGCACTGAATTCGCTATCAACCAAAGTTACATAAAGATTAATATATCGTTCAAGCCTAAAGTCTGTTTCATCAAAAGATGCGTTGCTTCCAAGTCTCGCCTTCTGATCTCACATCTCACAATAATTCTATTTCAGCGTTAAAAAAACGTTTGAAAACTTACTTTGACCTTGAAAAATGAAACTGGTGTTGCCTCGATGCCAACTGTTCTGGTCAAATCCCAGCAAAGTGGTGTCGATTCGTACCTTAGAGCCTTGTTTGTATACTTTGTAAGTGTCACTAGGGCACATCCGTGACACTAGAGGAACTGAAAACAATAAAAAACTTATGTCACACTCGGAACTTGAAGGTAGTACCGACAAAATAAATTAAATCATACCAACCCCAACTTGTAAACTCCCATTTCATCTCAACGTAGAAATCAGGCGCTTCGTTCAATTTGTGAAGCAGTTCTGGAACGCCGCCAACTCTGTTAGTATGTCTTTGGAAGTCTCTCCATTCTAAAACTGACTGGACCAGTTCCGGGTCACCCGTGGCAACTGCTTCTTGTACCACTGTAATCAAGAAAAGGTAACAAAAATCTCCAAAGTTATATTATTTTTTTCCTCGTTAGTACCCGTCCAGCCATCCTTGTTCTCCGTATTAACATTAGCACCGAACTCCATGAGAAGTTTGGAGGATTCCAAGTGACCCAGAGTGACGGCCAACATAAGAGGAGATCGTCCCCGAACATCTCGTTTTTCTAGCTCGCCCTGAGGCAACACAGGCAAACGGTTAACTCGGAATGTTCACGCTGGGTATTTTACGGGTTTAAAAGTAATAGGGGTACTCGTTTGAAACTCTATAATTCGGTAAAAAAGTAAATGGACGTCTTTGGCACATGGTGAACGGAGGAGGGATTATGCGTGATTACAGAGGAATACTTCCCGTACATTGGACTTGGAGCCATGTTCGGCCGAACGAATGTTAAGGTAAGCCGTTCACTGGAACAGCTCCGCCGGAATAAACACTTGTTCGGCCGAATACGGTTCCAATGGACGGCAAGCAATGAGTGCACATAATTGAACATTGCGTAGCGTTGAACATTGTTTACAGTTGGAAAGCGAACAAATGTATAGGTATGTTTAGTAGCACCAAATTGTATTCATTGTGGTTGTCTTTCCGGTGTGTTGAGTTGTGGACTCTTTTCGTTAATTCTGCTCATTATTCCAGGCCCGTCGAGAGAGAATCCGGGCCCGGGAGGGCTTTCAAAATCGGACCCTCTCAAATACAGACAAAAATCTGAATGCATTCATCACGCGCGGTATATGTATTATTCGCAATGGCCGAATTCGCCCATTGCTCGAAAAATTTACCCACAACGCGTTATGGGCCGTGCGAAATGCTCACAACGCGTCGTGGGTAATTTTATTCGCCCAGTGGGCGGAATGATATACCCATAACGCGTTCTGGGTAATTCATTTTACTCAGTAGCCGAAGTAGGGTGAGTCTATTTCGCATCGTGGGTCTTCCGATTTTACCCACAACGCGTTGTGCGTATTTCGATTTACCCTCATAGCGATTTGAACCCAGATTCTGTCTTGCCTGATTAGACAGCGATACAACTTACAGTATGAGTCTTTTGGGCGTATCGTGTGTTCTCGGGGTAAATACCACGGGAGTATATCATGCATGAATAAATGCCTCTTTGAGTGTATGTTTCTCCGTCGTTCTTTGTTTCGCTACTGTCTTTCCTTTTTGTTATATGTACCTATTTTTTTCATTCAAGCATATCATGTTCAATTATCATTCCGTTTCATTTACTGTAATTATACAGCAGTAACGCTGTAATGGGAGTTGAGACACATCTAACTCTGCTTTGTGAGAAATTCGAAATGAGCAGAACGCGTTGCGGGTAAATCGAAGTAGCCAGAACGCGTTGTGGGTAAAATCGGAAGACCCTCGCCGCGAAATAAACTAACTTAACCTTTATTTCGGTTATTGAATAAAACGAGTTACCCAGAACGCGTTGTGGGTATTTCATTCCAATAAAATTACTCACGACGCGTTGTGAGCATTTCGCACTGCCCATAACGCGTTGTGGGTAAATTTTTCGGGCAATAGGCGAATTCGGCCATTGCGAATAACATACGCACTATTATGGTGATTTTCATGCTATGTATACGGTGCAGCCGTGTACTATGCGGCTGATGACATGAACTGAGTGCTTTGAGAACTTGTCAATCACAGGATTGATTCACTCAATTATTTCATCTGCAAAAGTTACCTACAGGAACAGGCGTTTTGTCGACTTTCGTAGCGTAGTTACATTCAGAAAAGCCGATTTGTGGCTTCTTCAATTTTAGCTGCGAAAGTTACACTTTATATATTTATCAATTTTAGCTGTGATCTATTAGCGCATCTTCTATAGTTTTGAGTTGTGAGATGGCACTCTTCCTCCATTTTGGCCGTGAATTATTGCTTTTTCTCATGTTAAGTCTCTAAATATAGCAATTTTTCCCCATTCCACCACACGAATGATCGACTTTTCGCTTATTCGGTTTATTCACCTTTAGCCATGAATTAGTCCCATTTTAGTCGCGAATTACAGTACTTTTACTGTAATTTAACAACAAATTGCCTTTTTTCCCAAATTTTAACTGAGAATTATAGCACCGTATGCATAAAATTGTAGCTGTGGGAGCCTACATTGTCAGTCTTTCCTCGTTGAGGTGTGTCAAAAACGAACCGGTTTCAGCTCCTCGCCATGCCATGCCTACTAACCGTCGTAGTTTGAGCCATCGTACTAACAACATCTTCGTTTCTAGCTCGCCCTGAGGCAACACAGGCAAACGGTTAACTCGGAATGTTCACGCTGGGTATTTTACGGGTTTAAAAGTAATAGGGGTACTCGTTTGAAACTCTATAATTCGGTAAAAAAGTAAATGGACGTCTTTGGCACATGGTGAACGGAGGAGGGATTATGCGTGATTACAGAGGAATACTTCCCGTACATTGGACTTGGAGCCATGTTCGGCCGAACGAATGTTAAGGTAAGCCGTTCACTGGAACAGCTCCGCCGGAATAAACACTTGTTCGGCCGAATACGGTTCCAATGGACGGCAAGCAATGAGTGCACATAATTGAACATTGCGTAGCGTCGAACATTGTTTACAGTTGGAAAGCGAACAAATGTATAGGTATGTTTAGTAGCACCAAATTGTATTCATTGTGGTTGTCTTTCCGGTGTGTTGAGTTGTGGACTCTTTTCGTTAATTCTGCTCATTATTCCAGGCCCGTCGAGAGAGAATCCGGGCCCGGGAGGGCTTTCAAAATCGGACCCTCTCAAATACAGACAAAAATCTGAATGCATTCATCACGCGCGGTATATGTATTATTCGCAATGGCCGAATTCGCCCATTGCTCGAAAAATTTACCCACAACGCGTTATGGGCCGTGCGAAATGCTCACAACGCGTCGTGGGTAATTTTATTCGCCCAGTGGGCGGAATGATATACCCATAACGCGTTCTGGGTAATTCATTTTACTCAGTAGCCGAAGTAGGGTGAGTCTATTTCGCATCGTGGGTATTCCGATTTTACCCACAACGCGTTGTGCGTATTTCGATTTACCCTCATAGCGATTTGAACCCAGATTCTGTCTTGCCTGATTAGACAGCGATACAACTTACAGTATGAGTCTTTTGGGCGTATCGTGTGTTCTCGGGGTAAATACCACGGGAGTATATCATGCATGAATAAATGCCTCTTTGAGTGTATGTTTCTCCGTCGTTCTTTGTTTCGCTACTGTCTTTCCTTTTTGTTATATGTACCTATTTTTTTCATTCAAGCATATCATGTTCAATTATCATTCCGTTTCATTTACTGTAATTATACAGCAGTAACGCTGTAATGGGAGTTGAGACACATCTAACTCTGCTTTGTGAGAAATTCGAAATGAGCAGAACGCGTTGCGGGTAAATCGAAGTAGCCAGAACGCGTTGTGGGTAAAATCGGAAGACCCACGCCGCGAAATAAACTAACTTAACCTTTATTTCGGTTATTGAATAAAACGAGTTACCCAGAACGCGATATGGGTATTTCATTCCAATAAAATTACTCACGACGCGTTGTGAGCATTTCGCACTGCCCATAACGCGTTGTGGGTAAATTTTTCGGGCAATAGGCGAATTCGGCCATTGCGAATAACATACGCACTATTATGGTGATTTTCATGCTATGTATACGGTGCAGCCGTGTACTATGCTGCTGATGACATGAACTGAGTGCTTTGAGAACTTGTCAATCACAGAATTGATTCACACAATTATTTGATCTGCAAAAGTTACCTACAGGAACTCCGTGAAATGGCGTTTTGTCGACTTTCGTAGCGTAGTTATATTCAGAAAAGCCGATTTGTGGCTTCTTCTAATTATATACATAAATTTATATATTTATCAATTTTAGCTGTGATCTATTAGCGCATCTTCTATAGTTTTGAGTTGTGAGATGGCACTCTTCCTCCATTTGGCCGTGAATTATTGCTTTTTCTCATGTTAAGCCTCTAAATATAGCAATTTTTCCCCATTCCACCATACGAATGATCGACTTTTCGTTTATTCGGTTTATTCACCTTTAGCCATGAATTAGTCCCATTTTAGTCGCGAATTACAGTACTTTTACTGTAATTTAACAACAAATTGGCTTTTTTCCCAAATTTTAACTGAGAATTATAGCACCGTATGCATAAAATTGTAGCTGTGGGAGCCTACATTGTCAGTCTTTCCTCGTTGAGGTGTGTCAAAAACGAACCGGTTTCAGCTCCTCGCCATGCCATGCCTACTAACCGTCGTAGTTTGAGCCATCGTACTAACAACATCAATTACAGTACTATTTTCTCCACGAATCAGTGCTTTTTCTTTATTTTAGCCGCGCATTATAAAGCTTTTTCTCAATGATAGACACAAATTAACGAGTTTTCCCAATATTTTCAGCGAAATACCGATTTTACCACACTCAGCAATGAACTAGCGCTTCTGGGTTGTCTCCTGAAATGAGGCAATTATTGTTCGCAATTCAATCAGAATTAGACCGAGATTAAGCGCCTTTTTTAAATTTCATCCTCAGATTAGCACTAAAATTGTCGCTTGAATTGTGGGAATTCGCACTTTTTTTCACTTCATCGTTGAATTAGCAAGATTTTCCCATTTCAGTAGCAAAAGTTTCTGAATTTTTGTCATGAATTAACAATTGTTCTCAATTTTAGAAACAGATTATAGCGCTTTGTCTTCATTTCAGCCGTAAATGAGTCAATTGGTCCACATTATCTCAATATTTTTGATGCCTTGTTTTTTCTCAATTTTATCTGTGGATTAGCGATGTTTCCCCCTTTTTTTGGTTAATTCGCGCGTTCTCTCAATAAACGCTCAATATTAGCGCTTGTCTCGCTGCGGTTTTAGCATTTTTTTTTCCTATTTCACCCGTGGAATAAGCAATTTTTGCCGCGAATGAAACGTCTTGGCTTTTCAAGCGTAACTGGCATAAGAGTAGCACCGGCTATTGCAGTGATTCTCAATCTGAGGGGGCGCGCCCTCCTACGGCAACATAATTAGTTGCCAAAGAAACCAGTCGCTAGCAAACGAAACAGTTAATTTCACTGCGCACTCTGGCTAATTCAGGCGGGAAACAATCAACTTTGGGTTGATCCACTTAGTTGCGTTCAGAATTTGGTAATAATTATGTCCAAAAATCTTCAGTATTCGGCCACCAGTCTCCACTCGGTCATAATACCGAATTTGACTATTCTTCCCCTTGCAACGGAATAGTCCGGGAGCCCACCGTATGAAAAATCCGGGTCATTTGATCGTGTCTGGCATCTGTGCAGGACGTTTTTCATGGTCTAGGAGGCGACACTTCTGAGATCGCCAGAAATTTTCCGTGGGACAGGGGCTCACATGGCAAACACACCTTTGGGCTGCTTGACAACGGCAGGCAAGTGGCAAGTGAGCACTACTTCAGTGTTCGCTACATGCCTAAAGTCATTCTCTTCGTGCAAATTCACCCCTCCACCACCCAAGATGAAGCAAAATAATTTTGGGTTCCAGCGAGCTAGAGCCGTTGCAATTGTCGTTTTGAAAAAGCTAAACTCGAGCAACTGGGATTTTTACGCAGCAAAAAATTAGTTTTTTAGTGAGCTAATTTTTGCGAAACCAATCATTTCAAAGACAACCCTACGAAATTGCGTTTTCAACAAGCCCAACTCCATGAAATTTGGTTTGTAGAGAGCCAGCGTCCCCGGAAAATGGCGCTTTAGCGAGCAAAACTCGAGAAATTTGCGTTTATAGTGTGAAAGAATCGCAAAAATGGTTAATTGGAGTTCAAAGTCCACATAGTTGGTTTTTGAATAAACCAACCCTACGAAATTTGTTTTTCACCAACGAAAATCCTCGAAATTGATGTTAGTGAGTCAGGCCAGCGAATAAAACCCGCAAAATCCCAGCCAGAATGGAAAATATGGGTTCTAAGTGAGAAAATTTCGCAAAATTGGTTTTTGGAGAGAAAAATCCGCGACATCGATTTTTTAGTGAGCGAAACTCGAGAAATTGTTTTTTTTTAGCCACACCTGTGTAAATGCTGTTTTAGGGCCGTATTCAGAAACGCACCTTTACGAAGCCTTAACTAAAGGAGTTGAAAAATGTGATGGTCTATAAAAATGTGTCATCTGTTTTGAAGCGCTTAAAGGAGACGTAAAGGTTAAGATTGGTTTCTGAATACGGCCCTAAGTGTCCAAAAGTCACGAAAGTGGTTTTCGAATCATATCAAGCAATCTCGTGAAATTAGTTTTCCATCAACAAACAACACGAAATTGGTCTTTCAGTGGTGGGTAAAATCTGAGAAATTAATCATTATCATGCAAAAATTGTTTACTTACGAGAAAATCCCGAAAAATGTACTTTTTTGAGAGCTAAATCAAAGCAATTGGTTTTTACTAGTGAGCCAGGCACGCGAAAATGGGTCTTTGGCGAGATATATCCACGAAATTAGTGTTTTAGTGAGTGAAATCTGAGAAACTTCATATTTAGAGAGCGAAATCTGAAAATGATTTTTTTGGAAGTTGACGATAAAAAAAGTGGTGACCCCGTAGAATTTCGGAGCTTTGGTGGTATCTATGGGTGAGCAGTTGTGCTTTCGAGTCTAGAAGACAGCAATTGCCCACACCTGTCCACTATGGCTAAGCTCATGGACGAGAGAATGAGCATTCCTTTTTAACAGCTACAATTTGCACCACTTTTCCCTTCGCGACTTTTCATTTTTTTTAATAACCATAAAAAAAAAGAACAGTTTTACACAAAAGAGAACTGAAGTTTGCACAATTTTACTTGTGCCGTATGGATGAGCTTCAGTACTACGACTTATTTGCGCAAATTGCACCGGGTAAGTAAATCACTGCCGTATGGACGGCGCTTGCTGCAACTGCACAGTCTTTACGACGTATTCAATACTGCGCAGTTTTCCAGTCCACACGCAACGAATTACCTTCAAAGTTTTAAACTGCGCAGACAAAAGTCAAAAATCGCAAAAAAGTTTGTGATTTTCATTTTTCCTTCAAGGCGGTTCAATTTTTTTTCCTACGTGGTTTTTCAAAGACGGGAATCAAAGACTGAGGAGCGTACGGAATTATACCGACGCTATCCGTCGTTCTTCACAGCGTGTGGAATTAGTCTGCACGCTCAGCAGTTTTGCTAGTCACCACCAGTTAGAAAGGTTTCTTGTAATGAAAACGTTGGGTCGTTCGTGGAGTTTTATTTATTTATATAATTTTTAAATATTGAAGGTCTATCCACACACATCAGTGCCGTGAACGGGACGTGCCCCGTCTATGATACGTCCGGCAAGTTATAATATTATTCTCCTATGGGAATTGAAGGGGCTCGTTCACACCACGTGCCGGATGTGTGTGAACGTGAACGAACCCCTTCAATTCCCATTTGAGAATATTTTATTTGCCGGACGTGTCACGGACGGGGCACGTCCCCTTCACGGCACTCACGTATGTGGATAGACCTTAATCCGGGTGTAGGAAAAATAGTGCACGGTACTTTTCTCCACGTACCCGGGCACTCTCACTCATTCATTACCGGCACTCGGCTACGAGCTACGACTCGTGCTCTCTCTAACTGCCACAGTCTAACGTAATCTAGTGCGTTCCACACTCGTATTTAGGTCCGTCCCATTGTTTTGCTAGTGCTGCACTAGTGTAGAAAGCCATGTTGTGATCTCAATTGATTATTCTGAAAAATTGAATGAAACCAGGTGATTTTCTTCAAAAGTGTAACAACAATTTTACTACGCTGAATTTTTTGCAGAAGTGATTCAGAGGTTGCGAATTCAAACCCCGCCGGGAAATTCATTTTTTGTCGAAATCCTTCATCCCCCTCCCCCATGGGAAGTAAAACCAATTTTATCAAAAAGTAAAGACGGAGGCACTTTCCGACCATTATTGAATTGGGGGGGGGGGGGTCATGACAGAGATCTTGCTTCACAAAACTCTCAACAAGCCAAGAAAAAAAAAAAAACTAATGGTATTAAAACGAAATTCCAATAAGCATAAGCCCTAAAGTTCTGTAGGAACGATTGAGAAACCAATAAAAAAGTCCGTTCAACGACAAGTTCACTTGTACGGATTCTTTACACTTGAGGGTTTCCAGTGGTATTAGCACTCGCTCTTCTCGTCAATTAGAACAATTCGCAATCAACATCATTTAAGACTGAGGAAAAGCGTTGATACTCACGGGTTGAACTCCTTTGATGAGAGCCTCCTTGAGCTCCTCATACCGATTGAACCAAACCAACAAATGGAGAGGATATGCCGATCGAATCTTTTCAAGTGCTGCGGATGCTTGAGCCATCCTTTCCGGTTCTTGACAACGCCGTTCGATCTGAAGTCTGTTGCATACCCTCGAAAAAGGACGGGGTTCGACACGTTTCAAGAATGTTTGGGATCGCGGAAAAGCCCCGATTTCCAGAGGAGACGTTCTCGGGAGCACCGAGGAATCCTTTTAGATGGTCGGTAATGGAGTAAAATTAAATTAACGATGCATTGTGTGGAAAACAGAATAAAAACAGTGGTGGGCCTGTTGAAAAATAACTTGACAATCTAGAACCTGGCTGAAGGTAACCTTCTTGACAGGCAGAAAAGTGACATCGATTCACGGGGGTTAATGATTAGATTTTAAATTTATCATAATGCTCCAAGAATCTTGTAATAAAATTATGTTCCTGTAAAGCAGTAGAAACGGGCCGCGGAAATTTCTACGTAGGATCAAATTCGCCTTTTGTTTAGACTCCGAGAAATCAGAAAGAACGGTGAATTATATTGTTTTCTACTCGTTATCAAAACGCTTCGTGTCACAATTGTGTTCGTTTCATATAAGCAGTTCTCTTATTTTTTGGTTTTTCTTTAAATATAAGACTTGAACAATGGAAGGAGTTCTTCTGAAATGGACAAATTACTGGAATGGTAACTTTCGTTGCATAATCATGTACTAAACGTTTACGATCAAGCATGTTGTCCCGTATGCAGGCTGGCAGACTCGATGGTTTGTGCTTCAAGATGGTATTCTCTCGTATTACAGTTCGTCTGAAGAAGTCAATCAAGGCTGCAAAGGATCGATGAAGGTATCAGCGCTGGAGATTGCTGGTAAGACTCATTGTTCTTGCCTTGCGAGTTGCGAGGAAGTGGAGCAAATCTTATGATTGGTCGTTCCAGTGAGCAGTACAGACAACACTAGAATGGATCTTTCGATACCGGGAGAAAAGAATATGTATCTCAAAGCGCCGTCCCCTCAAGAGAGACAGTTATGGTTGGTTGCTTTGGGAAGTTCAAAAGCCTGTCTGACGGACCACGAAGGACCCGGTGAGTTGTCGTTATCAAGAGAGTATCCAGTTATAATCCAAGTTTAGCTACAATCCAGCCGTCTATTGCTGAACTACCGAGACCGCATCTCAATTTTCTTAACTGCTGCTACTAGAGAACACTAAACGTGAATCGTGGCGCACTGACAGCCCAAAAACATCACCATTTTCAGGCGCAGAACATTCTGGAATCAGGAAAACGATGATTTTTGAAGTCAAAGTCCGAGCTTTCAAGGCTAGACCATCCCTAATTCCCTAGTAGTTTTTGAGGTTCTAGTGCTTTGAATCGTTTGACGTCTGCTGTACTTTGAAGCTCACAGGCAAAACCTGTTCCCACACAATTTTTCGAATTTCCATTTACAGCCATATTTCGATATTTCCTGGCGGCCGTGTTGCCCCCGCAACGAACACGTTCGAATTTTACTGACCAGCCTGTATCTCCCCTGATAATGGTCAAATTCGATTGTGATTCAGCACATGTGAAGTACTCACATCGCAGCATTCGGAGCCAGCCCCGAAAAGGTGCATGTATTTTGTCACAGGTTTTGAAGAAAGGAACTCCATTGAGTGTGAAAATAAATGTCTGCCATGCCAAAGCGGTTGCTTTCAAAGATGGCGGCCATTTTGATGATACAAATTTTTCGCACCTCTGCACTTGCAGGGTGACTGGACTTGGTTGAACAAATTGTACGCCCAAAACAAAAAATTGTCTACGGCCCTAGGTCCCATTTCCATTCTTAGTCGAGATAGTTAATTGATTTTTTTCGCGTTGTTTAGCATAGCACGGGTTTTCGCAACAAAAATAGCTGTAGCTTGGGAAATAAGCGTCCTAGGTTAAATCCAAAGGCACCACTGAAAAGAGCATACTTTTTTCTGTGTGACTACGGACGTTTTGTTTAGTGACAGCGGAAGTTTTTCGGAGTAAACCGGGAAAATATCAAATATTTTCATAAATATCCGTTTTTACAACCGTTCAAAGCAAGACTGCAATAACAACGTTGCTCCCAGCGCCTGGCAAATTCTGGATGAAGGGGAAAAATCCATTGTTGTACCAAAATATCTTCTTTATTGTCACTCAAAATGGGCTTATTTGCCTTGCCTGAGCCTTTGTGAGGTTGAATGCCAGTTTTTTAGCCGATGTACAGAATCACGTTTTAAGTATCGTGGTCATTATTACCGGGTTTCAGATGGCAAATAGCCTCCTCTACCTGGAATTTCCGTGCTCGTAGTGGTATCGGATGGAGGTGGGGGTCTACAACAAACAAGATTCTTAATCAAATATAGTTTCGTTGTAGGCTGAACAAGCAATCCATGACGTGAATTTACAAGTTTTGGGCCTGGGCCCTATTGCACAATGTTTTATTAGCTAATAATATAGCTAATATTAGCTAATAAAACAGCTGTAATATTAGCTAATAAAACATTGTGCAATAGGGCCGTAATTTTGGGGATTTCTCAATGGGGTCCGGACATATTGGTGGGCGGACAAATTGGTGGGTGCGGTAATGGAAGGAATTCCCGCACCCACCAATATGTCCGTTGTGTATCGGACAGATTGGTGGGCGGTCATATTGGTGGATGGGAAAAATTCCCTCACCCACCAATTTGTCCGAAACACTTTGGACATATTGGTGGGCGGTCATATTGTTGGGTGAAGCCACCAATTTGTCCGTAGTGTATCGGACAAATTGGTGGGCCACCAATATGACCGTAGTCGGTTCCGGACAAAGCGGTGGGTCCGCCAGTATGACCGAATGTATTGAGTGTCCCTATCAAATTAGTCAAATAATTGATAAATAAAACAAAGAAGTAATTATTTCCGGAAAACCTAGCGAACTTGAAATCCTAGTGAACGTGAGTGAGGCACACATTTAGCAATTTATTTCCTTTCAAACAAAGTCATGTGGAAAACCAAGTCCTCAGACTCGAGGAAAAAAATGTTTTTTATTTTGGGTTGGGATTTTTGCTCCCGTTAAGAATAAAAAAGGAGAAAACCCGCCAAATACAAAAATTATTATATTTATTTTCGGTTTGAAGTTGTAGCGTGATATCTATCTTGATACCATTATGTTTTTTCCAACACTTAACTTTTGTATAATTTTTGCATTTAGCGGGTGATCTACTTTCATAGCAGAGCAGCGCAACGTATCGGGATCAAAAATCCCAACCCACGAACCGCTTCATTTTTTTAACATACAATTAATACAATGTTTAATGACTTGGTTTTCCATATGACTTTGCTTTCAAATCAGACGTGTATGTGCCTTGTACAATGTTACATATTTTTCTGAAATTGTAGGTTCAGATATCTTGGTTGTAAAGAGGCAGGTATAGGTAATTAATAATTTATTAGTAGGTATGCGTTAAAATTAATTTATTTATTTTCAAAAAAATATTTTTTGAAATTTTTATGTGATCGCCCTACACAGTGCAAGCTTTACAGTGGTAGCAAGTCACCGGTAATCGAATGGATGACTGGAGAAAAGTATAAATTGAAGGGTTTATTGATCGAGACCTGTGTTGGTTCATTTGAAAATAGTTGAAAAAATAAAATGTGAGGCGGTGTCTTTTGAGGATTTCCGCAAGAAGCTTGGAGATAACATTCATTAACTTAAGTCAGGGGACTCCACCGTTTTTCCCCATTTACAACTCAATAATCCAGAGTGAGTGACCGCGAATTCATTGGGGACAAAGAGTGGCGAAGTACCCTGTCCTTACGTTTATGGCTTTTCACTCAAAGCTAAATCTACAGAAGAAGCCGCCTCGAATTTCATTTTTTTACGAAAAGGAAAAGCTCGGACTCGATTTTTTCCACGAACACCATACTTTCATTCCCTAGAGGAGCATGTACAATGAATCATACTCCCAACCACCCCTTAAATGAATAAACTAAGGCCCCAATAATTATTATACTTTTCTCGAAGAATGACAGGAAAATTAATCTATGTATACAGGGTGTTCATAAATTACCTCGACAGAGAAAGTATGGTGATAGTACACCTCATTTGTGATCGAAATTACTATTTGAGGTTTTTTGGAATTCCTCTTGGTTTTCGAGATATCATCAATTTCATGTTTTTTTGGTGACCCTCTGTTTTTTTTCGATAAGTGACTATTACGACATCATCAACAGGTGCTAGACTAAAAGTAAATAGCTCATTGAAAAGAGCACAAAATGTCCTTCATTATTTGTCCTCAACTCAATAAAATTACACCAAGGCCCTAGCCGCTAGGGCATGAGATATCCGAAGGAAACTCGTAATTCGCATTTCTGCCCAATTTTCATCAGCGATTTTCACCATTTCGTCAAAGGAAAATATTTTTTTGCGTTCATAGGGAAAACTTCCTCATGATGTTAGCTTTCCAATGACGTACAACATTTACCAGTTTTCACCATCTAGTGAATAGGTAGAAGCAATAAACGAGCCCAAAACTGAAAAATAACCCGTAATGAGGACCCTTTGAATGAGGTATAACCAGCTCTAATTACTCGTTTCCAACGGATGAGACATACGGATTCAAGCGGTCAGCTAAGTCTATCGCTAATTTACTTTGGTAAGTAAAGAGGATTCGTTAGAGGATTGGGCTTCATGGACCTAACCCGCAACCCGCGAATGCAAAAATTGGCCCTCCGCACATCTGAATTGGATGCACGTTGCACCTCCAGTCGTCGCCTCTGGATTTCCTCGCACAATTCTCGAGTACGTACGATTCTCAAGCTCCTCTCTGGGGCCTCACGGGAAAAAATGCCGCTAGCAGGCCCAAGGACGCTGAATAAAAAATAACACTATCCCGTCCTAGCAATCGCATCTTGCGGCATTTTCACACTGGTTCGTAATACGGCCCCTGGTCGCAACTGGTTGTTGGTAGACCAGCTTTAGATGACCTAGTAAATAAAAATCCATGGGTGGTGGGGGGTCGGGACAGGACTTCTCGGCGAGCACCTTACTGGTCCATGAAGCCAAATCCACTAGCGATATTTTAGCTTCACCACCACCGCTAAGTTACGCTGATTTACATCGGCGAGTAGTGGATTGTCCTGACAACAAACCACCCTTTTTTTTTTTTTTTTTTTTTTTACCACCACTAACCAAGAGCAGGGGCATGGCACACGCCCCAGGTACGGAATCCTAAGTGGATTATTGTGCCGCTCTTGGATCGGTTGGTCTAGTCTAGAGTCCCTCTCACCGTATGAGGTTGAGGAGGTCCTCAGCTAGAGTCTCGCTGGGCGGAACATATCAGGCGTGTGAAGCCCGAAAATGCTGATCCTGCGAAGATAGCTCTCTCCTCTTAATAAGGTTAGAGGTCGTCGCTTCTTAGAAGCGATAAGAGATAATCGCTAACTGGACCCTTGAGCACAAGAGTGACAAGGATGACGAGCTAGCGCGCGCCGAGTGCGTTGCACTCGAAGAGATAAGCCCCTGCACCGGGGTGTGTTCTTTAGAACGGCCCGCCGAGGGTATGTTTTTTTAAAAAACTCCCCTCGGCGGGTATGCTTCTTAGAACTGCCCTCCACAGATACGTCCCTGGTCCCATCAATGTCGTGTTTGACCTCGGTGGTATCCATGGACGGAGCAGCCGGTGACTGCGGCGTTCACGGAAGGTTCTCTGAGCCCCTTCCGAGTTCTTCATATAAACTTCTGGGTGAGCCCTTCAAGGTCCTGCCAGAAGCCAGGGTAATATAAGTCCACCGCCGGCAGAGCCCTGCATGCCGTAAGCGCCGAGGCCTGCGGTAAGCCTATTACACCAGGGGATCGGCCGGTGCCCTGGGGGTCCGTTCAAAGCACACTTTGCCCCCTGTGCCATGCAGACCTTAGGTACGGACCAAACACCTTGTCTTGAGGGGGGGAAGGAATAGCTAGAGGAGGTAGGAGACGCCACCCCCTTCTGACCCGAACTCAGGACAGCCCCTAACCCGTTGTTTGTCCACGGGGTCGTATTCGGCCCCCATGTCCAATGGGTGTGTCCGATAACGGACTCCCCACAGCACACGGTGCGCCTTATTCCGACCCAACCCACCATCGCACCTTATCACAGGTCGGCCCAATGGTGGGGCCCCCCATCCGCAACCCGGGGGACGCGCCCGATAGGGGAAACGAACCCCGTGAAAGGTTTGTAGCCATTCACACGGATC
Organism: Corythucha ciliata; assembly: GCA_038030265.1. NCBI lineage: Eukaryota > Metazoa > Arthropoda > Insecta > Hemiptera > Tingidae > Corythucha > Corythucha ciliata. Next base: position 27,976,754 of record CM075942.1, on the reverse strand, counting down.
AAGTCCGTCACGGGACAAACCACCCTTGGATTTTTATTTATTAGGTCATTTAAAACTGGTCTACCAACAACCAGTTGCGACCAGAAAGGAGCTTGAGAATCATACGTATTCGAGAATCGTGCGAGGAAATCTAGAGGCGACGACTGGAGGTGCAACGTGCATCCAATGCAGTTATGCGGAGGGCCATTTTTTGCATCCGACAACAAGGAGAAACCCTAGAATCCCAGAAAAATCCATGGCGGGTTGGGGGGTCAAGGTGACCACCTTTCTGGTCCATGAAGCCCAATCCACTAACGATATTTTAAGCTTCACCACCACCCAATTTCAACTCACCAACGTAAATTGGAGTTAGATTTAGCTGACCGCTTGAATCCGTATGTCTCATCCGTCGGAAACGAGTAATTAGAGCTGGTTATACCTCATTCAAAGGGTCCTCATTACGGTTTATTTTTCAGTTTTGGGCTCGTTTATTGCTTCTACCTCTTCACTAGATGGTGAAAACTGGTAAATGTTGTACGTCATTGGAAAGCTAACATCATGAGGAAGTTTTCCCTATGAACGCAAAAAAATATTTTCCTTTGACGAAATGGTGAAAATCGCTGATGAAAATTGGGCAGAAATGCGAATAACGAGTTTCCTTCGGATATCTCATGCCCTAGCGGCTAGGGCCTTGGTGTAATTTTATTGAGTTGAGGACCAATAATGAAGGACATTTTGTGCTCTTTTCAATGAGCTATTTACTTTTAGTCTAGCACCTGTTGATGATGTCGTAATAGTCACCTATCGAAAAAAAACAGAGGGTCACCAAAAAACATGAAATTGATGATATCTCGAAAACCAAGAGGAATTCCAAAAAACCTCAAATAGTAATTTCGATCACAAATGAGGTGTACTATCACCATACTTTCTCTGTCGAGGTAATTTATGAACACCCTGTATACATATATTGCCTTTTGTAAAATGTTCAGTTTCTCACTTCACCAGAACTTTTTCATCAATTTCGTGAAGTGTGTATATCTTGCAATTCAAAATGACGTGGGAAAACTCTCTCAAGAATATAAAATGAATAGATACTCGCGTAATCACGCTGTGAACGAACCGGTAAAGAAGTATTATTTCTATTTAAGTAAAATTCCACCCCCTTGCCCATGCGTCACAATAGAAACTCGGTTTTTATCTGTTTACTTCTTTACCCTAAATAATGATTTTCATGAGTACCCCTAGAACCCCATTCACACCAGGTGAAAATTCGCCGACGCGCGCGTCAGCGTCCAACTCTTGTAGTAAAAACGCATAGAATTCTATGAGGCCTTTCACATTGAACGCGTATACGCAGGAGCCGTCTCACCCCCGAAAAACGACAAAAATTATCAAAAATAATGGGCTCGTTGTAAAACACGATTAATCCTTTCCTCTTATTTTACATGTGTTGAAAACAAAACCTCATCAAGGGCTGGGGGAGCAAGTACGAAGGGGTGTTATAATTTTAACACGGCGTTATCCTATCTCAATATAAAATGGATGTCACGTGGATTCCACCCGTATTATTCCATTTAACACCCCTTCGTACTTCAGCCCCTGACCCAACGATATATAAAAGAACTGGGTTGCTCATCACTGCTGATAAAGAATAGCCATCAAATAAGCTCCCAAGTGGTTGAGGTGAGTGGAGTTTCAAAATAAATACCGGAAGAGAGTAGTGTTGCCATAACTACACAAGGAGAGGGACAGGGTGATTGTTTATCAGGGGTCGACCTGCCCCATAGAGGTAAATAACTGGAGAAAGCCTGAACGGGCTGGGGGGTGGGTAGAAGGGTTGTCACAAATATGGCCGCCAAAGTACACCTTCAGAACCTTGAATTTACCTCTACATGGTCAGGTTATCAACAAAAATGCTCACCTCCCCCCTGAGATTAATGCAAAATTACAAAAAAAGAGCCCAAGTTAGAATGAACAAGGGGTATTTCGGGGAATTTGTTCGGTAAAAGCTAAATCAAACTCGTCAACACTCTCGTTCTCAAAGCGTGGACGACTTGATGTTCATACGATTTCATTGTAAATGTCATCGTTCGTGGCCCGTAGCCGTGTTTTCAAGAGAATTTTGGTGTTTATTTTCTAAAATAAGTGGCCCTGATCGCGTTCCATCAAAATACTAGGAAAAATATCACATGGGCGAAACAGTCACGAGTTCAGAAAGAGCCGCTCCGTCTCTTGAGGACTGCGAAACAAGGATTTGAACAAAAGTCGCCACAATCATGCAGTTCTCGCTGTGCTCGAACCACGGGTCTTCTCATTCGCAGTGCTGGTACATATAATGTTTCTGAATTAGTTTGTTTCTTGCTTACGAGCGATAATTATGTGAAATAAACGTTCGTGATTTCTTAGCCCTGTATTTCTCTTTGCTATCAGAGGATCGACCCCTGAAGAAATATACCCAAAAATACACAACACATCATTAAAAAACAAGTTATCTTGAACTCAGAAACATGACGTATTCCATAAAAAACATGAGTGACGGATTTCCCGGAAGAGGATTGGAGCTACTTGCGCACGTTGACATATCCGGAAAAGAAGTCCAACAACTCGCGCATGGTCGACCGTTTAAAATAAAGATTCTCCGGAGTATAGTTGGGGGTCACTCACTTTATTAATGCCCTGTGAAACAATCTAAAAACTCACAGTGACAATTCTAGACATACTGGAGGAAAAAAGAACAAAACTAGAAATTCAAAGTGGACATGTGTAAATAAAAAGCAACTTGACTTGAGGTTACTTTGTGGTTCACAAGGTGCACCTCCCACAGTCCCACCATAACTACGGTCAACAAATTTCAAGCCCAAGCTTTCTCCATTCATTTTTATCTCTATGACCTGCCCCCTCCAGTCCGTTGTGAGCATTCCAGGTTTATACATATATCGTTGGGCTGACCAAGTCAGCAAGCACAGATAAGTAATAGAGGGAGCGTAAACAAAAAAATGAGAACACTTTCCTTTCTCTAGGGGCTCAAGTACGAAAGGGTGTTATGTGAAATAACACGGGTGGAATCCACGTGTCAACCATTTTCATTGTGATGACTTGATGAGATAACGCCGTGTTAAAATTATAACACCCCTTCGTACTTGCCCCCTAGGAGGAAAATTGTATGATTTGTCAGCAAGACCTGCTCATTTGCGTTTTTTCCTCCCCATACGCCCCTACCTATTTCTGAGCCCTGTGCCTACCGGCACCTGTGTCTCTCGTGACCTCCGCTGAACCCCTCTAGGCATTAAAAGGCACTGGTGTAGGCACGTGAACGCTACAGAGGAGGGAAAACGACGATTAAGACAGCGAGTTTGATATTCCACCTGAACTGAGCGAGCACTGCACCCACACTATCTGTAAACGAGGTGTATTTAGACGTACTCCCTCACGGTGATTTCAGCAATTTTGACGGAAATTGCACTCACATATGCGTTTAAGAATGGGGAGTCGACCGTTTTTCAAGTCCGTGGCCATGTTTCTGAGGTGTTTCAACTCGAAACAGGGCTCACCAATACTACACCTATACATTATGAAAGCGGAGGGGGGAGGAGACAACGCGAGTGAGTAGGTCTTGCTGACAAATCATAAAATTCTCAGTTTCTGACATATCTCAAGAAGAATAAGATGAAAACGAGGTTTTCACGATTCAACGATTTTTAATCTAAAAATGAATTTTGTGCGTTGAAGGAGATTGATGATTAGGACCGTAAGGGCACCATTGGAAAGCTCAGACACCGGGCAAGTTTTTGTGATACTTGGCCAGACGTTTCAGGTAACCATATGGAAATGGCATAATATGTATTTCTAGAGCACAGAATTGGAGATTTTGGGAATTTAATGGTGAAAATGTCAGATCTTTGGTAGTTTTTGATGCTTTTGAAGAATGTAATGACCATCATTGCACAGGAAATATTCCGTAGTACCCGAAACTGTGGTCAATTTTTGAGGAAATCTTAGCAGAAGTCGAGCAATCTGCGTTTTTCTAGAGCAAATTCAGTTAAGAAATAAAAACACTAAAAAATGCATAACTCCTGGGAAAATGAAGATAGGACATCCGCGAAGGTCGCGTTCTACTCCACGTTTGACGTAGTCACCTTGAGTATGCACATAAAATTAGAAACGCGGTTTGGCTTTAGCTGAGCCCTCTCATGTAATACCTCGTTGCTAATGCCAATAGCAATAAATAGGCATGGGGAAGAACTCTAGAGAGGAACAAAATAATTCATCAATTTTCTGCAATCAAACTCATGTCTACTAGTCAGGAAAGCATTCTGCTACGTAGGTATCAGCCAACTTTTTATTTTCGTTTCAGTTCTCAACGGTCTCCCAGTCGAGAATAAAGACGATCTGTGCTTGAAACGTGCCAAACTACGTACCTACTGTGACTTGTTAATGCAACAAGTCCACGATCTGAAAACAACCGTCAAACGAGAGATTCCCGATAATGGAACACGGTTGCAAGTAATACATCTGCAGGACTATATTTTTTGCTAAAAGGGGATTCACAATTGAGGGGAAGGGAACGGGAATAGGGAAGAAAGCCTATCAGAATTGCTTAAATATATTAATTTGATTCTTGGTGGGAATAGGGTGGACAGCGTTTGGTATTCTCAATCCCGTTCCCGTCAATTGTGGTTCCGCGTTAAACTGTGCTTAATACTCTAGAAAATGAATCGATTGATTTTTAGAAAATTGAGGAAGAGAGCGCATTAATTTCGGCAACTTGTGATTCATTCATAAGAACACTTGAGGAATGCATAGAAGTCACTAAAGACCAGTCTAGTTTCCCTAATAAATTACCAAGATCCGACCGAAATTCGCTTAAAGCTAATAATGTAATCTACACAAATCGTGAAGGGAATTTGATTTCTCGTTACTTAAATAACTTATTTTCAGATAAGTCGCCCAACGGTTCCTGTAATGAGAACGAATTCCTCAGAGAAGTACGTGCCCCTTACTTTCCGTTGATCACTCGGCGTTCATATTATAGAAAAACTGTTTTATTTCAGAAAAGCTTAAGTCAAGTCTTCATTAGATCTAATGAGCCACCTTATTATTGATGCAATTCATCGTGTGCACTTTGTTTGGCTGCTCCTACCAGTATTATTGTGAAAGTTACCTATTTTTTAATAATTATATCGAAATTGTTGTTTTTTATACTTTGATGTAAGATTTTCGTGGCTAGATCAATGATTTTTTTTGCCACTATCTATAAGAATAATAAATGATAAATTTTAGTTTTTTGTATGAATGTACTTAATTTATTTTTGTTAATACAAATAGTACGAATTTACTATTCACTCGGCAGGAGGTAAACTGTCCATTAGCTCGGACATTTCAATTTGTGTGTTTTTCCTCGAGCATTTCTTTTCAATAAACGTCTTGCTGGTCATTTTGTGGCCGAATGTGAACGGTCCTTTGAATTTAATATCTTTCGTTTCAGGTTTCGCTTCGTTAGGCTCGCCGTCCAATTCCATAGCTTCACCCTTATTTTTATTTTTATTCGGCTTGGGTTTGATTTTGGTCTTACTCGTTTTCCTAATTATACACTTTAAATAATTAATCGAATACTTGTTGTTTTGAGTGATGAAGACGATTACTTGGGCTTAGCGTCGAATTTGAAGTCGTGTGGAAACTTGTGCACTTCAATGCAATGCTTCCTTCGAACTTCGGGGTTCTCATTCATTATTGCGCAGGTCTCGACGAAGCATCGATACTAAAAAATGAGGGTTTCTGTACGGTTTATTGATATTTCGGGCACACCTTTACCTACCATGGGATTTCTTTCCGCTTGAGCCAGAAAGAAAGAATCGTGCTTCTCTGAAAGGTGGAGATCAAGGAGATGAGGCGAAGGCAGTTGTTTTTTGCACTGGGAACAACTGTATCTGTGGCAAGAATTGTAGTGCAGTTCGTAGTTGAAAAGATTGTCGAATTTCAAAGAGCATGAAGGAACGTCACATTTGAAAGTTTTGAGGCTGTGAAAACATATATGACGAATGAGTTTCATTGGGATGTAACACAGCTATAATGTGTTAGGGTCCACATTTAGTTTAGTTAAGGGAAAGGATTTGTTTTGTTCCAGTGCAACAGTAAATACGAGCGAGAAATGCCTTACACTCATAACTACCGTGCACTCAGTCATCGTCTACTTATTTGAATATAATGAATGGGTGAACTTTGTTTATCGGTTAAAATGAGTGTGAGTTTTTCTTCTTATACATCGCTACTCACACTTCGTGGCAAAGATCTTCCTCGTCAATGTCCACGATGACAACTTTTCCTAAACGACACGCTTTATTCCCCTCGTGGAAAAAAGGGTCGTTCGGCTCTCGTCGACCTTTCCCAAACGAATCAACGATGGTCTTCACTTCCTCCAGTGCATTCACATCCATTTCTATACTTTACCCTGCAACAGAAATCAAGAGACAAGCTAGATTAAATAGACGGCATTCATCACGCGGGGGGGGGGGGGCCTCAATCCCTCAAAATATAGGTGAGTATCTTTAATATATGTAGCCGTGTAGATGAGTCGGTTGGTCCAAGGGCGGATCCCCGGCCGAGTCCGCGACTAAAATAGAGAAAAAGCGCTAATTCAAGGCAATAAAATTGAAAAAAATCGCGGGAAAATTCGAGGCTAAATTTGGGAAAATGGTAAAATCGCCCCTGAAATTGGAAAATTCGCGGATGTAATTGAGAAAAGGGCTAATTCGTGGATAACGTGTAGAAAAAAGTTTATTCGCGTAATACAAAAGAAAAACGCGGCTAAAATCGCGCCTAAAATTGTTAAAAAACAAACAAACGTTAATTCACGGCTAAAATTGAGAAAAAGCAAAGCCATGGTTTCTGAAGGCTACTTCGACTGAGAAAAAGCGCTATAATTCATAGCTAGAAGTAAAAACAAAATTGCTAATCTTTACTTAAAATTTTTTTAAAATACTAATAAACGGTTAATATTGGGATACTTATCACTAATTAGCGCGGCTAGAACTAAGGAAAACGGTAACGAAGCTAAAATTAAGAAAAAGTGATAATTCGCTGCTAAAAAGGGATGCAATCACTAATTTGCAGCTAAAATTGAGGAAAACGTTCAATACGTGGTCGGCGTTGAAAGAAATAGAAAAGCAGGCCAGTAAAATTGAGAAAAACGCAACTTCGTCGCTAAAATGAAAGGTAATCAAATCTCTAATTCACGGATAAAGTGCGGAAAAAGCACTGATTCGCGTATTAAATTGAGAACAAGTGCTAATTATAGCGGCTAAAATTGAGAAAATGCGCTAATTCATGGCTATAACAGTGAACAAAATTGCTAATGCGGGGCAAAAAACAAACGCTAAATCACGTCTAATATTGAGGAAAAACACTGATTCTCGCGGCAAAAATTGAATTCAATTTACGAGATAAAAACTCTATTTCGCGGCTAATATTGATCACTAATTCGCAGATAAAGTGTGGAAAAGCACTAATTCGCGGATAAAATTTGGAAACTTTACATTGCGGGATAAAATGGAGAAAAACGTTACTCACGGCTAAAACTGACAAAAATAAGCGCTCATTCGCGGATAAAATTGAGAAAATCGCAAATTAAAGCGGATTAAATTGAGTGTAAGCGCTAATTTGTGGACTGTGTGTAGAAATACCATAGTTATAAGGTATATAAAAGCCACAATTTAATGCTAGGTAAAAAGTATATTTCTATTGACATCTTTCATAAATACCGCAGCGCTCTTGCCGAGCTAAGATGAACTAACCATCTGGGGTAACATCTGACCGGTGTCACTTGCTTTGTTTTGTTTATTGTGGTCGTGAGAATCAGAATCAGAAAGAAAATTATTGAAGTCAATCCAATTGAAAATTGAAGGATACCCCAGAAAGTCGTTTCACTTAGTCGTCACATGAGCGCTGGTGTATTTATGAAAGATGTCAATAGTTTGAGGCCTCAGAGACAGGAGCGTAGCCAGGATTCCTGTGGGGGGGGGGGGGGTCCGATGTAGGTCCGGTGCAGCAGGGGGGGGGGTATTTCTACTCTATGCCTACTCTTTTCAGTTTTTAACTACATATTATTATTATTACCATCCAGAGCCGAAACTAGGGATTTTCTGAGGGGGGCAAGCTCTATTTTGCCGCCTTTACCCCCCCCCCCTTCTTCTCACCAAAGAGTTGCCAAATCCTGTAATATTCATCTTCAATCACTTTCAAATCGGTAGTAAAGGCCCGTTTACACTAGCAACAAATATTGCCGGAATTGAGAAAATTGCTCCACAAAAGTTGCCCGGCAACTCATGGCAATATTTATTGCCGCAATTATTCCACATCACGACCAACATTTCTTGCCGAAGGTTGCTCAATAAATGATGCTCCATAAAAATTGCTCAATTTTTACGTTTACACTAGAGGGCGATGGGAAAAGTTGCTCTCAATATGTCTCAAGAAGAGACTGACGTCGCTGCTGCGGTAACGATCATCACAGCCCGTGGAAGAAGTAGGAAAAAAATAAATATTTTTTTGCATCCGCAGCGTTCATCGCTCTTCTCTCAAAAATCCCTTGCTCGGCGTCATGCCCCCTTCCCTGGAGTTCCAAACGTTATTGCCCCCCCCCCCCCTTGAACGTGTTTTGCTCTATGGATTTCAACAGGGCGGATGCGTATAAGTGTTAAGGAAAAAACTGGGTGAAATTGGACCTCATTTGCGAACGAAAACATCTTTTTAGGATAACAAAATTTTCCTTCACTAAATGCGAGTAACTCGCTTCCCAGCTGAACTTTTGACGATGGATTTCGGAAAAGCACACTCTTTTCTCTCAGTCCTAGCTATTTTCGTCTAAAAATAACTACATTCTGTACCCACGACGCGACAGCTTTTCCAAGTTGTGTGAAACGGAGATTTTCAATTTTTCAATAAAAGTCAACCCCAACTTGCCCATACTAAAACTGCACCTATCGACTTCCCAAGGATCGGAAAAACTTCTTCAACGTATCTCTATCAAAATTACCTACTCATGAGCGTTTGTTTCATTAATTAGCGATTTTTCGGCAGAAATTACAATTTTCTAGCAAAAAAGAGTGATTTTTCAATTCAAAAACGATTGCTTTCACCTGCAAAATTCAAACAATCCCTGTGAATTTCAACATACTCAGCGTCATGACAACCCCACTTGAAGTGATCCATTGAATGTAACTAATTGTGAACGCCTACCAGTGGATCAAAGCATTTCGCTCCGGCAGCTGGCTGTCGAATAAAATGCTTTTCACTAATACTACGAAGTTCGACGTTTTCAGTTGATGTGCGATTATTCTACAAAAATTACTACCTACTTAGTGTGACTATCTACTTTCATTTAGCAATGTCTGCCAAGTAATCGAAGTACTGAAATTCGTAGCAGTGAAATGCACTATCCATTCGACAGTAATGACAGCCAGCTGCCGGAGCGATATCTTTCGATGCTCATGAGCGTTCATATTCAGTTCCATTCCAAGGACCGCTTCAGATGAGTTTTAGTGATTTTTAGCGTGCTGAAATTCGCAAGGATTGTTTGTATTTACAGGTTAAAACAAGCGATTTTGAATAGGGAAATCACTAATTTTTCTAAAAAATTGTCATTTCTGCCGAAAAATTGCCAATTAATTAAACAAACGCTCATGACTAATTTTGAAAGAGACACGTTGAAGAAGTTTTTGTGATCCATGGGAAGTCGATAGGCGTGGATTTAGTATGAACAAGTGGGGGTCGACTTTTACTTAAAAATTAATAGTAGGTATCTATCCGTTTCGCGCAACTTGGAGGAGCTGCCGAGGACACAGAAAATAGTTATTTTTGACGAAAACAGACAGGCCTGACAGAAAAGAGCGTGCTCCTCCCGAATCCATCGTCAAAAGTTGCAGAAAGTCAGCTGGGAAGCTAAAGTATTAATCTACTTTAATGTTAGTAAGTATTCAGTCAATGAAAATGATGTTATCCTAAAAAGATGTTAGAAAAATCATAATATCTCGAAGGGTTTTGATTTTCGGACCATGGCTTATGGGGTGTTTTCGATCGCAAATGAGGTATAATTTTACCCAGTTTTTTTCTTTACACTTATAAGCATCCATCCTGTAAGTATTTCTTTTTGAAAACCATATGAAATATTTAATAATTTGATTTATTTGATACTAAATATTATTATTATTTAATATTTAAATGTTTTTTGCATGATAACGCTCAATTAAGAAATTACAACGCTCCGAAATAACGTCTCGAAACCTCTCAGGTTCGAAAAGTTGCCGGAAGTTTTCCAAGGGGGCCGGACTTCATCGGCAACACGAAAAAAAATTGCCGGAGTGAGTTCAACGCCCGGAAATGTTGCTCCACTCAAGGCAATTATTGCCGGAAATATCGGGCAACACTCGGCAATATTGCCGAAATGAAATAAGTTGCTCGGCAATATGGAGCAATATTTATTGCCGAGACAAAAGTTGCTAGTGTAAACGGGCCTTAAGGTTAATAAAAGTTAGGTGTAACCCCTTCTTAGGATCTTGGTCTCTAAACAGTTTTATTTTGACACGTTCGTTTCAGACCGCTATTGAATCAAAGAGGCAAAATCCGGGAAGCGTGGAAACCAGCCAACTTCGGTTGTAAAAGAACCGAAACCACGTAATATATGTATTACTGAACGAGCGAAAATGCGTGAAATTTGTGTTTGGAGGAGCCAATTAAACGACATTTTCATTTTAATGTTCGGAAATCTGACTTTGGGATGAATGAAACAAAATCAGTGAATTCAGTTTTTGAATGTGCCAAATGGGGAACTTGCATGAATGCCCGATTGGGGGGGGGGGGAGTATACCAGTGAATTGGCACATGCGGACAACGATATCAACGGTAGTTGCAGCCCGATTGGTGCGTCTGGTGATTTTTAAATAAATTTCAAAGTTCTTCAGGAGGGGATGGATATTGCGAGGGAAAAATTACGTCAAAGAGCAGTTTTGAAGCATTTGAGGAAACTCTAAAATGTTTTGTTTACAAATAACAAGAAAAATTAAACCCCAGAAAACGCGTCTTCCCCCCTCTTCCTCACACCAACCATTTCAGTGACTGCCATTTGACATAATACGTAATCAAACCCTCACTCAAATTTTTTAAAAATTCGCCTAAAAAACCCTTGATTGATTTCAATGTCTAATGTGGGCAATTGTCTTGTTGAAAAGCCCTCTTCAAGAAACACCAGTAATTGGAAAATGTGCAAGTTCCCCATTAGTTTTCGAATTATCGAATTTGCTAAAATGTTATCAGCGGAATTGCAAGTCACGGGTCTAAATTTTCGCGAGATTGTTACTTTCCTGCCTTTATTTAATCAAAATTGCAAGTTCCTGTAATGTATAGTTTACTTTTGATCCTGATGAATTTCTTTTGGCAAAATAAATCTTTTTTTGCGTGCTTAATAAATTAGTATAAATAAATAGTCCAGTAAACAAGTGTTCAAAAAGGTGGTCTAGAGGGAATGAGCGAAAGCAGAAAGTTTGACTCCGGAATCATGTTTGGACTAGTTAGGAGGTAAACATACTAAAAGTCCCCACCCCCAGGAGGTGAGCCCCAGTGGGGGGAGCACAAAGAAGGTACCATTTTTCGGATTTTCACTGATATCTCGAAAACAGAGCATCGTAGGCAAAACTTTTGTGATAACCAATTAAAGCTGACATAAATATCAGAAACTTTTGTCATATGCATGTTTCACTTAAGTCCTAACCGTTCTCGAAATACATGCCGCGCAAAAGTTAAAATGTCCGAAAAAAATATTTTTATTCCACGTTTTCCGTTGAACATTCTTTTATATCGTCTAACCCGTTTATCCTAGGAGAAAGCCCTCAGGAAGGAAGTTTTAGAGGATTTAATTATCTTACATAAACATACATACATAAACAAATATATATTGAACAGATCAAAAGTTACGCGAGTTTTAAAAATATTGACCAATTTCAACTTTTTTGGTTGAACTGTTGTGAAACTTCAAAAATGGTATACATTTTCTCAATAGGCAAGTTGAGAGACAGGTATGGAAAGGAAAACACCCGTAGTGTGAATAAACACTGCTTTACCAGCTCAGGAATATGGGAAAAAGGTGCTTTTTAAGCTGATACGGTCCAAACAAGATGGATATCTCCCTCAACACCCATCGTCTCTAATGCTTCCTAAAGTCTGCGTCGATAATAAAACCTGGCATTTCATCCCTTCTGATAACCGAGGGAGTCACCCAGGAGCACAGTTTCCGGGTTTTCGGCCTCAAATTTCGTTTGGAAACGCATTGAGCCCTAAAACTGGGGATGGGATCAGAACAGCAACAACCACCTTATTCCCATTCAAACCAAGCAACCAGCTCCACTGCACCCCCCTGCACTATACCCTCAATCTTATATTATTTCGTCGGTGTATTACCGTCCGCAGCAGTGGAAAATTTGGATGCAGGAAGGCATCGATGCTATGCTTCAACATCTGCGAAGCTGCTACGGGAGCTGCGTCAATAGGAACCACTTGACGATCAGGAAAAGGGCGATGATGATGATGATGACGCGGATACAGTTTTAGTGCCATCGCGTCAAGAGACTAGTGACCTGGACGAACAACGGGCTTAAATCTTCCTCCCCGCATAAGTGGAGTGGTCTATTATTTGAGTTAATCTGATATGTTCAGACTTTTCAGAAATTTACGTTTAGCGTGAGCAGAACATAAATGTACGTATATGATACGGTGAAAGACCGACGGCTGGTAAATGTTAGAATTTACCCGTGAATCCTAGCGTTCACCAGCGACGTTCGTTAAAGTTCAAATGATTCATGAAATGAATCGAATGTGTTCGGCCCGGGCCGAACACATGGGCTTGAAGTTTTGTTCTCTAAGCTGAGCTTAGGAGCTTATACTCCAATCAGAATTTTTGGTATTTTGAATACAAAATCGTTTAAACCCAACGCAACGCTTAAACAGACATTGTCGAGACCTAACCCTCCTTATACCACTAGAAATACAAGAATGGTAAAATTCCGAAATTCCTGGAATACAGTAAGATCATCGGACTTTTAATAGACAGTTCTTGGTACGTAATCCCCGTGCGGCGTTGGTCCACTGTTCGACTACGCAAGCCCTCCCACGTCATTGAAATCTCCCCTCCCCACCACCAATCAACTTTCCCACGGCTCATCACCGCTTGAAATGAACTGGTAAAAGGCAGAGAAGTTTAACAGGGATGTACATTGCGTGTATGAGGGGGGGGGCAGTACATGAAACTACACTGTACATGTTGATTGGTGGGAGAGGGGCAGTTAAGCGCCGAATACAGGGTGTACGAAAAGCGACTGGACAGAGAAAAACCAGTGAAGGGGCAACTGATTTCTGATCGAAATGACTATATGCACTTTTCCGAAATTCCGCTTTGTTTCCGAGATATCCGCCATTTTCTGGTTTTTTCAGAAACAGCTTGTTGCTCACGCAGTAATCGAGGCAATGGCAAAACTGATGAGCCCATTGGAAAGATCACACAATTTTCTATTTAAAGAGCCTATTTTTATCCAGATCAGACGACATTTACTAGGTTTTGAATCAGCTTATTGGCGAAAAAACGTAATTTTCTGACCACATCATCCTATCACCAATACTTCCGGAATTAAGTTTCTTCGCTAATTCAAAACGTAGTAGATGTCGTCTGATCTGGATAAAAATAGGCTCTTTAGATAGGAAATTTTGTGCTCTTTCCAATGGGCTCATCATTTTTGCCATTGCAACAATTATTGCGTGTGCAACAACCTGTTTCTGAAAACATCAGAAAATGGCGGATATCTCGGAAACAAAGCGGAATTTCGGAAAAGTGCAAATAGTCATTTCGATCAGAAATCAGTTGCCACTTCACTGGTTTTTCTCTGTCCAATCGCTTTTTGGACACCCTATCGAAGACTAGGAGTTTTCACGACTTAGCCTCTGCTGCCCCAGACAACTGCACCTCCTCGGTGGTTCCTCCTGGAAACTCGATTTTTTGAGGCTAACGCAGCTCTGTCGGTTCAGTGGGCTTGGGGAAGGGCGCGTGCGGCGGACGTAGGCCGGCCATCCCTGACTATAAGGGGTGCAGACCGAGTACCTCCGTTTTCGCTGGCGTTAGCCTGGCTGGGCTGCTCCCGAATGGTTAGCGAAGCGGTTGCACCCCGGACACTTTAATCCACGAATCACCGCTTTTTCACAATTTTTGTCGTAAAGATGAGCGTTTTTTCTTAATTTAAGCCACGAATTATCGTTTTACTTCCACGTTCCCGTAGCCTGTATTCAGTATTACGGTGGTTACTAATACAGTAATTCAACTGTTGAACCGTTGGCAAAGCTACATTCCTATAATATTTACTAAGCAAAAAAAAAAAAAAAAAATTGCCGCCCCCCAAAGTTGCCGCCGGGAGCACGTGCCCCCTTCGCCCCCCCTAGTTTCGGCCCTGTATATCATCATTACTATTATCATGATTGTGTTATATTATTCCAATGCGTGAGCGGAGAAATGAAAATAAAGAGTCTCCTTCAGAACATGGGAAACAAATCTGAAATTTCGGGGGGGTCCGGACCCAGCGGACCCTCCCCCCCCCTGGCTACGCGCCTGCTCATAGAGATTCATAGTGTATAGCCCGCTAAAGTGGAGACGTATCGCTAATTACCGATGAAACTGAAAAGAAGCGCTGAACTGTTGAAAAAACGCTAATTCGCGGTTAAAGTGGAGAAAACGCAAAACCCCGGCGGGTGAGGATGGGTGGCCCGCCTGAGTTCTTACAACCAGGTTTTTAAGGCCCACGACCAAAAAAGGTTGGCCGGCCCTGCTTTGGCCTAACCTACGTGACCTATGAAAATTTCATACAGACATCGATTCATTTAACCAGGAGATACGCGTGGTTGCGTTCTTTGGCTGAAAACGCACTGACACGGAACCAGAATGCTCTATGAACCAGTTCTCGCCGGAATGAGAATGACAAGTTTCATGCAGGCGCGGATCGAGAGTCTACATCCTCCCACTGTACCTGCACGAACCACACGACACAATTTCTGTAGCAAAAGTATACCTTGCTCCCAAATTTGTGAATACACGCGTATGACGTGTACGGTGGATCTGCGATCTTCTCGCGGAGAAACTGCCCACTCTCAGACCAATGGCTGGCTGCGCCCATGTACACGAGTTTTCCACCAAAACTTCCTAGTGAAAACTGGGGGAAAAAATACGCGATTTTCCGGATTTTATTTGCATTTTTTTTTTCGGTTGAAAACCACGCGTTCTGCGGAAATATCCTCCCATAGTAGAAAGTTAAAGATCATGAACTCGTAGCTCGAAATTCACGTAACCCTCATTTTCATTTGAAATTTTCTTTCTTGTGAATGACGTCAAAATTTAGAAGATCCATAGAATTGTTTTGACCTCAGGTATAAGAGGGAGAGGAATGTTTTGGTAAAAATTTAAGTAAATGTTGGTGTTTTATATTTTTAATAATGACCTCATAACCACGCCGAGTTTTCACACTCCCACAATAATAATCTCAAAGCACAATTTTTACGGGCAAAACTAGACTGAAAGACTCATTTTGTACAGTCTTGGCTCTCTCTGACAAGTGCGACTTTGAGATCTTATAATGTTATAAAAGTTGAGCTACGAAACTTGAGTTGAGCAATAAGAAAATTGCAAGGTTAGCTACAAAACTTAAATTGAGCTACGAAACTTTATAATCTTATAAGATGAATATACAATACCAAACTAGTCATTATAATATCACAGATTCAAGAAGTATAGTCGATTTTTTAAAAAGTTTAAAACTACGTCTCATAAATAAATTACTACAAAAAATAGAGCGTCAAAAATGAAGTAGAATGGACTATTCGTAAATTGGTCGTGGCGCGTGAGGCGTCAAGGCATGGTGCTCTGTTCGGTAAAGCATGCATTTAAGTTTCGTCGTTTCATCCGTGAGGGCAGCTACCTGATATTTCAGCCTCAGGTTTTCTTGTTCGAGATAGGCTGCTCGAATGGCAATTTCGTCTTCTTTGGCACGGCGAGCGTCACGGGACCTTTTGGCAGCTTCGTTGTTCTTCCGTCGCCGCTCCCAGTATGCGGCATCTTTGATGTCCTTGTCATCCGAGTCGGCACCAGTCGAAGTGGGGTGTTGAGGACTCGATGAGCGTTTCTTTCCTGCATGTTGAAGCGTCGCTGTCGGTGATTGTTTGGAGGAGATCAGTTTAGTTTGACTTAGCATTTGTCGACGAAATTCGAGATACGCCTGCGAATGAGTCGACGAAAGTGTCAAGGGGTCGCGAGGGTATGCTTTGAACGGACGTGTTCCTTGTGTAGAAGAGGCGGCAGCGAGGACTCGTTGAGTTATGGCGATTGTGGGCGATACACTCGTGAGAGAGGCGGGCGGTGAGTCCGTACTGGCCCTCGAATGAGGGCTCCAGCTTCTCTCGACCTCTTTGGAAGTGCTCAAGTCGAGAACGCCAGTGTAATTCGATCTGCAGTCGAGAGGCTCGTGAAATCCCATCATGTTTAATGCTATCTGCAAGCAAAAAGTATTATTTTAGAGATATGCTTGACGCACGAGCATAAAATTCAAATTTAGAATGTAGAAAATAGAATGTGATGTACGGTATTCTGATGTGCGAGGGGTTGCGACTTGCGAGTTATGAATTTCTTGCGTTATTCCCACGCGAGAATAAGATACTTGTTGAAGCTAACGGTATACCTGTTCTCATGTAGCCCCGAAATATACCCAAACTACCTGCTACTTCTATGGGATAAGCTCGAGTACTTCCTTATTTTTTTGCTTGAGTTTTTTTTACTTTCAAAGAAAAAGATGAGACACGTGAAAAAACGATTTTAAATTACCCCTCCCCCTCTCCCCGGGCCAGCTTTAAAAAGCAAAAGAAGTCCATCCGTTGAAAGAAAGAGAAACTTTTGATTTTTTTGTGCAATTACGGAGGGTGAAAAGTACGAAAAAAGACCTTGAGAAGAGCAACAAGTGCCTTTAAAAAAGAATGGCAAACAGGGCGGCATCCAGGAAAAACGCACCCTTGTAAAATGGGTAGGGGACACGGTTCACAAAATATAACGGTCCACGCATTATTGCACACTTTCTTTAGGTAAAAGACCCGTTAAATATCACCTGGAAATTTGGTAGAATTCGGCCGCTCTAATTGCAATTGAACAAGGACAAGAGACAATCCGTTACGAATTAAATGTGAGCTAATACCGGCTAAACGCCAAATGAGGTTTTCATTCCAGAGCTTTATATAACTTTAAAACAAGGGTACTTTCCATATAACGGTTATTTGCATTATGGTTTATGCTAGGGTGAGGGGTACTTTGCATAATTTTGTCCTATATACCTTTTTCATAAGTTACAATTGAAACTCTTCAATTGATAGGCTGAAGAACATTATTTCCATTATAGGACAGAGTTCGTGTAACGCGTACACCTCGATTAACATTATCAAAACCAAAATGTCATTGCTTTTAATGGAATTAATCAAATGAAACGTGACAAAGATTTGAGCAGCGGGGACTCGATCCCAATTAAGGTATATACGGGATTTTTACATTTTTATTATTTTTTTCCAACCCATTATTTTGCACGCCCTTGCGACTTTCTTCCGCCTGCTATAAAAGCCATTGACAGCTTGAGCAAAAGTGACAAGATAATGCATAATTTAAAAAAAAATAAACATGAATATTGTAATGTCTTTAAAAGTGTCCGGATTCCTTTAATGGTGCACGTAGATGACTATAAAAGGAGGGGGCATTGACAGTAGCGCGGAATTTGATGTGCCTTTAGGGCAACCGCGTTGAGTAGCTAGCCCAGAAATCAAAATGAAAAAAAAAAAAATTATAGAAGAGAGATAGAATTGGTATATTACAATTAAAATAATGATATATAAAATAAAAAAGTGTACGGGTTGATTGCATTTAAATACAGAGCAGCTATAGTTACCTACCTACATTATTATTATTATTACACCAAATTATTGCGTGGACAAGATATACTTCAATAAATACACAGTGATGCTGTGGGAAGGGTTAAAACTCAAAAATAAATGAAAAAAGACAACAAGCACTGGGCAGATATAATCAACCGGGTCATTAGGTATTGTATAGCTACTTGAAGCAGTTATAAGGACAAAATAAATCCCCTAATTCAGGCATTGCTTTTGTTGCATCATGTAACTTCAAGTGTTGTTTATAACTATTTGCATAATTCACTAAAAAATTGTGCGATTACAGAAGAAAATCATAAAAACACTTACCAGAAGTTCAAGAGTTCTTCAAGAAGGGTGTAATAACAGAAGACGTTGATGAGCACACACGAACGTGGTAATCCAGTTGCAATGCTCCTCACAACTCGTAGCCAACAACTGGTGCAACAACACGTTGACTTCAATTTCCTTGCCTAACGCTCCGTCACAAAATGAAATGATCATTTATTCAAGTTTTTAGCCAGCGGGAGGGTTCTTCTTCACCAGCCCTATTGATGCAAGGGACAGCCCACACTTTCCCCACCAGGTATAGGAGAATGTTAGAAGAGCCTCTCATTGGGTAGAAGAAGTAGACCAATCCTGAAGCGCGAGAGATTTCCGACATGTGAAGAGTAGGGGTGCTCCTGCAACCCCTCAATCCTCTTCAGTTGTCCGCACACACTCATGAGGTGCACGGCCAGATGAGTGGACCAGAATTGTAAATGGGTTAAACATTGCAATTTATGCGTTGGGGTCGACGGACAATCGTTTGCAATTTTTAAGAATTAAGAAAAACGAAACATCGTTTGCGTGAGCCAAAAATCTTCTAAAAGTATCTGGTCTTCCTCCTTCAGGTGCCCAATGATCGTGAAGCATAATCTCGAGCATATATCGGTTCAAGTGAATAGAGAGATGCAAGCGTTGGATGAATTTGTAAAATAATAATAATATAGTAATAATAATATTGTAGAGTCGAAAACTAAATTATCGCTTAGGTGCAGACGCTCGGACCGAATACTGACCGGTTTTTGAAAATATTCAGTAAAAAGCATTTTGAGGGTTACACTATACTTCGAATACACGAACGAATAACATTCAAGTTAATCTGCAGATCACTAAAATCGCAAACGTGTACCAAACTTCATTCCTGCATCGTCAACGCGGAAATAAAACAGAAAATCTGAAATATAGAACAGCGTTCATCACGACTGGACCTAGGGGATCACGTGACCCAGGCGGCACTTCCTCCTGCAGCCAAGCAGTTATGTACAGGGGCGGGGGTGGAGTTGAGTTTGGCGTATTATATACGTGCAAAACAACCGCAGAGGCTCAAAATTCAGGATAAAAACATGATCCAGCATTGATGTTCCATCAAGAAGAGCATGTTTCTTGTGGTGCCGAATCCGATTCTGAACTTTGCCAACAGAAAATCGGTCGGCTTTTCACGTCGAAATTCACAAAAAAAATCTGACTTTGTTTTTTTTACTCAATTGATAATATTTCTGGAACTATGTACTTTTCGATAATGGCGCTCCTTTGCATTTTTGAAATAGACT
Organism: Corythucha ciliata; assembly: GCA_038030265.1. Lineage (NCBI taxonomy): Eukaryota > Metazoa > Arthropoda > Insecta > Hemiptera > Tingidae > Corythucha > Corythucha ciliata. The sequence goes on along the minus strand of CM075942.1, from coordinate 27,957,198 downwards.
ACATTTGTGACAATTTAAGCCTACGTAATAGGCTGGTATCTGGGAAAAAGCAGGTAAGTCGACTTCTGATGAAAAGTTAGGTATCTTCATTCGTACATTTGTCTTAAGCTCCTCCTATCATTTGCGAGTAAGAAGGCATCTCTACTAGCAGTAGGTAAGAGTTTGGTTGACGTAACAAGTTATTAAAAATTTATAGTTGCAATTAACGTGGTAACTTGGAAAGACATCAAAAATTTCAATTTATTTTCTCATTTGTATCGACTTCGGACTTCTGACGAGAAATTAGTTAGAGTTTAAGTAACTTCTAATTTAGAACGAGACCGTACTCGTTATTCGAAGTAAAACCATTTATTTTTTGCAAAAACTTAATATCGTTCTCCTGTAAAATTTTGTTTTTTGGACATACATATACCTAGTTACTCCCAGAGACCAGCCAATAGTTCCTGAGATATGAACCGCCAAAAATTGACCATTTTCTGCCGCTGACGAAAAATTGGCTGGAGCCTGAAGCTGGAAAAACTGATAAATGTTTGGTGCAATCTCTTTCAGATACACCTCCTTCCATTTCCTGAAAAAATCCACGTCTGGTGTTGGCACTGCACGAGCTTGAATTTGGATTTGAGGGCCCTTTTCTTCGATTAGCTGAAATATCTCTGAAACCGTCGGTGTCGGTGCGGAATAATCATTCTTTTTTTAGGCTTAGTTTGAAAACCACAAAATAGCCACATTAAGTCCCCATTTGCGTTTTTCTTCGATCGCATGGTATAGCGGAAGCCACGTGAACAACTATGCAATATGCCTAACTTTTTCTATGACGAACCGGTTTTATCGAAATCAACGATAGATATTGAAAAATGGTAGGGGGAGATAATAAACGCACCCATCTGAAGAACGTTTAGCCAAACTGGGCACCTTGCGTAATGAACTTGTCTCACAAAATTTTCTATGGATTGTAAATGGAAAAAATTTTAAATCCGTTGAGAAAAAAGCTTCCAAACGTTTGTCCTGAAACAGGCTTTCCATCAGAGCCCCAATTGACTGGACTATTTGGGAAAAGTATTGTAGGATTTTTAAACAAACGTGCGCATGAGTTAAAGACCCGAATTCAAGAAAAGCTTCATTTTTGGTCAAACAATTAAGTAACGATAGCGAAACGAAGTGGGGAAGTATAAGTAAGGTATAGGTAAGTGTGTAACAATAAATATAGTAGCTCTAGTATATAGGTATTGAGTTGTACTCAATGGCCTGCGCCTTCTAACTGTGACGCACCCGTTTTTGGCCACTTACGCACGTTTTCAGAACGTTACGGCAGGGGTCACACATGACCGTCGAGTCACGTGTTGTCGATTACGATCGAAAACTCGAAAGTGCAAAAATGAGCCTCCTGGCATGCGGGCCATGCTTGGCCGCCTGCGGGAATCAAGAAAATCCACCGAAACTATGAAGGCGCAAGGCAAAACTCAAATTTTTACCATTTTTACGGGCAATGCCATCTTTCTGTTGGTGCATTTTATCAGGACCGACTTCATTTCTCAATTAAGTAGTATGGTCCGACTCAGGTCTGAGGGGCTCAAGAACAGCGTAAACATACAAAAACGTGACGTTCCTGCGAAGTTTCCGATATATTTTTACGGCACGTCTCGTCCATGCGCATAAACCTCCTTTAAGGATAAGGGGACAAGTTCACTTATCACGGAAATCGCTTGCGCCCTGCAGGCTGAGAATCAATGATCTTGAGATTGCATGAGACCCGTATTTTATTGACTGTAACTCATTATGAAATTCGCCAAAAATGTTAATTGAATTGACAGACGAAGAGTGCAGGATGACAGACGTCACACTGACGCTTTCTTCTTCGGTATTTTTGAGGTTGAGTAAAACACGAAGCTTTCTTTTCAAGAATGCCACATACATCTAGAAGAAAAATAAAGAATCTTTTCTGGACCAGCGTTTGAGTCACTCGGAGGTAAAAATCTCCGGAATTGCCAGTATCGGGTCTGATTATCGGCGAAGTTGCTATTTTCTGGTGTTTATTCTCGTGAAATTGCTAGTTTCCGGTCTTTACTTCCGCGAAATTTAGAGGTTCGGGGACCTCCTTTAGTGATGGTGGGACACGGGCGAGCCGGCCACGACAGTATGCCTAAAGTCTTCTGACAAATAGCCGCAAAATTGGAATTTGTCTGGCTGAATAATCGCGATATTGCGGGTTTCGCTGTGTTTAAGCGAAATTGAGAGTTTCTGGTCGTTTTTTTAAGGCGGTGGATCGCGGGCAAACCAGTCTAATGCAGGGTGTTTCAGAACGAATGAAATATATTTTAATAAGTAATTGCGACCAAAATCACCCTATTGACCTAGGGTTGCAAATGATTTCTCTTGAAGTTACAGGCACAGTTGTGTATTTTCAGCCATTCGCTGTTTTTCCTCTAAAAATACCTTACAACGACTAAACCTTTTTTTGTATACCCTTAAACTGCCGACGTTTTTGAAAAGATCACACAATTTTGCTTCAGAAAATGTCGATCAACATCATTTTAGTTGCATCCAAAAATTTCAGTCATTCGTTAAATATGAAGAAAGAGGCGTTTTCGAAATTTCCTGTGTACGTTTAGTGCCAATTTTTGACCATGTGATCATAGTGAAATTTTTTCGCTAATTTCAGTAAAACATGTCCATGTCGAGAGCTTTCAAATGATTTTTGAAGAATTTAACTCGTTTCATTTTTCTATGAGATATTGTTTCAATCGTGTGAAAAAGCATGGAGTAAGTCATCAATTATTCAATTAAGGCATAGGTGAACCTTTATTAAATGCGTTGTGACAAAATAATTTTGTTGGCTTTTGCTAATTAACTAGTTTAATGTGCATAAGATCCCTCCCTATCATGCCACACCACACATTCATAAAATTCGGCGCTGATTTGCTTTTCGATCGTGTGGCGTTGGGGTTTTCTTTCTGCCACTGGCGCCAGTTCGACTTTTGTTGATACCGTCTCGGGTAAACGTGGCCTCATCCGTAAAAAGAATTACAGGAACTGAATGCTGATTTTCCAATACCCAGTGACAAAAAATAATGCGATGAATTTCGTCTCCATCGTGTTGATTTTGCACTACCTGAAATTGGTACGGATAGTGCAGGCTTGAGATATTTTCACACTGGAAAAAATGCATCACAAGAAAACGAAAAACAAAAGAGCAGTTGTTGAACATGAGCGGGATAATAAAAAACAAAAGCGACGCAACTATAGTCCTGAAATGTTTAAAATACGAAGGTGTTCTTTATGATACATTTTAGTTTTAGTCCGCTCCATTGTTTCACGAGTGCTACACTTTTGAAGAAAATCATCTGGTTTCATTCAATTTTTCAGAATAAGTCAATGAAATCACGTGGTTTTATACACTAGTGTAGAACTAGCAAAACAATGGAACGGACCTATTGTGAAAGTACATACCAAGTTTTGCCCCAGTATTTTACAAGTGGACCGACCGGGGGGGGGGGGAGTTACATTTTTTGGAAGTTTTGTTCTTCGTCACTTTTTTAGACAGGTTATTAAACTGAATAACCAGCAAAAGCCAATAAATTTACTTTGTAATAATAACCTAAATGATTACTTACTCCATGCTTTTTCACACGATAGGAACAATATCTCATAGAAAAATGAAACGATTTCAATTCTTCAAAAATCATTCGAAGGCTCACGACACGGACATTTTTTACTGAAATTAGCGAAAAAATTTCACTATGATCACTTGTTCAGAAACTTTTGGCCGCAATTACTTAATACTACAACATACTAAAATATATTGCACTCGTCATGAAACAATCTTTATGTATGTTAAGGTTAACGTGAGTATAAACAGTAAATCTGCACATTTACCGTTTACTCACATTAACCTACATATTATACAGCTCTCAAAGCCTGACGAATAGACTTGAAATTGCGTAATAGGCCTTAATTTCAGCGGAACTGCAAGTTTCAGGGCTTTTTGTTTGTGTCTGAATATCCGCGAAATTGCAAGTTTAGTTTGTTTGTTTGTTTTTTGTCAAAGTGGACCGGGCTCCAGGTCGAGCCGGCTACGACAACGCTGAAAGTTTGACGACTAGCCGCAAAGTTGCAACATTTCGTAAAGTAAATATCCGTGAAATCAAAAGTTTCCTGGTGGCAGATTTTTCCTAATATAATTTCAACCGATTTTTTCCTTTTATTTTTCTTCGTGGACCCCTGGTTATTGGCGACCGCTGCTTCAGAGCATGCGCTGAGCATTGTCCCGGATGTAACGGATCAAAAGATGAGGACTTCGTCTGTCGGCACTTATACAAATAACATATCATTAAAACAAAAGGCTTTATATGATGCCCCTGATAAAGCCATGGGATTTAGCTTCGGGAATTCAGCTTTTTCCTTTGCGGACAAAGGATATAAGTTGCCTATTCGAGTGAGAATTGGTTGCAACGAAAGGGGGTAATCGCTGCGTGAAAAGAATTCCAATTTTGCGGTACCACGGTATAAAGCCCCAAAATCAAGGAAAGGAGGCTAATGGCGGAATTAAGCTTAAAATTAAGCTTAAAAGTCGGCTTAGTTAAGCCGAGGTGTTGAAATCCACCATGAACAAATCATTTTGGACTTCCGCGGATCAATAGAACGATGATCAATGAATGAGGCGCACATTTTGGCTCACACCGCAATGTTGTGGGAAGAAGGGCGCGGTCTTTAACATCTTATGAAGTCATATGCAACACTCATGGCAAGTACCACCGCTTATGATGGTACCAAAGTTAGCTGTTAGTGTGTGAACACGCGAAGATCTTGTATTTTCGCGATGCCCTATAAAAATCGAAAATGCACTAATAGAGCCAGTAGTAATTATTTCACGGGCTATCAATTACGTGCCACGTCGGCGAGGTAACTTATTTTAATCCATTGGCAGGTGACAAGAAACCATCTCCCTCTCCTTCCCGACCGATGATCAGTGTTTTTGCACGAGTAGTCTGATTATAGATACTAACTGATACTTTTCTTTTTGTTACTCTGAAAACTCAATCTATGTTTTGGAATAGACATCAGTCTTTGATAGAAAAAAAAGTGTTAAGATGACACGGAACAGAAGCTGCGAGATTTGTAAAAACGATAGTAATCTGAAAAGAGAGAAGCCCCTTTTCGACCCATCATCATAAAGCACCTGCCGTGGCCGCTACTCTTCTCCAACACCTTACTACCTGTGATTCATCGAAATATGAAGCCCCCTCCCCCAACTAAAAGACCTCCGTTATATTTAAAGCAGAACAGTTAGGCATACAATGACAATAAATATAAAAAACTTATAACAGAAAGGAATTTGTTTGCATTTTTTTTCTTTCCTTTATTGTTTGATTCTTCCGGGGTTCCGTACTTGAAACAGCTTAGGGGGTCTTGGGTTCCTATCGTAACTATCTCATCGCGCAAAAAATAGTGTTATATGATGAAGGAAAATAACGTCGTGCTCTCTTGGGCAACAAAGAAACGATGGCGGAATGCCTGACAATAAGTATTCGGACGGCTCTCCTTTTCTCTCGTTATCTTGAAATTTACGGTTATTTAACTTCCGGCGAAAATTAGGTTTGTTTCTAACAGGGAGAATGGACATTTTGTGCGCACACACATGTGTATGAATAACACCGAAGAGGGGTGCATAGAAATCGAATAGAAATTAACTCTTCTTTTGAAACCTCGAAAATTTGAAAATTTCGGGAGGAACGGATGAGAGAATATGACGAGCAAGAAAAAGGTACTTTAAAACCTAAGAATGGCGAAAGGCAGATGTTGTGAATGGGGTAAGGCAAGTAAGAAGGATGAGGGATGACAGATCTATTTGTGTGTGACTGGCGGTCAGCCTGTTGTCATCATTAGAGAAGGAACAGTGGTGGCCCACCTATCTGGTCACAAAAATGGCAAAGACCAAAGAGACGCAAAAGGTCCCAAGGTACAATTTCATCTTTCTATATATTTTACGTTGGTCAAGGCAATTTTAGCGCACTGTAAAATGTGTTTGCCTTTTATGAATCCCACTCCCTATAACAAAGATGATGTTAATCAACATTTCTCATTTGGATTGTATATAGGCGTGGATACCTACATTTTGTTCTTGTTCGTGGAAGGAAACCACCAAAATCACTGGTATATGATTGATTGGACTACAATGAAACAACAGTAAATTATTCATTCAATGGCATAAAATTCAAATAATTTCATGCTTTGGTCTCTTGACCGGTATAGTGGTGTTTTTCATTCAACGCAGTACACTCGTGGGGTGTGAGTTTTTCCACCCGTCCTCTCTGAATTGAAACATAATTATGTTTATGGAGACGAGGCTGCACTACACTAGTGTATTGTTCTGAATGGAAATCGCTTTCAAATTAATTAAAAAGACATATTTTTTAACTTACGCACGTCACCAGTTGAATATTTGTGGAGGCAGGGAAGAGTACGAATGAACTACACACACAGAAAACCAACTAAACCCTACAAATAATAACTGTCAAGGGCCAATGTTCAATGTTGGTGGATTTGAAAAAAAAAAAAAAACGGTCCGGTTTTTAATAATAAAGGCGAAGCCGATAAAACTAAAGGGCTGCCGAACTCCAGCAGGTGAAACCCCGCTACACTAAAAAAAAAAAACACTCAGAAACAAATATTTATTTTCATACTTCTTCCCTGAAAATGGGTTAAAAACTTAAGAACGAAGAGATCTTATATTTGCTCTAAAATCCTTTCGAGCCCTCACTTTACCAGCTTCCCAGAGGAAAAAGACAACAGTTATATTCTCCGCACTTCCTCTTTTCCAAGTGAAAAATAAATATGTACACGAATTCGATGCTGACGCCGTCGCCCTACTTTTTCTTACTTTAAATGGCCTAAATAGTGGAAATAACCTAGAAAATGATAAGAATCTGATTTACCTGCAACGGGTACCTGCAATCGGGTTATTATTCGGGTTGTTACAACCCGAATAATAACGTCACAGACACGTTTACACTCGTAATATCGTGTGTCCCATTTAGAATAAACGCTCTGACCTTCGATATTGTTTTCTTTCTGTTTACAAAAGAGTTATCAACAATTCGCTACAGGCTTTTTTTGTTCAGAATAATGTTATTTTTGTAGTTTTGCAATGCTGGTAATGATTCCATTCATACGAGGGGCATTCCCTTATACCTTTTATCATCCCCACAGAAAATAGTTTCATGTACTTGTTTCCAAATTAAAGATGAAGCAGAACTGTTTTTCTTTTTTTCATTAAATTATAATATCTTGATAATAAAACCTCTTGATCATTTTTTCTTCGTACATTTGTGACGTCCAGGCTTTACTTCAAAAACTAATAGGAGTAGCCTAATGCTTCGTGAGGGCCGGGAGGAAACCGCATTAACAAAAAGGGTAGTCCTGGAAGTCCTTTTATTTATTAAAGGGTGAGAGAGAGAGACAGGAAAGCATTTTCTGCAAAGAATTTTTACGTCAGGTCCGTAAGTAACGGAGAGAGGTTTTCAGGTAGATCAAACCCACTCTATTGTTGTTTAAGTTGCCGAACAATAAGCCAAGAGAGAGAGTGAGAGAGAGTGAGAGAGAGAAAGAAAAAGAAAGCCTCCCCTCCCCCGTCCGCCCAATACACACACACAGAGCGACACTTTACCAACCAATTGGCTTACTACATAAGAGCATGATGGGGGGGCTTTAGTGATCTGTCTTGGCGATGTCTTCCAACCTGTCTTCAATACCATTAGTCACCGAACAATCAATTAAAAACCGCACTATTCACACTATTCATCCGATTTATTTCTAAAGAAAAAAAAAGGGAAGTGGGGAACCAAACACACTCCAATATTTCCGGAACTTGACCTCACTTCATGGGTGGCCAAATAAAATTACTCGTTTCCTAATTATTTTTCCACTCATCAATTTTTCCCACCCAGAACGTAAAAGTAAACATATAACAGTTTTAAGAAAAACACCCCAGTCATTCTCATAGACGTGGCTCCTTGGCCTTGTGTTGTTATTACGCTAATTAACGAAATATAATATGTTTCGAAAACGGTTTCTAGGTAAGTCAGCATAACTTACAATGCTGGAGAGACCCTGGGTTTTCCCGAAACCGTTCAGGAAAGAAGTTCGATTGAGACGGAGCTCTTATTTTTTTGAGGAAGATAACTTCAGCAACAAAGGAGGGCGGGCGAAAAAAAAGGGCGACTCCATATGTTGCAAATTTTCCCCTGTTTTGAAAAATTGGAGTAAAAAAGAGAAAACACAGGGCGAGTTATAGTTGCGGGGGATCAAAGAAGTTTGGAAACCAAAGACGTTTTGATTTTTACATTGAAATGGAACCGGTGATAGTTAAGAAGATGAAAAATTAACAGATGCTGAAAATATGAATAGATCACTACATTGTTAAAGCTACCGTACGTGTAGGATAAAAAATGTTTGTAACTTAATCCAAAGGTCCAGAGTTTTGGACAATTTTAAAGAATAAATCAAAAACCTATACACGGCAAGCTGTGACTGACTCAACTTTGTAATCCTCACACCCGCTTGCCACATTCTGAGTGTGAAACCGTTTTTTGTTATTCTGGTCGAGGAGCGTTTTGAAACATCTTAACTATCATGTGTTCGGCGCAATAGGTGTAAAAAGGACACATTTAAACACCGAATTTGTCAAAGGAAAGGCTTATCCACTGAAGATGATCGCAGGGCTTCAAAGGGATGCCGAAACGTGAGAATATCCCACAAGTTTAATTCAGTGTAAAACTAGTGGTGAATACAACCAACAGTGGGGAATATTGCTTTCTTCAACTATTTTCTGTAGCCTGGGGTAGAGGTGTTGTCAACAATTGGCATGATGAGCACAGATACCACAGCGTAGTATTATATGCATCAAGTTTTCACCTACATCAATGAGCATGAGGAGTTGTACATGTGTTTCCACGACCCCCCTACAATATTATACCTCGCCTACTCGGCGAGTACGTAAATGATCGCCGTATTTCTGCACTAATCCTGGATTTCAAGGTCTCATTTAAATCATCTGGAAATTCCGCACGCGCGTATGAGAAGATGACACCAAGAACGGCTAAATCGATTCAGCTATTCCGCTGCAATTTATATTCAAAATTGCACAATATTCACAATCGCAAATACTCGGCTAAAAAGATTATTCTTCACACTAAAGACGCCGATTTGCGGTAAAAACACACAGAACTCTAATTATGGGGCCTTTCACGTTGGACGCGTACGTGGGAGTCGTCTCAACCCCGAGGAGAAACAAAAACAAAAATCCCCTTCTTTTTTTTCTCCTTTTTCTCTTAGCGTGAAAGGGGCCTATTAACTGTCAAATCCGCGAATTCGGACTTCAAAGGAGGCCATCAACTCGTGAATGGCTTTCTTGATGGACCAAAACCGTTGAAATTGTATTTTTGAATAAGTTGTCTCCCACGAAATTGTTTTTTTAGGGAGCCAATCCTGCGTGCTGCGTGTGCTTTTTGATTGAGCAAGTCCAGCGATATTTGGTTCTTTGATTGGCAATTATCCGAAAAGTGCAAAGCGTGAAATTCACTTCACCCGCACAACATAAACGAATGTATGATATGGCGGGGGGGGGGGGAGCGAGAGTATGAGAGTGATCCCATCTTATCAGTACATTGTCTCTAACTTCGGCAGTGCTTAGTATATCGCCGAGCCGGCAACTTTTTCTGCTTTTAGTGCATTTCATTCTGAAAATGCACTATTGGTTTCGTCGTGACGGTGGCAAACATGGGTCATGGCATGTTTTTTTCACGTTTCAGAACCTCTAGAACACGAATTCAGTAGTCTCCGGAATTCATATATATATATTTCTTTATACATAAATGACCGTTTTCTTGTTTGCACGATAACCCTCGAAGAAATTAATTTAGCGGAACGCGCTTTGGCACAAAAATCAGTAGTCATAAGACCCCGGTCGGTATTGCATTTGGGTCAAAACTGTCATGGTGTAGGGGGGGAATAGGGTTTCAAATGGTTAAAAAATCACTACAAATCACCAGTTGATTCCAGAAGCATTCGGTACGATGATTCCATTTTGAAGTAGACTTTGATTCCCATTAAGTTCAGCTTAAACAAACCCGGCAGCAAACAGTATGAGGGAGGGTCAAACATTCGGGAAACAAGTTATGGTCTCAACATTATTACTTCTGGGACGGCTTAGGGTATCCGAAATGAAATGCACTCTTTCCGACCGCCAGCTGCCGAAGCGACATTTTTTTTGGTTCAATTCTTATGAACCCTCCTTCATCCTTTCTTTCCTGAGAAATAGCTAAGCCAGAGGAAATCTGAAATAGCTTTCATCACTTTCGCACTCAAATAATTTTGGTCCATCTCAATATTGTGATCTGAATCAGAGAATTCCCCTCCTGGGAGAACAGACACGAAATTACAGTTTCATGTTTAATTATAGCGACTAAATTGCAAGTTTCAGGCTTTCAGGGAACAAATAGCGGCGATATTGGAAGTTTCAGAGAATAATCAGCGAAATTGTGAGTTTCGTGGGCAAAAAAGGCGCAAAATTTGAGTTTTAGATCTGAAATTCCATTAAATTGAAATTTTTGTTGAATAATCAACCACGAATATCAAGTTTCTATAGGAGAGGGATATTGCTTGTGGCCCAAATTTCACCTTTCAAATTTTTAACCCTTTGAGGTTCATAAGGCGGCAACGTGAAAAAGTTTGGTTTATTTTTCATTTTTCATTAGTTACGGTCACACATATATCACAATTTTGCTGGAAAAGTAATTTTTACAAATTTAAGTCGGGAGTGGGGGTGAGGAACAAATGTGTCCCTATGGACCTGAAAGGAACTTTTTCAAAACAAGGAAAACACCTATTGTATGCTTACAATTAGTTGAAAACTGTTTTATTTATCAGAAATAATGTAATGTGCGCATTTGCATGCAATTCTGCAACGAGGCAGTTCATTTCCACCCGCCTTCCTACCTGTATATGATCCTTCGCCTATATGATTCGACTCGGAGACGACGGGTGGGAATGAACTGCTCAAATGCAGCATTTTGTGCACTTGGGAAACGCTGTAAGTTTATAAAGTGGAGAACGTATACTAGAGCGATACGGATGTCGGTTCAGTAAGAACGCGTCATATGCACACCAAATGGCTTCCCCCTTTTGCTCCATGCACAGTTTGGAACGCTCCAAAATAACATATGGAGCTCATTGAAATGACCCAAGGTGACGCTGTTGACTAAGATCTTCTAGTATGGCCTCATCCCTAATATCAATATCTCCATAAGAGAATTATTGTTGATCCTCGTAATCGAGCGATTTTTGGTCGTCTTCTTCATCTTTTTCTTCAGCAAACAAAAATTGTCGTATCTCCTGATCCGCCATATCAAATATTCGAAACATTTTTTGGACATTTTCAATATAATAATGTGCTAACTGGTCGTTCGGCAAAAACGTACGTACGCCCAAAAATAATTTGATGATGTGAAAAACGGCAACCATCGGAGTGACTGGGCTCAACCGGCCAAGATAGAGGGGGAGTGCCAACGAGTTGAAACCTGAATTATTCTCCGCAACGGTCCACAGGGACATATTTGTCCCAGCAAAAATGTTGATGCAATTTGCGGCAAGCAATGCTTCAAATGGCTAGACAATTGTTTATCATTCCTTGGAAAAGTGTAATGTTTAAAATAGGACAGTTTATTTTGGGGTTTAAGGGGCCCATACACGATCAACCTGATTGTCAACTTAGTTTAAAATATCGCGTGTTGATGACCAAGTTTACTGTCTGCGGGGAAGTTGGTGGTTGAAATTTTGAAACAACTTCCTCACAGACAGTCAACTTGGTTGTCAACACGTAATGTTGTAAAAAAAGTTGACAACCCAGGTTGATTGTGTATGGGCCCCTTTACGTTGATTTTTTAGATTTATCGTAATAAAACAATAAACATACAGGAATGCAATTTTATGGGATTTATAAATTACCTACAAATTAATTATGAATAGAGCATATATTTCAGATTAGGATTGAGGGTGCAAAATAAGCACTAACTATGCCATTGGCGAAGTGTCGATGTCCGATACAAATAAAGGGTGAATTTTTGGCTTTCAAAATGTATGGTCATTTAAGAATTGAAATGGAGTGACAGCTGTGAAATCGTGAGTTTCTGCAAAAAAAAATCAGAATTTCAATGGAAATCGCTTAAAAAATCATATCTCCTGAACGGTGCAAGATATAACGTCCGGGAAGGTCGCTTTAATTCCATTTTTCATGTAGTTTCACCCTAATTTTTTTGCAACACTACCGAAAATTTACCCTGTATAACTGTTTTCCTAATTATAAAAATGTTCAAAATTATTTGATTTCCTGGGACACATGTGTCCCATAGACCTCAAAGGGTGAAGGATCGATTGTATTACAAACATGAATTTCGTACGTATACAAAAAAAATACTTTGGACATGCAATATGGAGGATCTACAACTTATTGGCGGACTGATGAAAATAAATTACACATAATGAATTTAATTCATTTTTCGAGCGACTATAACAGTGGCGCACACAGGAATCGGTCCTGGGGGGGGGGGGTGTTAGAAACACAAAACTGGGTCCATTGTATCGACAGAACGCGCCGTACTGCACCAAAAGACAAAAATCTTGATATTTATTAGTAAAAAAAAAGAAAAAGATTTCTTCTGGAATGTCCGTACGCCGCGTCGTCGCCGCCGCCGTCCGGCCCATACCTTGCCCTAGGATTGCCCGAAAAAATTCATTTTTTTGTACATAGACTCCATTTGGGATCTAGTTCATCCTGACAACTGATCAGCTTGAACAACTAACTCCCTGAGTTTTTATTGGTTTTCAAATGTTTTGAGATCATAGGGGTAGGGGTGTCGATTTTCATGTAAGACCAAGCCGGATATGGCTACATGCATGAATAAAGCTCGGTGCACACGATGCATTTTTCGAAGCAGGGTGAAAAAAAAAAAAAAACAACATAAAATATGATCCCTGGTAGTGACCGGATGGTTTTTTAAAAGAAGGAGATAATCCTCCTTCAAAAAATGCATCGTGGGCATAGGGCTTAAGAAACCCATGTGTAAAATTTGCAGCGTTTTTTGAAATGGAATCAGATTGATTCTAGACTAGACAATCTATAAACTGACCCAGACGCGGAGGTTTCGGCTTGAAGGAAGCGGGCGCTCTGTTCAACTTTATGTTCTACAAACAAAAACTGGGCGTTTTTATGTCAATTTACAGAGTAATTTTTCCCGTAATTTAATTAAATTTGGCATTGTGTATTTTTTCCAGGCTCTGAGGGAGGGGTTAACCCCCCTGGACTATAATGCAGGTAATTAATTTATTATTTTCAATTATAATATCTTAGTTGAAAGTACTCGTACAATCATTTAAAGCCTGGCTCATAAGCAACATTTGAATTCGCTATCCATTTGTACAAATCAGGTAATTTTTGCCGAATAACGTGAAGAGCGCGGAAATTATATATGGAATTGAGAACGCCGTAATTCGGTTCTATGGGTTGATTTTATGATGATTCCTCAGTAGTATTATGTGGATTTGCATGCGCCTGACAACGTGACATACTATATTCACGTCACGAGTACGAAAGAGACTCATAGTGACTTTTCGCGGAAAAGTTGCCCGTCACATAACTCAAGGGCTGACATATTTAGGTCTATAGTACTCAAGGGAGGCAATTGTCACTTTGTCACCGACAAACCGAACAGACAGACTCAAGTGGGTCAGATTTCACTGAAGGAATATATTTCGCAGCCGTAGAGGAAAGGAAAACAAACCAACGAAGCAAAGACAACGTAGAACGTATAGATATTATACTGTAATAATATAATTGTATCTCAAACGTCTATATATGTAGTTTTAGAGGCCAAGTGGCAATGATGAATCAAGATGAAGAAAGAGGACAATGGCTTCGTTGTAAAGGGGCCCATACACGATCAACAAGGTTGTCAACTTAGTTTAAAACATTGCGTGTTGACAACCAAGTTGATTGTCTGTGGGGAAGTTGGAGATTGAAGTTAATGTTGAGGTTCGATCAAAACGTTTTAAAAACTTGTGCGCGAGGCCAGGTGTTGGTAACGTTGTTGACCCGTCTATGGGGAAGATGCAACATCGGTCGCGGTCAGGTTGCTAAGGAGGTTACACTGGTTGGAGGGCAAACGACCCCCCTTCACCAAGTCACCTTGACGACAACAACTGAGCAGTGATGATTGAACCAATTGAACTAGTGAACTTTGTTTGCCTACCAACCAACCTGGCACCCCTGACCGCGACCGATAGTTGTGAACATATTATGTTAGAATTTTCACTTCACAGTTCACAGTGCGTATTATGGCAAGCATTCCACCTCATTGTCTTCTTTGGCTTGATTTTTGGTTTATTATTCATTCTGAATAATACACCTGTTTTCGGTCGGATTTTTTTTTTTTTTTTTTTTTACAACCCACCCTCAAACTTTTTCTGTGTACGTTTTAACATGTCTAGATTCAATTTCTGCAATATCCGTCCGCCGTACCCCGTACGCCGTCCAGGCCATATCTTGCTCTAGGATTGCTCGAACAAATTCGTTCTTTCCCACATAGACTCCATTTGAGATCTAGTTGGTTCTAACATCTCATCAGTTTGATCAAATAACTCCCTGGCTTTGTATGCGCCAAAATGGGGGTTTTCAAAGGTTTTGTTGCCAATTGAGCAATTTACTACCTTCAGGTAGCACATCTTCTGCTCCACTATTGCGTGGTTTGTCTTTTACATCGTCCACTTCCCAAGCACAGGCTTCAGTAACACCAGAACATGTTACCTACAGACATTTCGTGGTACGTGGAGTAATTGATTAATAAGGAATTGACATACATGAGTCATCGAGTTTTTAAATAGAGGTTCTTGTTCATTTTTACAGTAATTATGAATTATTTTTAGTTATTGAATTACGATTTGGAATTTTACTACCTAAACGGAAGTTTTTGAATACGTAAACTGTGTACAACTATTTTGCCATGGTACGACCCCTATCCCATTGAAATATTCGGTATATTTTTTTCTCGTCAACTTTGCAATCGCTGTAGGGTTTCTAGAAGCAGTTGTTTCTAGATCAAATAATTGTTGCGCGTCATTTCTCTACGACGCCCATTGTATTTCACCCGCATTTGTGTTCATTAGAATTCGAATATGTTTTAAGGTAATTTCAGGGATGAAATTTGGAAAAGCAAGATCTAACATTTCTGTAGAACTTCCTGAAGATTGAAATTAGACTTTGAAATCGAACGGATCGAATCGAAATGGACCATCCATGGAAATGGAAAGGATGGTATATATATATATGCGAAGTTTAGGAGAGGGGTGACTGGGAAGGGGTCGAGGAAACCAGCCCGAAACCCCCCCCCCCCTTAACTCATTCATTAAATGTGAATGTGAAAAGTTGGCGCGATCCTGGTATCTATCCTTTGTCCGACTTTTCCTCTTGTTCGACTTTTTTTCACCTTCGTCGCATATTTCACCCAACAAAATTACCGTCAATACATCCACGTGAGTTTCATCATCGAAAGTTAGAGTTTGAGTTACGGGTAACTCCGAGTTTTTTGAAAAAATGTGTTTCACCACTCGGAATTTGGCTTAACCTTCGGGTTACCAGGGTGGTTAACTCCCAGATCTTATTCTCTACTTTTTCTAGGGAATAACTCGTTGACTCGGACATAACCTTGTTTCTGACCAAAAGCATACTTTTTCGGTGAAGCATATTTTTAGTTCTTCCTTGAAAATAACTGTTTAAAAAACCCGTGTAAAAAGAGTGAGAATGGAACATCGTTCATTTGCGTTCGAATTATTAAACGATGATGACGACGATGACATACAAATGATAATTCAGATGCAAAGACGACCAAGGGTATTCAAGAAGAGAATCAGCTACCTAAATTACTATGACGAGATTGATTTCAAAACCCGTTTTCGTGTGTCAAAAGCAACCTTCAGGTCAGTCTTGGAAATGATTGAAGGTGAAATCACTCCACCTTCAGAAAGGTAAGGCATATATTTTCATATTCCAGCCACATTATTTTCGAACATTATTAAGCTTTCGTTTAAGGGGTAGTACTCCGCGTTACGTAAATTATCGCCTCATTTCTGTACCAATCCTGCAACTGTATAATCCACGTAGAGTTTCACCTTGAAAATAGTGCACTCTCTATCGTTGACATATGTAAGAAAGGAAGATCGTACACACGTGCGGAATTTCCTGGAGATTTATTATGAGACCTTTAAATCCAGGACTGGTGAAGAAATACGGCTTGAAATGAACAGAAATAAATTTCAGTGATCATACGGTCCCTCACCCGAAAATTATAACTGTATAAAGCTTTGTTATGAAAAGTCGACCAGATTGAAGTCTTTACTCCTGAGCATGCCCCCCCCCCCCCAATTCGAATTATCTCCTGGAAAAGTTGAAATAATGTCGACAAAATGTCTTCATTTGAGTTCTGAGTGAGGAGGCTCTTCGCATATGAAAAATTTAGACGTAGTACAGTGTATGGAGGATTACTCATTTTTCTAACTTATTTAAAGTCTTGGATACACGGCACTTTGCAGAATAAAATTGCTCATCTGTTTACACTAGCAATAAGTAGTTGAGAAACGTTTGGTAACAACTTTTTAGAGTATTGGAGATTGTAGCTATCACCAGCGGCGCTAGTGTCGTGTGATAATGAAACCGGTACTCCCTACATATGTTAAATGATAACAAGTCTTGTGTTATTTAAAAGTGTTTTTCGTGGTCAACGTCCGTAACATAATGGGAAAAAAGTAGTCAGTTGGCCTAAAGTGACGAGAACAGAAGAACATGGTCTCTGATACACTTATACTCGAACGTCAAGCAAGCCCTCAAGCCTTTCGGCACCACAGCACACAGTTTTCTCTGGATTCACCCTTGAGAGACATCCCACGAGCGCCCTATCATTTCTTCATTGGTACTCGCCAGTTCACCGTTTCGTTTTAGTGCTCAGAGAACGGCACAGGTTCAGCAAAATGGTCGAAAACGTTTTTGAATCGGTGTTTTCGAGTTTTCCTGCTCCAACATATAGCCGACAGTGAAAGTTTCTGTACGGGAGTACTGCGCACCCGCATAACCGTCTTGTTTTCTTGATTCGGTGATGCCAATGGTACAATATCGAGGCCTCCTCGTCACCATCGGATTATTTAGCCGTAGTTCACAGTAAAAAAGTGTCACTGATCAACATTTTTGATACATGAACTTCCTCATTGTATACAACTTTTGTTGTAGTTTGTTGTCAAACGACAACAACAAATCACATGGAGTATCGGACTCAATGTTTCTCTGAAACGTCGCCAGACATCGTATCTCTTAGCTACAATCGCCAATAGTGCCGCTTCTTCTCTCAGGAAATAGATGTGCGAATAGTTTCAGTGTAGTGTTGATTGTTTTGTTGAGTTGTTTGGACGGTTGAGCAGTGTACTGCAAATTTCATTTGATACTCCCTCTTTTGTGATAGTTTGGACAGCCATCAGACTGTACGCCTAAATAATCACGCCTCGTTTTTTCTTCATTTTTTTTTTTATTATTTTCAAAATTCAAATTTCACAAAAACTTTGAACAATATAGTTCTAAATCAAATTAAGCTCCGATCGTGAGAGAGAAGGTCTGAATATGAAACCGTCTGCACTGAAACAAATGTAGTGCCAGACACTTCTTGCACTACACTTCAAAAGTGTTGGTGATACTCTCTTGGGTGTGTTTTATGTTGGGACCCGAGCCCTAAATCGGGCCCGGGCCGACGAAACCGACTCCTTCGGGATGAGATCGCTGTCGGAATTCCCGAACCCGATTAGACGGCTCCCACCGCAACGGGAGCCATAATGAGTGATCTCTTCGCGATGATCTCACCGCTACTTTCTTTTAAACATTTTTTAATACAATTCAGAAAGGAAAAAGAATAGAGAAAGGTCACCCTTCTTCTTGCAATGATCCCATCCCGACGGAGTAGTTTCCGTCGGCCTCGGCCCGATTTCTGGCTGGGGTTCCAACATTAACACCCCAAGAGAGTAATTTAGATGAACTTACAATAAGTTTCACAATTTCATTCCTCGTCTATACAAACCTAAACAAATCATGAGACAGAATTTCAAGTTTACCTCCTGGAATCTCAACAAATCCTAGGAAGTCCACTTTGAATTGACTATAGGTAACATAAACTTTAGACATTTTCATGAGAGTTTATACAGTCAAAGCGAATTTTGTCCAACACTTGACATGTATGTCGAGACATAAGCGTCGCGGGACACTTCTGAGTAAACGCACCTTTAGCAGTAAGCGGTAACCTTCGGTAAGAAGACATGGTTCTGGGGTAAAAACCGCGTGAAAATACGCTTTTGGTTACTAATATCAACCTGTCAGAAACTATGTTTTCATGTTTTCAACTTTAGATTTCCATTAACATCCCGTTTCGTGTGTGGGGGAGTCGTCAACCAATGTTGACAACAAAGTTGACAACCATGTTGATCGTGTATGGCCCCTTTAAAACTCAAAAAACTTCTCAGCACTTGATGAGGTTTTGATTTCAACACATGTGAAATAAGAGGGAAGGATTAATCGCAATAAATCGTGTTATAGTTTCACAACGGACCCAATGTTTTAGTCCCAAAAGCTTGGCGAAAACCTTGTTTTTTCATGATTGGCCATATTTTCCATTGACTTCAATTTTGAACTTGGATTGCAGTGCTTGTAACGTCAAGTATCTTCATTATAGGTGAAAATAATATATTTATCAAAATATTCTTCCTATTGAAGGTGTATGTACTTAATTTTTAAACTTTCCCTTTTAGGTAAACAGAGAATACTCGTAGGAAACTAAAACAAAGTTTTCCTAGCCTAAGTGCTCGGGTTACTCGTTATTTTGAACATTTCTTCCCAATGTAACGAGTAAAAAGTAAACGCATTTTAGTTTTCAAGTGGGAACATTTGGCAACGCTGCCTGCCCTGAGCAAATGCACTGGTGGGAAAGCGTAAGCTTAAGTAACCCTTAAAAACAGTTCCTGAAAGGATCAAATCCAATCCTGAAAAAAGTTCTAATGAGGCCATTGGCCCAGAGTCTTAAAGAAATGTAATAAAGGTTTCCAAGGAAAGAAGCAGACGGGTCGTAAATTTGAAAAATAGGATTTTCCACAAATTGCTTCGTCTTTGGGTTTCGACTCAAATTAAATGTGGTTTGAAGGATACGCCGCCGTTGTTTTTCTCCGGTTTAAACTTACAAACATTGCTGTTAGGATGGACTAATTTAAAAGAGAAAGTTTAAAACACTTAACAAGTCGTAAACTTAATGAAAATGTTAGTAAACGTTGACAGAAGTTTTAGCTATACAGATTAAATGTACAAACCCAACTAACTCTTCCTCAAAAAAGGTAACAGTTCAGGGAAGGCCCCATACAAAATAAATTGAAGGGTTTTCGTCGGTATATAGAGAAATCCCTTCTTAAAAAGCCAGTGCATAAGGAGACGGGTCTGGTAAGTCGTAAAAATCTTAAATCCCAGTAAATTGGTTCTATGAGAGCCGGAGACGAAGCATGCGTTAACTTTCTGGAAATGGTGCTGTAAAAAGAAATGTAGAAGAAAAAGGGTCGGGAGGGAAAGAAGGTTGAGTTAGGGCATGTACCGTTAAGAATTCGCAACCCTTTGCAAACTTTTAGCGTCAGTGTAACGGAGGAAGAAAAAAAAGGGAAGAAACTACAGTAAATACCCTCTCATAAATCAACCCCTCAGAAAAGTTGGCCCACTCTCTCTTTTATTAGGACGCTGGCGAAAAAATAACCTTGAAAAGGGCGTGAAGAGTAGTAACTTTGCAAACATTGTAGCAGTTGTAACAAGTTTACTCGGTTACAAATTCATGTCTGGCCATTGATGACTTGAAAAAATCGATAATGCATTATGACATAGTTACATTATAAGTTGTGCTTGCACTAACAGTGTAAATAGTACAAGTTATTTACAGAAAAAAATTAATTTCATCCCCAATGGGGAACTAGCATGAACGCCCGATTTAGGAGAAAAGTATACTGGTGAATAGGCACATGGACATAAGGATATCAACGGTAGTTGCAGCCCGATTGGTGGGTCTGGTGATTTGTAAACGAATTTCAAAGTTCTTCAGGAGGGGATGAATGGCCCGAAGGGAAATGACGTCAATGTCCAGTTGTGAAGCATTTGAGGGAACTCTAAAAAGTTTGATTTACAAATAACAAGAAAAATTGAACCCCAGAAAACGCGTCTTCCGCCCTCTTCCCTACACCATCCATTTCATTAACTGCCCTTTGACGTAATCAAACCCCCACTCAAAATTTTCAAAAATTCGCTTTAAAAAACCCCTTGATTGATTTCAATGTTTAATATGAGCAATTGTCTTGTTGAACAGCACTCTTCAAGAAACACCAGAGCTTGAAAAATGTGCAAGTTCCTCATTGAATACTAAACCGGCAAAGCACCGCGCACCTATTTTGCATTTATTGAGCGAAATGTTTGCGGAAGGCTTGGAAAGAGCAAGAAGGCGTGAGAGCAATAACGGTGTGCGGCTCCATCTGCTCCTCCCCGTTTTCTTCTACCTGAACACAGTTAACATTTTACCAGCGCACACAGTGCCCTATCCATTTTCGTCATTCCGGAGAGGCATGTGTTCGACAATCCTTTTGTGTTCTTCCGTATTTGCAACCCTTTTAATATATATATATTTTTAAAGGTGGGCGTGCTGCATCGATACCAATTTCTATGATTCCAGAAAACAGCTATATGTATAGACCAAAACGTCAATTAAAGATGAGAACATTTAGGAGCAGAGTAGGATAAAAACATGGAAGGGTTGAGGGGAATCAGTTAATCACAACCATCTTGAGAAGGCCAGAAGAAAAAATGGAGTACGTTAGGCAATGATACGCACAACACATTATTCCCTGGTCGCATGAATCGATCGCAACACAAACAATACGTTCAAAATAATAATTCACGCATTTTCTCATGAAATTTGAAACGCAGTCCTCTACCTCGGACAATAACCTTTTTCTTCCTTCACAATTAAAGCCAGTCAAACTTTTTCCCACAGATGACCTACATACTGTTTGCCTGAAAAACCTAGCTCTTAACAATTTCAGCCGTCATCTTTTTGCAAAACCTATACATATACCCTTTTTCCCCTTTCCACTATTCCCGTTATGGCATTGGTTCTAAAAGAGTTGCTGCTGTGTGAAAAGGAAGGAAGGAGGGAAATATTCATAATAAAGGTCGGTCAAGAAGTTGGTGGAAGGTTGGAGTGAGTGAAGATTAGAGATGTTTCCACCTGCCCACCTCCACTTCTCCTTGTGACATTTTCTTTGAGGTGGGTGTTCATATTGTCAAGGTGTTTTGGAAGCGGCCACACAAATGAGTTAACTTGCTCAAGTGACTATAAAATTCATTTAATAACTGATGGGTGATTGGGTGAAAGTGGGGGGGAACATTGGATTGGTGACAATTCGACAATATAGAAAAGCAAGCTCGAACAGGGCAACCTACTTAATTAGTGTTGCTTTTGAATTCTTTTTGAAAAATGCAACGAACGAACGAAAATCCACGAAGAGTGGTCATGGCAGATGTGTGACGTGGATGTGAAAGGGGTTGTCTGAGTCAGTGTCAACAAAGCTGAGACTGTAGTTATTCGTGCACGAATCAACTGACCAATAAGTAAATCCTATTAAAAGTTTCCCCAAGTTCCATCGTGTGAGTCAGCCATGATTAATTGATGGGTTTGAAATCCGTTCCACAAGCCCCTTACACTTCCTTGATTGAAGGAAATGCAGGGGAAAGGCGGGACAAAAAGCGTGGAAATAAGGAGAGAAGAAAACCCTTAAACGAGGAAGAGGGCTCACACGACAAAAAATGTAAATAATTCCAGAATTTCTATAGTGCACATTGTAATTGCCTCGCAAGATCTAAAAAAGAAAGAGTAACTTCTCAATCAGCACGACACTGAAACTCAAAAACCGTGAGAAAATTAAAACAATATTTTTAACTGAAGCATACGAATACAATCCCCTCCACACGCTACGCGCTCTAGAGGGGCTATATTCAAACTTGTGGGCAGCTCAGGTCAAATATTCGTATAAGATAAACTTTCGTGTTTCTTCTGAAACATCGAAGCGAAATTCTCATAACGAGAACTTTATAATTGGAGAACTGATTTTTCTTTGACAAGTCAAAGAATTGACAGGCTGCTATAATTGCGGAGTTGTTCCAGGCACGACATTTTGACCATTTTTGATTGTTATCTACCACACTACAGGCAGAGAAAAAGGTGACAAAAAAGTGGGATAAGTTGACATCCTAAGCATGTGCCATTTCTAGATGTATATCGCGCCAACGCTAAACTAAAAGATTGTATCAGCAAGAGCTTAATTTGGCACAATTCTCAAGCATAGTATGAATCTATAGAACTTTTCTCACATACTGGGTGCTACTCGGTCGCTTTTTGCTTGAGCCACTCGGCGAACAGACGGAAGGGGTGAGAAAAAAGATGAAAACCTCAACAAAAATAGTACGTGAGGTTCTTCTCATTCTCCGAAGCTTATTGAAACTTCCAGAAAAAGAAGAAAGAATATAGTGTGGTCAATAAGATATAACACCTTCCCTAACAAGCCCTAGACTAACGGGCTCCTGGTTTCCAGTTTCACTGCAATAGTTTTGCCCATTCATTCAAGAATTTCCTATTTTTCGTACAATTCTTAAGCTTCTAAAGCAATTCACCACAAAAAGAGGTTGCTACCCTTCCTTTCAAAAAAATGCTTGTTTGTCGCTTGGGAAAGTTTGAAGGAGTGAAATTTCCACAGTAATCCAATGACATCGCAGGCAAAGGGACGTCCTGTAAAATTTTCTTTTAAAAAGGGATTACGCCACATCCCCTCATTAAAAAAAATATGCCAAGGAGATCAAGGAACGTTATATAGGACGTTTCTTCGAACGCTGTACGCATATAGTATATTTTCAAAAATCTACAAAAACGTCCAGACTCTTTCTTCATAGTCTTTTGCTTGGCCGAGTCACTACCCCGGGCGATACAATGTGCATGGGAAAAGTGTGAATGAGAAGGGCACTGGCTAACATTAGTCATATTATAGTACATAGCGGCCGTATCACGCATCACCGGGCAAAGGGGTTGACCGCCTTGTAAGCAAGCCTTTCTTGCAATGAAAAGTTATACCGCTTCACCTGGGGCCGAAGACATGGAGACGTCTGAGCATAGAACCAAAATCCATATACCTAACACTTCCTTTTTCATTTTTAAAACCCGAATTTTTGTCCAAACCATGCTCAGGCCCACCAATCTGTCCGAATAGGAGAGCGCCGATTCAGCCGTTGGCTCATCTAGACGTTCGTTTGTGAGTGGCGGTAGGGGTGAGGTCAATTCCCTCTCGTATTTTTCTCTCACAAAAAATCAAAAGAATGAATACTCCTTACCTACGTGAAAATACTCTCGATGACACAAGTATTGGATGATATTTTCCTCGCAGAATTCTAGGAGGAAATTATTGAACAGTAAGCCGTGTTCATTTTTTAAATATGAATGTGAATTTCGGAGCGACCCCGGCTCCCTGATGATCACAAAATGATCCCTACCTCACCCCGGGGGTGAAATGCTCCGAAATGCGTACCTACATTCATAAAAAATAAATAAATATTAACACGGCTGACTGACTGTTCAATAATTTTCTCCTAGAATTCTGCTACGTAAAAATTATCACGCATTTTCAAGGGGTGCCAAGCAGACTATACTAAACGATAACTTTTGGGTGATCTAATGCGTAAGGAGGGGGGAGAGGTCCTTCGTGGTCCTTCGTAGCCACTCGTTGTGCGTTGATGATAAATCGCTTGGAACATATTTTCTTCCGAAATACGAAAATAATTAAAACCCCGCCGGCCGCCCCCAAATTCTCAAACGAACGTTAAGATGAACGAAGATGACGGCGCTTCCCTTCCCTATTTGGCCGAATTGGCGGGTCGTGCGGTCACCCGTTTGTCAGGAGCAGGATCTCTGGGAATGCAGCGAGGAATTCCGAAGAAAAATTCGAAAGTGCACTATTCGATGGTTGAGAAACTGAAAATATTCCACCAAGTCGTGGCTGCTCGGCCGAGGAACTTACAATAGACTCTCAGAAATGTGTTTTCTATCTACGGCATCTTTTTCACGACAATCAAGTATTCTATTCACTACAAGGCTTCATATCCAAAACAGCGGTTTTTTCATGTTGGAAAACGGTCCATTTCACTTTTGAACGTGATTAGCAGATAAGTCACTGAATGAACTAATTTTATGGTCAAAAGCCACTGAATTGCAACATTGGAGCACGCTGCAAAATTGCTGTATCGGAGATGGAAATCCGAAAAATTTCAAGTTTTGGATTTGAATATATCAGCGAAATAGGACGTTTCTGTTCTTTAGTTTCAACAAGGTAGCGAGTTTCAGGGCAATTTTTTTTATTTGCATTTTGGGAGTCGAGCCCATCAGTCTATCCGGTCCCGAGAGCTCCCACAAAGCTTGATGAATAGCCGCAAAATTACTCATTCGGAGCTAATTTATAAACGTTCCTTGACATTAAGGAACCCTTGAAATTCATTAAAACAGAATGTTTTTATTGTGATCAAATCTTGGCCCGTTATAAAACTCAAAAGATTGCTCAGCACTTGATGAGGTTTTGTTCAACACCTGTCAAATAAGAGAAAAGGATTAGTAGCAATCTGTTCACAATATTAATCGTGCTATAGTTTTACAACGAGCCCACTGTTCTCAACGGTTCATTGACTCAAGGAAACTTAAAGGAACGTTCATAAATACGGGCCTAGGTATCTGCGTAAGTTTCTGGTCTGAATATTATAAAAAGTTGCGAGTATAATTTCGGGTTTTTTTTTTTTTTTTTTTTTTTCAGTGACGAAAAAGTTGTGTCTAGCTGGCCCCAACAACGCCCAAAGTCTGACGAATAGCCGCAAAATTGCAGCATTTTTGAGCTAAATATCCACAAAATTGGAAGTTTCCTGGCTGAATATTATTTGTGAAATAGCAAGTTTCAGGTCTTTGATGAAAAGAAATTGCCATTTTCTGGTCTATATTTTCGTGAAATATCAAGTTTCCGGGCCCTTTTTTTAGTGGGCGCGGTCCCTGGGCGACTGCGCCCATAGCCCCTGTTTCCTGGCTCAACAATCGCGAAATTGACAGTTTCGGGTGTTAATTTATGCGAAATTGCAAGTTTAGGGTCTTACGACCTGTTCACACTATGCTATATTGCATGCTGCTTTTTAAAAAACATATGTTCCTTGGTAGCGACCGGATGTTTTTGAAAAACCAGCATGCAACATAGCTTCAAACATTGCATCGTGTGAACAGGGCTTTAATTTAAGAAACATTTCAAGTTTCGGGGGTTTTTTGTGGCGGCGAAACCCATGGTAGCCGACCCCAAAAGTGGCCAAAGCCTGACGAATACCTAGGAAATTGTTGTCTTTCCGCGGCATTGCAGCTGGCGGGTCTTTGTTTCTTCACTATTCCTGCGAATATTCAAATTTCGCAATCGCAAATTTATCCGGATAATTTTTTTAGCAGCTGCTGGCTGCGAGAGCACCCAAGGCTGGATGAATAGCCGCTATGTTACATCATTCGGAGCCGGAGCTAAATATCAGTGAATTCGCAAGTTTCGGGCTAAATATCTGCGAATTTTCAAATGGTTTTGCGGGCTCAGATATAGTGTGATCTACTGCACGCTTTTCTTGTTGCAATTTGTATGCTAAAGAAACCCTAATGATTTTCACAAAGTTGTCGAGTATTTGGCGGTCAATAAACTATGTTTTCATATTTATTAAATTCCATTCCGAAATTTCAGAGAGTAAAGCCCTGTTCACACGATGCAATGTTTGAAGCTATATTGCACGCTGGTTTTTTAAAAACATATTTATGTTCCTTGGCAGTGACCGGATGTTTTTAAAAAACCAGCATGCAATATAGCTTCAAACATTGCATCGTGTGAACGGGGCTTAAGTTCTAAAATCGCTCACCTATCCTTAACCTGCACTACCTAACTTCCTTAAACCTCAGTACTTCAAAACGCATCGATTCGTGAGGATTGGATGGCATGAGCAGGAAAAACAAATCAGCCCCTAATTGGTAAGAGTGCTCTCAAACTTATTTAGCTAATTGTAGCAGGTTGTAATAACTGCAACCTGAAGGGTTGCCCAAAAATTGGATTATAAGCCCAGCGTAAATAAATACCGGAACAATTGAAATGAATGTTGTCCAACTCTCTGTTACTGCTAATTGGATTAAGTTCTAAATGAATTCAAGTTCAATAGAAAGCATTAGAACAAGAGATCGTACTGAAATGGGAATGGGTATATGAGAGAAAAATAATATTTTCACATAAATCGGTTTAGAAAGTAAACACTGCTTTTTACGCCATTTTAATTATGATCTTCCTGGGAAACGTCAACTTAGTACCTGATGAATTAACGGCATGAGTAATTGAGAAGGTACACAAAACGAATGGATCCAGCGAAACTTATCTGTAAACCCTTCCCCAATCCCCACTATCATTTTCTTTCTCTTAATGATGGTTGTTTTTACAGGTCACAGTCTCGAAGCACATGGTGCGACACGGTGATCAAAAGTTTTATTGGATTGGAATTTTACGGTCCCGGTATAATTTGCGGGTTTCCGGTAGACGATAGCAAACGCGCTAAAAAGAATAGCGGAGAACATTCGATTCATTAAAGAAAAGGTTCGCAGATGACGGGGCCTCTAATAAGGTACAACCTTTAAGGGCGCTCTCTTCATTGAATAGATAGTGCCTTTCAAAATATCTTTCACGTTAGTCTTGGAAAGGAAACCCACTTGTTTTCAATATTTTGATTTAATGCACTGGCCGAAAAGCCAAAAATACGTACGGCTAATCTCATTAATCTAAACATGTACCTATGGATTCCGGCAGACCGACGGCATGCCGTAACCACTTTTGTTCAACCTTTCTGAGGTTGCGTATCAGAATATATGAAGTCAGCTCGGACTCGAACTCGATTTTTTCACGAATACCTTTTCCTACTGGAATATGGATGTTATGAAATTAATTTATGGGCTACGAACTTAGTTAATTACCCACGACCCGCACCCCCGTCCCCACCACGAGCAGGGCCCTTGTTCCTCAACTACGTCCCGGTTTCCTTCAGGGATTTATCATGATAAAAGCCAAAAGTCACCTTTGCTCTCAGATATCCAGTTAACTTGGCTTTTCCTGATGCACTAAACCACGTTTTATAACCAAACCTATCAATCAGGTTCGGAGAGCTATACCTTCAGTTTTCTGCTTTAATAGGCAGGCACAGGGGGCAAAATTATCACATTTGGCCAGGAACAAACAGATGAAAGGGGAGTATAGGATGCAGGATATATTGTCAAACTTGTGATATCAGACCGCGGGGATCGGGTTTTTTGTTTTTTTAAAAAATGCATTAATTTGCCTCAGTTAATAATAATTTCTGATAGTTTAATTAGCTGGGGGGTGATTCTGTAACTTGCAAAATTTACGTGTCGTAAAATGGAAGAAGGGCGAGGGGAGGTACCTCGTTGCCATGGTTTTTACGATACCTAGTGAATTAAACTGTGGAATTTTCACGCTAGAGGGGTTCCGTTGCAAAACTCGGGGCTCGTGTTTAAGCACTGAAGTGTAGAATTAAGCGCTTACTGGAGTTTTGCAACGGTGCTTTGTATCGCGATGGGACGTGTTTAAGCACTTACTCAGCGCTGAGTTAGATTGACAGTTTTGCAACGGTAAAAGATTAAGTACTAATGAAGCGCTGAAGAAGTCTGGAGTTTTGCAACGCGGCCAATTTGTGGTCTCGAAGAAAAAATAATAAATTCTTGACAAATGCGTGGAAAAACCAAGGCAACGGGGTACATCCTCTCCCCCTCCTTCCCAGTTACGACGCGTAAATTTTGCGAGATACAGAATCACCCCCCTGATTAAGGGTTAGGTCGACAATGTCCGTTTAAACGTTGCTAAGGGTTTAAATGATTTTGTATTCAAAATACTAAATTCTGATTGGGGTGTAAGCTCTTAAGCTCAGCTTTGTGTTTAACGGAACTTTAAACCCATAGTGGGCGAACCGGGCCTGATTGTGCTAAAACTACAATGTATTCACTAGAAATTAGAAATTCAATTCTTGATGGCTAATCCAATACAGCTCTGAGGCTTGTGCAGTTTTTGGTTACTACATTAGTCAATGTCGGCGGTGAAGAAGGCCAGTTTCCGTGGCAGATCGCCAGGGTTTTGAGAAAAATTTACTGTTTCCATTGAAAATCGGTCTGTTCAGTGGTGGAAAGCCAGATTCTATATGTATAGAGAAAAATTGCTTGATGTTTTTCTGAATCATGGGACGTCGATACACTCATGTCAGATTTAGGGTGGCCAAGAGGGAGTTGACTTGAAAAATTTAACATCCCCGATTTGCACGACTTTGAGCCGCTTTTGAGACTATATAAAATAGCTAATCTCAATCGGAAATGGCTGATCCTGACAGGAAATAGTGTGCAATTTCCGAATTCATTGCCAAAAATTGCAAAAATTTAAATTGAAAGCGAGTTTCTCGCATTTGTTTAAAAAAAAGTTATGTAAGCCTAAAAAAATGTTGGAAAAATCATATCTGGAAGGGTTTTGATTTTCTGACTATGGTGTACGGGGTGATTTCGATTGCAAATGAGGTCCATTATCACCCCCTTTTTTGTGTGTCACACTTATCCCCTTCCACCCTGTATTTTCACTCAAGTTTGTAGTCAGGCTGAACGAATACTCAAGATTTAACGCGGGCGCTAAACGCTCAAAGAGTTACAGAATTGGGGCACTGTTTATAAGCGCTTTTGAGGAGGCTAATAAATTTTAAAGAGATCAATGAATATGGACCTTTATTTTTAAGTTGATTTTTTTTTGTTCCGTATGATTTGAGCCCTTCTGAGCCGATCATTCTCATTACACCGTGGCTCTATTATAATATTATTCTTCCTCCTTTCATAAACCATAATCTTCCGGGTTATTATATGAAACCAGAAGGCTTCCTTTTTTTATACTTATTAAATAGGAGAGAAAAACGTTATGGGCGTAGGAGGAAGATGTTGCGGTACCTGACGCGGACGCGGATGGATCTTTTGCCACCCCTTCGCTTATAGAAGAGGCTTCCCGTTATAGAAGGAAACGGATGAATCCATCTGTATAGGATAGATATTAGTATAGAAGAGGCGAGCAGCTGCCTCGTGATTCTATCTGGGTCACAAGGGGTGCAAACACAGGTGCTTCAAGGGGCACACTTCTGGGTTTTGATTTGAGTTCGATAGATTTTTTTTTTCTCGCTGTGGCACAGCCTCTCTCACCTTTTGACAGGATCCATGAATAAAAGGACCATATTACACCGCGGCCTATAATCTAAGACACTTATTACACATAATAGTAACCCCACTTCGACAAAACCCTGTTCAAAAATCGAAAATACCAAGGAAAAAATAACTTATGAACCTTGATAATTTATGTAGGAGGCTGGAGAGATGAAGTTCTTGTACTTTATTGACAAAAACTTGTTTTTTTATTTTTGCAACGTCCTCACAGGCTGTCTTCAAAAAGACGTTAGGTTCCTTTGAAAAAAACAAAAAAACGCAGGATTTGGTCAACAATAAAAGTATTCCAAATTGTGTATTCCTCGTTTTATGATACGAAGTCAAAACTTCGCGAAAATCAATAATTTGTATCCAAAGTCCTGACCCTAACTATAGACCGGCGCCATCTATATAAAGGCAGACTTCAAATTGAAGTTGACATTTAGTTGCAAAAAGAAAGAACCAGAGGTGGGCGAGGGGTGACGTACGTGAGCGAGTATGTGAAAAAGGGGGAAGATAACCCTTTTTCCACACTCGTCCACTCATAGATATTTGAAAAGGGAGGAATTGTAGCAATTTATGAAATCAATAGAGCGCAATAATGGTTGCAGCCGGAAGGATACAATGACCATCTGCGGTCGTCCTATTTTAAAGGGCACCGTCATTGGCCAATTGGCTAGCGACAAAAGAAAGAAGAATAGCGTGAGAGGTGGCGGTCGAGGTACGGCATGGCGTTGGCGTTCCTCCACAGTTTGAGAACGAGGCACCATTTTTGATAATTATGCCGAAATCTCAAAGCCCTTTTAAATTACTTGTAATGTATGTACCTATATATATATATACACGAATAAGAATTAGAGCAAACTTCCAGCCACAAACGTTTGCAAATTATTCGTGTGAAAAAAGAAGAATAAGAAGAAGATGAAAAAAATTTATATATGTTCCAATAATAGTCCAGACAAGACCTATATGCCCTACCCAGGAACCTTTGTGTCTTGGTCTTTGTGTGCTATAGTCGCGTTTGGAGGGCCGAGCAAGCCAATTTCCACCTTTTCAACCAGGTATTGTCATTTTTTAACCAGCGAGGGGAGGGGGTCCATGAGGTTCTCCAAATATTCCACGTGCTTTAGGAATTCTATATGTCTAGTCAAATTAGGACTGCCACATCGTACGACCTGCGGACAATTTCTTGTGCCCAGAATGACCTCATTATAGTTTTCAACAATTTTCCTTCATTCATTGTAACATCTAAATAAGAGCTCCTCCCGACTTTATAATACGCCCGCACAATAGCGAATTGCGGGGAGTTGCAATTCCTTTCCGTTTGCTAGCGACGTATTCTTCCAGGAGGAAAACCACGACGATGTTGTAAATTGTCCACAAAAACTTATTGCCAAGCTGTGTGGGGTTCCTAAGTAGTGCAGTATGCTTAACGAGTAGCCAAACGAATGCGAAGCGGGAAATTCTCTATTTCATCAGTTTCCTTCAAAAACTGGAATAATTTTGTAGAGTAAAGTAATCTTCAGAACTCGAAAATGATTCGAACATCAGCGATGAAGGCAAGTCCTCGAACCAGAAGGGGTAAAGCTGGTGTGGCGGAGAGGAAGGAAAGAGAGGCACGGGACCTTATACACACATATATACTTCTGGTGCTTACAAAAACGAAGGGGTTGTACTGCACGTGGCCGTCACACGACCCAACCTCCGAATGAAATGAACGAAAGCGACCTACTTCAATGTTGAACAGAGAAGAAAGCTTTTTCTGTTGAGACTTGGATAAATAAAAATCAAAGAAATTTCGACAGCTTTTCAAAACAAGAAATCGGTCGTGAATAAGTTATTGCTGTTATTTCAAAGGGGAAAAATGTCCGTGGAACCCAACAAAAATAGCCAAAATTTTATTTTTCCTGGCCTTAGCTCTTTTACAAGCTAGCGTAAAAGTCGTAGCGTCATTCTCTCACAACTTAATTACTAAAAAAAAGTGTTTCACATCTTAAAAACGTTGGCCTTTCTCAATACTCAGTCTCAGACGGAAGAATATAAGTACCTAGATTGAAATGGCACTGTGACGTGAAAAAGCGGTTCATCAGTTGACGATCGAAAACAGAACGTTTCATTTATATGCAAATAGTCAAACTGTTATAGCCGGGGGCAAACGAAAACATTTAGTTTCGCTCCGACTTACAAGAAATGCGGTACCAATTGAAAGAATAAAGGCCCATAACTAAGTAGTTCCTCAAGCCTTCCTCAACCTCAAAGCTCCCTCAGAAACTGGAAAAATTATAAATTATGTACTTGATTCATCAGTTTGTGGGGGGACGTTGAAGTTCGAGGAACGCCTTCAGCTTACTTATATTTTTCACTAGCTCTATGTTCGCGTTCTGTGAAGTCTATGCAACCAAACGTTCCCTCGAAAAATGAAGCATATTTTGATAGGTTGCATTGACTCCACAGACGCAAAGCAATATAGGGCTTTATACCCGTATTTTTTACCATTCATTGAGCTCAAGGGGTCCTTAAAATTATTAAAAAAGATTTTATAGTAGTCAAACTGTTCCCAACGCTTCCACACTCAAGGAACGTATACGGGGTCTTATTCATGAGTATTCGCGCCACTGAGGCCCAAAGTAGTAGAATTTTGCGATTTTCAGAAATCTTGTCACCTTCCAATGTTGTCTAGAAATTCAGACGGGTAAGATCATGGTTCATAAGCTATTTGACTCAACAACGAAAAGTCGGGCTAAATTACGAAATTTTGTGATCTTAAACACGTTTTTATTTAACACGTTGTCTCTTTTTACCCTCTATCCCGTCTAGTACAGTCATTTGATAGTTTTACCTGGAAAATTGGCTGGGAGTTTTGAAAATTGACGATCGACCCCTCCCCCCCCCTCGATTGGCCTCGAATTTTTCAAGGTGCTCTTGCCGAATATCAAATTTTCCATCTCGTACCTTTGCCGCTCGAGCGCCACACAGTGTTCTTCAACTTGCGTGTTTTTTTTTTAAATACCTATTTCCACACCGTCATGAGGCAGAGTAAACGGAACGTTTTTTTATTGTGGTATCTCTGTAGAAGTAGAACATCAAAAGATGTAT
Source organism: Corythucha ciliata (assembly GCA_038030265.1). Taxonomy (NCBI): domain Eukaryota; kingdom Metazoa; phylum Arthropoda; class Insecta; order Hemiptera; family Tingidae; genus Corythucha; species Corythucha ciliata. Next base: position 27,924,625 of record CM075942.1, on the reverse strand, counting down.
CGTCTTAATTAACCAAATGGGGCTTCACCCGTTTGTTTATTGTTTTTTATCCCACCTGCTTTTTTGAACTTGATATAAATAGTTGTGTTAAAATAAAACTAAAAAGCCCGTTTCTTTATTTTTTCACTCTAAAACTTAATAGGTTATGGGTTCAGCGTTTCCCGCGTGAAAATAAAGTTTTAGGAAAATAGGAACATTGTCGGAGATTTTCGAGATGGACCTAAAAGTCAATATCGGACTACTGGAAGGCAAGAGCAATTGGGCTACCTGGAAGTACAAGGTTTTGATTCTTTTGAGGAGCATTCCCGGAGGCGAAGATGTGGTCAAAGGTACACTTTTGAAGCCTACGAAGCCTAACGCAAGTAGCGAAAATGAGGTAAGAGACTACGAAATTAAGTTAAACCCCTACCAAAACGCCGATACGAAAGCCCTTCTAGTTTTAACAACTAATATGACTGAAGAGACACTCACTAAAGTGATGCGTTTCGACAATTCGAGAGATGTTTGGAATGAGCTCCATAGACTTTATGACGGAGTTACTGAAGACAAAACGTTCAATTTATTTATGCAATTTTTCACGTACAAATACGACTCCGACGATGACATGACAAATCACCTCTCAAAATTGATGAATATTTGGAACAGTCTTAATATAGAAATTTGTTGTCCGGAACGTCCAGACATACTTCCAGAAATTCTATTAATTTGCAAAATTCTCGATACACTACCCCCAGAGTATTTTTCGTTTAGATCAAGTTGGCAGTTAATGCAGAAGTCAGAACGTTCAATCGAAAACCTGACTAGTCAGCTTTGTGCTCACGAGAGAGTTTTGAAGGGAGCGTGTGCTGAGTCAAAAGACGAACAGGACTTGTTGTCGTTGTCTAAAGTTAAGACGAAAAGTAAAATAAGCTGCTATTATTGTAAAAAGGAAGGACACATTGTGAAAAATTGTTTGAAGTGGAAAAAAGACGGTTGTCCACCAAAACAAGTGAACGAGAGGGACAATGAATTGTCTAACATGACATTAATGGTAGCTGACGTTTTTTCAGCTGAAAGTGACCGTACAAACTGGTACGTCGACAATGGGGCAACAAACCATATTTGTAACAATGAAAAAATATTCAAGTCAATAAAATCTTTTACTAGTCCCCGTAAAGTTACCACCGCAGACGGGAAAACAGCGAATGCTAAGGGCTATGGTGACATAGAACTTTCGATTTCGAAAAGTAACTCTATTTCTAAAGTTACTCTATCGAACGTGTGGTTGGTGCCAAGCATGCACAAGAACCTTTTCTCAGTTCTGTCGGCACATGTCAAACACACCAAGAGTAAGTTCATGTCAACAGCAGAAAGGTGCATTTTTTAAGTCAATGGGAAGACGATTCTGACGGGAAGGCGAATTCGTCACAATGGCCTTTATCAGTTAGACGTTAAAAATAACTACAGGCACACAACTGTTTCTTCAATTAATGCAGTTACCGATGAGAACCTATTGCTTCAGTTGTATCACGAACGTTTAGCCCATCAGGACAAACGACATACAAGAAGAGTTATCGAACGGGAGCTTGGGGTTAAATTAAGCGCTAATTCTGAGCTAAGCGAGGGCTGTGTGTACGGAAAAGCGCACAAATTGAAGTTCGGTACCAGGCAAAGGGCGACTTCTCCTGGGGAAATAATTCATGCCGATGTCTGTGACCCGTTTACGAAGTCTTTTTCTGCTTATCGTTATTTTGTTCTTTTTAAAGATGACTTCACTAGATTTAAATTCATTTATTTCATAAAAGAGAAGTCAGAAGTACACGAAAAGTTTCTTCGGGTACTCAAAGAAGCCGATAGAGCAGGTCACCGGGTCCGAGCTCTGATGTCAGACAACGGAGGTGAATTCGATAATTTAAAAATGAAAAAGACTCTGGATGAACATGGCATCGAGCAACTTTTAACGATGCCGTACTGCAGTGAGATGAATGGTTTTATCGAAAGGGAAAATCGTACAGTTGTCGAAGCAGCAAGAGCCATGTTACATTCTCACGGCCAATTACCGCAGGCATTGTGGGCAGAATTGACAAATGCAGCGGTTTACGTGTTGAATAGAACAGGAAGCTCAGGTTCAAAAGATGAGTCACCATTCGAACTCTGGCTGGGGAAAAGACCAAGCATCAAACATTTAAGGATCGTCGGAAGCGAATGCTTCGTCCATATCCCGAGACAAAAGAGGTTGTACATTATGAATGTGGTGTCAGCTCGGACTCGATTTTTTTCACGAACACCACACTTCCATTCCCGTAGGGAACATGGAAGTAAAAGGAAAAAGTTTGATAAAAAAACCGTGAAGGGAATCTTTGTCGGATATGACTTCGGAGGATGCAGAATTTGGACTCATAGGAGAAAGATAATCAGGTCTAGGGATGTTATATTCAACGAAAAGCCATTAATCACACAGACCGTAATATCCATCCCAACAGACGAAAATCACGACAAAGAAATTTCACATGGAAAAGAAATAGAAGAAAATAAAATTGAGAAGAAAAGTGACGAAGAAGAAAACTGTCAAGAAATAATAGACGATGATGAGAATGAAGACTTTCATGGGTTCTCGGACGAGGAATTTGAAGAAGAAAACCAGACCGTGAAACTTCGAGATCGAAGCCGTATTCAACCTCCAGACAGATATGGTTACGTCAATCTCTTGGCAACTGAAACTCAAATTCCAGAAACCTATGAAGAAGCGATTCGTTCTGAAGAGGCAAAGAAATGGAGACAAGCGATGTCAGACGAAATCAGGTCTCTTAATGAGAACGAAACTTGGGAGCTCGTTAAACTACCTACAAATAAGAAAACCTTGTCTTGCAAGTGGATTTTCAAAGCCAAGAGAATCCAGATGGCACAGTTGAAAGATACAAGGCTAGGCTAGTTATGAAGGTTTTTCACAAAAGAAAGGAGTTGATTACCACGAAACATTAGTCCTGTTACGAAAATGAGCACCATCCGAACCATTCTAAGTGTCACAGCAAAGAAAAATATTATTCTTACCCACTTTGACGTTTCTACAGCGTTTCTTTACGGAAAGCTTGACGAGGGCGAAGAAGTTTTTATAGAACAACCGGAAGGATTCGATGATGGGTCAAGAAGAGTATGCAGGCTTAAGAGAATCTTATATGGCCTGAAACAAGCTGCTAGATGTTGGCACAAGCGAATTACTCAAGTTTTCGAAAAACTGGGATTTAAAAAGAGCTCTGCAGATCCCTGTGTTTTCATAAAAATGGTGGACAACGATCAAATAGTTGTTGCTCTTTATATAGACGACGGTCTTGTAGCTTCGACTAGCCAAACTCTCCTAGATGATTTTTTGAGAGCGATGCAGGCGGAGTTCAAGATAACTTTCAAACCATTGAATTACTTTCTCGGACTAGAAATTCAGCAGGATTCAGATGGTATCATAAAAATTCATCAAAAGAATTACACTAGGCGTCTACTAGAGAGGTTTGGCATGGCCTCATGCAAACCGATTTTAACTCCAATAATCAGTGGACAAGAAACTACTGAACTAGGGAGAGAAAAAACCACGAATTTTCCTTTCCGCCAAGCCGTCGGTGGGCTTATGTACTTAATGGTTTCAACCAGACCAGATATAGCCTACGCGGTTGGCGTGATGTCTCGGAAGTTAGAAAATCCAACATCGGAAGACATTATAAAATTAAAACGAATTTTCAGGTATCTCAAAGGTACTGAAGACGCCGGAATTGTATTCAGACCAGGAGATTCTTCTCTCGAAGGATTCAGTGACGGAGATCTCGCTGGAGATGTCGAGACAGGACGTTCAACCACAGGAGTTCTGTGCATTCATGCAAGTGGACCTATATCATGAATGAGCCAGAGACAATCAAAAGTGTTGCTCTTTTAACTACAGAAGCCGAGCTCGTAGCTGCAAGTGAGGCTGCTCGAGAAGTCGTTTGGGCAAGCAGACTCATAGAAGAATTGGAACAGAATCGAAAGACTCCAACAATTTTTATCGACAACGAAGCTGCTCTCAAACTGTCTAAAAATCCAGAGTTTCACAAGCGAAAAAAAAACATATAAGAATTAGACATTTCTATGTGAGAGAGCTGGTTCAAGAAGGAATTTTAGACGTGAAACCTATCAGCTCAAGTCTCCAACTCGCTGACGTTCTAACGAAGCCATTAACAAAGCCTAGGTTGATGGCCTTGTCAAGCAAAATCGGAATGACGAACATCTCTTCGATGAGGGAGAGTGTTGAAGTAGAACATCAAAAGATGTATCGTCTTAATTAACCAAATGGGGCTTCACCCGTTTGTTTATTGTTTTTCATCCCACCAGGGGCCTTATTCTCTAACGAAATAGAAACGTTGCTTTCGAAGAAACATTGAAATCTCATTCATGAAATCAAGAAAACTGAACGGAAACATATGATTTTTGAAAAAAACAATGATGAAAAAAGTTAGTGAATCAGGCCCCTGCTTTTTTGAACTTGATATAGTTGTGTTAAAATAAAACTAAAAAGCCCGTTTCTTTATTTTTTCACTCTAAAACTTAATAATCTCAGTAGAACTAATCTAAAGGAATCTACAATGTCAAAATTCCTCCCTTTTCATACCTTCAAATAGCTCATCTGTTAATCCTCCATAGAAGCACAGCAAACGTTTCCCAGACAGCAACGTTACGGTGATTTTTTTCGGAAGGCACTCATGACGCAAACATGCTACCTGGCGTGTTTTTTTGAAGTGACCTTAAAACTTCAAAAATCGTGTCCTTCTTAACTCGAAAATTAAGCCACTTGACGGGTTTTGGTTCTTTAAAAAAGCAACCTGCCGGTTGGGATCTTTCGAAGTCCAAGTATCGTGGATTTGGCACTCACAGAACCCCAGTTCGCAGTTTTGACTTATTCAAGAACCATAAAAAAAACAATGAGGAAGTAACAAATTGTTCAAAATCATGCTGTCGTGATAGCTTGGGTACCAAAACTCATGAAAACACGATCCGTTCAAATAAAATCAGGCCCTATATTAGTGCATTTCATTCTGAAAATGCAATTGGTCTCGTCGTGATGGTGGCAAACATGGGTCATGTCATGTTTTTTTCATGTTTCAGAACCTCTAGAACACGAATTCAGTGGTCTCCGGAATTCATATATATACATACAGGGTGGATCCGTATAAGTGTGACAAAAATTTGTGGGTAAAACTACGTTAAAAGTGGAGTAAAATGGTACCTTCGGAAGTGTCCTACGTCGATCCGTTCCGGAAATATGATTTTTTTTTGTGTTTAAAAAAGTAACAAATGCTTGCTTCAAAAAATCCGCAATTTATCGGCTTACATCGCACCATATCCAAAAAGTGATGCCATTTTCAGAAACTACGGAAATTTCCTTTAGGATAGAGGCCATTTTATTGCTTGAAATAATCGTCAACACCGAGAAATCTGACATTTTTTCCATAAATTTACGTGTCCTCTAAGTCCGTTTTACGAAAAGTCGCTGTACCCAAACAGCTTTCTCAACAGATTTTCGGTATATCACAAAAACTTCCCCGTCTTCTAAGTTTCCTTTTGGCGTGTTCACATTTCATGTTACCACTGACGTTTCTCACAAAAACGTCACGAGAATGCACAAAAACCGTGTTTTTACGGAACATGGGCCATTGTCTACGGTATTCGTGAAGGGTGCAGGGAGATCGGCGGTAAGTGAGAACAGGATATCTTACCATGGAGAAGGCAAGAGGCATTCGGTTTAACCCCTTCCCCCACCAGTGATTCATTAAATTGTCGCCATTCAGGGGGGGGGGGATAATTGAATGCCGTTTGCCTACGATATCTTCTCCTTCCTAAAATATTCTGTCCTCCCTTTCTAAAACAGTATTTTGACAGAAAAATATAGGCAATTGCCTATGTGCCAGGTGCCAACAATATTCGTGAAGGATGCTCACTGATCGGCAGAAATGGATGGGGGGGGTGGTCAATTGAATGTCTCTTGCCTGCGGTATCTTCTCCATGGTAAGATGTACTGTTCTCACTTACTGCCGATCTCTCCGCACCCTTCACGAATACCGTAGACAATGGCCCATGTTTCGTAAAAACACGGTTTTTGTGCATTCTCGTGACGTTTTTGTGAGAAACGTCAGTGGTAACATGAAATGTGAACATGCCAAAAGGAAGCGTAGAAGACGGGGAAGTTTTTGTGATACACCGAAAATCTGTTGAGAAAGCTGTTTGGGTACAGCGACTTTTCGTAAAACGGACAAATTTTAGAGGACACGTAAATTTATGGAAAAAATGCCAGATTTCTCGGTGTTGACGATTATTTCAAGCAATAAAATGGCCTCTATCCTAAAGGAAATGTTCCGTAGTTTCTGAAAATGGCATCACTTTTTGGATTTCGTGCGATATAAGCCGAGAAAATGCGGATTTTTTGAAGCAAGCATTGGTTACTTTTTTAAACACAAAAAAAATCATAACTCCGGAACGGATCGACGTAGGACACTTCCGAAGGTACCATTTTACTCCACTTGTAAAGTAGTTTTACCCAAAAATTTTAGTCACACTTATACGGATCCATACGGATCCACCCTGTATATCTTTGTAGGTTTGTACATTTATACAGGGTGTTCAAAAAATTGAGGGCAATATTTCGCCCGGTGATTCTGCACCTCAAATGGGTTAAAACGACCCCATTGACCATAGTCCTATTCTCATTATTTTCCGAGATATTCAGGATTTAAGTACTTTTTGATTTTGCCTTATTTTTTTTTGGAAAACTGGCCGTTGCATAGTAACCGAAGGCTCCAAGGTCAAATCTGACGGTAACATTGGAAAGAGCGGACTTTTTTCTATTAGAATTGAGGCATTCCATTCCATTTTGCTCCATACGTGCTCAGATATCCTGCAACAAAGTCAAACTTGTTCAAAATTCAACCCATGTCCACGACACTTTGAAGCTGGATTGCTCCTCAACAGGTGCTTTCGGAGATGAATTTTTTTCAGAAAAGTTGGCCCATAGTATCACCATGAAAATTGTATTTTAATGTCGCCTTCTTATAGGGACTTTTTTCTAGAAATTTCATATTCGTACTTGAAAAACACGGGACACCTATTCATTTCTGACGTAGTTTTCCTGACATAAATCTCAAAACCGTTGGTTGAAAAAATAGTAAAAATAATAAAATAAATAAGTGAAACAGGAAAATAAGCAAGAAATAAAAGGATTTCAAATATATTTTTACTTGAAATTATTGTTTATTATTATTATTTTATTTATTATTCTTTTATTATTTTTTCTCAATAATTGTACTATAATTTTTTATTTTTTATTTAATTTTGATAATAATTATTAAAAATGATTAACAATAATTAATAATAATATGAAAACTAAGAATTTCTCCTATGAAAATTATTCCTTTTTTTATTTTGAATATTTTTCCCTTTATTTGTGTGCGTTATTGTTTTTTTTTGCCCCTTTTCCTTTTTTCCGTCACCAATTTTGAGATTTTTGTCAAGAAAACTACGTCAGAAATGTATAGGTGTCTCATGTTTTTCAAGTACGAATATGAAATTTCTAGAAAAAAGCCCTTATAAGAAGGCGATCTGAAAATACAATGTTCATAGTGCTACTATGCGCCAACGTTTCTGAAAAAATGTCATCTCCGAAAGCACCTGTTGAGGAGCAAAGTGTCGTGAACATGGGTTGAATTTTGAACAAGTTTGACTTTGTTGCAGGATATCTGAGCACCTATGAAGCAAAATGGAATGGAATACCTCAATTCTAACAGAAAAAAGTCCGCTCTTTCCAATGTTACCGTCAGATTTGACCTTGGAGCCTTCCCGACGGGAGAGGAGACTGTCCCAAATGGAAAGTGCAGCACATAGTATCAGTCAGAGGGAACACTCGCTTAAACGCACTGTGAGCCGCCGCCTCAAAATCTAAGATAACGGTTTTAGGCGAAAATTGGTAGCCATACATGTTGCATAAATCACTGATGAATTTCAATGTATATTCGTAGCAAGCTGTACTTTTATTTGGAAGAAAACAAAAAGCAAGTTGATAATAAGTCCCATTCGTGAACAAGTGCAAAGTATATAATTGCACAAAAAACTTCGGTGCCACATAAAACGTGCCGTCCCCGAGAACGATGTTCCCCTCACATAAAAACTTCAAATTAGTAGCAGTAGTCAGCACTATAACTTCATGTTCCTCGTTTACATGGACAAATTTCTCTTCAACGCCAGTGTATATGTCCAGCGACTGAGCCTGTTGTAATGCTTCTTGGCAGTTTTTCGGATGGGCGGGGAACATTTTTCTTTTTTGCCAGTACAAACTGTTGCGTATGTAAACAAGGCCCCTTGCCTGTAAAGAAGTATTTCCAATTGAGCTCAACTGCTGGCGAATAACTTGGGACGGTCTCCTGTGCACCTCACCGGCAGCGCGCGCTTTGCATGAGTTCCTCACAATATGCCGCTCAACATAGGTATCGGTATTTCTGTCGTGATTATGATCGCCATCATGCTGTAATATCTGTGAATGCGCGCTGTTCGTAATAATTTTACTGGAACATAGTCTCTTCGTACATCGCCAGCACACCCTGCCGTCAACCGTTTCACGATATTTACGAAACACGAAATTGTTCAAAATGATACACGGCACACCTTTATTAGTGGACCCGACACGAAACGCGGTGGAGTTCATTGTGACGGCACTGAACTGCAAGGCCTACTGACAAACGCGACCAAACAAGACTAATATTTAGTATTTACAAGTCCACTGTTCAATCACTCGATTCTCCTTTGCCTCTGATTGCCTCGATCGTAATGGCGCTTCTAACACACCTGTACCAACAGCTCTTTGCGCTATTCATACACCTTACCTTGCCGACTTTTTTGGCGCTTTCAATGTGCATTCCGGCCCTGAAAGAAACAGATTGGCGCTTTTCAGTGGCACCGCAGATTCGACCCTAGAGCCTCCGGTTACTATGCAACGGCCGCTTTTCCAAAAAAAAACAAGGCAAAATCAAAAAGTACTTAAATCCTGAATATCTCGGAAAATAATGAGAATCGGACTATGGTCAATAGGGGTCGTTTTAACTTTTAACCCATCACCGGGCGAAATATTGCCCTCTATTTTTTGAACACCCTGAATATATCTTCATGGCCGTTTTCTTGTTAGCACGATAACTCTCGTAGAAGTTAATTTAGCGGAACGCGCTTTGGCACAAAAATCAGTAGTCATAAGACCCCGGTCGGTATTGCATTTCGGCGAAATCGGTCAAGGTGGAGGGGGGGGGATAGGGCTTGAAATGGTCAAAAAATCACTACAAATCACCAGTTGTTTCTAGAAGCATCATATTGGGTACGTATACTCCATATTAGACTAGCCTTGGATTCCCATTTTAATTTTTTAAAAAAGTCATGGTGGAGGGGGTGGTGCCCCCGGGGTGGAAGTCTGTGGTCTTGTTAGCACGATAACGCTCGAAGAAATTAATTTAGTGGAACGCGCTTTGGCACAAAAATCAGTAGTCATAAGACCTCAGTTGGTATTGCATTTGGGCCAAATCGGTCGACTTGGAGTGGGGGTAGTATGGCTTGAATTGGTAAAAAGATCACTACAAATCACCAGTTTGTTCCAGAAGCATTATATTCGGTACGATGATTTCATTTTGAAGTAGCCTTTGATTCCCATTAAGCTCAGGTTAAACAAACCCGGCATCAAACAGTACGAGGAAGGGTCAAACATTAACGAAACAAATCATGGTCTCAACATTATTACTTCTGGGGCGGCTTAGGGTATCCGCATACGAGATGAAATGCACTCTTTCCGACCGCCAGCTGCCGGTGCGATTTTTTTTTTTTTTTTTATATTAATTTTTAAGAAAATTGGGTTGCGGGACCCATTTGAAATAGGCTAGATAGACTGATGACGTAATAACAGCATTCGCATGACCTTTACAATACCTTCCCACAAATCAAACAATAGGACTTAAGAGAATGGGAAGGACAAGACATGATAACAGCCATTATGCGGGGGGTTGGGTGAGGTCACAACCCCTTAACAAGGTCATGAGTCACAGACCGGCCGTTCAAGGTAACAAAAAAAATTGGCAAGTTTTATTATTTCGCTATAAATCGAAATCAATCATTTACGCACTAATATTCAATTCGGGGGCTTATTCTGAACGGTCGGGAAAAAATCCCGCAAGTGGGATCCAAGGACACCGAAAAAGAAATAACATTATCCCGCCATAGCAACCGTTTTTTGCGGCATTTTCACACGGCTTCGGAATACGGCCCTGGGGCCTTATTCTGAACGGTCGAGAAAAAATGCCGCAAGCGGGATCCAAGGACGCCGAATAAGAAATAACATTATCCCTCCATAGCAACCTATTTTTGCGGCATTTTCACACGGCTCCGGAATACGGCCCCTGGTCATATTTTGTCATTTTCTTGGGGAAAAAATATTTCCAGCGATTTTTATTTTCTATGTTACTTACTCATTCCACCGGTTTGGCTTTTTCGAAAACCTAACGCGGGGTTGCTCCCTAATAAAGCAAACTTCACGGATTTGACTTTCACACGTAATTCAAAATCGAAATTTCCAAGGTATTGGCTCAATCTAAAGCGTAATTTTGCGGGTTTGGGCCATTTCAAAAACAATATTAGGCATGGTTGGCCCATTTCGCGGGATAGGCTCACCCACAAAATCTATTTCGTAGGTTTGGCCCACTAGAAACCCCAATTTAGCGGGCCCGGCCCCTTCAGAAAAGAAACCAAAAACGGAGAGCATATATCTCTGGGATATTTTTTTATGGACATTGGAATAATTTTATTATTATTATTTGACTATTATGTCGTACTCGTTGCCAGGAGCGTATACAGAGTTTTGCTCAATCGGGGCGCACCAAGCGAAGTCCCCCTCAGCCTTTTTTCAGCCAAAAACTTTTATCCAACCCCCAAGAAATATCCAGCTGAATAAAATGCGACTTAACGCTCAGGCAATGCTGATTAGTCACAAAACTGCCAGTTGAGCCATGAGACAAACAGTGAATTTTCAGACCACAATGCAATCACTGGGTAACTGCTTCACGGCTCAAATTTACGGAAAGGCACTGGTTCGCGGTTTTCGGACACGATTTCACGGGTGAAATTGATAAAAGTCGCTAATATGTACCTAGTTTTGGAGAAAAATACCTACGCGTCTAAAATTCAGAAAATGTTATAATTCAGGATTTCTGGAGGCACTTTGCGGCTTCCATAAACCCACTAAAGAGTTCCCGAACTAAACTTCCTGTGCCGAGAAAATTCTGAACCAGAATCTTCCAATTTTTTCACTTATAATTTAGTTTGAATGTGGCGATTTCACGGCCACTAAAAAAAAAAAATCCTGAAACGTGTAATTTCGCTGCAATTAAGATCCGAAACTCGCTATTTCGTGAATATCCAGCCCGGAAACTTCCAATTTCGCGGATATTATATAGCTCCTATAAAGTTGCAATGTCGCGACTATTCGTCAAGCTTCGGGCACTGTCGGGGCCAACTTTCTGCCAATGGGGTCCGAACCCACAAACTAACAATTTCACGAATATTTAGCCCCGACTAGCAATTGCACGGCTATTTGGCCTTGCAATTTGTTTGTCGACTGACAATGTTTATTTATTGTGTGACCATTTTTGGTATAAAAAATCGTCAGATTTTTAGTTTTAGCTGCAACAAGATATAACTATACTAACAACACGCAACAAAACGAACGACAACGATCAAACGTATCTGAATCAAAAATCACAGGACAACAATTCTTTGATTGAATAAAAACAATGACTCGACATGACTCTTTTGTCAACTTCCCGCAGTCTCCCAGCCGGACCTCCTCCGGCAGCCCGTTGAACAGCACAATAGCCACTATCGGAAAACTGCTCCTTGTCACAATCAGCCTTGTGAAGTCCACGATTCATGCACAACACAAATCATGTCCAAAAAGAAAAATTATTGCTTTACTATTTTGCAGTTTTCCCTTGTAAATAACAATTTCACAGTTTTTTCGTTATCGCCGAAACAAGCAGTTCCGCGACTATATTTTGCCCGACACTATTTAGCCTCGAAACTGGCAATTATTCCCAGTACATATTTATACTTGAATAGGAGTTTTTTGACTATTTTCTGCCCTGAAACTTGTAATTTCACTAACATGACATTTCGAAAACCCAACTCGAATCATTAGGCCCAAGGGGCGAGGCTCTCGCCCAGCCCACCCCCACCCCCTGGATCCCGGATCCTTGCCTGCATGAGCTGTCTCATACACAACATTTGAAGGTGATTCTGGTGAGTGATGAGACCCACTAATCGTTAATCTGTAACATTTAGTTCAATGAGTAGTACGCTAGTTTTCACTCACACAACAAAAACATCACAAACAACAATAAATTCGTAGAAATGTTTTTCAAAAGCAATACAACGAATTTTAAAGGAAACATATACCTACTTTTAGGAACACATATTTCCCAAATTTATTTTCCTCTCTTCTCCGATGAGCCCACGCTATCCTAAGATCAAACTTCGAAATCAATGAAACATTGAACGATTTCAACTGATGGTTCCACTAAAAGAACCAAAACGACTTATTGAACGGTTTCGGGTGGGGGGAGGAAGTAAATAAAATAAGCCTTCTTCTAGTGTTCGAGAGAGGTTCAACCTGCAGATTTTCTCTGCGCTCAAAAATCACATTTTTGAGTTGTTACACTTTTGTAGCAAAGGCGAGTTCTGCATGCAAACAATTATTTTTAAGGGGTCCATACATGTACAATAATTATTATTGCGCAATAAATTTGTACAATATTTTGTTTCTAGATGTTTACGGTTAAAAAAATGGGTTATTCATTACACAGGGTGGATCCATATAAGTGTGACAAAAATTTTTGGGTAAAACTACGTTAAAATTGGAGTAAAATGGTACCTTCGGAAGTGTCCTACGTCGATCCGTTCCGGAGTTATGATTTTTTTTGTGTTTAAAAAAGTAACCAATGCTTGCTTCAAAAAATCCGCAATTTATCGGCTTATATCTCACGAAATCCAAAAAGTGATGCCATTTTCAGAAACTACGAAACATTTCCTTTAGGATAGAGGCCATTTTATTGCTTGAAATAATCGTCAACACCCAGAAATCTGGCATTTTTTCCATAAATTTACGTGTCCTCTAAAATTTGTCCGTTTTACGAAAAGTCGCTGTACCCAAACAGCTTTCTCAACAGATTTTCGGTGTATCACAAAAACTTCCCCGTCTTCTAAGCTTCCTTTTGGCGTGTTCACATTTCATGTTACCACTGACGTTTCTCACAAAAACGTCACGAGAATGCACAAAAACCGTGTTTTTACGAAACATGGGCCATTGTCTACAGTATTCGTGAAGGGTGCGGAGAGATCGGCAGTAAGTGAGAACAGGATATCTTACCATGGAGAAGATACTGCAGGCAAGAGACATTCAATTTGACCCCCCCCCCTTATCCATTTCTCTATCCTAAAGGAAATTTCCGTAGTTTCTGAAAATGGCATCACTTTTTGGATTTGGTGCGATGTAAGTCGAGAAATTGCGGATTTTTTGAAGCAAGCATTGGTTACTTTTTTAAACACACAAAAAATCATAACTCCGGAACGGATCGACGTAGGACACTTCCGAAGGTACCATTTTACTCCACTTTTAACGTAGTTTTACCCAAAAAAATTTGTCACACTTATACGGATCCACCCTGTATTTTGCAACCCATCAATACAACCCACAAACGTTCGATTTCATTGTACACCCCCTAGTTTACGTACAATATTTATTGTACGTGTATGGGCCGCTTTACGTTTTATTGATTTAGATTTTTCTGTTGAATTTTCCTCTCACTTTCTTTTGTAAGAATCGAGAAAAGCTCCCTCTATACCACGAACCTTTTCATTTCGTTAGCTATCCAATGGGAGATTCACAAATATCCAAGCCTCTCTCTCCCAGAACAAGCAACAACAAAGGGCCTTTTAAAGTGAGACAAGAAGTGATGGGTCTGATTAGTCCCATCGCCTGAATTGGCCTGAACACCCATTCACCCAAAAAATTATTCAAACAGGGAGAAAAATAATTTTACACTAATAATAAAAACCCTTTTTCAACAAGTGAAACAAAACTTGAAAAGTAGAAGATCTATTTATGTAGTTGACCGAATGTTTTTGGGAAGCGAACCTGTCCAGGAGTCGCTCTTAAAATGCATACTTCGTCAAAATTAAAAGTGCATTCATTAATCACAGGAATCTTATACAATAAAATCAATCATGAAGAGTATGCATGAAGCATACTCGAGCATAGTCGAGAGGAAGGGGGCACTGGGCCCGGCCGTTACCTCTGAGCCCGGGCTTCCTTGGGGACACAGATTTTGTTAATCAAGAAAGGGAGGACAAGAAAAACAAAAACAAAAATAGGATAGCTTTACGGTGGTTGAACCTCTAACGTGGCTGGAGCTTTAATTACGTTGGAACTTTTTGTCGTGGGAACTTAGCTGTGGCTAGACTAAAGCTGTGGATTGGGGCTTCGTTATGGCTCGGGGATTACCTGGGATTCGGGGTTTTACTGTGGTTAGATGTGCTCCTCTAAAAATACAACAAGGAATGTTTCACTAGTAAAGCGGTCAACTGAGCTCAGGAACGAGCGTGTCTCCAGAGTGCACTGGCTGAATCACGCGATACGACCAGCTCGGAAATCGCTACGCGTGTTATACCCGCGAGTGCCCTGGCATGAGACATTTCCCGGGAGAAATTTCTTTGTGTCCAAGGGCTAGTTCACAGAAAATATGGATGATTCAACATTATTTTATTATGTACAAATGCTACTCCTAAGCATAAAAGTTGTTTACCGAATGAGGTAATAATCGTTAATCATTCAAGTCTATTTTTTGACAACATGACCCAAATCGAACTTTCCTCGAACACATTTCAGTTTCACACCAGGCGTGTCTTGAACTCGTCCGACACGCACTAGTACAGTGTTATGTTCTTGTAGGTTATGACCGATGCCCGGTACGTACGCTACCATTTCTTTACCAGTGCTCAATTTAACTAGAACACACTTTCTATTGGCCGAATTAGGTTTCTTTGGTTTCTTAATAACGGTTTTAATGACGACCCCTTTCGCAAAAGGCTTGCCTTCCAGTGGATTTCTGTTGGGCCTGTTCTTGTAAACGGGCCCGGTTTTGTGCATTTGAAACAATGACGCCATGGGTCTGCTGAATGCTGTGAAAAAACAGTACAACTGTATGAGTATGAAATCGCAGACGATACACCCACTACGACACAAAATTAGCCACCTAAACAATTAGGCTTACCTGTAAGCGGATTAATTGAATTTACAGCGAAAGAAAGAATGCCCCCAAGGTTTCTGGCGAGTGCGTTCATTGCAAAGGAAATCTAAAAATAAAAAACTTGGCGTTACACTATTGACAACGTATTCCACAAAGAAACTGACTCAACGAAAAAAGTTACAGATTCACGTTATAATATTATTAATATAAGAAACATGATTTCTAAATCCCTGTTCACACAAAGCGATTTTCAAGCGAAATCGCATAAGCTACTGTCGAAAACATGTGAGCCCTAGATGAAAGGTAGTCAAGGAACATCATGTTTTCCTTAGTTGAGCCGTGAAAATCGCATGCTGAATTGCTTCGAGTGAACTGGGTGAAACGCAAAACAACATCACTATTGGCCACGACTAATCCATAATTTTGTAACTCCGAAATCATCACTAATGGCGGATTTCACCAAGTTTGAGTTAAAGTGCGGGCTACTTGACTCTCAAAGTTAAGAGTGACTCGAGGTTAAGAAAGGTTTTGAGCTCTTGATAACCCGCAGGCCAAGACTAACTCGAAGAAGTGAAACGAGTTTTTTTCGCTAACCCCAAGTTAACCGTAAACTCGAACCTCAACTCTCAGCTGAGAACAAAGAATTGTCAAATTTCTGAGGTAGAAATGGAGAAAACTACATTTGGTCTTTGGTGGTATAGTGAGGGCTAGCTAACTCTAGGAGTTAAGACTTCGTTCGAGTTAGGAGAGATCCCGTTTCTCCATCAATTCCAAATTGGAGTTATCAAACCCTTAGTTTTTTCCCAGACCCCTTCGGTTTTTCGCCGAGAATATAGCACATTCAAATAACCTCACTGAGGAAAATTCAAATGAAGACAATTTTCGACATCATTTCAGCTTACCCGGAAAGTAAAACGAAAACAAGAGAGAGGAAAAGAAAAGAAAAACTGCGGGGGAGAGAAAAAGCCAAGAGACGGAGTCAATTCTTCACGATAAAGCTGTCTACAGTAATAATTTTTATCTACACAGCAGCTCATCAGACCACTGAAATTTGTTCAGTGCAGTCGTGCTCGGACAGTCGTTCTTTGCTACGTAGATTCGTTCTAATTTTGGAGAACTCGTTCTATTCTACACGAATTTCGTTTATTAATTCATAGAAGAGGTACGCAAATTTTTCAAAGTGTCGGTTGTGGCGAAGAGATGAGGAGTTCTTGAAAAAACAGACGCAGTTGTGTGGAAAAAAAGAAGGATAGGTGGAAGGAGATCGCGGACAAATTCGACAGCATCGACTCATTCGCGCTGCCCCAAGCGTTATCGCTTCAGAGAGAAAGCTCATCGTCTCGGGATTACGACTACCGTCCGCCTCAGTTCCACTTCGTGCTAGACTCACAATCAGACGGTATTGCCTTTCCAGAGTATCTGATGTGTCCCGAAGTGGGCGACTTGCAAAGAGGCAACTCCCAATAATAAGCAGCATAATAACGTGCGTCCTTTAGCTACGGGCTTTGGAATTCATTTGAAGCCATACGGCGGACTCAACAGTCCGGTCCGCCGATGAAGGACCGCACGACCCACAAGTGAACAAGCGATCAATCATAATATAGGATTTTGATACTTTATACGCGTTGTAGTTCTCATTTGTTATTCAGACTTTTGTGAATTAAAACATCATTTTATTCGTACTATTGAATTTACACCGACCTCCTTACAAACCCGCAATATCATGAGCCGTCCCGTCCTAGCCGTCTTTGAGAGCGGATTGTAACCCTTCCATATATCTCTTTATGATCGTCACTATTATTACACCCATCTAAATATTGTCATCGTCATCGTGAGTATAGCAGTGAGCTGTTTCATTATCACTTTTTTTTTTTTACATAAAATTTGAGACAGAACGAAATTTAAAAAATATTTTTTGGGCCTGAAACAAGGTTATGTCCGAGTCAAGAGATTATTCCCTGGAAATAGTAGAGAATAAGATCTGGGAGTTAACTCTCTTGGTAACCCGCACGTTAGACAAACTCAAAGTGGAGAAACGCATTTTTTCTTTAACTCCGGGTTATCCTTAACTCCAACTCTAACTTTTATTGATGAAACTCATTATTTGAGTTAAGATGGAGTTAAGAGACGAAGTTTCTCTTGGTAACTCCAAGGTTAAGCATAACTCGAAGTGGTGAAACACTTTTTTTACGCTAACTCCGAGTTACCCGTAACTCAACCCTTAACTCTCGGTGGTTAAATCCGCCATAAATGGTCAAAAACAGACGTCAAATAAAAAAAAAATCATGTAGGTACTTTCTCAAGTACGTATATTCGAAACCAAATCCATTTGACAGATCCATAACTTATGAAACGACTTGCATCTTCTTATTTCAGAGGCGCATTCAGTAAAGAATGTTTTTTTTTAATGATTAAACTCATTTTACCGCAGTGTTCTTGCTGCCCGCATTCCAGAGAGAGAACTTTGATTTTCCCCAAAAAACAGCTATACTCGTCGCTCAAGTCCAAGTGTCTCACATCTCTCACGGTTCAAATTTCCAACCTCGTTCATCCTGTGCAGGTGTCTCTCAACGGCATAATGCCCCGCGAAGTACCCCGCCAATCTTCTAGTCTGTTCCTCCTGCCTAAGCTAAGCAACCATTTCGGTGTCTCCAAGCAAACGTTGGCATTAATATGCCGATCGCATCGTCAATGAGTCACAAAAAAGGGAGAAAACCTAACCAATTAATTTTCGCAGCCAGAATAACCCCACGGACTCGACAGTTTGTATTTATGGTGAGTCATGGCGATCACTGGTAGCTCCTCTCAGAGGCGTTTAGTTTAGGTTTCTGTTGGGGGGGGGGGCAATGAGCGAAATTCGCTGGGTATTACTACCCCCAGTAACTGTGGGGAGGGGGTATTTCTATTCCTCAGTGATAAAGAACAACATAATAATAAAACTCAACAAAAAGATCACAACTACGAATACATGTATAATCAGTCAATAGTATTCTTTTAAGTAATAATATACATATAATTAGTCCAATAGTTTTCAAGAAAACGAATTATTTTAGAGCAAACGTTTCCCGTCTAATTGCGTTTCTGTTAATCAATTCATTGGGTCAAGAATTCATGCGGCTCTTTGTTGTAATTGTAACAATTAAGAATTCGCAAGTTATTTACCCCCATTTGGTACCTACATGGTCGATATTTAATATGTTTTAAAAGTAATTTTAACAAGCCGACATTTTTTTCCGAAAAACAAGATATTATGGGGATTGTTAAAATGAGTAAGCGTAAATGAGAGTTTTTTATTTTTATTTTTTAATGTGGAACGTTCCACAATTTTGCGTGTCATGCGTGGATATTACGGGATAATTTTTAAAACAAGCCAAAACTTCCAAAAATAAAGAAAGGAATAATTTAGGGCAATCTGGAATTAATATAAGCACATTTGGGAATAAATATAGGGGGGGGGGGCAAATACACTTGTGCCCACCTAAGACTCCAATTGGATGGGCGATGGCCCACACCGCCACAATGTTTAAGAGGAAGAATAAGTGAACCACGAGGGGGTTTTTGAAGGAAAATAGGGAAATGCAAAATAATTAATTAAATATAGCCGAGTATTACTTCACGATGTAGGATAACGTAATGGCATTCCCCTCACTTTTCTAAAGCCACCCTCTTCATCAAGAAAACACATCTAGAGAGAGAAAAAAAGAAAAATGAATCAACCCTTGTCGGACATCTACCGGCTAAAGCATTAACTTACTTTTTGCCACTTTAAACGATGGATTCGGAAAGAGCACACTTTTTCTGTGAGGATTTTCGATGAAAACCAACTATTCCCTGTGGCGTCGAGAGCTGCTCAAACACAATTGTTCGGCCATATTTTGCTCCATAAAACTCATTCTTCCACACGTTGACTCCATTTAGGATCTAGTTGGTCGTAACTTCTCGCCCGATCAACTAACTCACTAGGTTTTTATGGGTCAAAAGTGGGTCCAAAAAGGAGGGATTTCAAAGGTTATGAGATCAGGGGGTCAACCATGAGCTAGCGTTAAAAAATGAACGCAAGCGGTAACTAAGGACGCTCTATCACAAATAATGTTATAACGCCATAGATACCGCGTTTTGACGGTATTTTTACGCTAGCTCGTGGTTGACCCCCAGGGGGGCTATTCTGTAACTCTTAACGCGTGCGTTAGCGAAATAAACAAGGTGAATAATTAAAAATAATCAGCTGAGAAATTTTGCTAACGCACGCGTTATGAGTTACAGAATAAAGGGGCAGGGCCGCGTAGCGAGACGCTAGGGTGAAGCATCCAAGTAAACGAACTCAAAGAAATTAATTGCCCAGCCCGCACCGAGAGCTTGGATGCTTGGGTAGATTCCTAGCGGCTATCTAGGCGAACAGCTCCCACTGTTCTACCCAGGATGCTTGCTTGGACATTTGTGAGCGGTGGGTCCTTTTTTCTTTCTCATTCAGCTTGAAACAGGAGAAGGGTGCTAATTCTCTTTACTTAGTCGTTGTCCTCTATTTTAATGGCGTTTTCCATTCAATGCAATACACTAGTGTAGTCTGAGTTTTTCCACCCGTCCTCTCTGAATTGAAACATATGTTTATGGAGAGGACGTGGCACTACACTTGGGTAGGGTGTTGAATGGAAATCGCTATAAATATAAATAGTAATTGCGTTCTAGGCCAGTCAATATAAACATCAAACATCGCAAATATGCATGTAATTGTTTTTTTTTTTTGCATGTTGTTAGGGCCAATGAGAGTAGTTACACTCAAGTTTGCAACCTTCAAAACCTTGTGCTCAACTCGTGGCACTCGAAAAACCA
The DNA here is from genome assembly GCA_038030265.1 of Corythucha ciliata. NCBI lineage: Eukaryota > Metazoa > Arthropoda > Insecta > Hemiptera > Tingidae > Corythucha > Corythucha ciliata. Next base: position 27,904,475 of record CM075942.1, on the reverse strand, counting down.
CGAAATTCCATCACTTTTTTTGGTTGTTAAACAAAAATACCAGAAAAAAGCGTTTTTCGAGCATGACCACAATACACATTGTTGAAGCCAACTAAATTTGCTACAATTTAAGCCCAGTCCGAGCGTCCTACGTTTGTTATTTTCGGAGATACAGCCAATCAAGAAAGATGCAATATCGCCAAAAAGTGAGATTTTATTGATGGGGTTATTTTTCAAGACCCGTAGCACTCAAATGTAATGTTCCTACAGAATATCCACGCGATAATAAATCCTAGGCAGTAGCTCAATTTGAATCTGACGCTAATGCCTAAAATTTTCGCGTGGATATTCTCTAGGACCCTATATAGGGTGACTGGTACTTGGTTGAACAAAATAGTAGGGGTCCATAGACGTACAATAAATATTGCGCAATAAATTTGTACAATATTTCGTTTCCAGATGTTTAGGGATAAAAAAAAATAGGTTGTTCAATATATTGTGCAACCCACAAACGTTCAATTTTATTGTACAACCCCTATTATTGCGCAATATTATTGTACGTGTATGGGCCGCTTTAGGGGTGATTATACATACAAAATGCAACAAAAAATGTCCTGTGACTTAGGGTCCGATTTCCATTCCTAGTCGAGATAATAGATTTTTTCGCGTTTTTCAAAACACGCAACAAAAACAGTTGTAACTTGGGAAGTAAGCGTCCTAGGTTAAATCCAACGACACCAATGAAAAGAGCGGACTCTTTTCTGTGTGAGTAAGAACATTTTGTCCAAAGATAGCGAAAGATTCTTGGAGTAAACTCGGAAAATATCAGGATATTTTAAAAAATGCCAGTTTTTGTCAACTGTTCAAAGCTAGACTACATTAGTTGTGGTGCTCCCAGCGCCTGGAAAATTCTTCTAAAACTGTATGAAGTAACTTAGTTTAATACTTCATGCTAATTTTACTCCTGTCCTTCGCAATGTTTTGAGAAAAATCCATTGTTAAACCAAAGAATGAGGCAATTAGGCCCATTTTGAGTGCCTAAAAGAAGATACGAAAGCTATTCCAAGAATATTTTTTTAGCTTATTCAACTTTTATTTGTCTTTCCTCGTAGATTAGCATAGGATAAGTGAATAAAAATGAATTAAGCTGAAAAAAAAGTTTTGGGAATGGCTCTTGTTCTTCTTAGCACTCAAAATGGGCCTAATTGCCTCATTTTTTGGTATAACAATGGATTTTTTTTTCAAAAAATTGCGAACGACATGAGTAAAATAAGCATGAAGTATTAAACTAAGTTACTTCATACAGTTTTAGAGGAATTTGCCAGGCACTGGGGGCACCATGGCTAATGTAGTCTAGCTTTGAACAGTTGTCAAAAACTGACATTTTTAAAAATATCCTGATATTTTCCCAGTTTACTCAAAGAATCTTTCGTTATCATTAGACAAAATGTCTTTACTCACCCAAAAAAAAAGAGGGCTCTTTTCAGTGGTGCCGTTGGATTTAACCTAGGACGCTTACTTCCCATGTTAAGGCCCGTTCACAAGCTCTATGTTTGTGTTGTGTGGTGTCTATGCAACCTATATGTATAAATGCTTCATTTTTCAAGGGAATAAAATTATGTTTGGCTGCATAGACTCCACAGAACGTAAACATAGAGCTTGTGAACGAGCCTTTACATATTTTGTTGTTGCAAAATCCCGTTATGTGCTAAAAAAAACAACAAATTGACTATCCGAATAGAAATCTGACCTTAGGCCATAAGAATTTTTTTGTTGCATTATGGGTGTACAATCACCCCTCTCATTTGTTCAACCAAGTACCAATAACGTGTATTTGAGAGCTATGGGTCTTGAAAAATTACCTACCAATAAAATCTCGCTTTTTGGCGAGATTAGGTATTTTGTTGATTGACTGTATTTCCCGAACTAACAGACCCAGGATGATCGGGCATGGCTTAAATTGTAGCAAATTTAGTTGGCTTTAGCAATGTATACTGTGGTCATGCTCGAAAAACGCTTTCTTCTGGTATTTATGTTGAAAAAAAAAAAAAAAATCGCTCCGGCAGCTGGCGGTCGGAAAGAGTGCATTTCATTCCGTATACGGACACGCTAAGCCGTCCCAGAAGTAATAATTTTGATATCATAATTTGTTTCATTAAGCCGAACTTCTTCCTCTATTTTCACCACCCTCTCTTCAAAAATGTCGAAAAGTTTCGGTAGTCTTCCAAGGGCTTTGTTATATTAAATTTTTGTGCCGTATTTTATAATACTTAAAAGTGTGAATTTAAGCGATTTTTTTGAAATGCCATCCCCCCCCCCATCAAAGTTTTCGATAAATCACAATGGAACCCAGGGCTTTCGTTACATTAAATTATTGAGTCGAATTTTAGAGCGCTAAGATGAACTAGTGAAGTTCAACGCTATTTTCACACTTCCACACCCGAAGGACCACCCCCACCACCTTGATTTTTTTGAAAAATTAAAATGGGAATCAAAGGCTACTCTAACATGGAGTATTCGTGCTGAATATGATGCATCTAGAATCAACTGGTGAATTGTAGTGATTTTTTTACCATTTCAATCCCAATTTCTCCCCCCCCCCCTCCACTTGACCGATTTGGCCCTAATGCAATACCGACCGGGGTCTTACACTACTGATTTTTGTGCCAAGGCGCGTTCCGCTAAATTATCGTGCTAACAAGAAAACGGCCATAAGCTTATAAATAAATAAATAAATAAGCACATATACAGGGTGGATCCGTATAAGTGTGACAAACATTTTTGGGTAAAACTACGTTAAAAGTGGGGTAAAATGGTACCTTCGGAAGTGTCCTACGTCGATCCGTTCCGGAGTTATGATTTTTTTTGTGTTTAAAAAAGTAACCAATACTTGCTTCAAAAAATCCGCAATTTCTCGGCTTACATCGCACCAAATCCAAAACGTGATGCCATTTTCAGAAACTACGGAACATTTTCTTTAGGATAGAGGTCATTCTATTGCTTGAAATAATCGTCAACACCCAGAAATCTGGCATTTTTTCCATAAATTTACGTGTCCTCTAAAATTTGTCCGTTTTACCAAAAGTCGCTGTACCCAAAAAGCTTTCTCAACAGATTTTCGGTATATCACAAAAACTTCCCCGTCTTCCAAGTTTCCTTTTGGCGTGTTCACATTTCATGTTACCACTGACGTTTCTCACAAAAACGTCACGAGAATGCACAAAAACCTTGTTTTTACGAAACATGGACCATTGTCTACGGTATTCGTGAAGGGTGCAGGGAGATCGGCGGTAACTGAGAACAGTATATCTTACCATGGAGAAGGCAAGAGGCATTCGATTTGACCACTTCCCCCACCAGTGATTCATTAAATTGTCGCCATTCAGGGGGGGGGGGTATAATTGAATGCCGTTTGCCTACGATATCTTCTCCTTCCTAAAATATTCTGTCCTCCCTTTCTAAAACAGTATTTTGACAGAAAAATATTGGCAATTGCCTATGTGCCAGGTGCCAACAATATTCGTGAAGGGTGTTCAGAGACCGGCAGAAATGGATAGGGGGGGGGGGTCAAATTGAATGTCGCTTGCCTGCGGTATCTTCTCCAGGGGATATCCTGTTTTCAGTTACTGCCTATCTCTCCGCACCGTTCACGAATACCGTAGACAATGGCCCATGTTTCGTAAAAACACGGTTTTTGTGCATTCTCGTGACGTTTTTGTGAGAAACGTCAGTGGTAACATGAAATATGAACACGCCAAAAAGAAGCTTAGAAGACGGGGAAGTTTTTGTGATACGCCGAAAATCTGTTGAGAAAGCTGTTTGGGTACAGCGACTTTTCGTAAAACGGACAAATTTTAGAGGACACGTAAATTTATGGAAAAAATGCCAGATTTCTGGGTGTTGACGATTATTTCAAGCGATAAAATGACCTCTATCCTAAAGGAAATGTTCCGTAGTTTCTGAAAATGGCATCACTTTTTGGATTTGGTGCGATGTAAGCCGAGAAATTGCGGATTTTTTGAAGCAAGTATTGGTTACTTTTTTAAACACAAAAAAAATCATAAATCCGGAACGGACGACGTAAGACACTTCCCGAAGGTACCATTTTACTCCACTTTTAACGTAGTTTTACCCAAAACTTTTTGTCACACTTATACGGATCCACCCTGTATATATATGAATTCCGGAGACCACTGAATTCGTGTTCTAGAGGTTCTGAAACATGAAAAAAACATGCCATGACCCATGTTTGCCACCATCACGACGAGACCAATAGTGCATTTTGACATAAATGAAATGCACTAAAAAAAACAGAAAAAGTGATGAAATTTTTCAGTTTTTCGAGTGGCTCGAGTTAAGCACAAGGTTTCGAGGGTTGCAAACTTGAGTAATAACTGCTCTCATTGGTCCTAACAACACGCAAAAAAAAAAAAAATTAATTACAAGCATGTTTGCGATTTACCCAGATTTTTGTGTCTATATTGACTTATCTATGCATTGTCCTCGCAACTCCTTGTAGAGGACATTGAATTCCCCTAGCTCTTCTCTTGTTTGGTTTGTGTCGTGTAACCAAAAACGAATAAGTCGATTTTGCCGGGAAAGAAATATACTTCAGACCAGAATTTTCCATTAACAACTTTTTTTTTTTTTTTTTTACGGAATTAGGTAAAGGCAAGATATTCCCTTGACGCCCAGAGACAACGTCTGAATGGGAAAGAAGAGAATTCACTCCTCAAGAGCTCTGCATCCACTCAAGAGCATAAGAAAAGAAGAAGAAAAAAGAAACCCCTATTTATCCACGCGTGCATCTCACCTGCTATCCTGGCCAGTCGCTAGCCACCTATCTACCCTCCAGCCCATCCTAGCGCAAAGATAGCCACCTCCGGTGCGAACGCGGCCATAGGGGTGTGGGGCTGGGGTGTCGGTATTCGCGTAATTTCAAACAAGATATTGCTACATTAATGAATATTAAACCCATGAATAAAATTTGCCGCGTTTTTCCCATCCTTGTACTTGAGCAAATAATTAGACATGGCACACGACAGCATCCCCCTCGTATTTGAGGGAAGTTGTCCTTAAAGATCGAAGAAGCCAGGAAGGGCCTTCGAGCACCCTCTAGTCTTTCTCGTGCCAAACTAGGAGTTTTCCGTGCAAAACCCTGGTGCGGAGGCAATTTAAGCGGGAGCGGGGGGAGTGACTGATAGGATTTAGGGAAAAAAAGGCGATCACCCCCACCAACGAGCCGTTGCCTGTTCCACCGGAAAACTTATATATAAATATTTAAAGTGGCCTACGAATCAAGATATACAGGGGTGGAAGGGGATAAGCGTAACAAACAAATTTGGGTGAAAATGACCCACATTTGCGATAGAAATCACCCCTTACACAATGGTCAAAAACAACCAAAATTATTTTTCTAACGATTTTTAAGGCTTCCGTAACTTTTTTAAACTAAATGCGAGAAACTCGCTTTCAATTTGAATTTTAGCAATATTTGGCAATGGATTTGGGTAGAGCACACGTTAGACATTTTATGTTGTCTAAAATGTGACTCAAAGTCGTGAAAATTGGATATTTTAAATTTTTCTAAATAAGTCAGCCCCCGTTTTTTCACTTTTTTAATCTCAGTGTATCGACGTCCCATGATTCAGAAAAACATCTTCAAAGCGTCCTTTTTAAAAATATTCGTAAGCGTTTTCTTAGTTGTTTGATGATTTTTCTTCAGAAATGGCGATTTCTTAGATAAAATTCCAACTTAAATTCGAACTAGGTTTGTGATTCGTGTCGTTGTCCCGTTTGTGAGACAAGTACGCAGATAAAAGTTAAGGAAAAATACAATTTTTCGATGCTTAACTCGCGAAAGAGCGCTCACTCGCTGCTAAATATTAGAAAAGGCTCTAATTCACAGTATTTCGATACATCAAGACTGAAATTGGGAACAAAATCGCTGATTCGCGGTACGTGGGGCCCACTTACAGCTTTAGAAAAATGCTTCTGTGCACAGTGCAAAATGCCCTGAAAGGCCACTCACTGCCACTGGACTATAGTGACATCCTCTCCTTTTCCTAGAATTTTCCCTCGGTGTTTGTCAGTCGCAAGAAATTATGATCTCCCCTTTTTATACGTGTTACTTGTTATTTAAACATTGGGCTCGTTTATAACACGATTAATTGCGATTAATCATTCCCATGTGTTGAAAACAAAACCTCACCAAGTGCTGAGCAATTTTTTTTAGTTTTACAACGGGGCCATTGTTATGACGTTTTATTAGTCCACAAAAACCACCTGCATAATTATACATAATCTAAAAGAATCGTCTTTCACGCGTGAAGGGGGGGGGGGAAGGGGCCCTTCTCAGTCGTCTACCTAGGGGCTTCATGTCCATTAAATCAGGCCCTATGAGCAAGCCCACGGCTAAAATTAGAACAAAGCGGTAATTCAGGGCTAAAAGTGAAACAAAACAACAACAAAAAAGATTAATTTGCCGATAAAGTTGAGGAAAACGCTATTTCACGGCTTAAATTGAGAGAAAGCGCACATAGGCGGATAAAATCAAGCAAAAGCGCTAATTCACGGTTTCTGGAGGCAAATTCGGCTTAAAACAAGTAAACGCGATAATTCAGTGCTGAGATAGGAAAAGAACACCTGATTTGCGGCTAAAATGAGGAAAAACTTGAATTCGCGGCTGAAGTAGAAATAAATTGGCAAAGGGCCCTAATTTGCGGCTAAGACTGAGAAAAATCGCAATAATTTGCGGTTAAAATTTAGGAAAAGGGTCCATTCATGGTTTCTAGCAAATTGACCTAAATACACGATAATGCTTTAATTCATGCCTCAAAGTGAAGAAAAACCCCTCTAATTTGCAGATAAAATGGAAAAAAACGTAATTTCCCTGCTAAAATTTTGAAATAGCTCGATTCAAGGATAAATATTGAGACAAGGCACTGATTGGCGGCTAAAATTGACACAACGTGCTGATTCTCGGCTCAAATTAAGAAAACGCTAATTCGCAGTTTTTGAAGGCAACCCTGGCCAAAATTGAAAAAAAGTTCTAATTTAACAATATACATTAGAATTATACTCGTTGTTCATTTAGATTTAGAGGTAAGGGATCTCATAGAGATTTCCGCCTCACTGCCCTAATCGGTGCAGATCCACCACTGTTCCTAGGAACCAACTCTTCGCGCATGAAACTAGGATTTAGCCCACAGAACATAGAACCATGGTATGTGCCCCGCCCCCATGGTGCGCTTTAGAATCAGTAAAGGTCAGTAAAGGTGTCAGTTGTTCTGGCTCAAAAAGTGGTAATTTGGCTGCGTGGTATGACCATTCAACCTGATAAAATTCAATATCGTTTCCGGGATAGCAGTACAACCGGTTTTGGTTACTACACCAGTTACCTTAGCACCTGGGAGTATTTATTTATTTGGCCATTTCACACGACGAAATAATTTAAGCATCTATTTTTTTTTATTCAAGTCCTAGGACTTGTGCAGGGAGTACAGTTGGACTCTGAAAAAGAAAAGAAAACTCTAAACTACTCTACGGACTATACAGGGTGGATCCATATAAGTGTGACAAAACTTTTTGGGTAAAACTACGTTAAAAGTGGAGTAAAATGGTACCTTCGAAAGTGTCCTACGTCGATCCGTTCCGGAGTTATGATTTTTTTTGTGTTTAAAAAAGTAACTAATGCTTGCTTCAAAAAATCCGCAATTTCTCGGCTTATATCGCACCAAATCCAAAAAGTGATGCCATTTTCAGAAACTACGGAGCATTTCCTTTAGGATAGAGGCCATTTTATTGCTTGAAATAATCGTCAACACCCAGAAATCTGACATTTTTTCCATAAATTCACGTGTCCTCCAAAATTTGTCCGTTTTACGAAAAGTGGATGTACCCAAACAGTTTCCTCAACAGACTTTCGATGTATCACAAAAACTTCCCCGTCTTATAAGCTTCCTTTTGGCGTGTTCACATTTCATGTTACCACTGACGTTTCTCACGAAAACGTCACGAGAATGTACAAAAACCGTGTTTTTACGGAACGTGGGTCATTGCCTACGGTATTCGTGAAGGGTGCAGGGAGATCGGCAGTAAGTGAGAACAGGTTATCGCCTTAGTCCCACGCCGCGCCGCCGACAATTAACCACACTTTCGTTTGTTTTTGCTACCGACTGCTCGTACTAGTGACACTGGAGTCGATAAAATCGGCTAATACTGATACCAACGACTATGACGTGAAACACTCTCGTCTGGACCGTTTAAGGGGCTGTATTTCTCGGTTAAACATGCTGGGGGGGGGGGACTTAATAATCACGTCTGCCTCAGACCAGAACCTTTGACCCTACAATTTTAGAAAGTGATAATCCGTTGCTTAGAGTTTGGGAAGAGGTTTTGATGACGTTTTTGCGCGAGTGACCTTGCGACTTCAAGGGAAGGCCAACCAGCCATCTGGCCATCCCCGGGCCTCGGAGGATGGGTGGAAAGAGATGGTGGTAGTGACAGCGAAAAGTTAGAGAATGGGCCCTAAAAAAAATGTTAGTTGCTGAGAAACGTCGTGCTCGGTACTCTATGGGTACAAATTGCAAAATTTAGTCGATAAAAGTCGTCATAAGCGACTTTTTGACCGCGAAACTTATTGAGTGGACACAAGAGAGAATCTGGACTGGTAATCGGTTGAAAGCTTAATTTTCTGAGCCAATAATGGCCAATTTCACCACCGGGAGTTACAAAACTCAAACATTATTTACGTAAATTGTGACGCATGTTTTTCGTTAATTCTGAGTTAACGTAACTCAAACCTTAACTCTCGGTGGTGAAATTCACCATAAAACTGGTAGTTTTGCGACAGTTTTGTTATGTACCTATTTATTTTCATTAGAAAGTCACGAGAGGCGATGTAAATGTGTAATGTGCTTCCAAAGTGATTGTGAGAGGAAATGCGTAAAGCCGCCTGGGCTTCCATTTCGAATTGTTCTCTTCAACATTGGTTCAAACGGATATTGTCCACTAAATCCAAAGTACATAGTGTGCATTCAGAAATCTGGCTCAACTCTCGGGCTTCCGACTTGGAAAACAGTTTTGATAAAAAATGGGGCAACTCGTGTCCCTGGGGAACAGCAATTACATCCAGGGTTTCTTTACGGAGATCCATCATTCTTTGTGTCATTGCAGAACGTAGGAAAACTCTCAGATACGTTCCCTCAGTTATTTTCAGACCATTGGTGTTTCATTTTTACACTGCCCTACCACACACTCGACCCTACCAGTCGAGATTCGTAAGCACGAGTAAAAACGGTGCGATGAGAAATAAACTGAAATAACAGGATTGAAACAGTAATAAAACAGAACCGAATAAAGTAGAACCGTCGCAGGGTCAACAAAGTCCAAGCCCATTGACAAGAAGATTTGGGAAGCACACGAACAAATTAAGTCTATTGACCAATGCAAATACTTACGGCAAACAACTTCTGCAGAATTTGAATCACAACGAACAAGATTTGTTCAAATTATCTTAGTAAATCACACGAAGGCGACGATGTCAACGAAGAACGAACGCAGCTATTTCGTTTATATCAGGGATGGCCTGTTATCAATCACAGTTCATAACTCGCTCATGCCTCCCGGTGTTTGTGACGTCATAAGATCGAAAACTGTCGACTGGGATTCTAGAATTCCTTTTTCTTACGCTTCAAGTTTATATTTAGTACAATTTTAATGTATGATGCATGTCCATATTCAAGGTCAACCTCAGTTCATCAATTTTTTCGGGAGCGTACATCTCGTCAATCCGTCTGACAGGGGGCAAAGGCTTGATCTTTCGGCCAAAACGTCCATCTTTCCTTTGCCAAAGTCCAGACCTGGGTCTGAATCCCAATTCTCTCAACCTCTGAGGGCTACCAATGGGCGTTTCACCGTGGATCACATTAGAAAGCCGCCCTAAAAATTGGTTCCATGCAGAAAGATCGATTGTCTCACGCACTGAGCAATAATCTGGGATACGAACCTACTGTGGCCAAGCACCTTTCAGAAAGGTCGAACTCTTGCTTGGAGGGCAGTTTAACGACGACTCTGTCACCCAGTTTCCGAATAACTTCCGCGGCACAGCCAGCCGCGTGAACAAAGTATCCTCCCCTACCTGGCTGAAGCTCTATGTTGTGAATTAAAGTTCCCACGTGTAGTGCTCCCAATGGGTAGGCATCACCTTCTTTCGGGAATACTGCGGGCATAAAAATACGTTAATAAAGATGTCGAACCGGTTAACTACTGATATGAACGGTGTAAACCTGGAATTCTTGGTATGTGCCGGGAAGTTCGAATAATATCTCCAGCTTGCATATGCTCCGTGGCTAAATAATACTTTAGCTTATCCCCAGAGGCAATTAAGGCAATATGACTGGACCGGCAGTAGTCTATCATGATTTGTATGACCTTTTCTTCGAGTGGCGGCCCATCCTCGGGACCGTCACGTAGCCAATCAATCCAATGGTACTTTCTTTTAATACCACCGCCCAACGCCTTTATTACCAAACGCCCTGAATACGAAAGCCCTCGACGGTTTAATCGTCACACTCAATCGTTTAAAAGAGATCGTCTCAAGTACCTGTTGCTGGGTCTCTTCCGGCTAAATTCGTGACTTTCAGTGGTTGGACGGTGTACTTCTCGGGATAGTGTACTTTCCTTCGGAAAGCGCCGGCCTTGTGTCCTTCATACTTCGGTAATTCAACGTCTTTCATTTTATTCCTCGCGCACAGCAATGTAGAACGCGAAATATTCAATAATCTACTCGTCCTGTTAAATAAAAACAGATTCAGGGAACTCATTTCGGCACCAGCTCGATGTCTCGTAACTTATCTTCTGTATCACTCCTCAACTCCTCCTCTTGTCTTCGCCCAACAAGGTTACCGATACCTTCTTGTTTTTGTCAGGATGAAAAACAGTTCTTGAAGTAAATCGTAATTTATTAATTAAGCCTATTCCACTCGTTATGATGCGTGTCTCTCGTCGTCCAGGGCCTTGCCGTTTATACCTGACGCGTATGTATCATAATTGACGAGAGGCTCTCTCCCTCAACCATCAAATGTGTGAAAGATGTCATGCACCAAGCGCCAATTGTCCTTTAAATCTTCTCGAATAGCTAGCCTAGTTTTTTCCTCGAAATATGAGTTTAATCGAAGGTATCGGAGACGAAGTATTGACTGTTTACTTCATCGTATCGGCAATTATGGGCGTGCTCCTACGAATTTTATACCTGGAGACCAGGTATGATGACACATTAGACTATGATGTAATCATTGGTTTTCCTCGAAAGGCGTCCTCTTTTTCGTGTGTTTCAGGGAAGTCTTGAGAAGGAGGTCTGCTGAAAATACAGGTGCAATTCCTTTTAATTAATTCTGAATTCTTTTTTCACGAGCGTTTTCAAAATCAGACAGGGAGAGGACTTTAGTTAGAATGATTGTGATTCGTGAAAAATGATTTACGGTCAGGCTGAAATAACTTGCTGCAGGTCCATGACACTTGGCTGGTCAAATGATCCATTCTGCAGTCACACATTAGCCCTACGTAATTCCGAACGAACTATTTAGCCTAAGCAACCATTCTTCAACGGAAACTGGACGTCTTACTTCCAGGCACCGACTTTTCGCCTGATAACAGTCCAATTCATTCGCCCAGTAAATTTGCCTATTGGTGCCAAAAACTCACCTACTCGGGTATGAAACTGAGGATTCAGGCAGAGCTTGTAATAACCTCACACGTGAGCCCCAGAATGAAAAGTTATTCTTCTTGAGGACTGACTCTTGAAAGACAAACAAAAGCAACCACAACTACTAAACCCAGAAATTGGCTATTAGACAAAACAAAGTTTTGAACTTTGGCTTCGGATGTTCGTGTTTTGTTCCATTAACTGGTAAATCAGTTCGATAACTAATAGCTGAGTTGGCTATGAAAAACGAATGATTGATTCTTGACAAATAAGATTTGGTCCCTGGAAACGAACCATCACCACAAGACTGGAAGTCTAGCTTCTAACGGGGTTGTTACCTAACCCTTGAATGCTTAATTTTCGAGGAAAAATAATTCTGAGAAGGAGGGGGGGTCAGCTGAACCGTCACCTTGATGAACGAAACTGATGAGTTATTGAATTTGAATTATTTTAGACTACGACACGCCCACGGAGCCTCCACCGCCTATTCACAACCCGAATACATGTCCAATATGCTGGAATACTCAGTCACTAGCTCTTGAAACTAATTGCGGTCACCTCTACTGTGGTATGTCGCTTGATTTTTTGCACTGTCTCGAAAAGTAACGCTAAAGACTCGTTGAAACCACGATTTCAGGGCGATGTCTCCTGGCGCTTTACAATCAAGAACCTCGCATGAAATGTCCAATGTGTCGGCAGCAAGTTAGTTTCTGATCATCCGGGCGAAGACTTTGCTTTTGTGAATCTATAATTGAAATATCATTCCCAGCTCACGTTGCTGTTTAATTGTTTCAATGCCGAGGAAAGAGCAGCGCCACCAGGCAGTGAAGTCGCCCAAAGTCGACAGGAAGTACTTATGTTCGTGCGAACGTACAACCGTATGAATTCGAACGAACCCGTTTCGGTGAGTTTTTTCCAAACGCACTATAAATGTTTGTCCTTGCGTTTACTGTAAATGTTCCTTCCGTTTACTTCGATAGCTCATTGAACGAATATTTGAGTTACCCGTATTCCTACGTCACTACTACAATGAAGTCATTCAAGGGAATTTTGGAGCCCGGTATTTACACTTCAGGTTGTACGCCCTTATTATCTTAAGCGTTTTGTATTTGTTAATTCCTATGGATCTTCTGCCTGAGCATGTTTTCGGGCTCGTGGGTCTTGTCGACGACGTCATACTAATAATAATTTTTGGTCTTTATCTGGCTCAAAGCTACCGAGTGTATTTGACCGAAAGTGGCAGTGATTCGATGTAAACATTTCTAAACATAATTATATTTATTTCTTCGCACTGCGCACAGAGTTATTCAGGTTGTATAAGCCTATAAGGGATGGGGCCTGACAGAGCACCAGTAACAATCCTACGGTTCCTCTACATAGGTCAAAAAAAAAAAAAAAAATGGATGCAAGAGACCTTAAACGGTATGAGTCAACCATATTTAAGGCAAAACTGTTATAAGTAAGAAAATAAAACTATATTTATAATTTAATGCTCAATGCCCCCTCGTTGGTGGGGAGGCGATCCCCCTCAACCTAAACGTTGTTCATTTTGGTTTATTATTCATTCTGAATAATACACCTATGTTTTCGGTCAGAAACAAATTTTTACAACCCACCCCCAATTTCTGCTATGTCCGTACGCCGCGCCGTCCGGGCCATATCTTGCCCTAGGATTGCTAAAAAAAAAAACTCGTTCTTTCGCTCATAGACTCAATTTGGGATCTAGTTGGTCCTAACTCCCTAAGGTTTTATGGACCAAAGTGGGGATTTTCAAAGGTTTTGAGATCGTAGGGGTGAGGGGTGTCGATTTTCATGTAATTTCAAGTCGGATTTGACTACTTTCATGAACAATAAACCCATGTGTAAAATTTGCAGCGTTGTTCACAGGAAGCAACTGTAGGGAGATCTGAGTAAATTTACTATTTAATTGACAGGAGGGCGATTCCTCCTTCTGCCTAATTTTACCAAGAAATGGAAGTTTTGCCCAATACATGTTTTTTTTTTCTTTTTTGCCAATCGAACTGTCGGTACTGCGAATACATATAATGTTTAGAGAGCGCAGTTGCCGAAAAAATTGGCCCTTTGCTCACGCGTCAGCCTACACTCATCTCGAGAAGTTATTCCCTGTGAGAAAGATGAGGATGAACTCCTTTTTATTGTTTTTAATCGACCCATTCAAGGTGACTGACTGCGCAAAGTGAAACGAATGAGAAAAAGATGGCTGTTCTAGAGCAGTTTTTTTTTTTTTTTTTTCGAAGAAAGGCCCCTACACACGTTCCGATCCTACCGACCGACCTACGAACTCTTCCTACAGTTTTTGTAGGATCCGGCTCTACACAGGTTCCCACCATTTCTTCCGACCGGTATCGTAATAATCATATTAACAATAATTATAATCACCTGGAAAGAAGAGAGCTCCTTTTGGTAGGATGTCGGACGCTTTTTGTAAATGAGAATTATTAGTCATTGAAAAACTATTATTTTATTTCAACAAGCCGAGGCAAGACAAGACAAAAAACAAATCTAAACATCTGCCATAATCAAAAGCAATTTAAATAGCGAAGGCTCTTCAAAGCTCACAACAACGCTACAGCCCTACACACGCTCCAATCTGGCCGAGAAAGTGGTGGGGTTGTAGAAGGCCTGAACCATCCTACAGTAGGATCCTACCGAATTCTTTCTCCTACAAGCCTCCACACTATCAGACTGTAGGATGCATCTGGCCAGCATCCTGCGGCAGGACGGTAGGATCAGATCGTGTGTACGGGCCTGAAGAGAAAAAAGTAGTGTTCGCCAAACTTGACGAAGAAGTAAACCACGAGACCAAAGTGGCGTCACGGCGGAAGGTGTTGGAGAGGGCCAAAGCCGTGGGGCTGGCAGAACAACACTGCTCTTGGGAATTCGTCCGTGATGAAATTTTCGGCATATGGAAATCTCGGGCCCTTAGGAAAGGTCTCCATCCTCCCTCGAATGGAGGGATGTGAAGTGTCACATGGTGCTATGTTTCTCAGAACCCGTGAATCGTGACAAGCTCAGGACCAGCTAGCGTTTACTTTGCGTAGAACCGGTAGTTCGGTCCACACGTGACCATGACTGTCCACATTGATTGTTGGCGTTATTGATATTGATCATAGTGCCGTAACACAGCCAGCCACACACGGAGAGCTGCAGCAACTTTGTGCATTTGGGCACCATTGCCCATCAATCAGTGTAATGCAAGAAGTAGTGTAGTCGTTTTCGGGAAGATAACGACGTACTTTGATGAGTGGGCCTGTTACCTTAAGCACGCAATCCACTTTCATTTCTGTGAGCTGGACCATTTATTGAAAATTCTGGGCATTGGCTAAGTTTATTCGCTCTCTCACACGCCTCATCCTTTGACGAATTTCCGCTTCTTCCTCCTCGAATATTACATCGTCTCCAATATTGACAATTAGACGTCTCAACATGATTGATTCAGCAGGAAAAGAGTCGTATTAACTAAGAATGCAGGAATGAACCAGAAAAACGCTGTAATTTGTTGATTTTAAGGGTGAGCAAGACTGGGGTGGGTCATGAAAATAGAAGAAATGCTTTGCAGAATTTATTGAAAAGTAAATAATAAAAATTTGCAATTATTTGATATGCAAAAAACAAAATTTGTTACTTTTCGCAGAGTTCTTCTCTCTTTGTTCTATTCAATCTAAAACACTGCACTTTTTAGAATCTAGTAGAAGATAACGGCAATGTGCAGAGTGAAAAGAAAGGAGATGATCATTTGTGAAAAAAAAAAAAAAACTCAACTGGCGTTCAAAAAACGCAATTACTCTTCACTTTTCATTTTTACAGACTTGAAGAGTGCAAAGTGTAGAGTTGAAAAGTAATTTCAAAAAATAGGCTCCAGGGGCCCATTTTTTGAAAGCACTTTTCAACTCTTCACGCTTCACTTTGCACTTTTCAAGCTAATTCGCGTGTTTTGAAGCCGTAGTACGGAAAAGTGAAAAGTGTGAAGGGGTAGAGCTGAAAAGTGCCGAGAAGGGTCACCAGGGTTTTTTGAAAGCCTTTTCCAATATACCTAACGAAAAGTGAAAAGTTGGAGTTTTTTTTTTTTAAGTTTTGGAGGCACTTTTTGAAATCAGCCCTGCGATCCCGATTTTGCAGAGTACTCTTCCTATTAGTCTCGCCCGAACTGTGCTAGTTGTTGTTGTTGGATATTACAGTTAATATTTCATCATACAGAAAACAAATGAAAGTTAGTGCCTAGCTGTCGCGCCTCGATGGTGTAATGGATACAATACTCGCTTCGCAATCCAGCGGGCCTGGGTTCGAATCTATAGCTATTGCGCTCTCGCGGTGTGCGTTCAACAAACCGCGCACCGACCGAAACGCCCGCGTAGTACGGATGTGTGAAGTGCACAGTTGGACCTACGTGCCACAATGCAACAAGCAACAATTTGCAGAGAAGATGTTTCTGAAGAATTTTGTTAGCTACCTACCTATAATACTAGTTTATTTAGTCCTAGTTATTCTAGTTTAGTCCTAGTTTAGCTTAGTCTTAGTTTATTTAGTAGTTTATTATAGTTATAATACTAGTTTATTTAGTAGTCACTTGCCGTAATTTGGCATTTCATGAAATGACCAGCCATTTCATGAAATGCGCTCTCTTGATGTAACAGTGAGGTTAAAACACCATCTGACCAGGAATTTTGGTCATTTCATGAAATGCATCCAGCCTCTGGGCACTTCATGAAATACGAAAGGATTACACCATGTGTCCAGTCATTTCAAGAAATGACCAGAGTGAGTTGGGTTGGCATTTCAAGAAATGACCAGAGTGACTCGGCCACATAGTGTAATCCTCGTGTATTTAATGAAGTGCCCATAGGCAGGATGCATTTCATAAAATGACCAGAATAGACGATTTCCGTGGAAAAAGCGAAGGTTTAGAACTGCAGGTTATGGGTTTATTTCTAGCTGCCTAGAGCCTCTTTAACAGTATTTTTTTTCACATTACTAGCATTACTACGAGTGTTTTTGGTTTCAAATACTACATGATTTTTTGAGTTTTTCGTTTATTTCGAGTCTGCAATTACACTTCCTTCGCGTGCTTCTCATCTAAAGTCAGAAAAATGCGATACTATTGCTGCTTCGGTGACTGTACGAGTTCTTCCATTCCGGGTCGACCTGCTTTTGACCCAGCTACTAAATTTATCCCTGTCCCTCAACCTTACCGGCACTTTACTGAAAACGTCTCAAATTGAGGAAAAAGGGAAGAGAAAGTACATGTGAAGGAGTGTGATAAATGCGCAACTATGATGGGACTTCATGTTAAGGTGCCCCCGGAACGACGAGTTTTCATCGGAACGTTTCGTGAGACGGAGGCTGAAGAATAAAATCAGAATTGAATAACTGCAAATGTGGTTTTAGTTTGACGGGAATGAGAGGAAAATAAGTTCACTTTACATACACAGCACAAGACAAGAGTAACCCATAACCTGGCCTAAGCGCGCGGGTTGCAAAACTGTTGAAATAGGACTGGAGAGCGCATGAGTGGAAATCGTCTATTCCTAGTCAGATGGTGTTCTAACCTCACTGTTACATCAAGAGCGCGCATTTCATGAAATGCCAAACTATGGCATGTGACCACGACATTTATACGACTACTACGGCTTCTCGCTCCATGTAGCTTAACCATGGAGGTAGGAACAAGTGGAGGGAGTGAAACGCATTTTTCGTGAAGCCGGCCGCCATTACTACACACCATCTGTTATCAGGCCTCACTTAACAAAAACATTGGCAATTCGATACTTGATCAGTGAAAAAGTGATAAATTCCCTTCCCGTCTTCTCTATGTGAATGATAACAGTGGGTGTGTAATGGCGGAAAAACCGGCTTCACATGCTTCTACATTAAAAATGCCTTTCTCTCTCCACACTTGTTCCTACCTCCATGAGCTTAACAGTCAAAAATTATCATGATTAACGATGAAATGAAATAGATTTGTTATTTTTCTCACTCTCGTTCACGTTTTATTATTATTATTTTTTAAGCGAAGTAGGACTAGAAGAAGAAGAAGAAGAAACTAATAGCGTTTCCCACTTGCAAAAAATTCTGCATCGGGGCAATTCATTTCCATCCGTCTTCTCCATTAACATATGATTTCATTCATAGAGGATGGGTGGAAATGAACAACCCAAATGCAGAATGTTGTGCAAATAGTTATTTATTAATAAATAAATTGAAGTTCTGCCAGTACAACATTAGTTATTTATTAATAAATAAATTGAAATATCCACAGTATTTTCATATTCCCTTCTATTTACCGCCGTCCTTACGAGATTGCCTACGGTAAGTGACGTGTTACGACGGAACGGGGCCAAGCCAATTTTTTTTCAAGTTCCAAAACCTTAATTTGTCGGATTCGCAACTCCGCTTTCAGTATATCCAGGATCACTTTGTCTTTTTCATCACGGAATGACGCAGAGGAATCATGCTGTTCAACTTCAGCAACGCCTGTGTTCTTCGATTGGGATTTTCCCCGCTGATTTGAATTTTTAGGGGTAGGTGGTATGTCTGTGACTTTACTTGATCCGGGAGCAGGTGTCATATTTTGAGTAAATACGTCCGTTGAAGGTTCAATGGAAATTTCTCCGTCCATCTCAAGCAGCGCCCAACAATCAGTTTGAGGACAGTCATTCCCAAGGATGTTCGGAATTAGATCCACGTCGTCCATTACATTGGATCTCTCTCCACTGATCCCAGTCGTTCTAGCGTTATTCTTCTTCTGCAACCAAAAACACGTACTCGATGAATCGAAATTTGTGATTATAATAATATATCGATTCCATTCTACATTCCAATATTCACTGTTCTGTAGCGTTTGAGGGCCTAAGATCCCGTCGAGGGTTTAGGGTGAAAGAGACTTAACTACAAAGTTTCCACGAAGTTCTCAGTATGAAGTAAACACTATTGCAATCGACATTTTTTCACAAACATTACGTCACAAGAAAATGTGAGTGGATACTCGTATGGAGGATTTCACCACCTCGGCTTAAAGTTCTGCTTAACTAAGACGAACCTCGTTTACTCGTTTACTCGTTTACGTCGTCCGACTCAATTTTAAGTACAACTTTAATCCGAGGTGGTGAAATCCATCATTAATAGCTAATCTTCACTTGGAACAAAATATTTCCAAGTGACTCACTCAGCCAAAATCGTCTAGCCCGATTTGCGGTTTCTCCAGATTTGGAATAGCCCAAAAAGCTATTTACCGCAAACCCTAATTTGATACCGCATGGCTGGGCTTCGTGATAGTCCAATTTGCGGTAAATAGCACAATCTGGCAACCCTAGGGACGGGCAAGGGCCCACCTTTCGAGGAGAGTTCTCGTCGAATCGCAGCTTTCTTTTCAGGGAGTGTGATTGGCTTTTTAATCTGAGTGGTCGAAGAAGTAGCCAGCAGACGGGGAATTGTAGGGTTGGAGATTGTGGGTGTATCTGATGGTTGTGGTTTTTCGTAGTAGTGATTTTGGGGAATTTGTGGCGGGCAACTGAGGCCCAGGGGTCGATTTGTCGGAGATTTTCGAGGGTGTAAGTTTGATATAGATGATTGAGGGAGGATGACTCTCTCGCCTTGCCCCCTGATGGTAGGGTTTTTTGTCATACAAATGCATCGGTTGTTCGAAACTCCGCTTCATCGCTAAATATCTATTCACCTGAGTTCCTCGATCCCCGTCCAATCATCCCTGGTCAAAACTACTCGGCATAGATAGTATATGTTACCGTCAAAACCTGAAATCAGTCAAACCCCGAATTGCCTAGTCAGAACTAGTTTTATCAATGCCCCTTTGTTTGTTCAAAGTTGCCAGACAATTCTAGTTTTTACTAAAAAGTTTGTAGTTAAAACCAGTTGTCGCCACTTGGGGTCATCGTTAAGACCCGAAATTCCTGACCAGAACAAGTTTTCAGGCAAAAGGTCTGACAAACCTCCACCAAAACTGTACAACAAAAAAAGGAATCCAATATTTAATTAGCATGAAACCAATAACGGATTGAAAATTAAAATATTCGTATTCGTAAAGACAGCTTATTTGTTGTTGTGTGGCATACTGTTGTGGCATTTTGAATCCCAAAATTTAGACGGTTGGCGCCAGCAACCGTTGGCAGAGTTAACTTATTGTTTTGACTGAGCTATTGAGCTGGAACTAGTTTTAACTGGTAAAAACTAATATAAAATTAAGAAGGAAAAATTCATCCGTAAATTCTAGTTTTTCCTGACCTCCATCGTCAATTCTAGATTTACCTAGTAAATACTAGTTTTGGCTAAGGTATGCTTTGGTAAAACTAGCTATGACTAGGTAATTCGGGTTTTGACGGTAACATATAAACACTTTCCCGCCTTATTTCTGCACCAATCCTGGTTCTTAACGAGCCGTATCAATCTCCAGGAAATTAGGCATGTGCAGTGGTATTCCATTTTTCAAATATGTCGAAGGAAAAGCGTGAAATTTTAAGATGAAAGTTCAAGGCGGGTTTAAAGTAACTTCAGGGACGACATTTGAAAAAATGATAAGTACTACCGCATATACGGACTGCCCTGGGGATTACGAATGCATAGGAGAACGAATGCGTATCCAACTATCAATCAATGGAGAACTTGCATGAGAACGCATGCGTTAGGCCCCTTTTACACGAATAAGTTTTTTTTTTATCAAAGTAGCCATTTTTTAAAAAAAAATTGGCAGATGTTTCCTGCCTCAAACCTTCTGTTTGTGATCAGATTGAACATATTTTTGAACAAAAAACTTATTCGTGTAAAGCCGCGTACACACGGAGACTTTTCTGTCCTGTCATGAAATTTTTAAGATTTTTAGGAATGTTCGTTTGTCGTGATGTCAAAAAGTGTAAAAACCATATGTTTCTATGAAAAAACCAAGAAAAAACGGAGAAATTTTGGGAAAATATCTCCTTTCTCCCTACCACGGAAACCCAGCTTAGAAATACCGCGTCTACATTAGCCCTGTGAACATAGGAGGGCAGGACATAAAAAAAGGGAGTAACTTTTGGGGCTTGAAAATAAACAATTTCATTCGGAATAATAGAGAGATTTTGCAAACAGCTCCGCCAACGCTAACGTTAACGCTATTCACATTTTAACGAACAAAATGTTTACTACCCTAGCAACGCGTACACAAAAATTAACTTTTGCGTTTACGGGACTGGTTGCAAAATCTCTCCAAAGTAGGTACATACGGTAACAGGGACGGATTTAGAGTTTTTTGCTGGGGGGAGGGGGGTTCTTAAGCACTTAAGGTCTGTCGTTTACTGGAAGCATTTTCGAGCAAAACCGCGACAACGAGCGTACATCCCAAAGTCTTGAATTGAATGTGACATCGTCCTCTGCAGGCACAGGACAGCATGCGTACAGTGCATGCATTCATGCCTTTTTGATGTACGTTCGTTGTCGCGCCGCTCGAAAACGCTTCCAGTGGACGACCGGTCTTGTTCTTCAATGAGAGAGCTTGCGGTAAACTGCACTCGCTGACAGTATGAACAGATTGGCTTTCGAATTGGTGATGTACGTATGTGTGGGTGGCTACAAGTTGGAGGTTGGGGCAGTCGCCACCCCCATCCACCGTAAGATTGGAAAACAGAAAAAAGAGCGGAGGAAGCATTATTTTTTATGAATCCGTTAAAAGAAACTCAAATCGAGAGTTTAGAACAATGTTTGAAGAAACAAGGTATTGTTGTACTCTCAATCTATTGAAACCAAGGACCAGATCCTCAGACTGAGAATGTTGAAGATTTCTTTGAATCAAAGGAATCTTGGAGGGCATGAAGGAGAGATTCAGTCCACGAGTTCGAGCTTCTCGTGCTCATTCCGCAGAACATAATAAAATTCGACATGACGGAACTGGAACCTCAGCTTCTTTGCATGTAGAGTTTATTGAGTCAAGTTCAATATACTTCTAATTACTGAACAATGAAGACTCTTTCAACGACTGATCACCCGACGTTGATGATCTGGACACCCGACTTGAGGTGTCGTGCTAGAGAGGACAGGGGAGTTGCGAAGGACGTCCTTGAGTTCAAACAACTCTAAGGCCCGGCGCACACCAGGAGAAAAAAGACGCCGACGCGCGAGTCGGCGTCTTTTTCCCGGGGAAGAGACGACTCTCGCGTACGCTTCCAATGTGAAAGGCCCCAAAGAGTTCTATGTGTTTTTACTGCACGAGTCGGACGCTGACGCGCGCGTCGGCGTCTTTTTTCTCCTAGTGTGCTCCGGGCCTAACCCAAAAAGGCTCTATAACCACAAAAATGTTTTAACCAAAATACGCTCTGCTCTAACCACAAAAACTTTGAAGTATAAAGAACATTGAACCCCTAAAAGTGGTCTGACCACAGACAGATGTAACCACAAAATGCTCCAACCACAAAAGGCTCTAACCACAAAGTGCTCTTGTTCGTGTTGTAAGTTGAAGTTGAGGGTTCAGAATTCCAGACCCTCAACCTTGTGGCCATCAGATGGCGCAGGCTTTGCCTATCTTGACAGCAATTACAGCCCCGTACCCTGCGTAACAGCCAAGACTCAAGAGTCGTCTTTGCCAATCTGGGCCCCCATTATTTGCCCGATATTCTGTGTGGGAGGCACACGACGCACTTTTTTACTGTTTGACTTTTTAAAAAATCTCGTGTCCCCCACGCACATTAGTGGCCACATTTTAATTAAGTAGGTAATGTAATAAATACAGAATTAAGAAGAGGAAAGAAGACGAGGGGGAAAGGACGGGGGTCGAGGTATCATCTGTTCAGTTCCCCGAACCCCTAGAAGGTAGAATGTTGCCTGAAAAAAAGGTCTTGAAACAAATCTGGGAAAAAGTCGGACATTTGTTGCTCAAGTACTTGTCTGCCCATATGGCAATCTATTTCAGTGTTCAAACGAAGCATTTTGGTTTTTTGTTTCACTTCAGCAGAGGGATTTAAGAGAGGGGGTAATAAACATACTTCAAATATGTGCGAATAATTTCATACTAAGCCCCTCCATGGGCTTCAAAAAATGGGCAAATAATTCAATTTCTTGAACCATCATTCAACCAAACAAACCTAAAACTTCACTTTTAATGTTTTTAACTACTTTGAACACCAGCTACAGTAGAAGACAGGACAGAAAAGTCTCCGTGTGTACAGGGCTTAAAAGGGGTCTAACACAATTTGTCAGCAATTAGTGTCGCACGTAAAAGGACGTTTATTACATCACTAGAGAAGTTTTAAAAGAACACGCGGGCCGGTCCACACGCTACTTTTTTCATAACATTTTGTCTGCACAGTTGAACATGTTGCAGGTAAACCGCTGCGTCTAGACTGGAAAACTGCCCAGTTTTGACTCCGTTGCGAAGATGTTTAGAAAAACGTAGCGTGAGACACTGCGACGTCGCTGACGGGAGCAAAATTTCAAACCCACAAAATGGTTCAATTTTCAATTGAAGAGGCATAATTTGTTCTTCTTCATGACTTTGAGGAGGACAAAAGTGCCTCCATCGCCTTAGGCCCGGTGCACACGAGCGTTTTTCTAACGCAAGATAAGGCGTTAGAAAAACGCGAGATAGAGAGATACCTTAACCCTCCAGCGGGACCCCACTCGTTTTCTTTTACTCGCGTATCGGTGAATAATTGATGCAAATTAACCAGCTCTCGGGTAGCCTCTCCCTCAGTTGTCTTCTACCAGCAACCGTAACAGGAAAGTAGTGTCCCGTATTGAACATCAAAGAGCACAACTTTGCCGATGGGGTTTCGTGAAACCCCACCTTACCAAATCCGTAACATTAGTTATCGAATTTCTTGATCATTTTATAGCCATGTATTCGTAATTTTAGGCGCCCATGCATCAGTGGCGTACCCATAGGTTGTTGATAGGTGGATCACCCCCTCCGGGAGGCCGTTTTTAGTCAATTTTTTTGCGAAATCCAAGCAATACGAAGGGCATTCATTAAACACCCGTCCCCCACCGGGCCATAGTAGGCTGCGGATGCCGAAATCGCCCCCTCCGGGATGATTTCTAGGTACGCCCCTGCCATGCATGTTTAACTCGCTCTTTTTTATGGTTTCATATAGTAATGCCCACCAGTCCGACGTTCAATACTTCAGAAGCCATTAGAGCTTGAGAGAAGAGACGAAGAAAGAGAAGAAGACTAAAAATTCTGGATGAAGATTCATTCTCGCATTTTTACTTCTCTTTGTAGGTACCGACAACACTAGCGATCCATTTCGCCGGATTCAGCATACGTCCATAGTCACCTTGTAAAATTATCAGCCAAATGGAACTTAAGTGACTACGCTGGGGGATTATCGAAGGAAGGATCGCCGCTATATACAAAAAAAGGAAAATAAATCGGTGCCGGTCCTTGCTCGTGAGTATCCAATCGCTCAACATTTGACATCTTGTCATCAATAAAAATCGGGCAACTTATTTCAATCATAGTGTCCTTTCTAGTACAAAGATTCATTAGTGGCAATTCGACAGACGCCCGTCATTTCCCGGCGATGTCGAGCTTGGATAATGTAAATTACCTCGTTGACGTGGTGAGTGCATTCACACAAGAGGAGAGTTTCGCGATTTGAAATCACTTGAACCGCAGCACGTCGACAGAAGTGGCTTAGTTAGTACTTCGGGAGTTCGGAATGCCGGAGACAAGGGCTTTGTGATGACAAGAGTGAGTTTTCCGTTATCGTTCAAGAAAAAAGGCCAGTTCACAATTTATTATCGGTACGGGAACGTAAATACGAATGGCTGACTATAGTCGGAGCAGAGCAATAGTTTCATTTCAAACCTTTTCACGTTGCCATCCCGTCAATTTTGAAGTGGCTTAAGTTTTAACTACCTAGCGCGTTAGGCTCGTTTCACATATACGAGGTTTCACGCGGCGCGGTTTTGGCTGCCGCGTAGTGACCACGTACACCTTTGCACACGTGCGGTACATATTACTTGATTCGATGAGAAAGCGGCATTCACGCGGATTACACGCGGGGGCCTCGTGAAACCGCGTTAGTGTGAAAAGAGCGTTGGGAAATGCTTAATGTAGAATGTTCACGTTCTCCTTTTATAGCGCTGAAGAAGATCACCTAACCCTGATGCTTGGAAAAGAATCTAGAGAAGGATACACGGACCTTTCCAGCCCTCGAGTAGCACCCAACAAACGTGTAGTTCACCGGCATTTCGTTTTTTTTTTGATCGGTCGAATAAACGCCATTCGTGTATTATAGAATAAAAAGAACACGTTTTGATGATTCTCTAGTCAAAATTCATTTTCCAAGTTACATAGGAATAAGACTTCTTGGCCGAGTGATGTGGGGAATACACATTCTGTACTGCCTCAGTGACTGAAAACCGGAAGAAACTATCACCGTCTGTGGATCAATTGCTTACAATAGACCTAAATTTCAGCTCATAAAACAACTTTTGGAACGTTAAAATTAAGCAAATATGATTAAATTGAAGTTCTGCCAGTACAACATTAGTTATTTATTAATAAATAAATTGAAATATCCATGATCATGACAGTATTTTCATCTTCCCTTCTATTTACCGCCGTCCTTACGAGATTGTCTACGGTAAGTGACGTGTTACGTCGGAACGGGGCCAGCCCAATTTTGTTTCAAGTTCCAAAACCTTAATTTGTCGGATTCGCAACTCCGCTTTCAGTATATCCAGGATCACTTTGTCTTTTTCATCACGGAATGACGCAGAGGATTCATGCTGTTCAACTTCAGCAACGCCTGTGTTCTTCGATTGGGATTTTCCCCGCTGATTTGAATTTTTAGGGGTAGGTGGTATGTCTGTGAATTTACTTGATCCGGGAGCAGGTGTCATATTTTGAGAAAATACGTCCGTTGAAATTTCTCCGTCCATCTCAAGCAGCACCCAACAATCAGTTTGAGGACAGTCATTCCCAAGGATGTTCGGAATTAGATCCACGTCGTCCATTACATTGGATCTCTCTCCACCGATCCCAGTCGTTCTAGCGTTATTCTTCTTCTGCAACCAAAAACACGTACTCGATTAATCGAAATTTGTGATTATAATAATATATCGATTCCATTCTACATTCCAATATTCACTTTTCTGTAGCGTTTGAGGGCTTAAGATCCCGTCGAGGGTTTAGGGTGAAAGAGACTTAACTACAAAGTTTCCACGAAGTTCTCAATATGAAGTAAACACTATTTCAACTGACATTTTTTCACAAACATTACGTCACAAGAAAATGTGAGTGGATACTCGTATGGAGGATTTCACCACCTCGGCTTAAAGTTCTGCTTAACTAAGACGAACCTCGTTTACATAAAATTCAATGCATTTTTTTCCCTAAGTCCGACTCAATTTTAAGTACAACTTTAATCCGAGGTGGTGAAATCCATCATTAATAGCTAATCTTCACTTGGAACAAAATATTTCCAAGTGACTCACTCAGCCAACATCGTCTAGCCCGATTTGCGGTTTCTCCAGATTTGGAATAGCCCAAAAAGCTATTTACCGCAAACCCTAATTTGATACCGCATGGCTGGCCTTCGTGATAGTCCAATTTGCGGTAAATAGCACAATCTGGCAACCCTAGGGACGGGCAAGGGCCCACCTTTCGAGGAGAGTTCTCGTCGAATCGCAGCTTTCTTTTCAGGGAGTGTGATTGGCTTTTTAATCTGAGTGGTCGAAGAAGTAGCCAGCAGACGGGGAATTGTAGGGTTGGAGATTGTGGGTGTATCTGATGGTTGTGGTTTTTTGTAGTAGTGATTTTGGGGAATTTGTGGCGGGCAACTGAGGCCCAGGGGCCGATTTGTCGGAGATTTTCGAGGGTGTAAGTTTGACAGATGATTGAGGGAGGATGACTCTCTCGCCTTGCCCCCTGATGGTAGGGTTTTTTGTCATACAAATGCATCGGTTGTTCGAAACTCCGCTTCATCGCTAAATATCTATTCATCTGAGTTCCCCGATCCCCGTCCAATCATCCCTCGTCAAAACTACTTGGCATAGATAGTATATGTTACCGTCAAAACTTGAAATCAGTCAAAACCCGAATTGCCTAGTCAGAACTAGTTTTATCAATGCCCCTTTGTTTGTTCAAAGTTGCCAGACAATTCTAGTTTTTACTAAAAAGTTTGTAGTTAAAACCAGTTGTCGCCACTTGGGGTCATCGTTAAGACCCGAAATTCCTGACCAGAACAAGTTTTCAGGCAAAAGGTCTGACAAACCTCCACCAAAACTGTACAACAAAAAAAGGAATCCAATATTTAATTAGCATGAAACCAGTAACGGATTGAAAATTAAAATACTCGTATTCGTAAAGACAGTTTATTATTTTGTTGTTGTGTGGCATACTGTTGTGGCATTTTGAATCCCAAAATTTAGACGGTTGGCGCCAGCAACCGTTGGCAGAGTAAAACTTATTGTTTTGACTGAGCTATTATGAGCTGGAACTAGTTTTAACTGGTAAAAACTAATGTAAAATTAAGAAGGAAAAATTCATCCGTAAATTCTAGTTTTTCCAGACCTCCATCGTCAATTCTAGATTTACCTATAAATACTAGTTTTGGTTAAGGTATGCTTTGGTAAAACTAGCTATGACTAGGTAATTCGGGTTTTGACGGTAACATATAAACACTTTCCCGCCTTATTTCTGCACCAATCCTGGTTCTTAACGAGCCGTATCAATCTCCAGGAAATTAGGCATGTGCAGTGGTATTCCATTTTTCAAATATGTCGAAGGAAGAGCGTGAAATTTTAAGATGAAAGTTCAAGGCGGGTTTAAAGTAGCTTCAGGGACGACATTTGAAAAAATGATATGTACTACCGCATATACGGACTGCCCTGGGGATTACGAATGCATACGAGAACGAATGCGTATCCAACTATCAATCAATGGAGAACTTGCATGAGAACGCATGCGTTAGGCCCCTTTTACACGAATAAGTTTTTTTTAAATCAAAGTAGCCATTTAAAAAAAAAATTGACAGATGTTTCCTGCCTCAAACCTTCTGTTTGTGATCAGATTGAACATATTTTTGAACAAAAAACTTATTCGTGTAAAAGGGGCCTAACACAATTTGTCAGCAATTAGTGTCGCACGTAAAAGGACGTTTATTACATCACTAGAGAAGTTTTAAAAGAACACGCGGGCATGTGTTAAGGGCCGGTCCACACGCTACTTTTTTCATAACATTTTGTCTGCACAGTTGAACACGTTGCAGGTAAACCGCTGCGTCTAGACTGGAAAACTGCGCAGTTTTGACTCCGTTGCGAAGATGTTTAGAAAAACGTAGCGTGAGACACTGCGACGTCTGACGGGAGCAAAATTTCAAACCCACAAAATGGTTCAATTTTCAATTCAAGAGGCATAATTTGTTCTTCTTCATGACTTTGAGGAGGACAAAAGTGCCTCGATCGCCTTAGGCCCGGTGCACACGAGCGTTTTTCTAACGCAAGATAAGGCGTTAGAAAAACGCGAGATAGGCAGATACCTTAACCCTCTAGCGGGACCCCACTCGTTTTCTTTTACTCGCGTATCGGTGAATAATTGATGCAAATTAACCAGCTCTTGGGTAGCCTCTCCCTCAGTTGTCTTCTACCAGCAGCCGTAACAGGAAAGTAGTGTCCCGTATTGAACATCAAAGAGCACAACTTTGCCGATGGGGTTTCGTGATACCCCAACTTAACAAATCCGTAACATTAGTTATCGAATTTCTTTATCATTTTATAGCCATGTATTCGTAATTTTAGGCGCCCATGCATCAGTGGTGTACCCATAGGTTGTTGATAGGTGGATCGCCCCCTCCGGGAGGCCGTTTTTAGTCAATTTTTTGGCGAAATCCAAGCAATACGAAGGGCATTCATTAAACACCCGTCCCCCACCGGGCCATAGTAGGCTGCGGATGCCGAAATCGCCCCCTCCGGGAGGATTTCTAGGTACGCCTCTGCCATGCATGTTTAACTCGCTCTTTTTTATGGTTTCATATAGTAATGCCCACCAGTCCGACGTTCAATACTTCAGAAGCCATTAGAGCTTGAGAGAAGAGACGAAGAAAGAGAAGAAGACTAAAAATTCTGGATGATGATTCATTCTCGCATTTTTACTTCTCTTTGTAGGTACCGACAACACTAGCGATCCATTTCGCCGGATTCAGCATACGTCCATAGTCACCTTGTACTTGACCGGCCACTTAAAGAGACCCATATCAATGGACTCAGCATACTTTCAGGGACCTCTGGTCAAATTTTCTAGTAAATCGCTGAAGAAAAATCAGATCAACAGATCAAAAAACAATGGGGTATTGCATGACCCCTCCTTACCATACGCGTCCCAAGAGATCACCTTACCTATTGAGGGTTAAAACGAGTGGAGCAGTGCACACGGTAACGCGCTAAGCCGCTAAGCCTCGTTGGGCGTTGAATTTATGGGGTCTCTGTGGATAACCAAACTCAAGAAGCACTACAGTCTATGGCGCAGTGCACACTTGACACTAAATAGGCGATACCCTATCGTGATAGCCTGGTTAGCATACCCTATTCCCTCCGCTCGATGTCGATACTCTCATAAAGCATTCGGTCTATGGGTCAGTGGACGAATCGTTTCGGTTTTTTGTAATATAGATTTATAAGTTAAGTATTATAAGAAATGAATATTGACGTCGACAAGAAACTTTTCACACACGAAGTCCAAATAACACCCAGCTATTTGGGACGTTACCTATATTTTATTAGAGGAATAATTAAGACAGAATGAAAAAAAAAAGGCATGGGATAAGATTAGTGATCAGTTAGTAAATCATTTCGCCTCAGAAAAATCATCAATGAATAATTATTACGCTTTTAGTGAGGATTTTAGTAAGCAGCGTTAAAACAAAGGCAAGATAGGGCGTTAGGTGTGAACCAACGTCCTATCTCGCGTTTTTCTAACGCCTTACCTTGCGTTGATAAAACGCTCGTGTGCAACGGGCGTTAAGAATAACGTGTAAAATTCTGGAAGAGGTGGAAGGGCTGGATAAAGCCGAGTATCAGGGGGCCTATTCTCTAACTCCGAAGCAATAACTTTTTCGCAGTCATATGTTTATTTCATTAAGTTTCTTTAAACAAATGAATGAAATAGACACATGGCTGGCGAAAAAAATATTGCTTGTTGTTAGAGAATAGGCCCCCAGAATTATTCGGTGAAGGAGACGCGATCATGCAATTTCTTTTAGATGCCGCGGGGATGGGTTTTGGCCTCTGGGAGCACTCAGGAATACGAACACTGTATGGATGGACTCATTATCGCTTGTTCTTCACCTGCGGTAATATCATTTGGTGCAATAATGCCTACCTGCAACTTCTCAGACGGTCAAAGTAATTACAATTACTTTAGTATACAATAAAATAAAATGGTAGTTTATTTAACTCAAGGTCTCAAAATACCATTAAACGGGAAGAGGTTTTCGTTTTATATAGGTTTTGGATGACATGCTAGGGGCCGCAAAAAGCGAGGGCTAATCCACCCCGAGAGTGAAGAATTGAGAAGGTTTTCAGTACAGTGTAGTGTTTGCATTTGCACGTGTGTTGGTGTGTTTAATTTTTAATGGTTTAGTGTGAAATTTCGCCTGGAACTTTACAATGGGCCGAAAGCCTAAAGTAGGAAAGCAGCGGAAGGATAAGTTTTACCAGTTGGCCAAAGAAACAGGTGGGTAAAACTCATGTCATCTTGTTAAGCGTGTTTTATTCGTTTCATCAGCAATGTGATTGTTGTCACTACACAGGATATCGTTCCCGAGCTGCGTTCAAACTTATCCAACTAAATAGGAAATTTGAATTTTTACAACGGTCTCAAGTCTTAATTGATTTGTGTGCCGCCCCAGGAGGATGGATGCAAGTCGCCAAGCAGAATATGCCCGTTTCGAGCATTGTCGTCGGTACGCGATAAGTTCTCAGTGACCCACGATGATTCGAGTTAATTTTCCTTTGATATTTACTTTCACAGGCGTGGACTTATATCCAATAAAGGCAGTGCCTGGTTGCATTTCGATAGTTGGTGACATAACAACTGACAAATGCCGTAGCGATTTGTCCAAAGAGCTGAAGACGTGGAAGGCTGACGTTGTTCTCCACGATGGAGCCCCCAACGTTGGTAAGCCCTGCTGTTAATCATAAAGTTTCCGTAAACTTTTCCTATATAATAATAATATGATAAAATAATAATTTAGGGCAAAACTGGCTGTATGACGCATATCAGCAAGCATGCCTGACTCTGAGCGCCCTCAAATTGGCCACGCACTACCTCAGGCAAGGCGGATGGTTTGTGACAAAGGTCTTTCGCTCAAAAGATTACAACCCTCTCCTATGGGTGTTCAAGCAACTTTTTAAAAAGGTGCAGTTTGTGTTGAAAATACTATTACACAAAACTCTGTCCCATTTTTTTTTTTTGTCGACAGGTGCACGCGACCAAACCCCAAGCCTCTAGAAATGAGTCGGCCGAAATATTCGTTGTCTGCCAAAGTTACCTGGCTCCGGCCAAATTGGACGCGCGATTTTTAGACCCGAAGTACGTGTTCAAGGAATTGGATATGGAGCCGACGTCGAAAATTGACATTCTTCATCCAAACAAGGTGAAAAAAGCCAAGGCCGAAGGTTATTCCGAGTTGAGAGGGATCTATCATGAAGTGGACGCGACTGAGTTTGTACAAAGCGCTAACCAATTAGAACTACTGCAGCATGCGTCATCTGTACGTACCTGCCCGTCTTACGTTGTCCAAGAACGTCCACAGGCCGTCTAAATAACGTATGAAACGACTCTTTCTAACATTTCAGATTAAAATAGACGACCCTGACATTGCGGGTCACCCGTCGACTTCCAACGAGATCAAAGAGTGTTGCAAAGACATAAAAGTTCTAGGTCGGAAAGATCTTCGAAGCATTCTCTCCTGGGCGAAAACTCTCAAGAATGCCCTCTATCCCGTCGACGACAAGGATGAAGTCAAGAAAGAAATTGGTGATGATGGCAATAATGACGAGAAGCCGGACGACGAAGAAAAAGAGCTGGACGATTTGGACGACAAAATATCACAGCTCGAGGTAATTATTACCATTGGGAATGCTGCAACTAACTTATTTTTCCCCCAATGTCACTGATGATCTCGAGAAATGCAGGCTGAAGAAATGCGTGGTTTAAAAAGGAAGAAAAAACGTGCCAACAAAGAGAGGGCAAAGCTTCAGGAAAAGTTGAATTTGAAAATGATCGTCAAGGGTGACGATGGTCCAATGGAGGAAGACTCTCTGAACCCTTTGTTTGACTTGGGTAAAGTTAAAACCAAGGAAGTGAGTTACTGATTTTTCTCATCTCGATCTCTGAGGAATTCATCTTTTATTTTTTATGTTAAGACACTGGCTAAAGTCGAAGATCAAAAGCCGGACACATTAGTCGATAGTGAGCAAGAATCTGATGATGACGACGACCTTCCCCGCTACCGGTCATCATTCGTGCCGTATTCAAAGGATAAAACTAAACAGGACGACTTTGGAAAGTGAGAATTTCTATTGAGTTTAGTTTTGTGCAGTTACCTATAAGTATTATTTGTTCTTCAGTTATGTTGAGCCTTCATCGGCAAGTGAAAATGAGGATAGCAACGACTCGAGTGATTCTGGGCAGTGGTCTGGTGAGCTGGAATCTTCTATGACAAATTTCCAATCAACTGTTGTTATCCCTACATTGGTTTAGATTTGAGTGACGACGACAGTAAGCCAAAAAAGAAGAAGGTTCGATTTTCCGACGTGAAATCAGAGAACGAAGATAGTGACGACCAAGAAATCGGGGACGAAGAAGAAGAGGATGATGATGAAGAGGACGGATCTGATGATGACGAAAAAAATCCTCTGCTCGTCGACTTCGACCCGAGGGATCGTGAAACAAGGCGAGCGCAAAAAGCGAGTTTATGGTTTCAAAAGGTGAGTTGATCGCTACAGACAATAAAAGTGAACACAGCAGGACGGTATGCAGACAAGCTACCTCGCGAACTAACTCAAGAAACTAGAATGACTAAAGCGTACAGCCAAAAA
This sequence comes from Corythucha ciliata, assembly GCA_038030265.1. Classification (NCBI taxonomy): domain Eukaryota; kingdom Metazoa; phylum Arthropoda; class Insecta; order Hemiptera; family Tingidae; genus Corythucha; species Corythucha ciliata. Next base: position 27,871,744 of record CM075942.1, on the reverse strand, counting down.
CTGGGGGCCTGTTCTATAACTTTTGACTGTCACTATCACTGTCTCTTTCCACCCGTTCTCCCCATCAACATGTGATTTAATTCGGGTCGGACGGGTGGAAAGGATATTCCTAGGAACACTATGAAATTTTGCAGAACAGGCCCCCTGATGATTTATCCCTTGAGTTCAGCTCATAATCTTAGCTTTCGACTCCATGATTATTATTTTAACCCCTAAACTAAACATTTGACTCTATCATCGACCATTTTAACGCTTGTAGACGCTTCTTGCCCGTGAAATGTGAAACTATCTTTAGGAACTCAGCACAAATGCTCCCGATGAAACCACGGAGCAAAATAAATTCACAGGTGGGGAAAAAACTTACAAGCTTAAGGTTGATCTGATAAAGTGATGCCCTGAACGGTTTTCTCACTCCTCAACGACGAGTGTCTTGAATTGCAATTTTGCTTAATTAAGACCCGAAACTTGCAGCAATTTTGCCGAAATTAAGCCCTGAATTCCCGAAACTGTCAATTTCCTGCAAACTTGTAGTTTCGCTAAAATTAGGACCCAAACTTGCAGACAAATTCAAAGTTACGGGCGCAGCCGGGGCCCGCTTGCCCAGGGTTCGTGGCAACTAAAAACAAAAGGATCTGAAACTTGCTGTTTTGCTGAAATTAGAACGTAAAACCAGTATTCAGCCAAGAAACGTCCAATTTCACGGATAGTTGCCGTCGAAATGCTGCAGCATTACGCAATTGGTCATACTTGGAGCGCTGTTTAGTCCCCAGCCCACAGCCTAACTTGGGTTCCGGTACCTTTTTGACAAATAACGAACCCCAAAAACTTGGAATTTCGCGAAAATGAAGGCCAGAAACTGAGCAATCGAATTTTCTATAGCAACCTTCAATATCGCGAATTACAGCCAGTAAAATTCCAATTTCGCGTATGTTTGCCTTCAGAATGGGGAACTTGCACATTTTTCAAGCATTGGTGATTCTTAGAGGGCTCTTCAACAAGATAATTGCTCACATTAAACATTGAAATCAATCAAGGGTTTTTTTAAACCGAATTTTTAAAAATGTTGAGTGGGGGTTTCATGACGTCAAAGCAGTTATAATGAAATGAATGGTGTAGGGAAGAGGGGGGGGGAGATGTGTTTTCTGAGCAAGGTGACTAAATTTTCTATAGGTGCCGCAGATCACTGTCCTTCACCTACGTCACGAGCAGTCCCAACTGCCATTGCGCTGGACCCAGTACATTATTAATTGTTATTGGGTTGTGATTTTTTCAAAATTAACTTGTTCTGCTGCTCTAGGGTGAGCAATCGGGAGCAAAGGACTGCTGGTGACGTCAGTCTCCACCCCTCCTGTCCGATGGGCAGGGGGAAATCTGCGGCACCTATAGTAAAGTTTAGTCACCTTGTTTTCTGAGGGTCAATTTTTCTTGTTATTTATAAACAAAACATTTTAGAGTTCCCTCAAATGCTTCAAAACGACGTGATTGACGTCATTTCCTTTCGCACCGTCTATCCCCACCTGAAAAACTTTGAACTTTTTTTTTATTATCACCAGACGCACCAATCGGGCTGCAACTGCCGTTGGTATGTGCCAATTGACCGTTATACTTTTCTCCCAAATCGGGCATTCATGCAACTTCCCCATTTTGTAATTTTGCGGCTGCTCGTCAGGATTCGAGTACTGCTGGGGTTGGCTTCCCCGGGGTCCATGGTCAGCAAAAGAATGCCCGAAACTTCCAATTTCACAGATATTAAGCTCTGAATAATTTCTGAAAAATAAACAAGTTGAATAATTGAAAATAATCAACTGAGAAATTTTGCTAACGCACGCGTTAGAGCTACAGAATAGGGAGGCTGGTTGCCGAATTATGCCAAATTTTAACATTTGAGGGGATTACTGTGCTCTGATTGCAGGAGGTTACTGGTCTTGGTGTAAATTACAGGGTTGCCACAGACCGGGAAAGCCGGGAGAAGCCAGAGAATTTACAAGTGGTCGGAGAAATCCGGGAAAAGTCAGGGAATTTCTTAATTTTGACACAAAAATCAGTGAAAAATGAGCGAACAGCGTCTTTGTCCTAGACTTCTGTTGTGTATCTAAAGCGCCCCATACACTGTCAGTTTAACTGAAGGCAATCGTGAGGCCGTCGATCGGGGTTACCCACACATTTTCAGTTAATCTGAAGGCCATGGACTGCAGTCCGTGAAAACTGAAGGTGTGTGGCCGTAGGACCGGCTAGGATCGGACGTGAGATCGTTGACTGACAGTGAATGTTGCCCGTCGATTTTGGCCGGACGGTCGACGGTCGCCTCTTGAGGCGACGACGGCCTGCAGGCAATCGCATAGTGTATGGGGCGCTTAAGGACTAGAGAAAACACATGACTTTTAATTATTAAAAATAAATAAAGATTTTTCATTCGGTCATTGAATGGAATAAAATACACATCAAATCTGTCGACGAGGATGGCAGCGAACGACCTCATCCAATCGCTCATTTCGACGCTGCAAACGTTCTCGCAACAGCAGCAACAAATTCTTTCATCCATTCAGCCAGCAAGCCACTCTGCTCCTAACGATAACGTGAGTCAACATTTTCATTTTGAAAATTTCGATCCGAAAATTGAATCTTTTTCAATGTACAAAAAACGCCTTAACGTTTACTTTTCCACGAAAAGTATTCCTGACACAGCCGACGGTTCCAAATTCAAAAGTAAACTCCTGCTAAGTTTCATTGGACTTAATTACTTTCAACTTCTTACCAACCTGTCAGCTCCTCAACATCCAACCGACTTTACGTACGAGCAGCTACTACAAAAACTCGAAAAACATTTGACCCCAACGGACAATGTTTACATAGCTCGGCACGGTCAAAAGCTCGGTTTTCCAATCGCGTCAAAAGCTCTCAGGAATCAATTGCTGACTACGTTTCGGGCTTAAAATGTCTATCAATTCCCTGCAAGTTCCAATGTCCCTCTCCCGAATGCAGCAAATCAATTGATGACACATTTTTGAGTACACAGTTCATCCGTGGACTCCACAATTGTCACCATTCGTGAGAAAATTCTTCAAGTAGCGTCCAGTGAAGACACTCCATTCACTTTCGAACGTGCTGTACAACTGGCTTCGACATTTGAAATTTCCCAACAAAATTCTCTAGAGATGAGCCATTCTTCGGTCAATCGTCTTTCCAAGAAAAGGTCCCCTCTTCCCAATCAAAGGCCACCACACCGTAGTCAACGTCCCACTAAATCACGTCATGACCTTGACGCGCTTAACGTCAAAAACCGTTGTTTACGTTGTGGGAAATCCAACCTCACGACTCGAGACTGCCGCTGCGACGCCCGAAAATTGAAATGCTCGTCCTGCCACCGAACTGGTCACGTTTCTCGAATTTGTCTCAATACTCTTTCCAAAAACCGTTCACATCGTCCCTCACACCCAAACGTCCATTGTATCAAAAATGAAGATTTCAGTGACAACGAAATCAATCAAATCTCGTCACCTGTTTATCAAGAGGAAGCCACTACGGACTCTAAATTTGTAATCCCGGTCAAAGTGTTTTCAACCTCAATCAACTTCGAAATTGACTCAGGTAGCCCCGTGTTAATTATTAGCAAAACGCTGTACGACTCGTTCAATTTTCCTCCGTATCAACCAGCGCACCATCTTTCTACCACTTACACCGGCGCACCATTCCAACCTGCCGGCAAAATATCAGTCCCTATTCGGTATGGTAGACGACACTCTCAGCAAACCCTTTTCATTGTGGATGCTCCTTCTTCAGCGATCCTTGGCCAATCTTGGATGAGAGCACCTGGGTTGACGATCGAATCGATAAAACACCTCAAAATGGGAATTCATCACCCGGTCAGTCCCTCCTACCTTCAACAAAAAATTTTGACTGATTATCATGACGTATTCGAAAAAAAAAATCGGCTCCATCCCAGGCATGACTTGTCAGCTGAAGACAAAACCCACAGTCAGACCAATCTACCTCAAACCCCGCCCCGTGCCATACGCTCTGATTGCAAAAGTTAACAAAGAGCTTGAAAATCTCGAGTTCTAGGGTGTCATAACAAAAATTGAATACAGTGAATGGGGTTCACCCCTCGTCGTAGTTCCAAAACCAAACCAAGACGTTCGTTTATGCATAGACTTCAAAACTACGTTAAATCCCCAGCTGTTAGACGCTCGTTATCCTATTCCAATAATCGAGGATTTATTTCATAAGTTACAGAATGGAAAATATATTTGTACGCTCGATCTTCACAAAGCGTACCTCCACGTTCCAGTCGATGAGGAAAGTGCGCTTCTCCAATCGTTATCGACACACTTGGGCACGTACAAGGTGAACAAGTTAGCTTTCGGAGTGAAGATCGCTCCCAATGAGTTTCAGCGCATCATGGATGAAGCCTTCCTCTGTATTCCGGGTACAGCCGTCTATTTCGACGATATAATCGTCCAAGGTTCAACATTGCACGAATGCTACGAACGCCTCGTGATGTGCTTTGACAAACTGCGTTCATTAAACCTTCACGTCAATCTCGAAAAATGTCAATTTTTCAAAACCTCGGTCCTTCTTCGTAATAACGTCGAATTCAATTGGACTCCCAAATGCGAAAACGCCTTCACCTTGTTAAAAAAAGAAATATTCGGCCCAATAAATTTGGTTCCTTTTAACAATTCTTATCCCGTCATTTTAGCGACCGACGCTAGTCCCGTTGGAATCGCAGCCGTGCTTTCTCACAAAATCGACGGGGAAGAAAAACCCGTAATTTTCATCTCGAGGTCTTTGTCAAAAGCTGAACAAGCCCACTCCCTGCTTGACCGTGAAGCTCTCGCCGTTTATTGGGACGTCAGGAGACTATACCATTATTTATTCGGTCGTAAATTCACCTTAATTTGTGACAATAAACCATTAACCCACATCTTCGCCCCTTCCATGAAAATTCCAGTAATATCAGCTGCTCGCCTCCTTCGTTACACCACTTTTCTCGGCGGATTTTCGTACAACGTTGAACATAGACGCTCTGCCCTGAACTGCAACGCTGACTATTTATCCTGGTTTCCTTTGCCCCTGGATTCAGGACACGCTACCGATGCTGAATATGACGCATCCGCTACCACAATAAAGCAGATTACATCTTCAAATTTAGTCTAAGCGGACATTTTGGCAGCAACAGCCGTTGACCCCGACCTGAAAATCTTAAAAGATCGGTTGATGTCAGGCGCCGAAAGAAATGTCGAATTTGCGCTTCATGACGGCATTGTATTTCGAGGAAACCGCGTGTATATTCCAACTTCCTGTCGCGAAAGAATCCTAGAAGACCTTCACTCTACGCACACCGGAATCGTCAAAATGAAAGCTTTAGCTCGTCAATACGTCTATTGGCCATCAATTGATAAAGACGTTGAACGGTCCGTCAAGTCTTGTTTGGTATGTGCGAACCAACTATCATCTCCCTCGAAGGCCCCTCCACACGTTTGGGAACAACCATCAACCCCCTGGTTCCGAATCCATATCGACTATGCCGGTCCGAAAAATGGATTTTATTATTTTGTCGTCGTAGATTCTTTCTCAAAAAGAATCTACATCAAAGTAGTTGCCCTCTCATATCCACCCTTAACGGCCACCACGATTCGCCACCTTGAAAACATGTTTTCTAGATACGGCTTACCGTATACACTCGTCTCGGACAACGCGTCAATTTTTACTTCCGACGCTTTGAAAACTTTCTGCCGAAACTACGGCATTCGTCACTGTCTATCAGCACACAACCACCCTGCTACAAATGGACAGGCAGAAATCGCAGTCAAATCTTTGAAAAGAAAGCTCGAATCTGAAAACGTATCTTCAGGCAATATAATGAACTCCCTCGATACAATTATTTTCAAGATGAGAACGACTCCTCTGATAGACGGTAAAACACCTTCCGAACTGTTTCTTGGCCGGAAAATCCGTACATCTCTCGACGTCCTACGTCCCCCTCCAGAGTCTAGAACGGACATAGTTTCGGCCTATCGTAACTCGAATTCGTTGAGAACCCTTCGTCTTGGTGAAAGAGTGCTTTCAAAAAATTATAGCGGTCCATGTCAATGGAAATTAGGAGAAATCGTCCAGAAACTTGGAAAATTGCACTACATCGTGAAGCTCGACAACGGTCACACGATAAAACGGCACATCGATCATTTAAGAGCCACGTTTTTAACAAAGGGAAACGATCGTGCTGCGCCTCGGAAATCAACCAATCAAAAGAAAGTGCCATTCGAAAAACGTCTAGCTTGTTTTTACCAAGTTCCTACCATTCGCAAACAGAATAACGACACCAGCGAACAATACCCTGGGAATTCTGGAGAAACCGTCCGATCTTCATCACCTGCGACGGAACCCCTACCCCTTCGTCGCTCGATCAGGAAAAGAATTCCTAGAAGACTTTTAGATCTGTGAAACTTCGCCACAAACTTCAAAATACAAGGGGAGACGGTTGTGTATCTACGGACTAAAACACGTGACTTTTAATTATTAAAAATAAATAAAGATTTTTCATTCGGTCATTGAACGGAATAAATACACATCAACTTCCTAATATTTGGTGGTTAAACGTGACAAAACATTGGAATAATGCGAGCTCTTCTACCCGTCATCGCTCTTCGGCGGTCTCTTTCGTTCTCTGTTTTTTGAGTTATACCAGTCAGGTGCTCAAGGCTTAAGAAGTTGTGTTCTTGACTCTACCAAAAATGACTTGACAGCTGACAGTTTTTCTCGGCCTAAAAATGGCTAAACTTGCTATTCCAATCATAAAAACGGCTGAGCCGATTATACTCGCCCCCCAAAATGACAAAGCTGATGATTCGCACCTTGAAAATAACTAAACTGACTATTTGCGCGCTACAAGTAGCCAAATTGGCCATTCCCCCTTCGGAAATTACTTCAAGCGCCCTGAAAGTCCTTGAACATAATCATGATCCCCGCCCTGAAACTGGCTAAAGCGACCACGACACAAGGTCACCAACCCGTGCCACGCGGCACACCAAAAATGGCCAAACTGACCATTCAGGTGCCAAAAATGGCCAATAATTCGCTCGAGCAAAAACGGCTAAAATTACTAGTTTCGCCCCAAAACTGCCAAACTGACTATTTGAACGCTAAAAACAGACGTCAGGCAATTCTTTCTCAAAAAATAACCAAGCCGACTACACGCAATCTAAAACAGGCTAAACATATGGTTCGTGCCCCTTGAAATACCTGAACATATTATTCCTGCACAATGGCCATTCACGTGCCAAAAATGACCAAAGTGACCATTCGCGCCTTGCCTTGACGGACTATTCGCGCCCAAAAAACGGCTACACTGACTATATTCGTGCCCCAAAATGACAGAACAGGCAGTTCGCGCTCTGAAAATGGCTTAGATGACTACTTGGACGCTGATAACAGCCAAACTGGCTATTCACGTCCCAAAATTGGCGATAGTGACTGTATGCGCGATAGTGAAATGGCTAAACTGACGATTTGCTCGCTAAAATCGACCAACTGGTCATTCGTTCTGCCACCAAACACGGCCCTCTCCACCTTACTAAATCATCGACTCGCGCTCGTACCCCGATGGTTCATTCCTCCTATACTTCGCCGTGCTCTCGCGCTATAAAATGGCTTGACCGGATATTCACGCTCTAGAAATAACTACACGGAGCCTTCCAGTTCCAGCACGTCAGCTGAGTATTTTTGAGGTTGAAATGCCTGGCTGATGAATCGGATTTAGGGAGTCATGTTTCTGGTTTCGCGTGGGCGTATCAACAGTTTATGGAGGGGGGGGGGGAGTTACTCGTTTTCGAACTGGAAAATCCAATTTACAGCTCCTGTTGATAAATGCTATTTCTGGAGCCAACGTCAGATCTGGGTCTCGAAACCGCATCCGAGCGTTGCCCCTCCCTAGATCCGTATATGATCCCAGTCTTCTTCCGAGCGTGCAATGTGTTCTCAAGTCACTACTAACTCTCTTGTCGTACATAATTATAAGTGTTTAATTTCGTGGACTTTGTACTTCCAATAATGTTACCCGAATTTGGTCAGGGAATTTTACGCAACTGGTCAGGGAAAACCGTGAAAAGTCAGAGAATTCCGTTCGATCCATTCTGTGGCAGCCCTGCATTTAAAACAATACGCCAAGATCATTTGCTAAGTTGATGCCATTACTTTCGGACTATGATTCCATTCAATTTACTGAAAAATTTGATTGAATCATCATCATCATCATCAAGAACCGCATTTTCCCGAAAATTGCGTTCCGCAACGTGTCCCATAAGTCAAAGGATCCCCGCAGCCTCTGAATAGAATTTTTTAAGGGTTCACTTGAATGTACTAAACGAATGAGTGGCTCAGGGTTGCGTTGTGCGCTTTCTGAATAACGGTCCTAAATTACAAAAAAAAATTTTCCTTGTTAATTTCGATTTCATTTTATTTATTTATTGTTGTAATTATTGGAATTTTGTTCAATATGGGGGACGAGTCATTTCAAACGGGATATGATTAAGCGTTTCCGTCAACGGCTCAACGGAGCTTACTTGTTTGACTCATGATTTTTTAAAAACGATATTTACACAACACGACCTTGTCCTCTACTCGTGTGGCACGATGTATTTTTATTTATTCGGTACGGTATTTTTAAGCGACGAGATCTATAAGGGCAATGCAGGCGACTGTCGATAAAGGGGTGAAGGGGTCACTATATTTTATTTTTTTACTTCCGTCCCAAAATTGATCAATGTTCACATTTCTGCTTCTCCCTCGCAGGATGTTTTCAAAGGACTCGAAGAAGATAACGACGAGGAATTCGAATTGAAACAAATGGTGGAAAACGGCGAAAAATGTGCTGACAAGAAAGACGTCACTTTCAAACTGAAAAATGGAAAATCAGTTCTTGATAAAGAGGCGATGTCTGAGAGTGAAAATTCAGACTACGAATTTGAAGAACTCGTACCGAAAAAGAAGAAGAAAATGGGGTTAACAGAAGAAGAAGACCACGACGATGATTATGAAAAACCCTCCAAAGGTTTGATGAAAACGTTTTTTTTTTTTTTTTAATTGATTGCGTTCTGTCAACTTGATCGCTATGCACAGATTTGTCGAAGAAAAAGGTGAAACTGTCGGAGAGGGAACTCGCCCTAGGTGCCATGATGATTGCGTCCAGAAAACGAAAAAGGGACTTGGTTGACGCTGGTTGGAATCGTTATGCGTTCAATGATGAGCGCCTGCCTGATTGGTTCGTTGATGATGAGCAAAAACATATGAGAAAAGAGGCACCCGTGCCAAAAGTGAGTTACTAAAACGGAGGAAAGCCTCCACGCCCGTTGATATTTTACTATAAGCGATGATGTTTTCAACAGGAATTGGTCGATGAGTACAAAAAGAAGTTCAACGAGCTGAATTCTCGCCCCATCAAGAAAGTCATTGAAGCTAAAGCTAGGAAAAAGAAAAGAATTCAAAGACGCTTGGAGAAGGCGAAAAAGAAATTGGAAGGACTTATGGACAATCCGGACGTGTCAGAAAAGGAAAAGGCTCGTCAAATTAAAAAGTAAAAATTGAAAGTAAAATATTAAAAAAATGTTGTCTGGCATACTACATTTTTCTTGCGATTTCAGACTCTATAGAAAGGCTAAAGACCCTAAAAAAGACGTGACTTATGTGGTCGCCAAGAGGCATTCAGCGACTAAACGAATGAGGCGACCGCCTGGCGTCAAGGGGCGCTATAAAGTTGTCGATCCGAGAATGAAAAAAGATACGAGAGCTAAATTAGTAAAGCAAAAGAAAAGTAACAAATCTAAGAAAAAAAGTAAAAAATGACTATTATAAATTATGATTTTTTAAAGACATGGTGCTTTTATTGATTTTTGACCGAATGCTTGCTCTAAAAGGCGAGTTCTGGAAGATCTTTGATGTCTTGAATGCCAAGTTCATATTAGTATCCTAGAAAAGTCGTCTCTGATACGTGAATAACCACGAAAGGTCGAACGATGGACTTATGTGCCATTTTGTTTCAACAAGGTCTTTGCTCGTGACTTTCCGGTGATTCTTTCAGTTTCCAGTCGTTGATGAGCAACTTCTTGGACTTTTTCTGTGAATGATGGGGGAGGGGCTCAGTCTTGGCTCTCGTTTATTCAAACTGGCTGAATTATTCTGGGGATGTCTATCAGTATCAGCCAGTTCCAAACTGTTTGTTTTGGTGTACGTTGTGTTGGTAGTACGTGAAGGGTAAGTGAAAGAAGTACATAACAAGCTGATGAGTCTTGTCCTGTTTTACCGTGCAGGGTGGGGAGTTGCACCGTAGCACTCCAATCACCCGTCGTCTTTTACACTGCACCGATTTTATCGTCTTATTCTTGCACCAATTTTTTTTTTTTTTTTTTCATTTTTAGGTTATGAGCGCTAGTAACACGTTTTTTCGAATTTCACCCCTGAATGTAAACCCTGTTGAACTTTGACCTTGAAAATACTTGTACTTCCTTCGACTTGATGAGATGTTTTTTAAACGCAACCAATGGTATTAGAAGGCACACTTTCATATGCGGCATATCTCATAGAAAGATCATGACTCAATATGATTACTCACTCGGTTGCTGTGAACTTGAACTCCTACGTTCAATTAGATCCAATAAAAAAGTCTTCTTCGCTCACGAAGGAGGCCTATTCCGAGTCTCTCAAGTGCCTCTTGGAGCAGAAATTTGTAATCCGAAATAGTGAATAAAGAAATCCGATCTCCGTCAAAACTAAATTGTTCCAAGACTTGGAAATTTCGGCCTTCGCAGCACTCTGAAAACAATACACCTAACAACCTCTGTGCAAGAAAGACATTTTAGGCCAACAAATGTCCTTTTTTCTTTACACGCAAGTTTTTGTTTTCTTTGCACAGTTACCTCCAAATAGGAAAGACTCAACCGCCGTGGCCTGGTTTTCTGCAATTCGGCGCTCTCCTGCAGCAAAAAAATATGCAATTTATCTCAGACTTTCACTAAAGAAACATGAAGCCGAAAAAAGTACTCCTAGTGCATCTTTATTTATTTTTTAGTTTGGTCCATTAAAACATGTCCTCAAATAAGAAATGAGGGAAATCTGTGAACATTAAAGCCCGAAGAAAGGGTGAAACTGGGTTCAGGAATACATATCTGTGTTGTGAGAAAGAAACATCTGTCTCCTTGAGTTTGCTCGAGAGTTGAAGTGCGTATTGAAAAGAGCAGGCCATTCTTCTAAATAATGAATAAATGCGCGTATTCAACTTCGCCTTAGTAAAAACGTATTTGAAACGGAATGTTTGACCGAGTGATGAGGGGAAATGTGAAAGAACACTTTTTTCTTTTAATAATTTTACGGAACTTTAATAGCTCCATGAACGCAACCAAGGCCATTAACCTTTACGAACTCTTTTTAACTAGAATATTCCGACCTCCTTTTAATGACAATTGAATGAAGGTCAGCCTCATTTTCATTAGCTTTGCCAGACGGGGCTCAGGATGATGATGGTGGGGTGGGATCAAGTGCTTAATGGCCTCTGCTATTTGGCAGATTGCTGGCATCTATAGTCTTTGAGAGAAGAGTACTGAATATTTCAAGATTCGGGAGATTGAAATTACGTATAAATAATGCCAGCCGGCCTAATTAATTAACCGGCCGCTTCTAACCCCCCTCCTCTGTGATTCTGAATTTCCACCCCAAACCTGTTAATTGCTAACAGGTCCCCTCTCATTGTTTGTCGTCTTTTTAATTTCATGATCTTGTTTCGATCTCAAGAAAATTCTCCAGGGGGCTTGGAAACCTTCTCTTAATTTATTTTTCGGGGTCGCGCATTAATATGTATGTAAAATGTAATTCTAAAAGTTCGTTGAGCGCACTTCTCTAATAGAAACGATTCTGGCCGATCAATTTGTAAAAATGGTTTGGAGAACAAGACAAAATCACGGAATCCGAGAGCGTGGCCAGGCGCGGATCCAGAGATTTTAAGTAGGGGACATGACCCCATCCTGCAACCGCACCTACCAACACCACACCACAGCACACAGTTTCTGTGGCCAATCAGCTGGCAATATTTGAACAGCAATTGACAACTTTGGAAAAATACTGAAATTGTGGTTTGGTAAAAATATTCCACGTCCCGAGAATAAAATAAAATCAACCTATTGGTGGGGGGGGGGGAATGACCCCTCGTCTAGCAATTTTGAGTTTTGGACACGACGAACCAAAGACGTCCAACCACCCCCACCTCATCTTTTGACCTCTTCGGGACTTTTTCCAGGGACAATTAAGCCACTCTAAGGGACTCATAAACCACGTCAGTCTCAAATCGAAAGTGTTTGCAAACATTCAGCCTAGGAATATAATTATCATATAAAAACCGCGTATTTTGAGGTTTAACAAAACAAGAATCCGAAAATCGAAACGGATTTCCGATCATACGAACCGTTGAAGGGGTTCTCATTATGGTGCCACCTATTGGGTTAGGAGATGTTTTAATTTTTATTTTTCTGTTTAAAGAAGGGAACGCGAATGACAAAAAAATTAAAACTCTTTTCATTCCATCACTTTTCTCCTAACACAATAGGTTATGGGCTCCAACACTGGCACAACTTGTCGGATTGAAGCATTCCGGTTCCGGAGCGTCAACTACGACACATGGACGATCCACGCCGAAGCGCTTCTGAGGAAGGCCGGCACATGGAATTTTGTAAGTGGTAAAAACCAAAAGCAGGAAATCCCTGGTAGAGACCTAGAAAAATGGATCGACGATGACATGGATGCGAAATCAGACCTTCTGCTAGTCATATCACCTTCAGAGCTGAAACAAGTGAAAAATTGTAGATCGTCAAAAGAAGTTTGGGGCACACTCCAACGAACTTATCAAAGCTCTGGACCAGCCAGAATGGCCACGCTATTTAAAAAACTTGTCGTACAAAAAATTCAAGAAGGCGACAACATACGTGACCATCTCAATACTTTTTTCGATACAGTCGACAAACTAGTAGAAATGGATATTCAAATAAACGACAATTTCTTAGCCATCATGATACTGTATTCACTTCCTGCAAGCTTCGAGAACTTCCGAATCGCCATGGAAACCAGAGACAAAGTGCCCTCGCCCCACGAACTCCGAATTAAAATTCTAGAAGAAACTCAGTTTCGTTGGCGAAACGACTTACAAGACACCGAAAGTACAGAAGAAACATTTATTAGCCGAAAAAAACTATCGAGAAACAAACATCTCGAATCCATCGAAAAAGGCTCAATCTGCCATAAACTCGGACACTTATCTCAAAATTATAGTCAACAAACAGATCGTCGACCACGGAACCATGATAATAGGGCCCTTAGCCCTTTCTTTTTTTTTAGTTAATTCAAAAAACTTATTTTGTTCGTTCGTAAACTAAATGACGTGCTTTTGGCTCTTTCAAAACCCAATTTCGCCGCTGATGTTCCCTCTTTCATAAGCAAATGTGACGGATTTAAAAAGGTATTTGGCTCCTTCAAATGTCAAAACCCAATATTCACGAACTTTTGCTATTTTACAGCTCAATCGCGTGTATTTTTATTATTTCAAAAACCAAATTTCGCGGCGTAAGCTCTTTCCGAAATCAGTTTTACTGGTTTGGCTTGTTTCCAAAATTTACTTTCAAAAAACAAATTCCGTTGGTTTTGCTCTTTCAAACGCCGATTTGGTGGACTTTCCCTTTTTTTAAAACAATTTTTTCAGATGTGGCTCCTTTAAACCCCAATTCCGGAGATTTTCCCTTCATCAAAACCATATTTTGTGGATTTTGCTCCTCTAAAATACAATTTTGGGCATTTTCGCTCATCCATAATCGAATTTACGGATTTTGTTCAGTTATAAACCAAACTACGTCATTGTCGCTACTTGAAAACCTACTTTAGTGGATTCGCCTCATTCAAAACTCAATTTCACCGGGATCTTGGGGCCCCTAACAGAAACGCTAGAGATGGTTGTATGGGGACAACTCGGGCGTATTTGGCAATTGGTTCAATAATCTGTTTATTCTGCACCTAAAAGATTGAGAACCCTAATTATACAATAATATATAAATGCCGGTTTAGTTTGAGACGAAGGGATGGGGTGAAAATGTCGGTAATCGTTTGTTTGCCAGGTTTTGTAAATGAGAAGAATAAATTGGTTGAGAACTGACTTGGCAACTCATAATGAAGCCGCTGATTCGGCTTCATCAGGAGAGGATGGAGGAGTGGTAATCCGTAAAATTCGAGCTTCATTTTAGATTTTCCGAACTTTTCATTCAAAACATCTCTTTGAACTTCAACCCCGACATCACAAATTCCTTGCATGAAACGTCCATAAAATGGGAGGGAAATAAGAGGCACAGGTATAGCTAAATATTTCCCAAATATTGCACTCAGCCTTCAAACGTTCTCTACTCTGCTTAAATTCTTTCAAGCGTGATGTTTTCAGTCTCCCTCTTCGTAACAGGATGTTGTTATTGACAAAAAATTTAAATTAATACAATTGTAAAAAAGAAGATCCTTTAAGGCATTTTCAACTTGTAAATAAATGTGTTCCTTCCTCTCCCCGGCTCAATTAATTCTTTGTTTACTGAACTAATCGGTTGTAAACGAGACACATTCTCGGAGCACAAAAATACAATAACATCGTGAAAAAATCAAAGAAAATAAACTTTTTTGTGCTTTTAAGATGAAAAGGTTGCAAAAGAAGGTCGAATTAAAAAAAAATAAGTCGAACGAAAGCTCGTGCTGCTTTATTACTCTCTGATGGCGTTGCTCTTTCTTCGAGCCCTGTGACAATTTCTAAAATTAAAAACTGTCATTGCGCAACAGTCGGACCAATCACTGTCAAGGTAAAACTTGAACGCAAAGTAAACTAATAAAACCATGGCACTAGTCGATTCGTGAAAATTCTGGAGTAGGAGTTTTCAACGGTGGGGGGGGGGGATCGCCAGCCTTAAATCGCAAATTCGTTGTTAACCGTATTTTATAGGTTCGTGGATGGCGGCTGTGGATCATTAAAATAATCAATAGAACAAACCAATGATAATAGCCTTTCTTAAATGCTCAAATGGGAATTAAGTGGAATTTTCGATTCCTATACTCCCCGAACCCCCCCCCCCCACCCGTCAACAAAACTTGCCATTGTTTTACTGGGGGGAACAAATTTTCCGACGTCATGTTATCGAAAGTCTCGTTAAAAATTGAGTTTTCACCGTACGTACTTCCGAGTGCCCATGAATATAATTTTTCTGCAGTGCAATGTCAAAATGATTAACGCTTAAATATAGTTTATTTGAGTGAGAAGAGGAGCTCAAGCTAAAAAACCTTGAATTGCTTGTTTACCGAATTAGATATGAATTAAAGACAAGGTCGTGCTCTTGACATTGAACGTGTTGATTGTCTCATTGTGATGCAATCCTCTCATGCATAGAACACAATAACAATAATATTTTTTTAACGAACAGATTTTTCGGGAAACACACGTCACAGGGCCAGGATGAATAGTTGATAGTTTGAGAGTAAGAAGGATCGATGAAGTCCTTCTCCTCCACCCCCACCGATCATAGTAGCATCCACACTTTTGTATTTTAATCAGATTATTCGTCCTATAAATTGATTTTAATGAGTTTCGAGTGTTTGCATTTATCATACTACGACCTTCAAACCTACGATGGAAAAAAGAGACAATTTAATTAGATTGCTTTTCCGGGGATGCTATAGCACGTGCTTGCAGTAAAAACGTGGAAGGAGTGGGAAACTCGAGTTTCTCTGTTTGAATTGCGCGACCGAAAAAACAAGTTCTTTGCAAAAGCAAAAAAAAAAAAAATCTACTGAATGTTTGGAATGAAGACTCGCAAATTACCTGTTGAAATAAAATATTTTAAGGAATGATTCAAGTTTATTGGAGACGTTTTCGCTTGACACACTTCTTTAATGGTGTATTTCTCCTCCCACTACACTCACTCATTTGATCGCAGAGCCTTCTTTAACAGCTTAAAACTTTAAAAAATTGGTTTCTGAACGGCCAACGAGCGCTGTTACATAGTTCAGTATTTTGACCAGTACAGACAATCTTATTTGCGTCTGGGACCTTTAATTTTTTTAGAGATTCACGGTCTATGTGACTTTTTATTTATTTATCTGAAATACCTTCTACTTCAATCATTAAAATAAGCTCGCAAAAAGGGAAGTTGACGTGGTATTTTATTGCAAAATTTGAATACTTCCAAGTTTCAAGTTCTTTGAATCTTCCCGATTGAATACATTATAAGCATGAGTGATTTTTTTGTGGCTGTTGAGAAAAAGTGAAAAATAAAAATTTAAAAAAATTGTTTGAAAACATTTAAAAAGAGTTTAAAAAGATGAAATAAAAGAGAGACAAGGAGTAAAATATTAGGAAAAAAGAGACGAGAAAATTCTGCGGGAGCCAGGGCATCCATCCATACGCCTTCAAAATTTGTAAGTTACCAGGTCAAGCTCCGTTGTTCAGCGAAGTGAACTTTTGTCCAATACTATAACAAGTTTTTTGTTACGGACAAAAAATGATAAGCATAGCATTCCACCAACATTCCACTTTTAATTATCATTTAATACGCCGAGAACATGCAAGCAAATCGGGTGCTCCACACAAATGTATTTCATTTCATACTATTTTCTTTTATTTCACTTGACTTTATTTCATTTTATTTTTTCTAATATTTTTTTACTTATAAATTATCTAGACACGACTTTTCATCCCTCTCCCGTCAAAATCCGTTAACTTTTACTAAAACTTACGTTGACCTTCTCACTTAACTTTGACCTGCTTGGCTGCTTCTGAATTTTCTTTATCGAGACCAAACTTTTGAGTCAACTTCGACCAAAAGCCATTGGCTTCACCATAGGTATACATATAATCTCTTTGCCACACTGGTGTAGAAAAACACATGCTTTCAAATGACTTCCTGCACCGGTGTAACACCAGCGTGGCAAAGAAACAGGCCTCATTATGCTGACTTTTACTTGATCCACCCAACGCAACGTGGCCCTTTAAGTGAATGACCACCGACCAGATCTCTTTTTGAATCATGTCTCGTCGACATCTTTCTACGCATTCTTACCTTGATCTTGACTAGACCCCTACATGGCCTTGGCTAGTTTTCGCGATACTTTTGAAGTTTCTTTATCATTTCATTCAGTCTTGACCGTACCTTGACTTCCATTTGACCTTGGCTTTCATTTGAAGTCTCTGAATCTACACAAAATTTGTTAGCCCACATCCACCGAAATCTTTGAATTCCCCTGATCCATACGAAACTTTTGAGCCCGTTCCCGTTCAAAACTATAGACAAGTTCTTACCCTGACCCCTGACTTGACCTCTACCTTTTCGTCACCATGAATTCTCTGGATCTAGATAGAACTTTCAATTCAATGTCTCTCCAATTATCCCCCCCCCCCTTGATCTAACTTTACATCATTATTTTAACTTGATTTGCCCCTTGAATGACCTTGACATTTTCCCCCGATACAGGGTGATTCCGATTGAGTGATCGCGGGAATGTAACGCTAGTACCCCAGCGCAGTACCAACGAAAAACACTATATGGCCACAAATGATTTACTTCAACGATTTACAACAACGATTTAGAAATGATTTACAACAAGACACTTTTTCACCAAAAAGTTGACCTAGTGACGGAACTGTTAAACGGACGATATAAGATGAAACAGCCAACGTTTCTGGGAAACGTGGAAAGATCACACATGCAGTTTTCAATAAACTCTGTTTATCCCTGAAACTGGCTATTCTGCCGTAAAACTAGTATGTATTCCTAAAATTAGATTTTTCGGTTCGAAAGCAAGCAATTTTGCCCCAGAAAAGCCGGTCATTTGGCAATGAAAGAGAAAACGTCTCATTGGAAATGGTTACAAGACCTCTTTTAACAGTAACGACGGTTTGGGAAGATAATGAGTCGAGGAAAAGTCAGGAACCCAGATGGGGTCATGAAAGTGGGACGTATGACGTGGTGTGTGGATGTTGTGGTGGTAGCTATACTGTGGCTGTATGTACAACGAGGAAGCCTGAAAACCGGTTTAATGAATAAATGAGAAGTAGAAATTCTGCCTTCTTCAATCACATAATGACATTTGGCGTCGAAGATGACCATAAATCATTAACGCGGGCATGGGGCAAATCACAGACTCCCTTGAAAGTCTACTGAACCCTCCATCTGATGGATCATACATATTCTGTACATAGAGTGAGATGGAGCATGCCAGTTCAGACGTTGGGACATGACAGTTGAGAGATGACGAGTCTGATGAAATTTAGTATTAATTTAGCTTGATGAGGGTTTCCCCCAATATAATGTTGCAGGTAATTATTTGTTCTATTACTAAGTGGTTAATAATTATGGCAGCCGCTCGATGGGTTCGAGTCCCGAATCTCACGTTGGCTCCGGAAAACATGAGGAAATGGTGAAATCCCCAAACCTTGTAATTGATTTTACGCTATAAACTGCATGTCTGCGATCATTCGACTAGAAACTGTTAATTTTGTTTTTCTAGCTCAAGAATCTGTTAGTAAAATACCCCCTCCCCCCGCACCAACATTAGGAGCACGAAACTAGCTATTTAACTGTAAAAATGTCAATTACGCACGAAAATTTCAGGTTGGCAATCAGCCAAAGAACTGGTATTATATTCAACCTCACGAAAACCCAGGGCGTGAAACAGCAAGCCACCATACAGCCATTTCTAGGGCGCGAATGGCCAGTTTAGCCATATTTTCGGTGCAGTAAGTCAGATTTGGCATCATAGTGGTACGGGTCGTCAGTTACACTATCTGCAAAGTGCAAATTATCGATTCGGCTATTTTTAGGGCACAAACCCATTTTTAGAAGCACGAATGGTTAATTTTGTCATTCCCCGGACCTGAATGGTCCGTTTAGCCATTTTTGGGACGTGATAAGCCAGCCAAGCAATTTTACAGCCCCAGAGGAGTCAATTTATCCAATCTTCGTGGTGCTTGTAGCCAAAGCTTGGATGGGAGGGGGATGGATTAGTTGGTAAGATGGACTCATGTTCGGTGCGCAAACGCCAGTGGTCAGTTATCGTTTTAAGGCGCGAATAGCCACGCTTGGCAATTTTTTGTGTCCATTCCAAATAGTCATTTCGAAGGCGCGAATCATCATTTAACACCATCTGTAGCCTCTGTTACTAATTAACAGTTTGGCCATTTTTAGCCAGTACTATTATAATGTGTGTTATGTGTACCTCGTTTGTACGTCACTGCGGTTTCTTCCCCTTGGCCCTTAGCACCACTGCTCCTTTCCATTTAGTTGACATTAAACAAGCATCAGCCCTCCGTAAATATTCCAGAGGCCCCTTATAGCATTAACAATGCAAATCACTTATAATGACGCTCAGTCCCCATCTCAAGGACAATTGGGATCGCCTGTTTGTCGCGCCACCCGCTGAGATCACACGAAAAATGATATAATTTTTTGTTTTCTCTCTCTCTCAATTAAAACAAAAAAGGGAGATGTGGCCTTCGCTAATTTTAACCTCCTCACGGGATTCTGTAGAACTCAAATTCAGCGTTCAAAGAAGATTGTGGGTGCCTCCGATGCCGCCAATTCGTCCCCTACCTCTTCACTTTTCCAAGAAAAAATAAACGCAGTTCATGAGTAAGCATTTGATTTGAACTTGACTCATGAGCTAATTTCAGAGTATCTCGGCCAGCGTCCAGTCTGGCAATCCAGCACTTCCTCAACACGAGTCTACTCTAAAAGAAAATTTACGAACATTCCCTTTTATGTTCTTCTCCGCCTTCTTATTTCAAAACTTACTACCTCGCCGTTTGTCTCGACAGTTTTTTCTAGTTTTGACCACGAAGCGTTCCATTCCATTCTCTCCTGCATAGAGCAGACCTGAGGAAGTTATGCAGAAGCCCTCATATCCCGACGGAATTGCCGACTACAAATGACTAACTCAGCCGCTTACTTTCCAGAAGAAGCTCTTTTGGACGGTTCTAGCCTAGAACTTGACAACTCCCGCCTACTTCTAGCTGAACTGACGTATCCACTGAAATGAAAACCCACAGATTTCAAAATAACTACGTAATTTTATTTATTCAATTTGCTTCACAAAGCATGGTTCAAGTATTTTAAAACCCAGAAAGGGATAGGAGTTTCGCAGTTCTGCTAAAATCTCTTCAGAACGAAATCACGAAGGCCGAGAGGGTTGTTAATAATGAGAAAACGGGTATATTTCGGTTCCGAGAAAAGGTGAAGAGGTGAACATTGAACGAGGTCACGGTCAAGAGCACCCTCTCTAAATAGGGGTGGTTTGAGTAAATTTTATTGGAGAGAAAAAGTGTGAGAGGGAGAGAGAGCTCTGACGCAATATCCACCCCATTCCAGCAACCCCGTGACCTAGCACACTACCCACGCAATCCCCGTGCTCCAATCCATTTCCTCACTTTTCCACCCACTTTGTCCCTCAGCCCTCTCCTTCGCCCTTTTTTGGGGATTTCAATGAAGTAGCCTACGGACTCAAGGGCTTGGGATTACAATCCGAATTCTAATTGTAGATTTTCCATCAATAGAACATAACAAGCATTAAGAAGAACTTTTTATTTATTAAGTCAAATGAACCAAAATGATCAACCCCCCCCCCCCGCGGGTATTGGCTTCTTGCCGGTTCGTTTACACAGCATTGAGTATACACCTATTCTTTTTTTCTGGAAATTTCTGTAAACTTGACCCTCAACAGTGATGACGCAAAACTCTCCTCTCTCTTCCCTGTGGTCTCCCACCTGAAAAATTCGATAACCAAACTACATAAGCTACCCAACGGAAATATTTGTCAAGGGCAGAAGGGGCGAGAGAACTAAACTTCTTCTACATATTATTGACAGTACCGAAAAGGGGAGAATCCTTTCTCCCCGACGAGAGAGAGAAAATGGGGTTTGGCAAATCAAGGTTATTCGGAGAGAGGTACAGAAGCACTCCAACGCAAGTTGGGGTGGCCCTCTATTACCCCACACCCCACCTTCATTCAGCCCTTAACCTTGCCTAAAGAGCCCTGGAAAAGACCCTATACCCCCTCCGTCGATTCCTAATTTTAGAACTCATCAACCAAAGGTCACAGGTTATTTTTTTCTTGACATTATTATTTCTAGCGCTGCACCGCGCCGCCGGTTTGACGACGCAGGAGTTTGAGCGATTTTGTATTTCAAAAAATATTGAATTTTTATTGAGGCATTCTCAATCTCATCAGCTTTGATATGAATAATACTCTAATCTCTTGGGGTCAACGCTTGCGGTGACAATGGTCCTAGCTCAGAATACAATGTAAATGCATGATTTTATGGATTATTTATACATACAGGGTGTTTCAGGAGGAGTGCAATACTTTGCCATGTTGTAGCACGCACCTGGACGCACCAAAAATACCATATGAACATATGGTCACTATGTTACTATGTGACTATGGTCAGTGTTACTATGTGACATGGCAAAGTATTGCACATTCCTCCTGAACACCCCCCTGTATAATTGAAGAATGAAGAAAAACCAAATCACAAAAATTTGGTTGATGGAGAGAGCAATACGAAGTATAATCTAAAAGGTGAGGTATTAAAAGGTGAAGTTTTAAAAAATGTCTCTAATAGCATTTTCCATTTACATAAAATTTTGCCCTAGAGCAATTTTCATCCAATCTTCTCCATTAATAGCGTTTTCCATTCATTACAATACACTTGTGGGGTGTGCTGAATGGAAAACGCTGTAACATGTGTTTTAATTCTAGGAGGTTGAGTGGAAATGAACTGCTCTAGAACAGAATTTCGTGTGAATGAAAAACGCTATAAAATTTGAAAAGTGGAGAAAATGAATGGTATCTTGAGACGCAACGGGGACTCCTAAAATCGAGAAGGATTTTCAATCAGAAGAGTCGTTGAGCCGCGAGGACTACATACAACCCTCAATTTCCAGGTGATTGGACTGTCCAGATACGTTAGAGCTAATTATTCCCCCCCGGGGGGGGGGGGTCTCCGTCAGCAAATTTGCAGACTTTTTAGACGTTCGTAAGAGGCCGGACGTCGGACAGACATTGCCGCACGGCTAAACGCTAAACGTTCCCAATTTTGGGCAATAGTTCTCTAGAACCTTCTATACCTATATAGTTCTCAGTAGGTACCTATATAGTTTTAGTAGGCAATAGTTCTCTAGAACCTAGTATACCTTCTAATGTATACTAGTAAAAATGTACTAGTTCGCGCTTCCAGCTGCAACTCGTGGCTAAAATAGAGAAAATACGCTGATCCCCAGTTTGAGTAGGTCCGGTTGAAATTCAGAACGTGCACTGAAGTGCTGTTTTTGCGGCAAGTACACGGGGAAAAAATGGAAAAAAGCACTAATATTCGTTGCCATAACTACAAAAAAGTGCCCGTTGCCGTTTCTCGATGCAACCTCCCGACCGAAATTGAGAGAAATAAAGCGACAGACCAATGGCTTGCTGTAAACCACTTTTTTCAACCTTTCCAAGGTTTTCCATCGAGAATATGAAGTCAGATCGTATTCGATTTTTTTCACGAACACCATACTTCCATTCCCTTTTGTAAGGGAACATGGAAGTAATATAGCAGAATCGCGGAGAATAAAACGCTATAATGAGCTGTTCTTGGGCCAAGTCCGCCAGTAAATCTGGGAAAAATCGCTAATAGAAGATAGGAAATGTGATAATTTGCTTTATAATTGGAAAAAAACGGTAAATTGCTGCTAACATTGAAAAAAAATCACTAAAGCTGGATTCACATGGAGCGGAACGCGCGAGGAAAGCGGAAGGACGGAACGCAATCTGATTGGCTGTTGGGACAGGGTGGCCGCCATGTTGTCGGAATGGACGGACAGTGGTCGGCGGAAGACATTTTTATACCGCCTCCTCGTTCCGTCGAGCTCCGCGAAATCGCAGGGGACAGGAATGTTGATAGGAACTACTTACGTAGACGATGTTCATCCCATCAATCATTTCAACACCCGAGCACAACACAATAACAACGCACACAACATTTTAATTTTGGAAGAAAAGAAAAACACCATCAACAAGATGTGAGAGGTTTCAGATCACAGATGCTTTCAGTAGGAAGGTTATGATTCCGTCCATCATGGAGACCGCTTCATGTGAACTCTCTTACCGACTCCGCCAGCCCCTCCACTGGTTTTTCTGCCTTCCGTCCTTCCGCTTTCCTCACTCTTTCCGCACCATGTGAATTCTGCTTAATTCGACAGATAAAAATGTTAATTCATAGATGAAATTTGAAAAAATAGCCATGTTATAATTTGCTGATAAAATTGAGAAAAACGCCAATTCAAGGCTGAAATCGTTAATTACCGACTAAAATGAGGAAAAACGCTAAATCACGGCTAAAATTGGGTAAAATTCCAATTCGCGACAAAATTTCCAAAATAGCTCTCATTCATATGGCTAAGGGTGGGTTTGTCAATCACTGGATATCTCATGGGATAGCTATCTCTCGAATAACTTTACATTACTGTTTACGGAAAGACCCATAGCAACCAGATATATCCAAGCTTTGTTTGTTGAATAAGAGCCTTGATAAACGCACCCTAAGAGTGAAAAAGTCCCTAACTCGCTGCTAAAATTAAGAAAAACACTAATTCGCGGCTAATATTCAGAAATAGCTCTAATTCGCGGGTAAAAATTAAGAAAATGCTATAATTCACAGCCGAAATTAAGAAAAACGCTCATTCGAGGCATAAATTGAGAAAACGCCAATTTGTGGCTGCTTGAGGTAACTTCAAGGGTTAAATTGAGATGAAGCGCCAATCTGAGGATAAAGTGTGGAAGAAGCGGTGATTCGCGGCTAAAAATAAGAATATGCCATAATTTAAGGCAACGTAAAACTCATATTTCTTGTTCATTTAGGGACTATAATAAGGGTCCTAAAAGATACTTCCACCCCGGGCCACGATTTTTGTACGTTCGCCACTACACGAAAGACGAGGCGATTGGCAAGCGTGCGGATGTGTATACCGGCTGAAAGTAAGGCAAGAATCATTATAAAATCAGTTTCGCGTTTCCGGTTGGTTCGAAAAACTAATCTGACGAAAAAAGGAACGACGAAAAAACGTATTTTAGTGATTTCGTCGTTTTCAATCCCCGATTCCTCAGGAAATTTTCGCTCTCCTATAAACAAATTTATCAGGTTTGTCACTTTTAAAACAATTTCACGGTTTTTTGCAATTTCATCCCCCCAAATGTAACAAATTTTTTCGCTTTAAAAACAAAATTTCGTGATTTTAGCTCTTAATTAAATCGGTTTTGCAGGTTCGGCTGATTCAAAAAATTAATTTTGCTCTTTCAAAAACCGAATTTCTGGATTTGGCCAGAAACTCCGTCACTTTGGCTCTTACAGACCCAAAGTTTTGTGGATTTTTACTCTTTCAAAACATTTATTTGACACCATCAAATTCATGGTTTCATGAATTTGGCTCCTTTAAAACCAATTTCACTCGATCGTTCAAATTCCAATTTTAGAGAATTTGGCTCTTTCAAAAAACAAAGCTTATAGCCCCAATTTTGCAGAAAGTCGCTCCTTCAAAACCAAGTTATTTGTATTTTGCACCTTCAAAACCCAATTTCGGGGATTTATATGATTGATCAACAGCCTAAAATCATGGCTGCAGCTCTTACTAAAACCAATTCCACAGTCTGGTTTGTTCGAATAACTAATTCGACTCGTACAAAAACCAAGTGTCTCGATTTTTGCCGTTCCAAACCACAATGTCACCGCTTTCCATTAAGAAATGTCACAAATTTGACTACTTCGTAACCAATTTCACGGATGTTTGCTATTTCATAC
Source organism: Corythucha ciliata (assembly GCA_038030265.1). NCBI lineage: Eukaryota > Metazoa > Arthropoda > Insecta > Hemiptera > Tingidae > Corythucha > Corythucha ciliata. The sequence continues at coordinate 27,846,861 of CM075942.1, read as the reverse complement.
TCCTATTTCCCTTTCACTCTTTCCATGCCCAAATTTCGTGGTTTTATGGCTCTTTATAAATTCTTCGGCTTGTTCAAGAAACTATTTCGCTCTAAAATCGTACGTACTCGGCCGGCTCTATTATTTTCATTAAAGTATTCAGCGCAGTTTGTTTAAAAACAACCATAGTTTAAGGATGGCGGGCGAGGCGAGATCTTGTGGTCCCCAAGTTGCACATCCACATCCAAAGGAAAGAAGTAAAAGTGGGCATGAGTGCGCGTGATGAACAACTCAGACGATAAGCCGTGAAAGCTTCATTCACGATGTTTTTGTAGGTCTTTCGTTACAATTATTAATGAAAATTACTAAATGAACCGTTTATAGGGCGAGTGTGCGTGTGACTTTGTAGTGTAGTGGGATGAGTGAAGGTGGCGAGGGTATGAGGGGTAGTTGTTGTCCTTAACATTCTCAATGCTACCCCACCCCCTTCCAGCTCACGCACGATGTTTTTATTCAATTGCTCATTGAAATGGGCGTAATTAGAGGCCGTTATATCTATAAATAAAGTGTTTCATTGGGCTGCGACTTCGCTTCATGCTGATGATTCCGGAAATCTCTCTCATGGTAATACTTGAAATACACACTTCAAGGTCACGAAGGGCTGGAAAATTACGACGCAAAAGAGGGGGGAGAAAGGGTAGTTAATCATCGACTGTTTTGTTGTATTGGATCTCAAGGGCAATAAGGGGTGGCCATGTGTCAGCCCAGGTGTGGGCGGCTGTCTCAAGGTTGACCAACAACCTACTCTTCAACGACTTTATAAATTGAATCATATGCACATCTTCTCTATAATATGAAATCCCTAATTTGTTCTGGCGTTTTGATCTTCAATTTGTAGATTGCTTCAGGGTTCTACACGAAGTTGTCGGATCGTTCCACTCCTTTCAATATCGATTTAATTAAATCATATCACCGAAGAGAGGGGCAAAATTAACATCTTTTTTTGCCCTTCAAAAAATATACTTTCTTCTAACGGTTAATAGGTAGTGAAAGATGAACAAGGTAACGGGGTGGCGGCCTTGGGAGACCTTGGCTTCGAGCACTAGCCTTGAGATCCCGTCGTTTTATGCATTCGCCTAATCCGCATTTCTTTCATCTTCTGTCGATTCCGCGCGACGGTTTTGTGTTTCAATAATTATTATTTCAAGCACGTTTTGATTTTTCTATTAAGTGCGTTTTTTAAAAAACATTTTTCACTAGAGCCGGCTTTACAAAGGAATCTCTGGACTTGACAACTTGGATTATTTAAAGAACTAGTACGATTTAGTTTACAGTATCGTGTACGAGAGCCATAAAGCGCTGAGGCAATAAAACGAGACTGTAAAATACAACAATGACTGCATCTTGTTATGGGAGGGGGTTGGGGGTATTTTTCAAGGGCGAGCTCGACGCTAGGCTTCACTGACATTTTTTTTTCCTAGTAGAACGGTTAAATAATGGTAACTCCATATCTCGATATCTACAAGTCTAGACGGTTCGGTTGAAACTGCAATGTTAGGTACTATACTACTCGACAAGAAGCTGTCAAGAGAAAGGATTATTTTCAACTTCCGCGTTTTCCGTATTGTAGATAATGTGGGTGAAGGTTTCGTAACAACTCTATGGGAAGAATCAAAAGTTCAAGGATGCGGAGGAGCAGTTGATTTCAAAAACACCGTTATTTACTTTTTTTTTTAATAGCGGTGAATGCAATTTTACTTCAATATACGCTAGTCCTTGAAGCACTTTACTTAACGAATAGATTCTTAATCAGAAAACGTCTTTCCTCTTACGCCGTAGACCGACGCTACGCTATTTTTAATTTTTCCTTGGCAATAACATTTTCTAGACTCACTTAGTTAGCCCTGTGCATAACTCATTTAGAGCTTTATAAAAGACGGGAATTCTCAGAACTGGGCCTTCCGTCCTCCGGAAATCTCATACAACATATTATGTTCATTCATACGCCTGCATGGCAGGCGGAAATATGTATTTTAGATATAAACTAAACGACTTTGTGAAAAAAAAAAAAAAGTAAAGATTACCCTCCCGATGACCCAGATGGATTTGTTTACCTTAGGGCTTGCCCTTGACACGCTTTGCCTTACCAAGGATCCCTCAGAACACTGACTGCCCTTCGACGCTCTCGCGATGATGAGATTCATGCTCTACTTCCATGTTCTTTTCTGATTTATTGGCAAACAAACCATTGTTTGACCAATTGAAAAGAAAACAAATTGGGAAGAAGAAACAATTTCTCTTGTAAATTATTTAGAACTACGCTTACACCCCCCCCCTCACACCGCCGAGACATTACTGTAGTCCTTTTTCCCCCAGCCCCCCTCCCCCACCACGGGTAGGTATAAAGTTCGTTTTAGACGATGCCCCAGTTAGACGTCATAAAGTCGGCTCACCTTTTTTGATCCAATTTGAAACCGTTCAACCTTTTTTTTTCTGTTTTTCTACAATTTAGTCTCTTCTTCATACGCCCCTTATTGACCTGAGCCTGATGTTAGGGTTTGTCATAACTTTCGTTGACAGTTGAAAATGGGTCACAAGGATTAAACTTCGCTCTTCACTTTTATGACTGCGCCAAAATCACTGGATGGATAGTGAGGGGAGGTAGTAGGTACATTATAAGAAGAAAAAAGCAATCCTCTTAAAATACCCACATAAGTTCATTGCGTCGGTGTATTTGCGAGAAAGTAGGTATAATTGAGCGGGGGGATTCCACGTAAAAGTGAAGAGGAATAAGGCTTGTAGCATTAAGGGAATAGAGTGACTTCTTGTTTGTTCTACAGGATTTTTCGGAATGAAGGGGACATTGTTTTCAAACATTGAAAATTCATAGACAAGAGCACTTAAATTCCCAAAGAGCGTCTATACGATTATTCTCACCTTCAGAGGGACGCCTCGGCCACGTCTTCATAGTGACTACTTTTGCATGAAATCTGTTTTTACATTGTTGGAATTGTGGGTGAACTCGCTAAAAGAAGAAATATTTTTCAGAACATTCGTAACAGACGTGTACAAAGTCTATCACTCTTATTAAATGGAAACGTGTGTGCGGTATGTATATTTCCTGAGTCACCACAAGAAACGAAAATTGGTTTTCACCTAGTTTTAGATCTAGGTGTGATATTTAGGAGTTATTAGTTGAACAATTTTCACTCTTGTGGATCTTGTAAAGTGAAATTCACAGGTAGGCAAAGAAAACATTCAATTCAATTGTCCCCCAAAGAGACTGATTAGCTCCAAAGAAGCACTGACCGACATCTTTGAAAGAACGGATGTCGAGTGGGTGGATATGGGCCAACTGAGAAAGCACTCTCTCGTCTCTCTCGAGGATCCTTCCCCGCTGAGGAAAAGATAGAAAGAGAAAGATTAGGTCAACTGTCGAAAATAAAGAACTCATGCAAAGCCCCCCGCCACTCTAAATATTTTTAGGGAAAAAGAAAAAAAATGGGCGTCATTTTAATATAATTTACGTTCAAAAAGGATTTACCTACCGTTTCAGAGGATGCAAATTACAGGGAGCTCTTCCCTATCGGCGAAGAAAATAAGCCGGGGAGCGGGGTAGAGCGCCCTGAAGAAAAGTTGCGACCCTGACACACTTACCTCTCTTCTGAAAAGTAAAAGCTCTCACTTTCTACAACACGGGCTGTAAGCGCCCGACCAAGATTTCTGGCCCACCTCTCCCGCCATCTGGCTTTGCTCTGACAGGATTTTGTTTTTGCTTCTAGGCATCCTACGTATAAGTCCAATTAGCGTTTCTTTAAATAGATATAACCGCTATATCATAATTCTAAGCAGAGGAAGAACCCTGTAGTTTGAATAGTAAGGATCCCACTCATTGTCGGAATCGTGATTGATTGAGAAAGAATCAATCACAAGGGCATTCTAACAGAGGCTGAAGTACGAAAGGGTGTTATTTGAAATAACACGGGTGTTATCCACGTGACAACCACTTTAATTGTGATAGGATAACGCCGTGTTAAAATTATAACACCCCTTCGTACTTGCCCTCCTAGCGTTTAAGGCGGGTTTCCTCGACCCATTCCCAGTCACCCTCGCCTAAACTTCGCACATAAATTTTGGCTCCATTTCTGCACCAATATACGATTTCAAAGTCTTATTTAAATTCAGAAAGTTCTACAGTGACTTTAGATCCCTAAAATAATCCCAAAACACTTAAGAATTCGAATGTGTTTTAAGGTAATTTCAGGGATGAAATTTGAAAAAGCAAGATCTATCGTCACTGTAGAACTTCCTGAAGACTAAAGTAAGACTTTGAAATCGAATATTGGTGCAGAAATGGAGCCAAACTCTATGTGCGAAGTTTAGGCGAGGGGTTAATGGGAAGGGGTCGAGGAAACCCGCCTGAAACCCCGCCTTATGGGCTTCGAATAATTTCGACTTGGCCGGCGTAGTTCGGTCGGCCCTTTGTTCACGCTTATTCTAACCGCTATTTGCACGAGTATTGAACAGCTTGAAAATCATTGAATAAATGGTACATCTTTCACATTTTATTTAACACCATCATTGAAGTATTGATAATCCCGTAAGTACAATGAAAATAATACAAGGTTGCCTAATACCGTACAATAAGATGCACTATCCTCATCATCACGCAATGAATTCCGCTTCTCCATTGTTCCTATGAAATATTTCGCTCTACTCTGATTCATCCACTGTCAACAAACTATAACAAAAAGCTTGCATTCTATCAATACAAAAGACCCTACAATTACATTCCCTCCGACAGCGCTAATTTCAGAAGAGAGATCTTTAAAAATCGCGGAATATCGTTTTCTTTCAGTGAAAGTTTTTTTTTGGAGGAGGGGGCTTTGAAAGCTATACATTTTTTTTTGACCCAGAAACCCTTGATCTCTTGGTTCAAAAGTTTCTAACCCTTCATCACCACTTTCACTGGCTTCGAAGGCAAGGGAAGGAGAACACGACTGAACTCCTACACGCGACACCTTTCTTCTTTTCTCTCTTTCCTTTCGTATCGCCCTAAAATAGATCCGTTTTCAAGAAATATTTCCTCTCGGATGGAAAAATTTACTTAGCACCTGGAAGAGTTGGGCAATTTCCAAGCGTACGTTGATGAGCGTATGATGTAATGTTTAATGAAATAAAGCGCGTGTGCCCTAGCAGCACTCTCTCTTACCCATTGTATACCTACTTGATAACACATTTCCTGAGGTAGTGGGAGGATCCTGAGTAATGTTCGATGCAGGTGCGTACAGGGGCGGTTTTATGCCTGCGTGACGGGGTGGCGGTAAACTTTCTTCAAACCTCCCCCCCCCCGCTAATCGTATTCACCTAATTTCTCAATTTTCTTATTAAAAAACAATAGCCCGAAAGTCCATTGTCTCTAATTCCAAATAATCGGATCTTTTATTGCTGTGCCTGGGATAGCTTGCCTGCACATGTGAATATTACGTATACGTTAGCGAAGGAATAACTTTGGTACCCTCTTTGGAAAGTCATTCCTCTTTCTGTTAAAAGAAATTAATCCCTATCAGTCCTTAAATAGTCCGCAGCTCGATCAACCTCAGTCTCAGTAAAGTCTCAGTAAAGCCCCGTTCACACCAGGCTACTAATAGCGCGCTACCAGTAGCAAACTACTAAAGGTAAGCTACTAGTAGCTTTTGGGCGAGGGGTGATGGAAACTCGTTCACATTAGGCTACTACAATGCGCTACTACTAGTGAGCTACTTCTTAAGTTTGAAATATCGAAGCGAAACCCTTTGGTATTACTTGTAATTTCTGTTTGCTTCTAAATTTACTGGCCGCGACTAAAGTCGAGCACGGTCAACTTGGCGCTACTAGTAGTTTGCTACTATCAGAGCGGGAGTTTTTGCTTCTATACTCAATTGCTCGTAAGCTCACGGAGGAGAACAAAGAATATTATAATGTCTCTTGATGACAATTTTAATTAAAATGTCCCTCCCTCTTGATTTTTTTGAGGGGGGGGGATGTCTAGCAAAGTTTGAAGTGATCTCAGGACAACATACATTTTGTTTTTTATAATTTTCCGAAATTTTGCCTACACGTGGGAACGGGCGTCACGTTGCCTGATAATTTGACTTTTTAAATCTTTTCACGTCTTTAGACGTGAAAGAAACGTCGCTTTAGTCTACAAGTCTGAACGAAGTGGGAATAATGAAAAATCCAGATCATTTATTAGAAACGCTACTGGTATTTGCTTAGGGAGTTTTCTGGGCTCGAGGCTAGGAGTTTACCGCGACACAAGGGCTCACACCGGAGCTAGTTGGACGAAAAAAACCGAGCGATTCGTCGCTATGGAATTTTATTTACAACGAGACCAAGATTTCGATGTTTTTACATTATCGTCAATCGCATAGCCGACGTCAGCACCTAATCCACAATCACAAAAAGTTCTTCAAAATTTTCTCCTGTGATTCTTATTTAAGTCGAAGAACTTGCGGGATGCCATCATCCCGATCATTCTCTAGTTACTTCCTGCAACAGAGCGGAAGACTCTCCAAACGCTTTTCATTGGTAGAGCCACTCCGTCACCCACTTTCGTATCCAGCTTACGCCCCAACTTCTGCTCGTACAGGCCTTCTGCTGATCACTCTTTGGACGCAATTCAAATAAACGACTTCTTCTGTGGCTGGACCGGGGTCGACAATGTTCAACTCAGAATTTAAAAAATTATCGGACAAAATACGGTGAAAACCGCTCCCCGATCGCGTTAAAAACTGCATTTTATGTCGTTCTTTCCATGGTTATTTCTGCTCAAGTCGATAATTATTATTGCTGAAGCCCAACTTGAATAATAAAAGAAGCTTACTATATAGCTTCGTACAACCATTTTTTAGACATTTTAAAATGAGCTACTACAGACACTACAGACAATGCGCTACTAAAGTTGGAAATTTTCACCTTTAGTAGCTCGGTAGCTGCGGGTAGCTGCTACTGAATATTAGCCGATACTGAGTGTTCACATTGCGCTACTAGTGCAGCTACTAATAGCTTCCTGCTAGTAGCGCGCTACTAGTAGCCTAATGTGAACGGGTAAAATAAAAATAGACATTTCCACTTTTAACTAGCCAAAAAAAAAAGCCACAGAGCTTACTATTGGAAATCAGCGAGAACAAACAGGTAAGTAACGATATATCCTAGTTTCGAAGGCAAACGAATCCACGACCATAGGCACACCACTTAGCGTAACTAAAGTGGGCGCCACGAGAACCGATTCTATTTGAGGAAGGGGAGGGATCAATTTCGACTACAGTGTTTTTCCTCTTCGCAGACACACAAATCCCACTGTATAAACTTCCTCACGTTCCACGACTCTGCCAAGGGGCGGTTTAATTGAAATTTCAAGTTGAAGTTGGAGAATAAGAAAGTGATTTCAGTCACTGATTCACTCCACTGTACATCGTCAATACCACCAATTCACTGAAAAATCTGGAAATTAGACCCAAAGAATCCAGAGTATTCTGCCGAAAAAAACAAACATTTCTGCTCAGTATCTGATCCAAAACAAATCAATACGGTTTGACACATTCAAAAACCAAATTGAGTCAGGTATATGAACCCAAATTTCGCTCTTTCAAAACTTGCGAATTCGGCTCGTTCAAATCCAAGTTTTTGATCTTTTTCAACATTTTTTGGGTGTGGCTCTTTCAAACCTCAATTTTACGGTCATCGCTCTTTCAAAACCAAACTTCTTGGATTTGGCTCCTTCAAACGCAATAATTTCGGGGATTTGTACTTTAGAAAAACCAAATTTCATGGCTTTATAGCTCTTTCTACAGATTGGGTTAAAAGGTTATATAGGTTAGGGAAAAGTGAAGTGTAAACCGTGAAACGGGTGTCACAGCAATAAAATGATGAAACCAAAAGGCTGTAAGGCTAAGCTTTCGTCATATTTCGTGAGTTCATCAGAGCAGAAACTGTGGAAAACAGAAAACTTCAATTCATAAATAATAATTTAAAACAGTCTAAAAGAAACCGTGGCCCCATAGCAAACTTATACGGCCAAGTTTAAACAGGCATAATAAGTAAAATGTCAGTCCAAATGTCTTGGTTTTGGCCCTTTCAAACCACAATTTCACAGCGAATATTCGCTCTTTATAACCAAATGCGATTTTGCTCTTTCAAAACCGAATTGACGCCATTTTACACACGGATTTTTCCACTTTCAAAAGCGAAATTTTTCAACTTTAGCTGTTTGTAAAATTGGTTTCGCAGGTTGGGCCAGGCAGGTTGCGGGATTGTGTTTTAATTAATCGTTGACTCGTTTGTGAATGGCGTTACCGAAACCGCGGTAACGATAGGTGAAATGAAACAAGTGGGAGAGATCTTTCCTTTTGTTATTTGTTATCTTCAATCGTATATTATTCCATTTTTCCCTCACCAATTTTGAGATTTATGACAATAAAACTACGTCGGAAATCTATAGGTTTCTCGCGTTTTTCAAGTAGAATATGAAATTTCTAGAAAAAAGTCCTTATAAGAAGGCGATCTAAAAATATAATTTTCATGGTGATACTATGCGCCAACTTTTCTGAAAAAATGCCATCTCCGAAAGCACCTGTTGAGGAGCAATCCAACTTCAAAGAGTCGTGAACATGGGTTGAATTTTGAACAAGTTCGACTTTGTAGCTGGATATCTGAGCACTTGTGAATAAAAATGGAATGAAATGCCTGAATTCTAATAGAAAAAAGTCTGCTCGGAGCAATCACAGATTACCACACGTACTCAATTATACCGCCCATTACCAAACGCCTGCGCTGTAAGAGTTGCTTCCTGAGCTATCCAGCCATTAAACTTCTGTTGGAGTCACGGATATCTTTTAATGGGAAGCACCTCTTCCACCGCGCCGTCGAGATAGCCCCCGAATATGCTCATGTGGAGAAGAAGGCGAAACGGCTGAGCCTGTTCTTCTATCAACCCAACGCCTGTCACCGACGCGCTCTCACTCTCTAAGGAGCCTATATTGGTCTCTGAGTGCCGGTCCCCACTGCATTGAGACTAAACAACAACATTACCTGTGTATTGTATGTATAATCTACACCCACTACCATCTACGAGTATGACTCCTCCCTCGATAAGACGTGTACTAAAACTACCCACCATCAAAGCGCTGCACACCGATTACGTGTCAGCCTTGATCAGTTGGGGGCGAGGTTAATCAGGACTCGCACTTTACGGGTCAATTCCCGGTCGTACCCTCAGGTCATCCTGGCATTGTACCCGTTGATGGCACTTTGCCCGCCCGGATCAAACCAAGTGCGGGAAGAAGGCACACTCCTGGTTGGGTTTAGTCCACATTTTAACGTAAAATAATTCTTGTCTCCCTAACGACTCATTGAGGTTTTATGCCAGAACATTTTTGACTCCACGAGTAACAAATCATCATCAGTGGAACTGTGAACAATCCTGGAAAACCCAAGCGGGACCTAATTGAGCTCTCCTACTTCAAACCCATCGATAAAAATACTGTAAGGTCTGTTCCAGCGACGTGTTTGGAACATGTTCGGAGCAGAGTTTTCAGGGAACCATCCGCTTGAGTTTCTAGAAAAGAATGTCTACCTGGAGTGGTTCTCACTCTGCTCCGGTCTGTAATCTCTCCATGGTAGCCAAACTGGTGAAGGAGCCAGCAACGATATACATATGAACCTGGATTGCTCATGGCGGCCTGGAGGGGTGTGAAGGGGGAGCGCGCCGCGCCGGCCGTCCCCTGATAAAGTAATGACCATTTCTTTCTCTTTCTCACCCCGTCCCTCTCCTTGTGTAGTTATGGCTACTAGGTCCTTATTTTGAAACCCCACCCCTCTCATTCACTTTCTGATGGCCTCACTTTATCAGTAGTGATGAGCAATCCAGTTCCAATTTTTGAGTGGTAGTAGGGCTCATTTGCGACCGAAATCACCATATACACCATGGTCCGAAAATCAAAACACTTCGAGATATGATTTTTCTAACGATTTTTAAGGCTTACACAATTTTTTTTAACTATCGGCGAGAAACTCGCATTTAATTTGAATTTTTGCAACTTTTAGTGATTAATTCGGAAAGAGCACACTATTTTCTGTCAGGACTAGCCATTTTCGATAGATGTTAACCATTTTACGTGCCCTTAAATGCGGCTCAAAGTCGAGCAAATCGGGGATTTCATTTTTTTCAAAAAACGTCAGTCCCCGTTTGCCCACACTACATCTGAGTGTACGGACAACCCGTGATTCAGAAAAACATCTCCAAAGTGTCCTTTACAAAAATAGTCATAAGCGTTTTCTTAGTTGTTTGGTGATTTTTCGTCAGAAATGACGATTTCTTAGAAAAAATTATGATTTTTCTCTTCAAAATCGCTTGTTTAGACCTGACAAATTTGAACAAGTTTTGTGATTTTAACGTGATAGAATCCGGTCCGGGGTGACATTTTTTCTGGAAACTCAACGGTAGTCGTCTAGTAATTCACACCACTCTCGGTCTCGGTTAATAATTAAACATCATTAACAATTTAATTATTAATTACATTTCTTGTCAGGTTTTCTGACAAGACTCTCCATCATTGCCTCCGTGAAACCGATATCCTTCAATTGCGTAATTTCTTGTTGGTAGTCTGTCGTTGAAAGGGGAACCATTTTCAGCCTGTGCACAAGACTCAACCGTTGACCAGCGTCTTTTTGACTAAGATGGTGTTACGAATCCGCTGGGAGTGTCACATCCGTGGCCGTCGGCTTTCTGCAAATCACTAACGCTACATTTTCGCCTTCTCTACTGACCGTTATGTTATAGGTCCAGACAGACTGGGATCATTTTCCTTTTTCAACGTGAACTGCTATTCAAATGGTCCAGAAACTCCCCCACCGAGTCGCATCTCCTCCTTCAAAAATACAGATAACGTCATCCACATAATACCCAAAAGCGTATGTTCCGAAATTAGGGATGCCTTTAAGTCTTAACAATAACAATTTCAAAATTAACTTGCTCCGCTGCTCTAGGGATAGCAATCGGGAGTAAAGGACTGCTGGTGACGTCAGTGTCCACTCCTCCCGTCTGTTGTTTTTTTTTGTTTTGTTTGTTTCATGTTGTTAGGGGTGGTATAGATATGATGTGTTCAAATCGTTGACCTCGATCATCCTTGAATTCTGGAAAAACGGTGACATTTTTGGAGTTTTTCGGCTTTAGGCACTTTTTCGCTAAAGTAGCGAAAGTTTTTGGTCGTGACTGCGAAGTAAAATTTCAGAGTACGTTACACTCCAAATACAACACAACAAATAACAAAACATGGTCATACAAATAATGAAACATAGAAACATCAGGCAGCATTTGTCAATTTATTTCCTACATGTATCCTACATTTGACGATATTACAAACTGTGATACCTCCAGTTCCTGCTTTGACTCGTTTTGTGGAAAATGTTGTCTGCTTTGAAATTTTACTTGGTAGTCACAACCGAAAAATGGCTACTTAACGTCAACAGCAAGTAATATAGCTTATATAGCAATATAGCTAGTAGAATTAATTAACGTTTGATTTGTGACCATCCGATTTCGAGGATATCCTTCTAGTCCAACGTTCATAAATTGAAGTTGTGTAAAGGTTAGGAATAATTTTAAAGAGAGACAAAAGCGAAGAAGAAGAAGAAGAAGAAGAAAAAAAAAAAAAAAAAAAACAAGCGATCAATGCATTTGATAATGACCTTGTCGTCAAATACTACGCGAATCCACTTGGCGAGAAGCTACCGGTCACCTTGGAGTCGAGTTTGAGAACCATTTAAGCTTACTTCGTATGCTAGTCTATTCCTCCATTGTACCCACTTATGTAACTCATAAGAACGTTCAAGGAAAAACAGATATGATTGGATGAATCAGACTTTGAAAAGAGGTAAACAACTTTTAGTTTTTAATTGCAAGAAAGAAATTAAGGAAGCCGATTGTCCTAAGGACCTATTTTTGTTGTGGTCGGGAATGCGTTACCTTTAGCCTTAATTATTTTATTACCCATGGAGCTATTGCGAAATAAAACTTGCAACAAATAGTAGGGAGAAGCATCGCGTGAGCAATTTGTCAAAAAGTGATTGTAAAAAATCGTAAAAATAAAGTTACGCGAAAATAAATAAATAATTTATTATGACGGTTGACAGACGGGCGAGAATAAAAAGAAAGAAACAAATGAAGTAGGGAAGAACGGTTTGGTCTTTCACTCATTTTGTATTGGAAATTTTATATTTCGACGCGAAAAAGTTGAAAAACTCTGTTTTAGGAAAACATGCTTCTTTAGCCTTGACACACACAAATCTGCGTTGTTTTCTCATTTATGTTTATATTGCTTTCAAAGAAAATTATACTTTATTTATAAATGAGGCCCTTGTCAGGTCTTTACGAAATGGAGGTCACTCATTATACTGGTAGTTCGAGCATAAAATTAAATTTAAGGTCTCCAAAATTAGAACAATAGTGTATTTCATCCGGTCAATCCGAGGATACGCGAATTAATTGTTTGCGTCTACTAAAACGACAAAAGGGCCTCGCTTGTCAATTCCACACGAGAACCCCCCCCCTCTACCCCACAACCTCGTGATTACGAATGTGATGCTGCATGCATCTTCCTGCTGCGTTCATACGCTCGGACAATGGCAAAACAGGTTGACCGCGTCAACTGATGCTATGAGAAACAATACGTGTTGGTGTTCTTCATCAACAAAGACGCTCCCTTGAACTTTTATCGCTTTTTATACTTTCCCCTCTGTCTCATTTGAGACCTTGGCTCAGTTTCCGGGTTGCGCTATAAGTGAAGTCTTACAATTTTACTGCTCCTGAAATTCATAGCTCCCCGACATTATTTATAGCTGAGTTTTAGGTTTTTTAAGAACAATAACTCGTTATTTATTGGCTGAAGAGAGGACAATTTACATTTTACGTTGGTCGAATGACCGAATGAAAGGCATTTTGTATTAATCAAGAAAAAGAAAGGTTGCTAAAGATCAGAAACTGAAGACACTGTAAACCAATATGAATGAATTTAACACAAAAATTTAAATCACGATCCTAAATCCTATGATTTGGGATTTTGCCTTGAAAAGATCCTTACAGGCGCTGTCCAATTTGTCAATGACTTGAAAGATGAAGTGCGGTTTAAGTCGAAAACCGAGTCTAAATTATTGAAATGTCTCCAAGGACGCGTTAAATAAATTTCTATCCTTCGGGGTGAAGTCGTACAGAAGGTACACTCCAAAACAACAAAAAAACGCTACTCTTCTCCTTGTAGGCATAGCACGAACATACGAACTTTGGCGGGGAATCAAACATTTAACGGTCGCTTTTGTTAACAGAAAAAAAAGGGTTTTATGAATCACTCAAAAGTAGTGGAAAGATTGTGAAGTGGGGGAGTCAAACAGCGGTCAATGCACCGTGTGAGGCGGCGGCAATTGAGTTACTCACGTGAACAACAAACTCACCTACTTCCTGTTTTCATTTTACATGTGACAGGTTCTCGTTAATCGTGAAAAAAAAACCAGGCCGACCTGGGATTTGTAAGACCTTTTAATATTCCACGAAAATCAGTGCAGATTCGGTCACTATTTAATTTGAATTGACCCATAAAAGTTAATTCTTTGTACAATTGTAACACTTTTCAGAATAAAAGGCAAGCGCAAAAAGTGTCCAAATTGTCAAAAAAGGCCACAGGATTAGAAAAAGGGACATATATTGAATTGTTTAACCATTTACCCCTTTGAGAAATGATACTTGGGATTGAAAGCCAATATCAGCGTCATTTCTCACACCGCCTGTTGCTCGTAAAAATAGTTGTATAGTATTAGACACCAATTAAAAATGAAGGATAAGTAAAAGTAAAGTGTACAAGGATCAAGCCTCATATTGTTTGCATACCACCTTCTCATTTCTATGTTTTTTATATTTATTTTTTATTTTTGAAAGGGTCGAGTTGAGAATATTTGTCATCTCCCTGCAAAGTACTTTTTAATTAGCCACCAACCTAGACACACGAATTTAAACGAAACAATAAAGGATGTCTGATTATCGCGTTCCTATACATCAGCTGGCCTTCCATCGACGATGGAAATTTCTTGTAGTACAGTTTATGCTTAAACATTTTCCTCTCTTCCCCCTTTTGTGCACCATTACCAAAGAACAACCTCTTCCCCAGACACGATTTTAAATATCTCGAAAAAGGTCGCTGACCGAATATGCAAGTGACGTAATACACAATAACACGTCATTAGTCAGTTGCGGGACTGCGAAGTCGATTTTTTTTTTCGCAAAAACAAAAACAAAAATCCTTGTTGAGGAAGCCAACATTCACAATAACTGGGACGAGGTGGAGTGCTAAAAGGAAGGAGAAAGACGGGGGTTGTCCCAAGTGTGAAGAAGTGGGGAAACAAGAATGAGCAGGGGTGTGCATCCTGCATTCTGGATTTTGCTTGTATTCGCTGCACGCGCAGGAACTTGAAACTAAAAGGCGTCCATTCAAGAACACGTTCAACTGTTGTCTTCTTCAGCTCTACCCCCTTCTATTTGTAAATTATATCAACTCAAATTTGGCCTAAGGTTGAAGAATTTGAACTGAAACAGAACGCTAAGGCCCCGCGCACACTAGGAGAAAAAAGACGCCGACGCGCGAGTCAGCGTACGACTCGTGCAGTAAAAACACATCGAACTCTATGGGGCTTTTCACATTGGACGCGTACGCGAGAGTCGTACTTAAAAATGGGTGGAATTGCGTATGAAATAAAGAAGTGAGAATAAGGGTGCGTTCATAGTGAATCACCTTCACTGCGATACCTCGATGAGCGATGCCCCGATGAAACAGCGATGAAGAACAAACATCAACATGGGACATCGTATGGGACTGTTCATAGTGAAGCACCCTCACTGCGATGTGATCATCGATACCTCGCTACTATCATCGATGATTTGAACCATATGGTTCCTCGACCCCCCTCCTGTACGTTGCCTTTTTTTTTTTTTTTTTTTTTCAAAATAAGGGTTAAAGGCCCGTTCACAAGCTCTATGTTTACGTTCTGTGGAGTCTATGCAACCAAACAAATTTAATCCCTCGAAAAATGAAGCATTTTTATAGGTTGCATAGACACCACACAACACAAACATAGAGCTTGTGAACGGGCCTTTAGGTCGGTCGTCCACTGGAAGCGTTTTTGAGCGGCGCTACAACGAGCGTACATCCCAAAGCCTCAAATTGAATGTGACATCGTCCACTGCAGGCTTGGCAGCAGTAAATTCAATTTATGTGTTTTTGTATGTACGCTCGATGTCGCTCGTTGTAGCACGTTGTAGCGCCGCTCGAAAACGCTTCCAGTGGACGACCGGCCTTAAGCTTGAAGGGGGCAGGTGTGCGTGACTAACGTAAATTGTGTGAAGGTGGACTTTGAAAGATTTTGAAAATAAAAAAAAAGGCAACGGTCAGGAGGAGGGTCGAGGAACCATATGGTTCAAATCATCGATGATAGTAGCGAGGTATCGAAGATCACATCGCAGTGAGGGTGCTTTACTATGAACAGTCCAATACAATTATTGATGTTTGTTCTTCATCGATGTTTCATCGGGGCATCGCTCATCGAGGTATCGCAGTGAAGGTGATTCACTATGAACGCACCCTAAGAAATCAAATTGTAATTTAAGGAATGAAAGAAACGACAAGGACTGAAACCGAGAGAGAGAGATGAACAATAATTTTTTAAACATACGTCAAGCATGTGATAACAAAATGGAGTGAGGCGTATTAATCGGATTATATATTTCCAACACTCGCCCTTAATCCGAACAATACTCTTGAAGCCCCAGCATCTCCACGCATTTGAGATGTTTCGGAATGCTGAGACTTTTTGTCAGAAGATCCGCTGGCATTTGATCTGTAGGTACATATCGAAGCTCCACCTTTCTGTCATCGACACATTCCCGGACGAAATGATGACGAATGTCAATGTGTTTCGTCCGACCATGATACACATTATTTTCCGACAATTTTATTGCTCTCTGGTTGTCATTAAATATGACGACCGTTCTTTCGTGCGACGGCTGAAGCTCGTTTGACAGCCGTCGAAGATGAATCGCTTCTTTACAAGCTTCGGACAGGCCCATGTAGAGAGCGATGTTGTCGAGAGAGCTACGGTCGGTTGTTTCTTACTTTCCCAAGAAATCAGACCGTTTCCATTCTTGAAGACATAACCAGTAGTTGACCTTCGATCCTTGTGGTCACCACCCCAGTCAGCGTCCGCGTAACCAGCCAAAAACGAGTCCGTTGTGCCACCTTCGTAGACCAAACACAACTTTTCTGTCCCTTTGAGGTATCTGAGTATCCTTTTGGCCATCTGCCAATGAACTAAAGAGAAGGACGAGTTGAATCTGCTCAGCTTACAGGCTGAGCGATGTCTGGCCTTGTGTTTACTGCCAGGTACATTAAACTTCCTATCAGATTCCTGTACGGCAGGTGGTCGATATTTCTTGACGTATCCGCCTCCGCTTCCGCTAAGATTCCAGGTTCTAAAGGAGTCTTGACCGGCCTGCAGTTCGACATGTTGAACTTCTTCAAGATGTATTCGATGTATTGCTCCTGGTCGAGATACACCTTTTCATTTTTCTTGTCCCGACGAATTCTGATCCCGAGACATTCACGAGCTTCACCAAGATTCTTTACCTTGAACGACTGCTCGAGAATGGCGAATAAGCTGTCTCTATCACAAGCATCTGAATAAAAAACCAAAAAATCATCAACATAAAGAGCAATAATAATTGTTGACCGTTTGCCCTTTTTTACGAAGATGCATGGTTCCGAATGCAGACTACGATAACCGTGGCTCTTGAGTACTTCAATCACTTTGAAGTTCCAAGCCCTAGACGCTTGTTTGAGCCCATGTATTGCTTTCTGCAAAAAACAAACTTTGTTTTCCGCTCCGCGTTCCACGAACCCCTCCGGTTGCTTCATATAGACGGTTTCCTGCAAATCGCCGTACAAAAAGGCAGTTTGCACGTCGAAATGATCAATTTTTAATTTTAACTGTGCCGCTAAACTAAATAAAAAACGAATCGACGAGCGCCTAACTACGGGGGAAAAAGTTTCAAAATAATCGATTCCATAATGCTGCGAAAAACCACGAGCAACAAGTCTCGCTCTGTGTTTGACGTTTCCATTTCCGTCAACCTTGGTCTTATAGATCCACTTACAGTCCACAACCTTACAGTTCACTGGACGATCCACCAGTTTCCACACACCGTTTTCCTTCATGGAAGTCAATTCCTCTTCCATCGCCTTCATCCAGTTTTCACTGTCTGGCCGAGCCATCGCCTCTTTGTAAGTAGACGGATCTGTATTTTCTACTCCTCCGGCGAAATACAAAACAAAACCCGGATAATGATCCGGTGGTCTCCGATTTCGTTCAGGGTACCGTCTCTCATTCACCTCTTCAAAACCTTCAAAGTCTTCAGAACTCGAAAAATTTACTTCATCACGAGACGAATCGTCAACCTCTTCTGACAGAGGGAAGTTCAAAACATCACCAGACGTCGGTGGTGCATCGACCTCGTAAATTTGAGTCTCCTGATTATCTGTTGGTCCATCTGAAAAACACTCGACTTTGTTCTCTTCCTGTTTTTGCTCTACAAAAACTACGTCCCGAGCCTGACAATTTTATTTGGATTTTTAAGATCGATCAAGCGATAACCCTTACTCTCGGTGCAATATCCAACGAAGACCAGTTTACGACTTTTAGCATCCCATTTCTTTCGCTTCGTTTTGGGTAGATGGGCAAAAGCTGTACAACCAAAAACTTTCAGGTGACTTAAATTTACTCGCTCACCTGACCATAACTGTTGCGGAACGATTCCTTCCACCGCGCTGTGCGGTTCTCTGTTCTTGAGGTAGACAGCAGTGTTACATGCTTCTGCCCACAGACTTCTCGGCATGGATGAATCCAGCAACATGGTACGAGCCATTTCACAGATAGTTCGATTGGCGCGTTCGGCTACGCAATTGTTCTCCGGTGTGTACGGAATCGTAAGCTGATGACGCACTCCATTTTTCCTGAGATAGCCTGTAAACTCCGAATTGACATACTCCGTCCCGTCATCCGTTCTGATGGCTTTAATTTTTATTTCGACGTCACCAGACACTGAAAATTCTAACGAATGTTTTTTATTTGCACAAGCTAGTTTACCGTTGACGTCTTCGCGATAATTCCGCAACCAATCTTTCCGCGGAGTTAAACTAGTCGAACATCACGAGTCAATAAAAATATCTTTTCCAGAAAAATCGGCGACGGCGAGCGCACCAAATAGACTCCACTTTTTCTGCCTACTTGAGCCTTCTTCTCCGGCCAAACCTCCAGACGAATTTCGTTCATCCTTTGCAGGAACTTTCGATCATTCTGATTTAAAATGACCTTTCTCATTACATCGAAAACAACGTACATTTTTCTTATTATTTCCAGGGGCATTTTTTTTAATTTTAAGCAAAAATGCACACTCATTTTGTGTTGTACTACTGACCGATTTATGGTATGGTGTACGGTGGTTATGTAGTAAGGTGAGAGGTGATTTGGAGAAAACGCCAATTCGCGGCTGAAATTGAGGAACACCTCTGATATTTAGAGGCTAAGGGCCGTATTCAGAAACCAACCTTAACCTTTACATCTCCTTTAAGCGCTTCAAAACAGATGACATATTTTTATAAACCATCACATTTTTCAACTCCTTTAGTTAAGGCTTCGTAAAGGAGGGTTTCTGAATACGGCCATAAGGCCCGTATGCCAAGTCGTTCCTCGAATTTTCCTCAGCCTCAAAGCTCCCTCCCAAACTGGAAAAATTATAAAATAAGATGTGATTCTACAGTTTGCGAGGAAGGTTGGAGTCGAGGAAATTTCGAGGAACGACTTAGCATACGGGCCTAAGACTAGGAAAAAACGCTAATTCGTGGCTAAAATTGGGAAAAATCGCTAATTAGCGGACAATTAAGACAAACCACTAATTCGCGGATAAAGTGCAGAAAAAGCGCTATCATAAACAGCTAAAAATGAAACAAAAAAATCACAAATTCAAGCTTAAAATTGAAAAAACTCTATTTCATGGCACAAATTCCCGGCTGAAATTGAGAAAAACTGTTAATTCACGGCTATCATATTGACAGAAATTGCTTGGTGATCAAAACAGAAAAAACTCTAATTCGAGACAAAAATTGAGACAAATCGCTGATTCGCAGATAAAATTGAGAAATAGTTATAATTCGCGGATGGATTTAGAAATATTCAAGCTCCTTTCAATCTTCAATCCATAGTAGCTCAAATGTCTATTACCGTCTTTTGTGTACTTGGTTGTTCCGTTTTACTCGTCGGCATCGAACTCAGTAGCGGCAGATTTTGCGGTTAGAAGAGCTAAGGCAGCATCCGGTAAGACCTTGGATATCTTGAGAAGATCGCCGGCTAACTCAGTGGAGTCAGTTTTTGTGAGAAAAATGCGAGGGGCTGCCGCTCGTTCGCCACGAGTTGTTGAAGACATGCCCCGATGGCAGCTTGAGAGGCATTAGTGAAAAGCCCAAGTTGAGCTTTGGTGGGAGGGGGTCAGGATGAGCGAGAATGTTCTGCAATGACTTCGCTCGCAATGAGCTGTTGCGAGATGTTCTTTGCACGACTGGAAAGCTTGCTCGAGTTTCGGGGTCCAGACTATTGGTTGTTTACCGCGGAGACCGGTGAGAGTGGAGTTAAGGGGCGCTTGAAGTTGTGCTGCAAAAAACGAGGGGAAGAAAAGTTGTGAAGAAAGTTGTGGGAGAAAACGACGGTAGAAAATTATCATCCCGAGGAAACGGCGAAGACCTTGGGCTGTTGTCGGGCGTTTGAAATTTTGAAGCGCCGCGATACGATTGAGAGGGGGGCTGGTTGTGCCTTCCGGGGTGACCTCATATCCCAAGAAAGTGATTTTTGATGAGCCGCGAATGCATTTTTTTGGCATTGATTAGGAGTCCATGTTCGCTCAGACGTTTGAAAACGGCGTGAAGATGCGTTTTATGTTCGTCGGCGTCTCGGGAAAAAATAAGGATGTCATCAATAAAGGGATAACAAAAGTCGAGACCCCGGACGACGTCGTCTATGAACCGTTGAAACGTCTGGGCGGCATTCCGAAGACCAGAGCTCATTTATAGGTACTCATAGAGACCGAAAGGCGTTGTGATAGCCGTCTTGGGCACGTCGTCAGGATTGACGGGGATTTGATGATACGCCTTGACGAGGTCCAGGACGGAGATGATTGTGGGAAAAGTCATGGATATGACGGACAGGGTAACGATCAGGAACGGTCCTGGCGTTTGACGCACGATAGTCGCCACAGAGGCGCCACCCGGAACCTTTCTTCGGCTCCATGTGAAGTGGTGATGACCAAGGGCTGTCTCATCTTCGAACGATTCTTTGCTGAAGCATAAGGTCGGATTCAGCCTTGGCAAGTAGAAGCTTATCGGGGGCAAGGAGTTCCGGGCGTCGTGTTTATGTAATGTACAGTAGAATGCTGAACGACGCGAGGAGGGCCCGACGCGATGGTAGAGTGAGCTGAGGGTATTGCGCGAGAATTTCGTGAAAAGGGGATTGCTGTGATGATTCATGGGACAGCGACTTGACTCGCAGTTGATGGATTAGGTTCGTGATGCAAGGAGCAGCAAGTCCAGTGATGGTATCGAATAAACGGTTTTTGCGACAATCTGGAAGAAGAGAAAAGTGGGCGAGGAAGCCGATAATGGGAACTCGCACGTCGGCGATGACGAAGGAGAAATTCCGACGAAGATTGAAATCCGGGCGAAGACAAATAGTGCCGTACGTTCGTGTTGTTGGCGGCGATAAGTTGGAGTTCAACGCGAGGCCGTTTTCCAGGAAGAAGACGGCGAGGGAAACAACACAAATCGGAGCCTGTGTCGAGGAGGAACAAGCGGCGTCCTTGTTTGGGGAGGTCGGTCGCCGCTACTGTCGACTGCCCTGAGAGTTTAACGCTGAATAGGAGCACGGAGGAGTGCATTTCGTGGCATGATTTCCCCAGGGACCACTTCCCCCTGTCGGCCGGTATCGTTATTGTCTAACTGTGATCGACAGATTCACGCGATTTCCCGAAGTTTGGCCTCTTGAAGACAGCACCGCACCCACCACGGCAAATGCTCTCGACAACTGTTGATTTTTCCGGATTCGGCACACCGTCCAGAATCACGACTGACCAGAGCGGACAGTTCGAATCCGCGTTATTCCAATCTCTCGCATCAACCTTCGGTTTCATCCCTGCGCCAACGGTCTAGTCGAAACTGTTCATCGCCATTTAAAAGCGTCACTCATGGGTCACCCGACTATGAACTGGCTGCAAGCTCTACCACTTGTCCTGAACTTAACACGTCCCTAGCCGAACTAGTATATGGTGAACCTCTACGTCTTCCTGGCGAATTAATTGAATTACAACCCGTCCAAAAACAGTTCACCTCTGACCCCAACAACCTCGTTGACTGTTTACGTCGTCAAATGTTCGAATTACGACCAGTACCCCTCCGGCAATCACTCGATGAAGAAACCCTTCGAATTTCAAGAATTGTCGTCATGCACACATGCTTTTCTGCGCATCGACGCCAAACGCCGCTCGTTACAACCCCCCTACACTGGTCCCTATCCCGTCTTAAGCCGCAACGACAAAACTGTCACTTCTCCGTCAACGGAAAGTCGCTCAAAGTCAGGCGTCGATTGGGTTAAGCCAGCCTATGTCACATCATCCATTACATTAGAACATTCAAATAATCCAGCAGTTGTCAAGAAGCCAACACAGGCAACTCGCCGAATACATTTGAAGGGTCCACCATTTGAAGGGAACTACCAAACTTTGACTTTTTTTCTGGGTCGAAAACTATTTCTACCTATTTGAAGGATTAAATGCGTCACAGCCTTCATCCCCTTTATTCAATTGAGCTGTTTAAGCGTCATAATAATAAAATTATAACCGGCTTACGTAAGAGAACCTTGAACATCTAACGATTGTTTTTCTTTTGCCAACGTTTTTGTTTAATTTGAGACATTTTCATGGGCGATTTAAATAAATAGGAAAGATTGTTCCTGGCAGGAAATCGCAAATCGGAGCCAGTGACGAAGAAATGGGGTTTCTTGTGCCTCAAATCTCTTTGCGAAATTCTTTGACTCGGAATTATCTTTGCATCGAAGCAACAAATAAGCGAGGTTTTGTAAATTAAAAGCCGCTTGCTCAATAACATTGAAGCGATTGCAACTTCAATGAAAGGTGTCTCACTAGAAAAGTTACATGAATTATTCTACTTAAACCCGGTAAAATATGGTTATTACCCGTAACATACATACCCGTAACTTAACAACATAAAATGCGAAAAGAAATATTTTCGCATGGGGATAGGCTGAACTTAGGGGGGATAGTGGAGAGTGAGAGTGAGAGTGAGAGAGAGAGAAACAGTTACGTCGAAACTTCAGGAAGAAATGAGTTGTCGAATGTGTTCCTTTCCTCGAATGTAAAAGAACAAAGTTCAAACAATAGGAAGTGCTCATGCTTATCGCTCAAAATGATCGAAGAAGTAACGGACCCGACAGTGTGGCGTTTTAAGAAAGAGATAAGAAGAGCAACCTATAAACTTATAAAGGGTCAATTGGTCAGATATTTAATTAACCGTTCGGCACACTTTACTTTGAATAGGCGTATTGAAAACATTCTAATGCTTCATACTCAACTCAACATGATGAGAACGACGATCGAATCACGCCTGAATTTCATTCAATAAAAGCATGTGCAGCCCAGCAAACAAATCCTGAATTCCCTCCATATTCCCCTATGAATAAGTAAACAAATGAACGAAGGCAGTTTATTTCTATTAAAACGGATGCTAAAACAAACAGTAGGTTTATTCTAAATAAGAGTGGGAAACGCGTTCCAAAAGCTTAGCTGTGAGCCGAGTAATAATCCCATAACTACGCCTTTGAGAAGGGTTAAATCCGGACACAGGTTTCGGAGTCACGCAGAGCGTAAATGGTCCAAGGAAGAGAGAGAGAGAGACGTGTTCTTCTCAACTTGTAGTAAATCATGAAATGCACAATAGGGCAAGGTCAAGTCATCTACTTTCCAAGAATTCCCCACGAAACAGGAAACAAATGATTAGGCCCCTACTAATAATGGAAACTTGGTGCTTGAAAAATGGTAACTCTCGTTTCGGATTTGGAGTGCTTGAGCTCAATGAAAATGATTAGGAATGCCGCAAGTGTGGGAGTTCCTGAAGGCACCGATTCATTCGTATTCTCCATTGAAATTGAAACTTGGTAAATACTTGTATGTAGCTTGTAAGAGAGGCCTCGTTTCGAGATCCATGCAGCTTTTTAAAGTTTCGGACTTTGCCCTGAGGATGCTAGTGCCGTAGCGAAACGTAGGCTGTGACTGTAATTAAATAATTGAGGACCTCGATGGGTGTTTGGCTTTCTCTTCATATATCAACTCTACCCCGTCTTTTTACAACCTTCACTATTGTCCGTTTCTGTCGTGAAGGATCTATTAAACGTGGTGGCCAATTCCACCCTTCCGTGCTCTGATTTCTTCGAGAGGACCAAAACAGACAAGCCCTTCCTCCTAAAAGTAATGTCGTCTGAAGAATATGCTCACTCTGCTCCGAAGCCAAGCACCACAGGAGAATTTTAAATTAATATGCTATGGCCCGTCCCGTAAGTATGAACGTTCGTTGAGCCAAGAAACCATCGAGAACGGCTTTTATCACAATAAATACGTCTGCTCTAACGAATGTCAAGGGTTCCTTAACGTCAAGGAACGTTCATAAATATGGGCATGAATCTTTAATAATGCACGTTTTAAATTATAATTATTTTTTTGCAAATTTGTCCCCCCACCCGCCCACCATGATCCAAACCAGTCTGCCGTCCGGGATTGACACCAAAAATTTATGGTAACCCTAATCATGCCCAAAATTCTTATTGAAACGAGTGTTCCATGTACTGAACTCTAGAGATCTCCCACCAGGAATCAATGCAAAAAATTCATCACTTTTCAGAGCAGTTACGTTCTCTGATGTTCTTTCTCCGACTATAACATCAAAAATTTGCGCTTATCTGCAACCAGTTTTACGCCCCTGCAAATATCATTTTACGCGTGCCGTACCTGCAAATAGCGTTTTACACGTGACGTACCTGCAAATAGCGTTTTACGTGTGGGTATGCAGTACCTGCCGACTGCAGATAGCGCGTTACATGTACCATTCCTACATTTACCCAGTGGCGCCGAAACGATTTCATCAATACCTCAAGGTATAGCAAAATTCTGGAAAAAGGACACACCCACCTCTTGGCATGTTTATATGGGTGGGGAATGGCCAAATAGACAAATATGAACACCATTGAAAATGGCTAAACTGACAATTCATAGCTTGAAAAAACCAAATCCCCCAAACGCCCTAAAAATTTCAATCTTCAAAGTTAGGCCGCGTCCGCACCACCGGAGGAGGCAAGCTTAGCGCCTGGAGGGTAGCGAGACGCTAGGGTGAAGCATCCAAGTCCAAACGGACTCAAAGAAATGAATTGCCCTGGCCGCATCGAGAGCTTGGATGCTTGGGTAGACTCCTAGTGGCTATCTATTAGGCGAACAGCTTCCACTGTTCTACCCTGGATGCTTGCTTGCTTGGACATTTGTGGGGGCGGCGGGTCCTTTTTTTTCTCTTATTCAGCTTCAAACAGGTGAAGGGTGCTAACTCTCTTTACTTAGTCGTTGTCTTCTATTTTAAATAGAAATAATTACGTGCATTCCTCTTAATGTTAGAGTCCTCGCAGCTCCTTGTAGAGGACATTGGATTCCCCTAGCTCTTCTCTTGTTTGGTTTGTGACGTGTAACCAAAAACCAATAAGTCGATTTCGCCGGGAAAGAAATATCGCACTTCGGACCGGAATTTTCCATTAAAACACTTTTTTTTTTTACGGAATTAGGTAAAGACATGATATTCCCAAGGCCCAGAGGCAGCGTCTGAATGGGAAAGATATGAATTCATTCCTCAAGAGCTCTGCATCCACTCAAGAGCTTAAGAAAACCCCCTATTTATCCATGTGCATCCCACCTGCTATCCTGGCCAGTCGCTAGCCACCTATCTACCCTCCAGAGCCCATCCTAGCACTAAGCTAGCCACCCCGGTGAGGACGCGGTCTTAGGGCTTGGTTGGACGACTATTCGCGTCTAAAAAGAAAAAAAAAAAAAAAAAAAAAAAAAAAAAAAAAAAAAAAAAAAGCAAATCTGACTATTTGCTTGTAAGACGACTTGCGCATTACTGGTTACAAAAGCCCAACTGGTTATTCACACCCAAAAATGGCAAAAATAACCGTTTGTGCCTCAAAAATAGCTAAACTGACGATTCGCACCATTGAAAATGTTTGAACTGACAATTTGTGCCATGAAAATTGCCAAACCGTACATTCTAGCTAATTTCTAGCGAGAAGATTTTCCGACTCCAAAAGGCCGCAATTCGCGCGATGTGAGGCCTGCGCCCCTGTAGTTTGTGCCGAGAGTGTTTCAAACGACTTTGGATTATAACGTTGTTCGGCGCCTACATCTTTCGGACTTTGCTTTTTGTTCGCGCGCATATCGAGGAATTTCCTTTTTGCACCTCTGTCCACTCCCACGCTACTAGGCGCGCGATTTCACTCTTCTTGCGTCCTCAGCTCACCTGAGCTTACGTAGACAGGGAGCGATTCTTTACAATGCGCTTCCGGAGACACTGAAGGAGCCTAGCATTTCTTTCGAATGCTTTAAAAGACGGCTTCACTGTATCATCGTGGATGCGGCTCCCTACTCAATTGACGAATGCATCTCCAAAATCGCTTCGTCACAACTGTGATTTATTTTTCTTGTTTTTTAATGTTGTTTTTGACATTGCCTTGTAATTTTAGTTTTTATGTTGCGTTGGCCATAAATTTGAATTAGAATTTGAATTTTATCCATTTCAGTCAGTAATATGAGCTTTTCCCCTATTTTATCCACAAATGAGAGTTTCTTCTAATTAACGCTCAGCGCGCCTCGTTGGTGTAATGGATACAATGCTCGCTTCGCAACCCAGCGGGCCTGGGTTCGAATCCAGTCATTGCCCATTACACTGTAGTGTAAGGCTGCGGCGAGCTGTGTCACGGCACACCCGACTTCGTGTGGGCGTTCCCGGCGATGTGCGTTCAACATCCGCGCACCGACCGAAACGCCCGCGTAGTACGGGTGTGGCGCCTGCCGGGTTCAAAGCCCGGTGCCCCCCCCCCCAAAAAAAACACTTTTTCTCAATTTTAGCTTCGTGAATGATCCCTTTTTCGCGAATAGCCGCGGACTTTCTTGAAGATCTGAGCACACGGACTTCAATAGGCTATATCAACCAACGACAAGGCAAAACGTTTCGTTTGCAGCACTGATGACTTTAAAATTCCTTTCCGGCATTGGTGAACGGAAAACCGGAAAATCTCCATTTTTCCATATTTAACCTTTTTGGGGGCCCGTTTCTGAACGGGGGCACGGGATGCCCCCCCCCCCTCGGTTTTACCTCCTCAGTACGCTACTGTATATTCCCCTTTCACCTGAACGTGTCGCGAATAATCCCGATTCCAAAAAAGATTGGCGCTCGTTAGGGTGGTTTTCAACCTATTTTCATTATGGGGATAATAGATAACTAGCGGTAAAATGCAAGTTTCGAGGTTAAAATAGCCGCGAAATTGCATGGGGGGGGGGGGCAAACAGCAGCACCTGAAATGTTTTAGGGCTTACGTCCGTTTGTCATTGTGCCAGATGTAAATCCAGCGGTGCCAAAGCTCATACGCCATATCTCTTTGACTAGTTGTGATCTTCGCACTCGCACCAACGCGAAGGCACATACTCCATACCAATTTCCCATGGACTATTTCCCCAAAAATCAATTTCGTGGGTTAGGGTCTTTCACAACAGTTTTGCTAGAACTCCGAATTTCGATGATTCAACACTTACGAAATTCACAGAACCCACTTTCACTAGACGCAGGATCGGACCGTTAGAAACCAACTTTGCCTAATTAGCTTGTCCAATCCACAATTTCGGCACGGATTTAGCTCTTGCCAACACCAAATTTCGTGAATCTGGAACTAGAAAGTG
This sequence comes from Corythucha ciliata, assembly GCA_038030265.1. Classification (NCBI taxonomy): domain Eukaryota; kingdom Metazoa; phylum Arthropoda; class Insecta; order Hemiptera; family Tingidae; genus Corythucha; species Corythucha ciliata. The sequence continues at coordinate 27,819,701 of CM075942.1, read as the reverse complement.
CTAGCAACTGTGTGGCTATTCGTCAGGGCGCTGTCTTGGCCGTCTAGCCCGCGTTTCGCCAACTCAAAAAAGGGTCCCAAAACTTGCAAATTCGCAAAAATGAAGACAGGAAACTTCCAAATCACCGCGATATCTAGTTGTGTGAAGCAATTTCGCGTATATTTACACCCGGAATAGACGCCGGTGAACCTTTTTCATTTTTATCTTGGAGTATGGGTGCAATTCTGCGAATTTGATGAACAAGCGTCGGAGATGTGTGATAGCCCTGACGTAAGGAGTGAAACAGGGATCTTTGCTTGGACTAATTTTGTTTATCTTGTTCGTCAATGATCTTGTTGGCATTTTGAAGAGGGAGTGCTTGTTCCAGGTTATGAATGCGGAGGACGTAAACGCAATTCGTCATGCACGTGCGTTGGAAGACATGAACGCAGCGCTTAATAAGGAATGCACATCTTCCATTTCTGAGTGGTGTCAAGCTAATAGGTTTGTGTTAAACTTGGCCAAGACGCCAAGCCCGGCCGGTGTGCTGTGAAGTTTCTGTGGTTTCTGGGGTTTGATTCGGAGCTTTCTTGGAGCAAACATTTTACCTGCCGCTTTATAGCGCACTGGTTAAAAGTATTTCTGTTCTTATAGTCGCTTGGTTGGTGAGCAGGTAACCTGTCGTACTGAAGATGGTATACATATGCATTTCCATTCTGTCTTACGTAGTCATGCTATGGGGTAATGCCCCCTCTATAAGCGTCTTCAAACTTCAAAAAGCAGCATTGCGAGTTATGGGCGGAGCCCGTTCTCGCGTTCTCGAGACTCGTGCCGCCCTCTTTTTATTCAGCACGGTATACTTGCGCTTTCGGCAATGTATTGTATAAGACATGGTGTGTTACGTCGACCGGAATAAACATCTTTGTGAAGGTTCATCTTTGGAACCATCTTTGCTCGACACCTTCCCACGATCACGAGACGAGGACGAAACACAACCTGGAGACATCCCACTGTCGCTTGAGAAATGCGCAACGGCAGAGCCCTGGTTTCGTTGCGATAAAGCTGTACAACGCCTTGCCATCTGTAATACGTTCATTGTAGGAGCCGGCCTTTAAAAGTAAAATTCGTCAGGTCCTGGACCTGGGATTAAGTATATTCAGCATAAAAATTATTTTTTTTAACTACATACTTACCTATTAAGAATTAATGTCTATCCAATAACTTTGACGGAGCGGCTGAAAATAAAAACACACTTTGGGTTCTCATTTGATGTTGTCTAGCATCATAATGAGCTGTGGCCGAAATTCATAACGTCAACTTGACCTCTGCCTGCCACCCGTTTGACATGAGCAGCTCATCAACATTCTCCCTCCCTTCGGCTGCTTCACCCTACCTTTATCTACTCTTCTTTTTCTTTTTACTTCTTCTTGTTGGGGTAAGTGGAGAGCGTTTTCCCTTAATTACTTCAATTAACGAGAAATAGGGCCGTATTCATAAACCAACCTGAACCTTTACATCTCCTTTATGCGCTTCAAAACAGATGACGTATTTTTATAAACCATCACATTTTTCAACTCCTTTAGTTAAGGCTTTGTAAAGGTGGGTTTCTGAATACGGCCCATAGTATAGTTGCTTGTATTATACGTGTTGTTATATCTGATATAACACCATTCCCTACTGGTTTCGATTAAGTGTTTATGTAGAATTGAAGAAAATTCAATTTTTCAGATGCGGACTATGCCGAGGTAGCCGAAACTTTACGGACAGTAAAAAAGGCCTTTTCTGTTCATAACCTTTGCACATGAGTACAGTTTGTTGTCTCCGACTATAGAACTCAGCGCAGAGTCTATCCGTGGACTTCGTACGCGTCTATCAATAACAGCAGTGAGTACGCGAGATTCATTTTAATCCATTTCTCCATCGGTATGTAGGTATAATACTACTGGATCGAACGGACTTACCTAAATTTTAACTATGTCCCCTCGACCCGTAACAGAATAAATTGTGATTGCATAATTGACTAGCTTTTGAACCAGATTTTTCGAGCATGGCACCCTTGGCGACATCGTTACCATCAAATATTTACGCCCATACCCTTTTCCCTTTTGCATTTATTTATTTTACAAATGTGTGGGAGACTGTAGGTTAGGTGGGCCACTACTCCTCCCGGCATCAACCACGTTTTATACCCACTAGTTTGGAGTGAATTTGGATGAAGAGCAAGTTTCAGCTGGAGGAGGAAGATGCATTTTACTGGAATTTCCATTGTGTTTTTCGTTGAATGGCAATGAAACTAATTACGGCAATAGTCGATTGATGAAAAAGGACACGGAGAAGGAGGGAAAAAATTAATTGAGTCGCTCATACTTTTTCTTATAGGTCCCCCCCCCCGGGCCCACACTTTACTGTATGTACGGGTACATTATCAAAAGAAAAATCCAATTTCTGATGAAGAAGACGCTTTCCTGGAAGCGAATGAATGGAAAAAAGAAGACGAAGACACGGCCGCAAAGGAGTTGACGCTAAGCCGAAATGTTGAATTAATAATGTGACCAGCTGTCTTTTGTGAACCGACCTCTTCTTCACCACACCCCTCGTCCAACACACTCTTGCAGACAATATATAACAGTACCCAAGTTTTTGACAAAGGATTCCTAATCAGAAAGAAGGTGTAATGGATGGGTCATTCACCTTTTTGCTCACTCAAACACGATTCAAAAGTGTCTCAAAACATCCGCCCACGCGTCCCCAAAGAAAAGATAAATAACTTATTTTCTACACAGGTGCCGATTTTTTCGGGGTTTACATGTTGGGACGGCAAGGTCAGCTGTATAGCACGCTGGTTTTTAGCAGGGCACAATTTGATCTACCATCCTATTCAGCTACAATCAGAGACTTCATGAAAATAGTTATGATTTACCAATCGTTCGGTTACGTCGAGGTGTTGGTTTGGTCTGTTTGAAAAAGGGAGATTGTATAAAAGGGCTTTCTTTCGCAATATGCAGCCCCCTCCATAGACCGGGACTTGACTGGGTCACGGTCGTTGCTACGGGATACCTTTTTCCTCCAACCAACAGTAGGTGTTTTCCACCTTCCAGATTCTTCAAAGCCACGCCGATTTACTTCAAAAATAATAAACAATATTAATAAGTTAAAAAAGAGTTTTAGATGTCTGTCAATGACTACATGCGTACAAATCAAGAATATTGCTCGCTGCTAACTTTTTTCAAGGGACTTCTTTATCTCTGTTTAACGCATTTGCTTAAATGATAAAAGTTATATTGAGTAGAAGAGGCGGGAAAATAGAAAATGACGGATTTATAGCAGTCGTATTGATCAAGTGGAATAAACGCAGCCTTGGGTTTTTGTCCTTGCATTAATATCATCCAGGAACTTCCAGTTACACACTACTCAGAAGAAATTAAAATTCTAATGCGCCAGAGAGGGAGAGATTGAAAGAAGACAAGCGCATCTTCAAGGACTGAAACTTTTTTCTTTTCGCATGTATTTCAATGCCCAGTCAATTTATGTTACAACAAGCAAAACAACAATAATTAAACAAACACAACTAGTTTTCTATGTTTCTAGATAAATGACAGAGCAGCGACCCACAATCTGTACCCAACTCTTTTACTTACAGAAGTTTTCATCAAAATACCAGTTCATAACGCTCCACAGACGCATAGCACAGAGCTTGTGAACGGGGTCCAAGAAAATCATAAGTTTTCATTATTTTTTTTTTATCAACTTCAATTTATTAGTTAATTGGATTTAAATCTAAATTTACCCTAAGGGGGGGGGGGCTGAAACTTTTTTAGTACCAATCAGAGCGCAGGGTTGTTTGATATATAACGGTGGCGGCCTGCATTAAAACCGATTAAAACTAAAAATTAAAAAAAGAAAAACGGTTAATTAAAAATATTGTTCATGTCCACGCCAACGTTTGCGTTGACTTTGCAATTCGTAGGTGAGTGCGTTGTAGGGGTTTCTTGATAAGAAAATAAATAAAGTAATGCATGCATGAAACTGTAGCCGTAGGAGCCTATACGTTGTCTGTCTTCCCTCGTTGATTATCTGAATTTTAGTACTACTAACCCTCGTAGTCTAAGCGACCATACTAACAATATCAAAATAAAAGTACTAAACATTTTTTCCTTCATTCTATATACGAAAGAGTCATTCTCGTCATTTTTTAAACTCAGGGAAGCTCGATCAGGGTAGCTCGAAAGGGAAACTTAATTTCCCTAACAAACACCGAAGTACCAAATTACCAAACCATATACAAAGTCCACGAAGATTGACGAGAGCACCCTTAAAATTAGGGTTAGTTGCGGGGTGAACGTAAACAAGAGAAATTACCACCCAATTGGTGACGGTAAAATTGAATTTGCTGTTAGCTTGAATAAACTTCGTTAAATTTCTGTAGTTGTTAAAATAAAGAGAACTTAGTTGGTGGGAGGGCTGACTTCCTCGATCTATTCCTGTCCCGAGCCTTGATCTTGCGCTTCGGCCTCGGCTTACATTATTTGTTCTGAATGATTTGAGATGATTTGACTTCATAGCTATAACTGGAGCGTTATTCAGTTTCATTTCTGGAAATAAGTATTTGACTGATTTATACATATAGTTTTGTGATAACGAACTATTGTAGAAGCCCTGGGACGCCATCACATTCATGTGCACAGGCTTGAAAAATTGTATTATTTATCCATTTGCCTCCAATTTCTCCGGAAATATACGCTACATATGTATAGAGGGGCAATCGGCGTTGAAGTCTTGTAATTGACGTCCAGAAAGACTATTACGTCAATCATTTAATTTGAATACTAAATGCGACTTCACCTCGGCGAAGGGAAGCTCCTTGGAACAACATGTTTCCCTCCCGTTTATGTCGGCGAAAGTATCAATATCTAAAGGAAGACGAGTCTTCTTCATTTAAACGTAAACAGGAAAAAAATATCATCGAACAGAGCCGGTTATCCTTGCCGATTGAAACAAGGCGAAGTAGCAAGAAAAAGGCAAGGACGTCTGAGATGCACAGCTAGGCACGTAACTTGCAACAAATGCAAGGCCTCTCACGTCCTGGTACAGTTACTGTGGCGAGGGGAAAGGAGCTTTTCTTCTTTCCTCTGGAATAAAACAAAGTTTTTTTTTTGTTTTAGGGGGGAAGGTGCAAATGGAATTATTTAAAGTTTATAAACAAACGTCTGCGTCGCTCACGTTTCAATGAAAACAATTAATGTGCCATACCAACTCGCTTTAGGACTATATTTTGAGAAAAAACACAGTAAAATAAGCAAAATAACGTTCAAATTGATAAAGATGTCATTTTGTTGCGTAATTGACCCTGACATTGATTTTAAAAACGTGGATATACTGACGTTTTGAGCGTTGAAAGAACGGTGAAGAGGAAAGAAAAACGTATAATAAATGAACAATTATAATAAGTAGGTAATCAACTATTCATATTAATACAGTCAATTTCTCAAACTTCGGCTCTGTGGAAACCGTTTTAAATATGGGCAGTAATTATTAGACGGTCTAAAAGAAGATCAGATTTCATTGCAAAAATCTCTCCCTAGGGCTATTTTTGCGCTAATCCAAGGCCAATAAGCGGGCCCCTCGGCTTACATTAAATAATTAAAACCGAAGGTGGGATGCGTCACGGCCTTGTTTTATTTCGAAACGCCTTGAACTTGGTCGTAGTTAACACATAAATAGCAGGAGGTATTTTTCCCATCTTCTTAAGTGAAAAAAAAAAAAAAAAAAAAAAAAAAGCATCATCTGGAAATCTATATTACAGCGTTTCACAAAATTGTGTATGTTTCCCGGGGGTTTTCCATCAAACCCTGGGAACTCGCAACTCCTCCCACGCCCAACACAATTTTCACTTTGCCCTTGACCGGCTAACCTTTAAACTTGAAACGTATTTAAGAGGGTGAACTCACCCTTTCTCCAACATTTTTTTTATATCCCTCTCACTCTCTCTTCCCTGCTGCCTCGCTCGACCACCCATATTTCATTACAGATTTATTCCTGATACTGATGGGAATTGCTGTATAACTGGTATCTTATCTGAATTTTAATTGAGAAGCGCTACTCAATTCGTTCAGGTTCAAGATCGTCGCTGATATGGCCTTGAACGTCTGACAACGTCCAGAAGCTTAAATAAAATAAATACTTATTTAAAAAACGAAAGCCCGTCTAGATTACCAGTTTGTCTACCCGGGAATTTTCGTTTTAATAATGTATTTTATTTGAATGAGTCCCTTCTATTTCGATAAAATGAATTTCATGAATCAATACCAACGCTTTTTTTTCTACCTTAGCAAGGCTGTAATCCCTTAAGGGAAGGATGATGGTGTTGTTTGAAAAGGGAGGGTATTTTTCGTATGGCTTCCAAAAGACGCAATGAATGGCCTTCACTGATTCCACGTGCTTGACTCTTTTCATCAAGGTCGGACTTGAGCCTGGGTCCACGTGGGTCTGTACAGAGTGCGAGAAAGAAGAGGGAGTCTACTTGTTTGGGATGAGTCTTTGCGTGGGCAGCGAAGGTTCTCACCCCCCCACTCCCTCTCTATCGCCCTAGTCCAAGTTATCATCTTTATTTTGTTACGCTCCACCGTTTTTATTATAATGTGACGCCAACACTCTTCTCGGTCTTTCGCGCGATTTGTTCAGTTGGGTCATCCACCACTCGTTCAGAATTTCAATGAATAATCCCTCCATGTCCACAACAAACTACCCGCAGGGTATGGAAGAAAAAGTGCCACGAGAGTACGGGAAAGTACCTGTAAAGGTTGAAAATCACAGGAGGTGAAAAGAGGTCTTTCCTAAATCGACTTCTCAACACCCGATATTTCCCTTTGTTCACAATGTCGGGGGATCTGATGAGCTGTCAATTCAATCCTGTTTCCAAATGTGAATATACTGTGATTTAGCAATGGCGGAGCCTATTTAAGAAATAACATACAATATGCAAATAAAAACATTAAATAAATAGAAAAAAAGAGGAAAAAACAACAAAGATCTGACTGGGCGAAAAAGCGTAATACTGGAATGAGAAAATGAGATCTCCAAAAAGATATTTTTATCGAACTTCATCTGAGATAATTATGATAACATTGGCGTGGTTTACCTTCGTGATAAGGAGGAACGCCTAGAGTTTCGAGAAACAATGGCCCTGGGTGGGGTTCGGCTTAGCTGATCCCCCGCAGTACGACTTCCAAAGGCGTCACCGTCGCGCAATTGGTGGCGTGCTGGACTAGTAATCCAGAGGTTGAGGGTTCAAATCCCGCCGGGGAGCCCATTTTTTCTAGAAACTCGAATCGTGTTGGGCTATGCCCTTCCATCGTCAACCGTAAAGATATCACTTTCATTTAATTTATTTAATTGAATACCGGCGACAACATCTTTCTCAATTAATCGAACTTCATCCCAAAAAAAGAGTTCGTTAACAATGAAAATAAAGGAAGGAGAGGGTGTCCGGCACTGAAAAAACGAGCACATTGAATAATCGGAGTCTCATCAGGTAGAGTGAGAATCCGAGCCGAATGAGGTACGTGCGTAAGAGATATGACTAGGGTTGCCAGTTCTCCGGTTTTCTCCCGGAGTCCGGCCCGGTTTCCGGCAGGGCCGAGAATATCTCCGGGCCAAAAGATTGTGTGCACTAGTTCGGGAAGTAACACAAAATGCCTGCCTAAAAAATAATCTTAAAATCATTTTACGTGAGCATTACAGATGCGGCTATGCAAGGGCCAGTTTTGACCGGGTAAGGTTCAAACTACAAAAAGCCCCGACGACAAAAATCGCTCCTTCAATCACAAAAATGTTTCCAACCAAATATAGTTCTGACCAAATGAGGGCCCCTCCCCGGCCCTTCCGCATGACCACCAGACTCTGTTGATTGCAGCAAATGTAAACGTAAATATAACCCAACAGTCTGATTTTCGGTTCAAAAAGTTGAGAAAACCATCCCTGAAATTTGATGCTCGCTGCAATTTAACCAGGAAATTAGCCCGAACATTGGATATAAATTTATTCATTTTACAATTTGGTCGAAATTATTGTTAATTTTCCTATCCAATAACCCAAATGGGCCGAGAAATGTTAAATAACCACTGAAAATTGTTATTTGGCCATGCAATCGTCCAATTGATTGATCCATGGTTTGTGAGATGTATAATAACTTACGAAACTACACCTTCAAGCGTTAAATTATGGTGGTTTCTCAATCTTGGTCATGAAGTTGGCTCCAGAAATTGTGAATTGGCGTTTTTTATTATAGCTCTTTTTCTTTGAGTGTTTTTCTCTATTTTAACAGCGAATAAGCGATTTTTCTAAATGTTGGCAATGATGAATTCGATTTAGTTACGAATAAAATCTTTGTTTTCATTTTAGCCTCGAATCAGCGCTATTTCTCAATTTTCGCAGTGATTTAGCGATGTCTTCCTATTTACTGGCGATTTATTGCCTCAACTTCAGCAGTGAATTAGCGTTGTCTTCATAATTTAGAGCTACAAATTAACACTTGTTCGTAAGTTCAGCAGCGAATTTGTGACATTTTCACATTTATCCGTGATTTAGCGTTTTCCCTCCATTTTAGCAGTGAATTAGCGCCTTTTCTCCATGCTCCAAATTATTGATTTCCTCACATTTAGCCACGGAGTAGTAGCTTTTTGACATTTTAGCTACTGAAGGAGCCCCAGAAATCTTGAATTTTCATTTTCTCAATTTTAGCCCGGTTCGTAATACGGCCCCTGGGTGGGGTTCGGCTTAGCTGATCCCCCGCAGTACGACTTCCAAAGGCGTCACCGTCGCGCAATTGGTGGCGTGCTGGACTAGTAATCCAGAGGTTGAGGGTTCAAATCCCGCCGGGGAGCCCATTTTTTCTAGAAACTCGAATCGTGTTGGGCTATGCCCTTCCATCGTCAACCGTAAAGATATCACTTTCATTTAATTTATTTAATTGAATACCGGCGACAACATCTTTCTCAATTAATCGAACTTCATCCCAAAAAAAGAGTTCGTTAACAATGAAAATAAAGGAAGGAGAGGGTGTCCGGCACTGAAAAAACGAGCACATTGAATAATCGGAGTCTCATCAGGTAGAGTGAGAATCCGAGCCGAATGAGGTACGTGCGTAAGAGATATGACTAGGGTTGCCAGTTCTCCGGTTTTCTCCCGGAGTCCGGCCCGGTTTCCGGCAGGGCCGAGAATATCTCCGGGCCAAAAGATTGTGTGCACTAGTTCGGGAAGTAACACAAAATGCCTGCCTAAAAAAAAATCTTAAAATCACTTTACGTGAGCATTATAGATGCGGCTATGCAAGGGCCAGTTTTGACCGGGTAAGGTTCAAACTACAAAAAGCCCCGACGACAAAAATCTCTCCTTCAATCACAAAAATGTTTCCAACCAAATATAGTTCTGACCAAATGAGGGCCCCTCCCCGGCCCTTCCGCATGACCACCAGACTCTGTTGATTGCAGCAAATGTAAACGTAAATATAACCCAACAGTCTGATTTTCGGTTCAAAAAGTTGAGAAAACCATCCCTGAAATTTGATGCTCACTGCAATTTAACCAGGAAATTAGCCCGAACATTGGATATAAATTTATTCATTTTACAATTTGGTCGAAATTATTGTTAATTTTCCTATCCAATAACCCAAATGGGCCGAGAAATGTTAAATAACCACTGAAAATTGTTATTTGGCCATACAATCGTCCAATTGATTGATCCATGGTTTGTGAGATGTATAATAACTGACGAAACTACACCTTCAAGCGTTAAATTATGGGGGTTTCTCAATCTTGGTCATGAAGTTGGCTCCAGAAATTGTGAATTGGCGTTTTTTATTATAGCTCTTTTTCTTTGAGTGTTTTTCTCTATTTTAACAGCGAATAAGCGATTTTTCTAAATGTTGGCAATGATGAATTCGATTTAGTTACGAATAAAATCTTTGTTTTCATTTTAGCCTCGAATCAGCGCTATTTCTCAATTTTCGCAGTGATTTAGCGATGTCTTCCTATTTACTGGCGATTTATTGCCTCAACTTCAGCAGTGAATTAGTGTTGACTTCGTAATTTAGAGCTACAAATTAACACTTGTTCGTAAGTTCAGCAGCGAATTTGTGACTTTTTCACATTTATCCATGATTTAGCGTTTTCCCTCCTTTTTAGCAGTGAATTAGCGCTTTTTCTCCATGCTCCAAATTATTGATTTCCTCACATTTAGCCACGGACTAGTAGCTTTTTTGACATTTTAGCTACTGAAGGAGCCCCAGAAATCTTGAATTTTCATTTTCTCAATTTTAGCCGTTAATAAGCGATTTTTCTTCATTTTAGCAGCGAATTAACGGTGTTTCTGCATTTGACCAGTGAGTTATTAGCGATGTATTCACATTTAGCTACAAATAAGCGGTTTCCCTCAATTTTAGCAGTCAATTTGGGTTTATTTTTCCCAATTTTAACAGCGAATTAACACTTTTCATCTATTTTAGCAGTGAATTAGCACTTTTTATCGATTTATATCCAGTGACGAATTAGCGTTTTTCTGCATTTAGCCGCGGATTAAACGCTTTTTCTTAATTTTAGCCCCTAATTAACGATTTTTCTCAAATTTATCCACGAAGTTGCCTTCAGAAATCTGTAAATGGCGTTTTCTCAATTAGAGCTTTGAATGATCGGTTATTCTCATACTTCAGTCGCGAATTAGCGGTTTTCCTCAATTTTCAAGTCGTAAATAGCCTTAATTGCGTAAACGCTCAGATAACAAGACGTTCTAACCTCAAAATGAACTCACCACAGAAGCTCCAACCGCAAAAGACTCAACTCACAGAAAGCTGCGAGCCCAAAAAGCTCGATTTACAAGGCTACTCTAACCACGAGAAGCACTAACCAAAAAGGCTCCATCACTCCGCAGAATTTTATACATATGTATAAAATGAATGAGCGATGTAATTTGTTGTCCTTCAAGTTGACGAGAGCATAATGCCATGTGATAAAGATTGCTGCAGATTGGCCCTAAAACCATGCTCGAGAACTGGCCGATTTTGGACGTAATAACCACTTTCAGATTAGCCGGAGTGAAACGGCCCTCACGTCCATTGGGTTGGCCTTTTTTGAGTTGTAATGCAAATGAATGCAGCATTTTTTGAGACTGCTATACAATGTTCCTTTCCTAAAGGGAAGCTTGCATCAGTGTCTGATTTTAGAGAAAAGTATACCTGTAGTTTGGCTTGTGAACTGAATGATACTATCGTATAAGTTGCTACCCGATTGTTGGTTCGTATGCTGGTTCGTCGATAATTTTTCAATATATTTAAAAGTTTTTCTGAAGTGAATGGATGATGCGGGGAGAAATGAGATAATTTGCAGTTTGTGAAGCATTTGAGGGAACTCTAATATTGGTAAGGTTAAGATATAAACGTTGAAACTGAGTCACAGTTGTGACTCCAAACGCTGAAGATGGCGAGTAGCCGAAACTGTTACGTTACTGACGCCCTCGACGAGGGAAGACTGACAAATTATAGACTTCTACGGCTACGATTTTATTATTGTTTGTTTACAAGTGGCAAGAAAATTTGTCCTCCCTTCCCAGCACCATCTGTTTCGTTTAAATAAATAAGCTATGACGCAATTATACCCCCACTCAACAGGTTTGAAAATCCGTAATTGATATTAATTTTGGAAAAATCCTATTCAAGAAAACCAAACGAACAGTGTAGTGTATCAAACTTTTCAGAACAGTATACTTACTCTTGCAAATAAGGCAATACATTTCGATTCACCGACAATTTCTTCAAGCATAATGCGTTATCTGCCCATCAATATGTTATATTAATCATTACATGCATATACACCTGGATTTCCGGCGAACTTGTACAAAAACTACTTCATTCAACAAATTCTTACGATGTGTGAAGGTGGGAGGGAGGTGGTGTCCTCGTTATAATATGCTGGGAAAAGAAAATATAAATGTGTACTTAATCCGGAGTCTGCATATCACCCCCTCCTTATCATCTTTGTGGAATCAGCAAATGTATAAGAAAATGTAAACAAACTTGTGTCAATCATGTTGCCATGTTTATTGTAGCTTACATGGATTGCGTTGAATTGGCAGAAAGTGATTCGATCGTTTCCTGCAGAAAATATTCTTTTGTAGGATAAAATGTGATGATTTCACTTTCAAACTGTATACTTTCGTAGTCATAAAAGAGCTTCAGAAAAAGAGGGGAGAAACTCCATTAAAATTGAATGAAGAGTAAAGTAAATCATGTCCTTGAGAGAAGATAACGACCTTTACATTGTGACCTGGTGCGTAACCGCCGTGATGCCGTCGCCCGGGGCTTATATATAGGGCGTAATTGAGAGCTGTGTACGTTTCCTGCGTGCTGCCCAATTCAACGAAAACTCCTTTGATTGCTCTAAAGTTGCATGCTTAATTAACTTAAATCACTGCTTGGTCACTGAGGGTTTCGTTGATACCCTCTAAACTCAATTAACTGAAATCAAGCAGCCAATAGAAACAATCATTTATCTCTCTCTATACGTTTGGTATGCTGCGGGTGCGGTTTAGAGCTGACTTATTTCAAATGTGCGTTGCACGCTGTTTATGCTGACTCCTAAGGCCGCTAATTTCTAGAGAAGAGCTTAAGTTACGACTTAAAATTACGAGTAGTTGGTCCTAAAAGAGTTTTCATATTCAGTATAGAAACAGGAAGTTGTTAGAAAACAACAGACACAGCCAAGGGCCGGACCCAGGGGGGTGGGGGCATGTCCCTCAGGCTGTACTCCGCAGGGGTGGCGCTTGAAATTTTATTTCTACTTAGGAAGTTCGGTGACAAGTAATACAAACAAAGGCGGTTTCATGATCGAAAGTTTAACACAACGATATACAGGGTGTTGACGTTAAGCGGGGATTTCCTCGACCCCTTTCCACTCAACCCTCGCATAAACTTCGCACATAAATTTTGGCTCCATTTCTGCATCAATATTCGATTTTAAAGTCTAATTTCAATCTTTATGAAGTTCTATAGTGACGTTAGATCTGCTTTTCCAAATTTCATCCCTGAAATTACCTTAAAACACATCCGAATTCTAAAGTCCTTTGGGGTTATTTTTATTAGTTTCATGAAGATTAAAATTAGACTTTTCAATCGAATATTGGTGCAGAAATGGAGTCAAAATTTATGTGCGAAGTTTAGGCGAGGGGTGACTGGGAAGGGGTTAAGGAAACCTGCCTGAAACCCAGCCGAACCACTTGGCTGGGGGTCGATTCATTTGCGACAAAAGTTGTCCAATGATGAAGAAAAAAAAAAAAAAAAAAGAGAGAAATGAGAAAAATTGAGAAAATTCGCAGCTATAAACTTTAAACAAACACACTAATTAATTCATTGCTAAAATAGAGGAAAATTGATAATTCTTAGTAAAAAAGGGGGGAAATGGTAATGTTGGGCTCAACATTAATTTGCTGGAACCAGTGCGAAAATCACTAATAATCGCGGCTAAAATTATACTGCTGATCAGAAGAAATCAAGGCTGCACATAAAATTGATCGGCGTGGAGTTTTTGGGTGAAAAATTAACTCGTGATATAAAACACAAATGAAATAATTACTCATGTTGTATTCTGAAGCAAAGCTGACGACTAAAGTAAGTAGAAAAAGAGCGTGATTTTCTAAGTGAAGGATTTAAAACAAAGTTGCGTTAACAGGTACAGGAGTGTCAAGGATTAAGATGAGTTATAGGCAGGCGGTTGGGAGTAAAGAAAGACCTCACTTTGAGGAGAGAGACAAAAAAAATGGAAATCACTATCTTAAGAAATTATTGTATGTGTTTGTTTTATTTTTCCGTCCCCTTTTTTTAGTTTTACACATAATTTTTGCCCTGAGGGCTTGCACAATTCCTTTGTTATCATCTTTGACTTTGAGTTTCATACAGCGTTTTCCATTTGCAGAGGCAGTTCATTCCACCCGTCTTCTCTTAATTAAATCGTATTATTTTATTTATATAAGTGGAAAACGCAGATTGCATTCAGTTTATTAGATAATTTGCTGAAAAATCATACGATTTATTAAAAGTGGATTAAAGAGGCTTTAAATTTAGTATAGAGTTTACTATTTGAGTAAAATTCTGCTCCGGGGCGGTTCATTTCGACCCGTCCTCTCTGAATTAAAACGTATGTAAATGGCAAATTCAGGCGGAAATAAACTGCTCCGGATCGGAATTTTACGTATAATGGAAAACGATGTCTGAATACGAGCATTTGTTTAAGAAAAAAGCCGGTCGCGGCTTGATGATGGATCAATTTTTGTGTATTCAAGCATATAGTGAGCCGGAAAGTCAAGTTGCTTCTGGAGCAGTCTGAAAACTTTGTTTCATCTTTTATCAGTACATTGAAGCTGAACGGGGAAAAAGTGCTTAGCTTTAAATGTGCGTTTGAGGGACTTGATACTAACAGCTCGTGATAATTTGGGCACCTCCCAACAACCAGCAAGCTTAAGAAAACCCAGAGAAACCGTTGGGGAATGGGGATCTGATGCCCGTATTTATGAACGTTCCTTGACATTAAGGAACCCTTGAAATTCATTAAAACAGATGTTTTTATTGTGATCAAAACTGTTCTCAACTGTTCCTTGACTCAAGGAAGCTTCAAGGAACGTTCATAAATACGGACCTAAATTCCAAAGGCACCAATGGACTGACCCTTCTGACCAATCCACACTATAGTGAAACTGGTGTATGAACCCGTATAGAATAGCTAACAACAAGATCCCAACAGCAGATTGGGACTCTTCCATAACCTTCCATACATGTTTGTAATTTTCTACCAAGAAATTAATTGAAGAGCTTTGTATTTTAGCCAAGGAAGATCCGCCACGATCTTGAACGAAACATTAATATTTTCGTCTCCCCGTTTCCTTGTTCAATACTCAATGCTTGATACCTGATGATAATGATTAATCAAGCATCAAGCCACGCCCGGCTTTTTTACATTTAAGTGCTTCCACCGACTGTTGCGCGTCCATTTCTGTAAAGAGGACTGCATTTCCTTTATGAAAACTCTGTTGAACGCTGCTATAATCCCGTTTTTGAAAATATGAAAAATCATATGAAAATATGAACATGAATGTGAAAAAGCAATATGAAAAATCAACAAGTATCCTTGTTGATCTAGTCAAGTCCTTCATCTGCAGAACATTATAATTATGAAAATAGTAGACGTGATGCTTTGCTGTACCTATGTAAGCTGAGGGGGGGGGGGATGATTCTGTAACTTTTCCGTATCGAATTTCCTATCGGAAACTCGTGTGATTTCATTCAATTTATTTGAAAATCAATGAAATCAGGCGACTTTTCGACAGATAATCCGATGCGGAAAAGTTACAGAATAGCCTCTCTGAAATCATTCATTTTGACGAGAATTCCTGCGGAATCCCTCCTTGTCAATGACGAAGGGAGTTGTGAAATGCATTGAAGCTGACGGGGAAAATGTGAATAGAACTAACAGCGCAACAAGCCAAATATCTCCACTTCCAAATTTCCAATGCATGCCCGGATCCCGGATCATTCCTCCTGAAACACCGTGTAGAGACACACGTGAAACACTCGAGGTCTCAAAATCGTTCAAACAAGATTATGATTTTGATTGGTTATTGATTTTTCTCTCTTTCACTTCGAAGGAAAAAATTATCTGACTCGGTCAGTCAATGACCTCATCTCCTCCCATTGCCAACCATTGGATTGATGGAAAATCATTTTTATAAAAATAAAAAGCCGACTTAAGCTAAGAATTGCTTCTCTCAGCACCCAGACGGTTAGAATGCAGGCAAAAAAAAACCTCGTCGGGGTGACTCTGGTGAGATGAAAAATTGGAATCTTTCAGATAGTTAAGACCGCGCCGAGTTAGCTTTTCTTTTTTCTTCTTCTTCTTCTATCCTTTTCTAAAGGTTGTATGGTCATCAGAGAACTTGAAAGTTCATAATTTAATAAACAGAATTGCTGCCTGGACATAAACTGCAAAGTCACGTTTACATACGAGGCAAGTAACTTGCTCCAAGCTGCTTGTCCTGCGTGAACGTTATTACTTGGCTATATCACCTAAACTCAGTCAAGTACGAATAGAAAAACTCCTCCTCTTTCACTCGAACTAACTCAGCCGTCGCAGTGTTAGCCGCATTTCGGGTCCCGAAATGCATTTAAACAAAAAACACTGCGACGGCTGAGTTAGTTCGAGTGAAAGAGGAGGAGTTTTTCTATTCAAATTGAAAAAGCAGCCGAGAAAAGAAGGGAGTTGTACTTTAGAATCAGTCAAGTACATTTTTACAGAGTGGAAATAGCTTATTGGTGTGCCTCAACAACTTGCCTTGCGTGAACGCGGTTTGAGGAGAGAAAACAACTTGTATTGGGCCATAGGGCTACGTTTGCTACGTACTCGTTTAAAACTCGCGTTTTGGCTACGCGTGTGCTAGGATGGGGCATTCTGCGTTATCATACAGAGAATTACTCTTTTACCGACCTACGGGATCAGCAACTGAGACTCGTATTGAATAAATAGTTTTGTTAAGATTAATTGTTTAATCAGAAACAACTGCTCGTGTAACTGTGACGTCAATTGCAGACGGCTTCCATGGCCCCATTCCATTGGTCTCCTATTCAGAACGGCAGACAAACCGAAGTTGGAAGGCGCTCGTCAAAAACTTGAAGAGTCAAATTACAGGTGAAGGCGCAGCCCAATGGGGGTCGGTGTGAGCAGTTTGCCACCGTTTAGACTAGAAAGCAAAGTGGGACTCTTACTACTGCGCACAACAAAATGTGGTCATGGCCATGTGACTGTGGATATCGCCTTCAAGTCCGCGAGAAAGAGCCCCGATTCGAGCAGATCTCAAAAGGACAATCTTGGACCGATAAAATATACCGAATCGAATATAATGCAAAACAATCAATGTTTCTTTTCTTCCTTTTTCTGTTCTTACTGTGAATCTGCGTTTTTCTCTATTTTAGCTGTGAATTAGCGATTTTTTTCACTTTTGGTCATGATTCATGAATTACCTATTTTTCTCAATTTTAGCTGCGAACTTTCGCCATGAGCAGTGCGTTTGCGGTTTTTCTAATTTTTATCCGTAAAAAAGAGCCACCATAAACCGCAAATTCGCAAATTTTTCTCTACTTTAGCCTCGAATGAGCACTTTTTCGATTTTCGTTCCTGAATTTATTCATGAACATAAAACCTAAAATACTTACTTTTTTCCATTCCTGGCCCGGGGGTCAGTCCCCTCACCCTCACCCTCATCGTTACTTAGGAAAGCTACAGATTGTTACCTATTTATTTGGCGTATTCGTTTACCGGGTTGGAATACGACATTTTGACGCATTTCTGGCGGAGTCTCGAGCTTGACTTGACGAAAAGAGCAAAATGTCGGTTTGCAACCCTGATTTATCGAGCGTGAATATTATACGTCAAGCCAAGGTTGCGAATGGTCGATTTTGCTATTTTCAGGGCAGAAATTATCTGTTTAGGCATTTTGGTGCACGAGTAGTCAGTATTTAGCTATTTTTAGGAGGCCAAGTCCGTCAAGCCGAAGCTATTTCGGCGCACGAATGGTCAGTTAGGCCACTTTAGGCGCGGGAATGTTCGACCGCATTTTCAAGGCGGGAATCGTGATCTTTTCAAGTATTTTCAAGGCGCACACATCGTCAGCTTAGCACTTTTTAAGGCGCGAAAAGTCCCTCGCCGGGAGCGAAGGTGCTTCTACGCCTCATTGAAACCGTTTCAGTGCCACTGAGATGGTCTGTGATGATTGGCAGAGGTGGATCATAAGATTTGCCGCCGGTAGACATGAGAAATGTTGCCTTCTTCTTCTATCTAAGGCCTATGAGGTGTCTATTATGTTTTTTAGCTGGAAGGACCCGGCTCACATGTGGCCGTGGTGCGCCTATAGCCTCAACATCCTCAGTCCCCCCTTTCACGCTCATCAGGGTTCGTAACCGTCCTGGTGAGCCAGATCCTTCCTTCGAATCGGTTTTGTCGGGTCTGGTTAATAGCCGTCAGTGTGAGGGGAGGGGTGTAATGCAGTTGCAGTACTGTAATGAAGTAATGCAAGTTCAACATACGTAGTTCTTACCTTAAAATAAAGAAATCGGAAGTTTTCCTCTTATTGAATTCTCATCAGCATATAAGATTCTTGACTTTGACACTTCTATTTCAGACAAATAGAACGATTTACGCGGAAAAATATGCTAAAAATCCCTAAAACTCTTCAAAATATGTACACATTATCAGATATGAGTTGATAAATTGGGATCAACTCAAGATGGCGACTGAGTATACCTGGTGTGTTATAGGTTCTCGAGTGTATAGGGACGTTAATTTCAGTATACACAATCTTGCTGACTAAAAACTCAGTAGGCACACTTCTGAACGAAAAAATGAAAACTTCAAGGACCCCAATATCAAATTTCCTACTTTGACGGAAACGGCCCTTGCAGTTTGAAGAGTTGAATTGACGATTTTAATTAACGCTTTAATTTGCCATCTCTTAAACTCCGAATTCCCTTCATTCGTTCAACTTACGACAATGAAACTGAGGTGGCCAGTTTGTAAAAATGTGTATGTCTGGAATAATGACCAATCGAGGGTCTCACAGCAACACCCCTTATCGTCACTTTTGTTAAAAATGAGTTTTTGATGTCGTTGGAAAGCTCTCTTCAGCGCAAATCCATCGAACATTACGGTTAAGGCGGAATTCCAAAATGAAGCGCGCGATTCGTGAGCCAGCTAACAGCCTCTATCGTTAGGGTAACGGCAACAAGCCGTCCTGTCAGCGGCGTGGCATCGTTTTACGCGTCATAGGCGGCGTTCTTGCATGAGCTCCAAATTTCAGCGTAAAGTACGACTTCATTAAACTGTTTTCATAAGTCGCCAGATGAAAGAAAAAATAATTTTCATTTTCATTCAATGTTTTGCCTCTCCTGAAAAGTGACCAAAATGTGGGGGGGGGGGGGAATGTGGGGTGTTGCTGTGAGACCCTCGCAATATGACCTAATAATTACCTTTAAACACGCGTTACGTAAAAAATCCTAATGGAAAATTTTAACCCGAAGGCCGTAGGGCTGGCCCTAAATAATGAATTCAAAATGAACCAATAGAAGTTCATTAAACCTTCAGACCGTCTCCCTTTGTCAGACAGAACTTAGCGTCCTTGGGCCCGAGTTGGTGCTTCTTCTCTACCTTCATCTCCTGCAACAGATCTAACCATTTTGCTTGGGATGAGTTACTAAAAGATTTCTCCCTACCATATTGTTTAAAAAAATTGTTTTTGTAAAGTAAAGATTCTCTATACCAGCGGTAATGACAGAGTTTTGTAAATTTGTACTCAAGACATTAGGGTGCTACATAAAGTCAATTAAGTAACTTTTTATCAAAACTGTCAATGTTTATACAATGTTTTTTTGTAAATACCGGGCTTGCTGCCGTCGCGTAGTATTAAAACAAATCCTTTTTAAATTGAGTGGTCACAACTATTATTTTCTTTATTAATATAAGCGGTGAAAAAAATCCCCCTTTCCTTTCCTATTTGTCTTTCAAAATAAAACAATCAAAAATGAACACATACTCACATCACATTAAACTGTTCGTAAACACCATCATCATATTATCTCGTCCGTTACATTGGTCATCTTAAATTATTTACGTTTTTTCCTTTTCTTTTTGCTCATCGTCTCGCCCGCGCCTGGAAAACGTAAAAGCATTTACAATTTTCGCTTAGAACCATTTCATTCCTTGATAACCCAGCAGTCAAACGATACGTTTTTTACTTTAAAAAAAAAACTTTGAGCGGTTAAACTATGAAGCTTCGATTTCGCTATTTCTTTTACATATACGAATCTTCGTTGTACAATACAGTCCAAACGATACAGTTACAGAGACCAAACAATTTCAAACGCCTACTGGTGGCTTAACAAATCTGAGGACCGAAAAGTAGTTGTGACCACTCAATTGAAAAAGGGTTTGTTTGAATTATCTTCACACAACAACAATATAATCAGAACGTCGCGTGGTATTGACTATGCCAATTTAAGTCATTGATAATAACTAGTGCATCATTTCGATAAATTAATTCTATCATGCGATCATCAAGGTCACTTCTTACTAGCCGTTGTTTTCCATACAAGACGATTCCGGTGCGACTTCAGAAAAAAGTTCTGAAAACGTCAAGAGACGCTCTTTTAAAACTTGTGTGTTAATTCATACAAAGATGATGGAAAAAATTCCAGTCATCAACCCTGGATTCCCGGGAACTGGCGAGAAGTGCAAGGACCTTGAAGCTCAACGACCCCGAAGAGTAGAGTAAGAAGAGCAAAACAACAGAGGCCCTCTCTGTGCGTTTGTGCTGAATAGGGGGCGAGTTGGTGTTGGGTAAAGGGTTGAACTACTTCTCATGAGGGCCTTCTCATAAATGTGCATTTAAAAATTACTAGGAAGTCACAAAAAGGGTTGTTTTGCTTATTTTTGTCAACAAATAGGCCAATAAATTTTATCCATCGGGTTGATACACTTTTTACACTCCGAAAATTGAAATATAATTTGCATTCGTTGATGCATCATGGAGAGCTGGGGAACGCCACTATTCAGGAAGTGTGGGAATAAATATAATTCGCCGCCAATACTGTACCCACGCATTGACTACCCTGTGTTGATTGTGATCGTCTTATAAAGGAATTTAGTACTACGCATCGGACTAGACTACTTGAACCCTAATCGCGTGGTAGGAAAGTCCATCGAAGGACTTGGAGAAGCAGCCATGTTCATCTTCAGGTCACTTAACTCTTTCTTAGCCCTCCCGCATCCTCTTTCCTATTCTATCAACCTTGAGACTTGTCCAGTCTTGGGAGCATTCCACGCAGCCCCCCCCCCCCTACCACCAGACCATTCCCTTATTGCTGTTGTTATTAGTATTATCATTATTATTGGCAGCGAGTGTGGCCATTTCGCGCTCTCTACTATCTTATTATGGGTCAATAGTCAATTGTAATTGGTTTGTGAGCTTCAAGAATTTATTCTTTCTACTATATGTACTTAAGATAACTTGGAAGCCCAGCGAAATATGTTTATTAACTTCGTAAAGTCCAAAGTCCCTTTTACACGAGTAATTTTTTTTTTTATCAAAGTAGTCATTTAGTCCAGCAGACAAAGCAAAAAAAGAGGGGTCTGCTGGAAAAAATTCCGATGTTGTTGAAACTTTTACAGGTTGTTTGGGGGTGCCGTGGGATGACTCTGTCAAGTTTTCCAATTCGAGAACCCTGTGCTAACTTGGGGAGGGCCGAAAAACCTAATAATTTTCTGACTTTATTAGGGTTTTCACTCAGAACGTCTGAACTAAGCGGTTTCCGACCAAAATGTTCATTTTCAAAGTTTTAGAGCGTTAAATTTCCTACGATTTAAAATACGTTTTTGCTCAAACCCAATATCAACCGATACACAGCCGATCAAAGTTGGATGAATTTTCTCAAAATGACATAAATTTGCCTAAAACAAGAGTTCTGGGCAGCTAACTATCATATACCATCTGTTTTATGGTAATCACAGAACAATATTGATTGTATTGAAAGCGCTAAAACACGAGAGAGGGAGGTCCGCTGACAAAACTATAGCTATACAGGGTGGAAGGGGATAAGGGTGACAAACAAATTTGGGTGAAAGTAGACCTCATTTGCAACCGGAATCACCATATACACCATGGTCCGAAAATCAAAACCCTTCGAGATATGATTTTTCTAACGATTTTTAAGGCTTATGTAGTTTTTTTAAACTAACTGCGAAAAAATCGCATTCAGCTTGAATTTTTGCAACTTTGGTGATGGATTCGGAAAGAGCATACTATTTTCTGTCAGGATTAGCCATTTTCTATAGAGGTTAACTATTTTTTATCCTACTCCAATACAATACATCATAACAAAGCTTAGAAGAAGGGGACGTTATTGTGATGCATGGCCATCCTGTGGAGAAAACAGTTTGGGTACAGCAATGGTTTGGAAAACGTACAAATTATGGAGTTTTCGTGAATATATGACAAAAACCAGATTCTTAAGAGTTGATGATACTTTTAAGCAACTACATCCTAGCCTCTATCGGAAATTTTCCGTAGATTCTGAAAGTGTCACCAAAGTTTGGATAAGGTGCGATATAAGCAGGTAAAATTGGGATTTTTGAAATCAATCACTGTTTTGTTTGTTTAAATTTTTAAATAATCATAAATCCTGAATTGATCGAGATAGGACATACCCGAAGGTGGCATTACACTCGGCTTTAGACGTAGTTTAACCCAAAATTTTGGGTCACACCAATACGAATCCACTCTGTACGCATGGCCTAGCCCAATGGAAGCCTCTTTTCCTTTAAAAATTAGGTGGTTTTTGTTCCTTCAAAGGGATATTATACTGACATTGTACCGTCCTCTGAAATAGCAATCTGCTTTAACAAAACACAATCAAGGATAAAAAAAAGTTGCCGCATGCCAGTTTTTTCGACAGAAAAATGTGAAATACGAAGAATGTTTACTATTACACCCTTTGTAACTCAAGAACCGTTCACTTTAGAAGATATCTTCTGATCCATTTTTGTTGGCAGTTTGATGGAGAATACTTTTGTCTTTAGTCAGTGTCACGCAAAACCTCATGAATTTCGAAATGTTTGAGACATACCGAAAAAAAAAAAAAAAAATTGTAAATTGCCAACTTATTCACCCTCCCAATTATTCCTGTTGCCCAAAACATTGGGACTTTTCACCAATCAATATGAGTGGGTCGTGAAGAACAATTTGGCGTTGGCATACAACTTTTACTTTGGATGTTGGGTTTTAGGTTTAATTACACCTAACATAGGTATCCGTTTCGTCAGCGGACCCCCCTCTCACGCGTGTTTCACGCGCTTTCAACATAATCTAAATTGATCAGTGATTAGTGATTACAATAAAACAGACGGCATGTGATAGAGGGCCAGAACGTTCGTTTTTGGCAAATTATTTCATTTTGAGAAAAATGCATCCAACTTTGATCGCCTGCGTACCAGTTGGTACTGGGTTTGGGTAAAAATGTATTTTAACAAAATCGTAGAAAATTTAATTCTCTAAAACTTCAAAAATGAATATTTTGGTCGAAACCCGCTTAGTTTAGAAGTTATGAGGGGAAACCCCTAAAAAATTGGAAAATTTTGAGGTTTTTTGGTTCTCCTCAAGTTAGCACAGGGTCCTCGAGTTTGAAAACTTATTGACAGAGTCGTTCCAAAGCAACCACGAGCAACCAGTAAAAGTTCCAATAACTTCGGAATTTTTTCCGGGTACAATGTACATATCTACTGGACTAATTTTGAAAAAACAATAAATAAATAAAACATTTTCCCTGCCTGAAATAGACTGCTTGTGATCATATTGAACATAATATATTTTTGAACAAAAAACTTACTCACGTAAAAGGGGCCTGAAATAAGAAATATTTCGATGAAATGAATGCTACAGGTTAGGGACAAATCGTCTAACGCATTGGTTCGTTTTAATTGTTGTCCCGTTTTCAATGTACATATAGTTGAGAAAGAGGTGTCTGTCCTTGGGCGTCCTAAAGAGAGGGCAAGGGGTTCTCTGACCGATTATCTGTCGATTTGTTCCAAGATTGTGTTCTAATAAACAAGTCTTAACTCCTCAATGGATAGATTCTCGTCGAAAATTCTTGGAATTGAAATCTCAATTAGTCTCTCTCACGTTCGGGGGGGAAGGGGGTATTGGTAGGGGCTGATCCACAAAGAGCCAACCCCCTCCTCAAGCCATAATTTGATTTTCAGGAGCATTTTCTCTAATCGACTCCTCGTGAATTCTCCCTATTTGTCGTATCATTTAGTACAGACTGGAAAAAGAAATCCATTAGTCGAGGTCAACCGTCAAAAATGAGATTCAAACCTCAAACAGCTTTGTTTTTCCAAGATTTCCCCCAAGGCCTTGGCTTGATTGTTTATCTGACGAGATAAAAGTATTTCGGTGAACTTAACAGGAAAATACTGCGTGAGCGCTTTCTATCTCTAATTCGAAAAATAAATATTTTAACTGTATTATTTTGTAAATCGCAACGAGGCTCTACTTTGTGTGTTGAAATTTACTCTTCGCGTTTCTTTTTACTCTTTAACTTGATCCCGCAAATGAAAATTGGGTCTCTCCTGACTCAACGCTCCTTCATAAGTTTTATCGAGTCATCCGAACAGAGCGAGCCCGCGATCTTCGGTATATTGCCGCCAATTTGCTCGGGACTCGGGAGCACGCCTCAAGGCCGAGATGCTTTTTTTGCCCCCACGAGATGATGCCTTTGACCCCTCCGAAACCCCCTCCCCAACCGCAGCATGTACCCACCATTTTTTTCGGTTCAAGGTTCTCGGCCATAGCTCGAGGGCCGCCCGCCGACCCTATAACGAGGGAGACAATCAATCGGGAGGAGGGCTATGTGGTGGTGCTAGTTTGTGTGCGTGGAGAGCGTGTTACACGATGACGAAGGGGGCATCCTTCTAACCTTGAGACATGACTCCCGAAGAAATTCAAGGTCCAAAAGAGTGGGCCTTATGTAACCCCGCCGCCACCATCGTCGCCGGTGTTAATCTTGAAACACTCAGTCCTCACACATTCACTCACTCTCTTCCATTCATTTCAACGCCAGTTACTTTCGTCCCGTATAGAAGAATCACACCAAACAGTGTGTCAATAGACTAGATTTTTCGTGATCCCTGGGGAAGTTTTGATTTCAATTTTTTATTCCCATTTTTTCCCCCGTAGGAAAATACGTCCACAAAAAAAACCGATGACGTCATATCTTGAGGAATTGCGCCTTATTACCTCATTCATTTGTATATTGTGCTTTCGTGTCGTATCTCTGCAAAATAGCTGAAGGTCACCTCGTGAGTGGCGCCCTTGCCATCCGTCGCTTCATTTTTTCGATAGTTTTTCAAAAAAATGGCAATTGTTGAATCAGTTACGACAGAAGGGTGGGGGTGGACTTTGTACTTATTTTCCGAAACAATATCGCAATTTATTTATTGAAGTGTCGAATAATTTATCTTCACAAGCTAGCTGAATCCGGAATCTTGCTTTCGTTTTTCATGTCGTACGCGAAAGGCTGGAGTTTGTTTCATTTTTGCACTATCGGGATAAAAGCAAAGTCGTAGAAATCAACTATAATTAATTAATCACATTCGATATAGGAAAAATAGTGCGTGAACTCAGCAGATTTTATTAATTTGTTGTTTTGTTTAAAATAAAAAATTAACGTCAGATTACCGGGGAAGAAAAAAACAACTTGGACGGGAATGAAGGAGGAAGGAAAAAGGAAGAAATCCTTGAGCTTTGCTTGCGCGTTACGTGCACGGCACGCGTCACAGAGACGAGTCATTCCATGAATTGGATTCCGTTTGTGTTAAGGCGCTAAACGATACGACTGATAACGCAGAAATGGCTTAATGGCTCTGTTTAATTCAGCACCTTATTATCAATGGTTCATGCGGAGCGTGACGGGAAAGTACAAACTGCTGACGAGAGAATCAAATTACAAATTTGAATTATTCGTATTGTTCCAATTAGGGTTAGATCGACATTGTCCGTTTAAACGTTGCTAAAGGCCCGTTCACAAGCTCTATGTTTACGTTCTGTGGAGAGTATGCAACCAAACAAATGTATTCCCTCGAAAAATGAAGCATTTTTATAGGTTGCATGGACAAACACAACACAAACATAGAGCTTGTGAACGGGCCTTAAAGACCCGTTCACAACTCTATGTTTTCGTTGTGTGGGGTCTATGAAACCTATCAAAACGCTTCATTTTTCGAGGGAAAAGGAGGAGGATTTTTCGAGGAGGAGGGAGGGGGGAATAAAGTTTGGTTGCATAGACTCCACAGAACGTAAACTTAGAGCTTGTGAACGGGCCTTTAAGGGTTTAAAAATTACTCAAAATACTAAATTCGGGTTGGAGTTTAATTGTAAGCTATTAAGCTCAGCTTATACATTTAGGCCCGTATTTATGATCGTTCCTTGAAGCTTCCTTGAGTCAAGGAACCGTTCAGAGGGTCAACCATGAGCTAGCGTAAAAATACCGTCAAAACGCGGTATCTATGGCGTTATAACATTATTTGTGATAGAGCGTCCTCAGTTACCGCTTGCGTTAATTTTTTAACGCTAGCTCATGGTTGACCCCCAGAACAGTTTTGATCACAACAAAAACATCTGTTCTAATGAATGAGGAAGTTTCACATTTTCCAAAAATATTTTTTTTCGATTAGGCATATCAATCTTTCCATGTAAATAGATAAATAAAAATTTAAAACCCTTCGGAAATATTTTTTTTTTCTTAACAAAAGTTGGCATATTTGAAATCCCGCCAAAACGAACATTTTCCGCTACGTAATATCCGTTGTATTCTCTGTCCTTTTCAGGCCTCTAAATAGCTCATCTGTTTATCCTCCATTATTTTATTATCGGAGAGCTCTAGTAGAAAATAAGGCAAAGAAACACAACAAACCGCTCTCCAACAGCAACGTTACAGGTGGATTTTTTTTCGGAAGGCGCATATGACACAAACATGCTAGCTGGCGTGTTTGAAATGACCTAAAACTTCAAAAATTGCGTATTTATTAACTGTTGGGTTGTTCTACGAACGGATCGCGATTTATGCTCTATTTTAGCATAAATAAACCTTAAAAAATAAATTTATGAATAAGTTCTGACCCATGAAACTTCCTCATTTCAAGGGTTCCTTAATGACAAGGAACCAAAGTCATATGGAAAACCAAGTCATTAAACTTAGTATTATTTGTATGTTAAAAAAATGAAGCGGTTCGTGGGTTGGGATTTTTGCTCCCGATACGTTGCGCTGCTCTACTTTGAAAGTAGATTACCCGCTAAATTAAAAAATTATACAAAAGTTGAGTGTTGAAAAAAACATATGTTGTCAAGATAGATATCACGCTACAACGTCAAACCGAAAATAAATATAATAATTTTTGTATTTGGCGGGTTTTCTCCTTTTTTATTCTTAACGGGAGCAAAAATCCCAACCCAAAATAAAAAACATTTTTTTCCTCGAGTCTGAGGACTTGGTTTTCCATATGACTTTGCAAGAAACATTCATAAACACGGGCAATAGTGTTAACTGTAAAAAGGAACTTAAACCCCTTGTGGTCGATGCGGGCTGTAAGGTCAATACATAGATACAGACTACTCGGACGTGACGTGGGAACACGCATTCCCATGTGTGATACAAAATTCCAGAAAACGCTTTTGTTTGTTTGTGTTCACATTGCTCTGACGTGGCGTGGGAGCCCGTGCTATGGAATTTTATATCCCACGTGGGAATACGTGTTCCCACGTCACGTCCGAGTAGTCTGTATTGACCTTTAGTCATTTGTAAATAATCATTTTATAAATTTTAATCGTTATTTCTGATGGAGACACGAAGCTCAGAATTCTAGGCCTCTTATTAAATAATGGCGTTTCCCATTTGCATCAAATTCTGCAACGGGACAATTCATTTCCGTCCGTTTTCTCCATCAACATTATGATTTAATTCAGAGAAGACGGGTGGAAATAAACTGCCCAATGCAGAATTGTGTGCCATGGGAAACGTTATTATGAGTCTTATTTGCACAAAATTCTTCATTAGGGTAGATCATTTCCACCCGTCCTCTCAGAATTAAATCATATATGTCAGGAGAAGTCAGATGGACATGAATTGCCTCGTTACAGAAGTGTATGCAAAAATGGAAAACGCTATCAGAGAAAAATATCTTCAAAGACATCAGAAATATATTTAAGAGCCTCTTAAGAGACCGCTTGTCTATATATTTCTCCTCGACCACTCCAACTCAAGGCCCTGATGGAAGTCGAACGTATACGTAGAATCACATAGAGTCAATTTTTTCTACTTTGTCCTTGACTTTAGTTATTAAATGAAAAATTTCCTTGATTTTTCCAGGTATTCCCTGACCCGAAGCAAGCCTGTTTATACCTACGTCAATTACTCAATTGAATAAACTTTGGCATGAGGCCGCCTCGTTATAGCTCGCAATAAACAATATAAAAACTGCAATGAACGTTATAACGCGACCTTCTCGGACGCACTATCTTGAACCGTTTAAGGTTTATGTGATTTCCGTGTGAATTCTCACCCGTCATTTCTCAGGTATAGCATTACGCCGTGAAATTGTTCGAACTTCGAAGTGACCATCAATTCAACTCGACAATAAAACTTCCTTACATTTGTTTTCTTGAGCTTGTTTTTTTTTTCAGGGCACTAGTATAGAAAGCCTCTATTGGTAAGCTCTAAGTTTGATTCCTATAGAAAAAAGCAAAAACAACAATTTGTTACCAGAGTTTTTTGACATTTTCGCTTATGTATTGGTCGAATGGAGAACTTGGGTTTATTTTTTGCGTTTATTTATCGCTGGATTACTGTATAGCGCTAAAAGGTGTGGGAATATGTAGGTGAAAACCACACCGCCAGTGACGCCACACGCTCGACCCCATCACAATCATGGTCCTTAACCTTTGTGATGCGTGCAATTTAGCCGCAAACTAGTGTATTTCTTAATTTCAGCAGTGAATTGGCAATTCTTTAGTCTTTTCAGCCATGATTTAGCGCTTGAATTTTAGTCACGATTCAATTTTAGCTCTTTTTATCAAGTTAGCAGCGATACAGCGCTTTGTCTCAATTTTAGCAGCGAATTATCTATGTTTTTAGGCACGAATTATTGATTTTTCTCAATTTCACCAGTGAATTAGCGCTTATATCCATTTTAGCAGTGAATCAACGATTTATTCACATAAGCGACAAATTAGCGTTTTTTATCTGTTTTAATCGCGAATGAACGCTTTTTCTCAATTCCAGCCAGAATTGACGCTTTTTATACAATTTAGCCGCGAATTTGCGCTTTTTCTTAATTTTGAAACCGCAAGCAGCTCTAATCATAAAAACGTTCAGACCACAAGACGTTCTCTCAAAATGCACTCGCCACAAAAAGATGTAATCGCGGATCGCTCAAACCACAAAATGCTTAGTGTACAGAAAGCTCTAACCACAAAACACTCAAACCACAGAAAGCTCCGAACACCGAGCCAAGTTCACGAAATTGAGGTTTGAAAGAACTAAAGTTAGTGAAATTGGGTTTTGAAAGAACAAAACCAACGAAATTGGGGTTTAGGAAAGAGCATACCCCACGATCGGGGTTTGAACAACAAGAATTCACAAAACTTAGTTTTATGAGAGCGAATGACCGCGAAATTTAGGTTTGCAAGAGTCAAACCAACAAAATTTTGTTTTTGAGAGATAAAAAATCCTCAAAATTTTGAATTTAACGAGCGAAATCCGTAAAATTTGGTTTTGAGAGAGCGAAAATTAGATTCAAAATAGACTCAATTGCGATGTTTTGTTTTTGAAAGAGCCAAACTCGCAGGACCTGTTTTGGACCAGGTTTTTTGGTAGAAAATGTTCTGGATTCTAAGGCAGTATTCCAAGATTTTTTGTTTTAATCAAATTGCCAGCACGACATTCGCTCAGATTCTTGAGCAGATATCAAACACTGCAATCTGGGTTTTGGGAACCAAAGACAGTGCGCTTTCGGGCTGTTTTTTTTATACAAGAAAATTAAGAAATTAGGCCAATGAGATAAGTTGGGGGGGGGGGGTGAGAACACATTTCACCGCCACCTTCGTCACGGAGGACTAAAACCACTCCTGGTCTTTAGGCGGGCCCGGGGCCCCGGATCCTTCTGACATCATTTTTTTTTTCCAATATATGGGAAGATCATCTTCATCTTCTATCTGTAGGCGACCAACGTATTGTTCGAACCTTGGATACAATTTTGTTTTGTGGCCCCAAATGTTTTACCCCGTGTTCTTCGTGGGGCGGGATCCGCACGATTTTAGCGTTTTAGAGTGGGTTCAGTATAGGCAGAGGGGGCGCGATTTTCATCGATAAGGCACACATATAAAACAACACAACGAGTGTTTTCAACTGAAATCGCGCGATTCCCGTTTACGTACGACGGGGTGCCAGGGTTTTTTTGTTTTTGATTCGGAGCCAGTAAAGCAACGATTAAAGCGCAGGGGGTAATACCTAATTTGCGGTGAAAATAGTAGTAAACCCTGATTGTTAAAATTGAGAAAATGCGCTAGTTGATGGTTAAAATTGAGAAAATGGGCCCTTCCGCATAAAAATACGCTGATTCGGGGCTAAAATTCAGCCATACGAATTCTCGGATACAATTGAAAAAAACACTAATTCCCGGATAAAATTAAGGAATAGCGCTCAATCATAGCTATAAAATGGGCAAGTAGGAAGTTCACTGTTTCCGGGGTCAACTTCGCGGCTATAAAAGAAATAATAAAAAGCGCTCATTCGCGGCTAAAATGAAGAAAAAGCGCACATCCACAGCCAAAATTGAGAAAACTCACGGTTTCCAACCGTCGTGAAATTCACGGAGTAAAATGTGCTAATTCATGGCTAAACCGGAAGAAATTGCTAATTCATGGCTAAAATCGAGCTAAACTCATGTCGTCGACTAAAATGCGTGAAAACACTAATGAGGAAGGTTCGTGGGTCAGAACTCATTCTAAAATAGAGCATAAATCGTTAACCGTTTGTAAAATAATCCAACAGTTAATAAATACGCGATTTTTGAAGTTTCAGGTCATTTCAAACACGCTAGCTAGCATGTTTGTGTCATATGCGCCTTCCTAAAAAAATTCGCCTGTAACGTATAGATGTCGGAGAGCGGTTTATTGCGTTTCTTTGCCTTATTTTCTACTAGAGCTCTCCAATAATAAAATAATGGAGGATAAACAGATGAGCTATTTAGAGACATGAAAAGGACAGAGAATACAAGGGATATTACGTTGCGGATAATGTTCGTTTTGGCGGGATTTCAAATATGCCAACTTTTGTTAATAAATAAAAAATGTTTCGAAAAAATCGAAAAAAAGTATTTTTGGAAAATGTGGAACTTCCTCATTGAGAAAAAGCACTTATTAACAGCTAAAAATTAGAAAAAACTTATTCGCAAATAAATTTGAGAAAGCAAATTTTGGGGGAAAACGCTAATTCTTGGCAGTGGCGTGTCCAGCTTTGATCTAGGGGTGGGCTGCAGCTTCACGTGAGAACAATTTGGATGCATTCCAATGCCTATATTGCATTGGAACACTGCATGTTTATTTAAATAAATAAAATAGTTTATTTAGCGGGCCAAATATTATGTGAAATG
This sequence comes from Corythucha ciliata, assembly GCA_038030265.1. Lineage (NCBI taxonomy): Eukaryota > Metazoa > Arthropoda > Insecta > Hemiptera > Tingidae > Corythucha > Corythucha ciliata. Next base: position 27,788,439 of record CM075942.1, on the reverse strand, counting down.
GGTCATTTCAATGAGGTAGCCCGCAACCCACCAGATCTAAGTTCTTCAGCGAGAAGGCGCCGCAAAATTAGTTGTTTAGTGATCTAGGGCCCCCAAAATTGGTTTGCAGCATTGGTGGTGAAGCGTCTATTCGTAACCATGGTGCCCGTAGTAAACGTTTCTTTGTTGAGTTCTTTAATATTTTTAAATCCCGCCGGGGAGCCCATTTTTTCTCGAAATTCGAATCGTCTTGGGCTATGCCCTTCCATCGTCGTCCGAAAAGATATCACTTTCATTTAATTTATTCAATTGAATACCGGCGACAACATCTTTCTCAATTTATCGAACTTTATTTAATATTTTTGGTGTGAGTGAACAAATCGAAATGAAGCAACACGTCCAAGAGTTCATCACCAAGTGGACAGACTATGATAGATCAAATCTCTCGAGATATTATAAACAATCTTTGAACTTTCTGGGGTTTCTTATTCTCGAGCGTGATCCAAAGTACAAGCGAGTTAAGAAATGAATTAGACGAGGGGAAAAAAATGAGGAATTTCAATGTCAATTAAATCGTGGGGTGTTCGGGCTGCGCTATGAAGATAGTGCTTTTCTCTCCCCCCCCCCCTTCTATGTAAGATTGAGAGCGAGGGGTATGCGCTGCTTGTCATCGGTCGTTGTGGGAGGGGGTGGAGAAACGCTGTCGTCATTTCCTCTGCCAAGGGCATCTCAAAATTAACTCATCGCCGTTTAGCACCGATTGACCTTGAGAGCTTCGAATGAAAAATCTTGCTTTGAAACAACAAATATTTGACTTTGACACCTTATCACTTGTTCACTCGACTTGATACATACCTTTTCCGCTTTTGTGAGAAGGTCGTGCACCAACCCCCCCCCCCGCCCCCTAACAATACAACCGTGTAATTTTTCGGATTCTGAAGTGCTCAAATCGATTTCCGATGTTTCGTTCAACGGTAAGCTGTAAGTGTCGAGCTTATTCATGAACGGTTCGTTACGTTCTAGTTGGTTTTCATTGACGAGAGATAAACAAACCGAAAGATTTGTCGACTCTGATGCGTTAGATTGATTGAAAAAAAAATATAAAAATGAAATACAGCGACTTAGGAGTTCGTTGTTCTCATGTTTTCATCACCAACTAATCGTCTCGGTTGAAATAACTGAGATTCCCTCACATTCTCTTGGAAGAGAAACGCATATTCCTACAGAACGATACTTTATAGATGATGACCTTGAATAGACGTACAAATATTTGCGATCAAGTGGCGCGTAATCGGACTCTTTTTAGCCACGGAGGAGTGAGCGAAAGGAAATAAGAAATGTAGGGAGGCGAATTTTTTTCTCCCAAGAACGGAGCAATGCACTTGGATGGGTTCTCCAACAAAAAAGGGAAAGAGCATTGAGTGTGCCAGACAATTCACCCTACAATTTCCGCCATTTTTTCATTTTGTATTTTAGAACGAGTAAATTTTCATGGAAAAATAGTCACGACGCCACCACCTTCCACTAGTAGAGCCTTCGCCTGCCCCCTCCCCCACCGACCCCTTACACTGCTTGGAGGTCAAGGTCCCCACGGCGTCGTCCGTTCCAGTCGCAATTGAGTGAGCCCAGAGTGTCCCCACTCTTTCTTTTCTCATTCCCTCTCACTCGCAGCTTTTCAGAGTAGGTTGGTACGTTCATGCCAACGTTCGCTGAACACGTCCATTCACCCTAACGCCCGGCCCTCCCTTCCTGTCTTGCCCTTTTCAGAAGTTCAGAACCACAAAATGAGTGGAAATGGGGAGATGTGAGGGATAGGGTATGCAAAAAATAATGCTTTCAAATTTTTACCAGACGTTGTTTTAATCTGACTTTGCCTCAAAAAATTGTCCAAGCTTTTACAAAAGAAAAACAAGCACACACCACTTGAGTTTTTTTTATTATTTATATTTTTAATAACAATAAACACATAGTCAAACATTCAATCTTATCACTGGGCTTATCATTATATGTATATCCAGAAATAAAAAATATTGTATTCTAAAATATTAATATTAAAATAAATTCTAGAATTCAGCCTAGATTACACATTTAAAAAATGGAAAATTTTCGGCAGGTATCGCTCTTTTTTTTCATCTTTTTTGGAAATAGGGTTACCCTGCCATGATTTGTCTTGTTTTGCTGGTTCAACGCCACTTGATGGGTGGGGGTGGGGGGAATAAGGACTGCCTTTTTTTTTGAGGAACAGACAAACCGAAATTACACTCGGAAGCCACGCCTCTGCTTTTGTACAGTTTTATTTACATTTAAAATAACTTTGGAGTGGTCCTAATTATAAGTTTAAAAAGCCCTTGACAAGAGAAGGGGTTGGAGTGGGGGGTCATCTTTTTTAAAAAATAAATTAGGCAAGTACCCTTCTTTTTTTTTCAGATGGCGTGTCTTCCTCTCAGTCTCAAATACACCCCATTATTTATTTACAACGTGGGAATTGTTAACTGAAGAATGCAAGCCCCGCTAATAATCGAAATATATCACATTCATAGTTTAATGTCTAAATGTTTTTTGTTTGAATGAAAAAGAGCTTTGGAGGGGGGGGGGCATAATAGTTTTTGTTGTTGTAAACTCAAGGGCACAACGGGAGTACACCACAACGACTAACAAGCTACACTTATCACGATACTGCGAAAAAACGAGGAAACTTTCATCTTTTTTATTTATTTAGTTATTCATATAACTAGACTCACATCGCCATTAAGTTCTACTAAAAAAGGAGTAAATATTTCCTGAACAATAAATTATTTGGTTTGTAATAATACATTCAAAAAAGGTGGCACCATAAGAACAGTTCGTTTTTATACAAAATAGAAACTCCGTTTTAAGAAGCTTGAGTTTTTCTATGTACAATATTATGAGATAAGAGAGAAATAAAATTTATAAATTTACAATTTATACAAAATAGGGAAGGGAGAGATCACAAGAGCAGTTTGATTTGTACCACGTTGCCTTAGTCCCGGCTTTGTACTATTCACAGTAGTAGTGAAGAAAAAGGTGGTCATTTCTTTACTTTATTTTTAGGCCTCGAGGGAGAGGACTTTGGGACGAGGCGAGGGAGGTGGGGATTTCTTGGATAAATTCAAAGGTTGAGTGCCCACCTGAAGTTCGACAAGCGACGTGGACGAGGGTGACTGGGAGTAGAGGGACGACGGTGAAGGTCCAGGGCTGACGCTGTTGCTCACAATGACATAGGCGCCACTGCTGGAGCCGGCGCTTCGTCCGGCCGAGCCACTGGTAGTAATGACTGATTGTTGCTGCTGCCAAGCGCAACCATCACCGCGCATAATATAGGAGTGAATGATGTCGGTTCGTTTCATTTGCTCGGCGGTCATTCGCGGGCCTTCCATTAGCGATTTGGCAAGGGTTGAATGAGTTGAAGAGAGCGCCGAACTCAACGTGGGGGTTGTTGACGAGGAAGAAGATGAAGGGTGTGATAATGATGACGATGGCGTGGAACATGTCGAAGAAGAAGACGACGATGATGATGACGATAAGAGGGATGTAAGCGTCGAAGACGTGGTTGAGGCGTTTTCAGTTTCGGACTCGCCGCAATCCTTTCTGAGCGCCCTGAATTTCTTGTGAGGCTTGTAAGCCTCATCCATAAGGGAGTTGGTGTCGTACAAGGGGGGCGCTTGAAGAACTCGTTTCAGAACAGGCATATCCTCTATATGATATTTATCCTCTTTGTCTTCGACAGAGGAACGAGGAGACGAACAGACTGACGTTGGTGCACTACTGGTTAGTTTATCCACCTTTTCAGTGCCTGACTCGATGCCCGAATCACTAGGAGAGTCGAGTTTCCGGCAAGTTCGGTGGATGATAATAGGCTTAACGTCTTTCGTGAGGTCATCGCCACCTGCGATCAACGGTATCCTGTGACGAACGGGGCAACCACCAGCGAGCGATGCAGCGAGCAAAGGAGCGGAGGCGGCGTGACTCGAATGGTACTCAACCTCACCCGAACACATTGACTCTGTGCTTGACACGGACCCGAGAGGAGATTTCACTTCTTCCATCCCCACGTCAGAGCTTGAAGACCACGTGCTTCCACCGGGAGACTTGTTGCTCTCATCTTCGCACATCATCGAACCCCACATTTGCTGGTGTTGTTCTTGAAGGTGCTGCTGCTCAGTCATTTTAAACGCGAGTAGTTTCTCACTGTGCAACGTGTTGAGTGTTCGGAGGTCAGGAATTTTCTTCATGAGCTCCTGGGAGAGTCCAGGGTGACTCGGGTGATTGTGAGACATCATAAGGTGGAGACCGTCCTTGAGTTTGTTTTGCATTTTCTCGATCAGCTCTGTATTTCTAAGTCCTGGACGATCTGTAATCAAAACAACAAAAACATGGTAATAAGTAAACTATTTCAAAACTAGAATTAGACCTATGAGTTGACTTACCAGGTGCTATAACGACTATCGAGCTAAACAGGCCCAGTTCGGCGTCGGTGAGCCGCAGTGAGTTCAACCTCTCAGCGAAATCAAACATCGAATCCATGAGGAATCGAGCGTTTGAACCGCTGTGGATCGAATCCCTTTTAAGAACCTGGCCATTCAGGTAGACCATGGAGTTGTTCTGCGTGTCAAACATGCACGCCAAACGCACAAGGAGGACCTCAAAGACACCCGCTTTTAATAGTGTGACTTGATCGTCTTGCGAAAGGAGACCAAAGCCAGGGATTCGTTTGGCGAATTCGACAACGCCGCGAATAGCGGGGGAGAACCTTTTCGAAAAGTCCTGAAGGAGCTCCTGTTGTCCCGTCAGAGGTTGGGGGTTGGGATTGAGTGGACAGGCCTGCAACACAAGCAAAAATAAAAAAACAAATTAGTAAAAATCATTGAAAATGGCCAAGATTTTAAATATTTTTTTTTTTTGCAGGGGTTTATTTTAAATTAAGACACTCACCAAGGTTGGAGGAGCCGCGGCGAAAGAAGGCTGCTCTCGCGCCCTCAGTATCATTGGCTCGACCTTGTCCCTGGTGAATTCGCACGTATCCAAATGTGCCCGAATAACAGTCCTCAGCAGCCGCTGGTCGTCCTCCAGCTCGGCCGCCAAAGCCTTTTCCTGGCATTTGGAATTCGTGCTGAGTTGCATTGCTGCGAGTATTCTCGCCTTCTCCCTCTTGGGGACTCGGCCGAATCTCACCGCTGAAACACACAGAACACGGAAACATTGTTAATGATGGATTGCTTAATGAGTTCAACGACTGGGTAGAGGGGCAGGGCCCTAAAAATATAACTAAAAATTGCATAATTTTTTGTTTTTATTGTAGTGTCGAAAGCTCAAAAAATTTTAGTGGGTCACGATCGGATTTGAAAGAGAAACCGGACCCCTTCTTTTCACTTTCACGTGAAATGAAAGTAAAGAGAAAGTAGTAGGAGTTTTTCGTGGGTGCACCACTGTCTACAGAGAATGTACAGTCACTTTAAAATGCGATAAAACTGTTAATGAACGTAGAACTGGGGGAGGGAGGGGGGCTGAAACCTACGTGCATTGTGGTAATTTACTACGCCGTTTAATATCCCTTTTAAGATTGGTAACTCTTCTGCCATCATGACTGATCACTTGGAAAAATAATGTCACGAACAAATCGCGGAACTTGAGTTATTTGGGTTCTATAACAGAACGGAAGAGTTTGGCACACTAGTGTGTTTTTTTTAACACGCGGTACAAACGCGCGGGCACTGACGACGTAAAATATTACTAAGTTGAGATACGATCATATCTGAAACACTCTCAGAATTGAACTGAGAGTCTCCCGCGATCCAAGCTTCCGAGACTCCCCACCAAAGAGTACCATTGAACTCCCACCACCTCCAATCGCATTTTCCGGCCGCTTCTCTTCTTCTGCTCCGCCACGTTGTGCCCTTGAACCTGCCTCTCTAGTCATATCGACCTACATACCCACCCCTGGCATGCCTCATCGTCAACCAGCCCACCCCCGCGCTCCATAAAGCCTAGCGCTCCCAAGGTCACGTCCGAAATAATACCAACTTTTTGTTCTCGGCTCTGTATCCCACCATTATTGTGCATGATTTAATGAGGTTTTTCTTTTATTCATTTTAATCATTACCACGTTGCCAAATCACTGATCTTAACCTCTAAAAATGTTCAATAAATTTCAGAATTTGTTAGCAACAGATGAAACAAGTACGATTAACTTAAGTACGATTTTTAGCAGCTCTGAAGTAGGTCATTCCAGAGAGAACTGCTGCAAATATATCTCTAATTAGAAAATATTCCGCGCCACTTGGAAAGGGCTCCGATTTTGACACGAATAAAGTGTTCGCGTTTGCAGACTGGGAAGCGCAAAATAAAATCACCTTGAAATGAACAGCGAAGGTTAGTACTAGAGGTCGAACCATTTAAAAATAAAAACGAACCATCCCAATGTCAAAGATACAGTCGCGTCAGGCAGTCGGATGGTGAGGGTTCGCAAAGAGTGGGACTAGAGGGTTGACGCCTATTAAAACCCCTTATTTTTAATAATAGTCTAGTTCTCCCAACGGGGGAATAACCAAATTGTAAAAAAAATTAACCCCCCCCCCCACCACGTAGGAGGGAAAGAGTGGTTAAGATCGATCTTCTTTTCCACAACCCTGCCCTAGTTGGGGTGGTATCCACCAGTAGCGCTACTCAACAAGCGCGGGGGCCACGACTCGAGGTTACAAAAACATCCGCGTGACACCGCCACCAAACGGGAGCATTCTCTCTTGCATTGTTTGGATTTTTTTTTTTTTAATCGCCTCTTAACATCTTGAGTCATTATTATTCGACAAATCAAAATTAAAGCATAGGTGCAAGACAGATGGGGAAAGCAATTCGTTCATGGGCGTGTAATTGTCATCGTAGAAAACCCATTGAGTTAACCAAAAAATGTAATGGCGTTTTCCATTTACATAAAATTCGGCTCCAGAGCAATTCATTTCCACTCGTCCTCACTGAATAAAACATATTATACAGGGTGGTCGGTTTTGGCTTGTGTATTAACTGAGAAGGCGGGTGGAAATGAATTGCTTCACAGCAGCATTTTATGTAAATGGAAAACTGTAAAATTCATTGATGAATGAATGAAACAAAAAAAATAATTGCGTGAACCTTTCCAGGAAATAATGTGCGTAAAACAAACCGGAAGACACGTTTAGCCAGCCACGAAGCAAATAGAAAACATGAAATGAATGGTAATATGAAGTCCATGGAACATAATTAAAACCTATGTGACAAAAGAATTGGAAGTGAGTCAGAGAGGGAAGGAGTGAGAGAGAGCGAGTAACAGTTATATAAAAAAAAAGAAGGTCTGCACTGGATGTGGTAAACACAAGTATAGAAGAGCGTTGTGTACCGATGTAGGTCAGAGCGGTCGTTGAACTCCCCCTTTTGTCTCCACTGGGCTCAACTCAGGCCAACCACCCCTCATGAACCCTCATTCAATCAGTTAGAAGGTAGCCCATTTTGTCCTGGATTTTGAGGGTTCACTTTTCCTTTTACACCGAGGAAATCATGAAGAAAAAAATATATAGAACCCAATAACTCAGTCAATTCTTTCATTATAATGATCGGCTTACCTAAATGAGTAATGACGGCCTCATTTCAAAGAGATCAGGGAAGATACACAAAATATAAAAATCTGACGGTCCGGATGCTATGTTTTGTAAATTGAGCCCAGAGGAGACTTATTTGAGCTTGTAAGAAGAGCTATTGGCAGTATATGCACAGTTGCATGTGAAATAATGTGATAACCACAAATTATTTTTCGACAAAATAAAAATATGTCATCGCCTGACAGAGCTATAACACATTTCTTTTGATTCAACAATTAATTAAAACGATAGACCACTTTCTGTGGAGTCGCCGAGGGGAAAACATGACTTACACGAATTCGGATTAACGATAGACGCAAACCCTGCTAAATTGAATTTTTAAAAAATGAACCTGAGCCACATGCTGTCGATTATTGTTTTTGTTTTCCTTTTTAATTTAATGCTTATGATGCTATGCCCATCATAAGCATATTTCGAGACTCGCGGTGTCATCAAAACGTTTTCGAGAAACATAAATAGAATACAATTTAATGGAAAATAGTAAATAAACTCACCATCTCGTGACATGCCAACAGCGATGCATTTCTTGAGCCTGCAGTACTGGCACCGATTCCGATTGATTCGCAAGATAGAACACTGTTGATTCTTCGTGCAGGGCCGATACTGTATCTTCTGCTGGATGCTCCTCCGAAAAAATCCCTGATCACACAAACAACCCATTTTATTAGACAACGCTTTGACTCGCAAGCGTGACTTGACTCGACTGGGGGCTAACTGGTGACTGAAAAGAGAGGCCGTTGTCCCGATCTGTATAGTGACGAGGTGGTAGTGGGTACCCCCTAAAAAAAAAGAACTCAATAGGACTGGAGACCTGGTTAGCGGACGATGCCCTGGCGAAAGTGAGACTCTGTACTGATAGAGAGGGGGAGGGGGGAGTTTCAGTGTACCACGGCCCCCTTTTTGAACAACAGGCAGCCCCCCGTGACTAGACCCTGTGTTTGGTGTCGTAATCCAAAGAGGGAGGGGGCCTCATTTTCTACACCTCTTACTTCTTGCACACACACACTCACGAAAATTATTAAAATGGGCCTAACACTGAAGCTTTATTGAAATTGGGTACTAACCATAGTTTAAATTTGCAAATATCCAACACATGAGGTTGTTGAACTGGTTGGGCTATAACAAATGTTCGTTTACTCCTTGTCTCAGGGGCTTAGTCCCACAGTTATAAAAAACATGAAAACATCTTCCGCATATTCGGAAACGATACGGGGAAAATTAAAAGCAGGTCGTCCACCTAGCCCCTTCCCCTAAACGATGCGAGTTCGCCGAGCTTTGGAGTTCAGTAACCTCAGTCCCTCCATCACTCCCCACAAGGGGCATTACGTCAGCGCTTGGAGTTGGAGAGCCCCAGTTCAGCGCAGCCTCCACCTATTTAAGGCAAAAGCAAACCTCAGGAGGTCACTGACCTCGCTCCAGAAGTCACTTCTTATTTACCACCTCTTCCAACGCTTTTAGTATCGCAAAGGTATGATGAAGAATGAAGTGGTGGAGGGGGTCGGGGTGTTTCATTGCACTTCCCCCTCCCTCAAACAAACCCAACCTCCTTCGTCGAAGACGCCTGTCACCTCTTATGGGGCCAAAGCCCTCTGGGCGGAGAAGTCGATGTCATCATTACACACACTCACACAAAAGACTTGTGACTCACAATCCCATTCCACAAGAGTCTCGAAGTGACTTCTTTCTTTGACCGCAGTTGACCTCACTAGGAAAGTAGGGTGACTAGAAATGCCCTCTCCCGTCACATTAGAACGGTTACAACTTCAAAAATTGAACTATATGCGTTCTACTCAGTGTTCGTACAATATTAATTACATGTTCTTTAAGTAAATGTACGCAATTACATTTTTTCTCCGGCGTTTGGATCTGTTTTCTGCCTACGGGGATCAGTATAATGTGGAATTTTAATGCAACACTGAAATAGTTTACGAACTATGAAATGCTCGATAAACGAAGATAATATGCTTTCATCCTTACTCCTCAATATATTTTGTTCAGGAATATAGGGAGAGTTCAGTTTCGCAGCAGCAAAACTATCGAAAAAGCGGCCCTCTCCCAAATACTGATGAGAAGAAATATTGAGGAAGGTCAATAATAGGCAAACTCTGTCTTCAACAGCTCCTTGCAATTGACCACTCCTGTATTAGTAAACAAACTTTATCAATTGGTGAAAATTTTTTCTGGTTTTTTGATTCATTGGCACAGTAAACACTCCTATCTAACAATTCCAGAAGTATTTTGAAACTCTGAAATCTACATATCAAGGCAACCAAAATTGGATGAACTTTATTGGCAGGAATCTACCAACGTAAACAACCAATCTACTTGTTTTACACACACAAAAAAAAAAACTCGAACCCTAGCAAAATCGTCATGATACAAGAGGGCTGTTCTTGTATAATTAAACGACAGTAGAAATAATTAATAATCAACTCGAAAGAATTCAACGGAATCAGTTGATAAATTGTTGGGTTGAACCATTCTAACTTTATGGAACACCTCCCCCCCCCCAACCAGGGAATAATAATTTTTCATTGTTTTAATTAATCGCTGTCTTATACCGCGTTTTTCTTTCCCTCCGTTCTTCGCCCATGTACATTTCTGCGAACGAACAACAAACAACTCCCCCCCCCCCACCCGCAATCTATCACAACTGTTTAAAGAACTAAATTGTGCCTTTCAGCAAATCAACTCGGGGGAGAGCAATAACCTACCAACACGTAAAAGATAGCGAGGCGATGTCAAGCGTCAGGAGCAAGGAGGGTTGTGAGCGGGGGGAGGCACAAGTGGGACGGTCATCGGCCTGTTGAGAGAAGAGGTGAAAGTTCTTTTGGCCTTGTGTTGATACAAGTTGGTTGAACGAACTCCAATTTTGGAAAAATCCGACGACTAGAAAAAGATTTTTGAAAAAAAGAAGAAGAAGAAAAAGAAACAAAGCACGTTCATTTTCGGACTGAGAGGAAGCTCATAAGAAAAACAATAAGCGACCGGGGGGAGGAACCAGGAACCAAAAGCAAAGAAGGGGGTGGACCCCCACACATGGGGTCAAAGACCCCCGAAGGTGATCAGAGAACAATAAGTGTCAAACCTACCAACAATCGGAAAATTTTTCTGAAACCCCCACAATTTGGTCTGTAATTGAAAAAATATAGTTTAAAAAATTGAAAATGTTCAGCGCTCAAGCCACGGATCCATAAATAATATTAAAAAAAGAGAGAAAGGAAAAGTGAATTCAAAAGAGTGAGAGTGGAGAAAGGACTTTCACTCTAGGAAGAAAGCGCTCCCTCTTCACTGACATATCGACGTCATCATTACTTCCTTCTCTTACGAGGGAAACGACCTCTCTTTGCGGGAGTTAAGGGAAAAGCAATAGAAAATTTACCTTGCACCCTTCACAGGAGTGAACTCCATAATGAAATCCCGAAGCTTTGTCCCCACAAACGCGACAGAGGACGGTTGTCCCGTCAAATTCTGTAACAACAAAAAGTAAACGAATAATTAAATAGCTAGTCAAGAAGATAGAATGAAAAATATAAATGTGTGTACATAAAAATACAAGTTATGTTCTGATGTAACGGTTAAACACAGACCTATGTTAAGCTGAAGACCAGCTTGTTGGGGTTTTGCGTCAGGGACTTGAGGAGGTAATCCTGCCAAGTAATATTGGCCATGATGTTGAGGCACTCTTGTGTCGTATAACATTTTGAGGTAAAAAAAAAGTTGTTGATAAAAAACTTGCACCACTAATACAAAAACATCCAAACAAACACCAAACTACCGCATCTGATCCGTTCAGCACGAGCTACAACACGAGAGTGAAAGATTCCTTCTTCCCCAAGTTCAATGATAGAAGGGTGTGAGCCGCACCAACAGCCACAGTCCAGGAGGGTTGAACGACCCTCAACAACCCATCCCCACTATACAACAATGAATAGGAAAGTGCGGGGTGGAAGGGGTTCGTTTCTTCCTAACTCAAGAGCTATTTTCATTGGTTCGCTCCCTTCCACCACTTGAATAACAAAAAAAAAAAAAAGAAAATAAACTACTCTGGTGAACCCGGTCAATGACCTTGACTCATTTACCCAGACTACAACTCTTCGAAATGCCCAAGGACAGAGCTCCCTCCTCACCAATCGCACGCTATCCACCCTCTCACACAACAAAAACTCTATATCAGGCACCACCTCAATAATATAATCATAATCTTAACTTTTTTCCGTCATTACAATTTTTATTTTGCACACTTTCTCCCCCCCCCCCCACAAATGGATCGAACTGAGAGCCTGTAATGCCATTCTCGCAGACTTTGGAATAACACTATTTGCGATCAATGATTTTTAGAATGGACGGATCAATATTTTACAAAATGATTATTTTTAAAAACAAAAACAAAATGAAGCACGCTATAATGGAGTCGCAGCAAGAGCAGGGCATCTTAAAAAGTGAAAGCACGGTAACATGAAATGGTATCAAGAAGAAAGAGGAATATTTCCAACAACTTTCTCCGTTTCTAATGATGTAAGAGATACGTATATTCCTTCAAATCACTTTTACCTGTCATTTATATGAAAAAATAGAAATAAAATAAATAAAGTTCTTTTTAAAGTATGGGCCTTCCACATTTGGACCTGTAAAAGACCAATCTCTTTCACTAGTTTCAAGGGTTCTTGCACTATTCCGAGAAGAATAGGATGGGTGGTGGGGATGGAATACAGGTCACAGAGGGTGTTCGACCTGTTCAACACTTCTCGGGCGGGGTCAGAGGCCTTGTTTTTCACCTTTTGACAAGGCCAGCAACCCTTCACTGCTTGGATCCTCAAGCGGTCATCATCAAGTCAGCCAAATGAGCGGGTTTTATCGTCCAGAAAAAAATATCAGTTCGGTTATAATTTAATTTGATTTAAAATATAATTTTACTGAAGAAAGCGAATTTAATTCAGGTCATTAGAATTGTAATATAGTGACTTTTTTAAACATAAAAATAAATAAATCAAAACCTTCTTCAACATAAACAAACTTCCCAAATGAGAACAGCCGTCATAAATCATAAACATTGAAAGCGAGAGTGTAAAGTACTTTGGTTTTATGGCCCCAATCCTCGTTTACAGTGCAATATATCGAGAACCTTTCCCTTTTCAAAAAAATTGAAGGCAGGGTCTGTAAGGCAAAAGCAACGTGGAACAACCTTTAAGTTCTATCTATAAAGACTTGCCGACTTCTTGCCCGACTTGCATTATTCCCAGCGCAAGGAAGGTTTGAGTGAGACCTGTAGGAGATCTCTTGAAATGATATAAAGTGCCCAGGATTTCAGTAACCTCACTGTAGAAATAAATAAGTGAAATTCCCCGGGGAATATTCTGTAAGCCTAACGTACGTTCAATACCTCACTGGAACTAACGAATTATACATTCCAACGCACAGAATAGGTTTTATTTTTCCCCCGGAAGTTAATGTTCAAAAATTAATGAGAAAAAACCCAGTCAAGTTTTCCTACAGCACTCGTGACTCTCTTCTGAGCAGCGATGCATATTATGATGGAGTGCACCGCCTTAAAAGCCGATGATGAAGAGCTTTGCGTGAATTTTGGATGCATCATTTATGAAATTATAGAGTTCTTCAAAACCCAGTGACCTCTTCTCGAAATCCTCAGGGCTCTTCTGAAAAACACATTTTCAATTTCTCATGCTACAGCTGCTAACGCATAGCACTCTAGAGAAAAAGAAAACAACTAATGTTTATTGTTAATTCCTATGGGTTTTTTTTCCAAAGTTTTGTGGTATGAAAAAACACAAGAGGGCAATAGCCTTATTCTTTTAGTGAGGTTATTCCGTCCCTCACTTCACTTCTTGCAGGCCTTTCTTAATTTTTATCAATGGCAGGCAATGAGGCTTCTTAGGCGCCCTGAGAAAAAAAAAAGACGACAATAGGCCCTTTCGTGGAACTTGGTATAATTATTTACAGTCGTTCGCCTTTAAGCACAACAAAAGCCCTCATCTTTTTCGAAGCCGAGCCAATGACCTCGAACAGAAGTGTAACCGAATAAGGTTTTTTTTTGTTTATTTCCCTCCACGGCTCTGCCTGGCCACTTTCTATTTTTGCCTTATTTACTTTCTACAGGAAAACCTAGGGGTATGGTCCTTTTTTAAGAGGCTTTTTTAATAGAGAAAAAAAGAAAAGGCATGTTTATGCACCCTTAAAAATGACGCAACCGTTACTCAACGTTATTTTCAGGGAAGCAATAAATTTTTGGATGTCTCCTTTTGTGTTTTGAAGAATTCAAATTCTTTTCCGAAAACATAGGCTGGAATTTGCTAGCGATTTTTCTCAAATTGTCGTGTCACCCTGTTTGAAAAATTCTGTCAGTGCTTCTCAAGGAAAACAGGAGGAGGACAAGAGGAAGTCTCTCGTCACCCATTCTATTCCACTCCCCCTCCTCCTACTCGTTTTCAAGAAGCTGTTCCTTTTTGCACCCTAGAGAAGAATTACAAAGCGTGAAAAATGGAAGTACGAAACGGACAGTGAACTTGGTGGGGGAGGAGCAACGACCAAGGCTATACCGTTAGTGCAGAGTTTAGTGACCGCCACTTCATCACCTTTTGCTAGAGCGAAGAAGGAGGAGGTTGAAATAAAGCTAAAAGCTCCCTCATCTGGAAAAACGGTTTTACGATATCCACAAACTTCCCCCCCATGATGATATCTAACATTGTTAAAGGTGAAAAAATTCATTTTAGTAAACCATAGGTGGCCCACTCACCTTAATTTGTTACCCTTAAAGAGGCAATCATCTGATTAAATGGCGCTATCGCCTGCATTTAAATCATCGGAGAACTTGTTTTTGAGTTATTTAAATTGAAACGAAAAACGAGGGGATTGGGGGGGGGGCGTCGAGAGACTTTCGCTTCTATTTGAGAAGCAAAATGTGCCAACGACTTTTCGAGCATTTCATTTTCTTTATTTTTATTTGTCATTTTTGAATTAAACTATCGTAAACGATGAAAAATGTTTTCCTTCCAACATTTAGAAGTTGAGCTGATTGAGTTAATGCCTAAGTGCTCATCGTTATCATACACAAGCAGCCGCGACACCCGAGAGTTCAAAAGCTTTTTGTTCATCTTTGACCTCATTAGTCGAACATTGTACCCGGCAGCATTACCGGCGCACAAAAAAACCCACAGGTAAAATGTACCTGCATTCTCTCCGGTAAATATTTCCAACTTTCTGGAAGAAATAAGCTCTCTCGCATTCTTTCTACGACCTTATTTTCCGTTTTCGCAGAAAGATAGGGCTTTGAATCCCTAGTTTCTGTACATTTGTAAGGAAACTTCAAACATGAAAAGTTATGGTAGTCTAAAGAGGTCAGATATTTACCGGAATGATTCATTTTTATAGCGAATATTAAGATAAAACAGAACAAAAGAAGCTCGCGTTCAAACTAAAAACTCCGAGTTCGATGAACTCGCTCCTATAAAAATTACAAATAATCTTTTTTACAGACAAAAACTCTTATGGGGTGCGGAATATTCCTGAGAAAGGTGAGATAATAAGGTGATCGAACCTTCTTGAGTTTTCCCGAACACAAAAATGAGACTGCACGACCGTCTAATACCACAACGAATAAAACAATAAATAAAGAAAAATATATTGTTTTAAATATAACCAAGTGAAATCGCCAGAAGGGAAAGCCCTACACTCTACGCCTTCCCGCTATAAAGAAAGTCAAAAGAAGCGGGATGATTACACAACGATTCGTCGAGAGCGCAGAAATTGAACAGAGAGAGATGTTGCGGAAGAGAAAAAAGGTGGCCTTAAGAAAACAACAACAGCGACGTTAATAAAGACGACCCAGATTTCACCTTAAATAATAAAGGAATAAAATAATTGAACGGGTTATAACCAAAATTGAAGGAAGGGGGAAGGACCAATAGAGAAACGACGAGGATCGGCGGAAAAAGTAAAACAAACAACAATAAATGGCGCAGAAGTGAGGCGACTTTAAGAAACCGATTCTGTTAATTCACTAATTATATAAATGTTTTTTTTAATGATTAAGTGCAAATTAAATCATTTTCTGATAATTTTAAACAAATAATAACCTGCGCACTTCATCATTACTAATTTTACAAGTTGCTCCAAAAAATATACACGTTAACTTGTTTTTGTATCAAAAACCGCCTGCACTAGTGGTATAGAAAAATATTTGACCGGGAGAGCATAACGCCATTGGGGTTGATAACCTGAGCTGGGCCAAGGACGCCCCCTCCCCTACACCCTTCACAGCGCAACCTCGCACTATCGCGTCGCAAGCCACACAAAACTAGCTCTTCGAGTTCTTTTTTTAAACTCCGCCTCGTTTTATTTATACAAATATACAGTATATATATATATTTTAAAGGGATCAATACTTTGAAACTATGAAAGTTGCTATTGGATGGCCGGCGAGAGAATCCTCTTGGCATTGGAAAACTACTTGCATCATTTTGGTAGTATTTCAGCATAACTTCTTGAACCAAATCAACCAGTGTATTTTCATACATTTCGCCTTTCTACAATCATCCATTTTCACGGAGTTGGTTCTCATATTTTCCAATTATCATTCTCACTCAACGCGAGACCGTGTCATCATCTTTAGTTTTCTGTGAAGCACTTAAAACTTGAAACATCTCAGGGGTGCACCAATTTGATTTAAATACAAAAAAAAAATGAAATAAATTAAAATAATAAAAAACACTGCCTGTATTCATTAGTTTCAGGGATGATTGGAAAGGGAGGCAATGGCCGGTAGCGCGGACTCCCGCCATACTTATCGCAAAAACGGCGATTAGAGCTCTCTATCGGTGAGATTACAAAACTGAATTCGCGTTCTTTCTCCCCATACCAGGTAGCAGCCACTCTGCTTTTTTAAAATACAATTTGGAAAAGGCGGTAGGTGCCTAATCAAGGTGACTAAACTTTACTATAGGTGCAAGGTGCCGCATATTTCCCCCTTCCCGTCGGTCAGGAGGGGTGGAGACTGACGTCACCAGCAGTCCTTTGCTCCCGATTGCTAACCCCAGAGCAGCAGAGCAAGTTAATTTTGAAATTAAAGTTTATGAATTCTCAAAAATCACAGCCCAATAACAATTAATAATGTACTGGGTCCAGCGCAATTGCGGTTGGGACTGCTCGTGACGTAGGTGAAGGACAGTGATCTGCGGCACCTATAGAAAATTTAGTAACCTTGGTGCTTAATATCAATCATAATTATAATGGTAACCTATTCTCATGGCGAGCCTCGAAAATGATGCGCGAAATATATAACACGTTATAAACAAAGGCCTTCAGCGAGCTCTATATTATATTAAATTGTCATTGTGGTAATCTTTGAACTTTGTATTCAACTAATATCCGGTGAAGTCAAAAGTCTTCCATTAGCACAAATGAGCGCCCTGCAATTTTCGTGTCCTACTCATCTAGGGGTCTCACGAGGGGACGCAGATAAACAGCGAAATTTCGCAATATTGATACTTGAGCGGTGCGATATCGCCGACACGAAACCAAAGCGTTAAGGAAGATGGAAACAGCTTTAACTGGTGAAAAGGACTAAATATGACGAATCTATACCGCTCTCACAACAGTTCCAGTTGTTTTCCACCGAGATGCAATGATTCTTTTCATATCGCGATTCTTGGATAATTCTGATTTCACTGAAAATGTATTTACTTTTCTCTCTCATGCCTAGTCCCTTCATTCCAGCAATCGCCTTCATTTCTTGTCAAGCTATTCTGCTGGCCATTATCAACCACTGCCAAAAAATTTGTAACTGATATTCTTGAATCATTTACAGTATTACAGTTATTGACGTCCATGCATAAGTATATAAATTAATACGACCGGTTTGTGAACGAACGGTTGTTGACGAATCGGTTTGTATTATAAAATGAACGTATAATGTAACGTACCTATACGGAAGGCAATATTATACATCTAATAATCAGTCATATTCATCATCAAAATGTTTTTTTTTTTAAATTAAAGACTCAAAAGGCATGGGCCACATTCCTTATTGTTCGCACCTTCTGATTCATTGCGCTCTAGAAGAAGAGAGGGGTTGGTTCTGTTCCAACGTTTACTTACCTGGGAAATGCGAGTACGAAGGCGGCATGAGTCCAACTGTTGAATAAACAATTGAGTTCATACAACCGTGGTAAGGGAGGTTCCACGCGGCATTACCACGTGCTCAGGTACAAAACCTTATTTTTAAAAAAAGGTGAGCTCGTATCAGAATCACGTGGTGAAAGTAGAGAAAGAGTGAGAGGGTGTGAGAGTGAGCGAGCAAGCGAGAGATGAAGAAACTGGCGGGAGCTACTATAGGGGTGGGAAAGTGTAAACGAAGTGGGCGCGCGAAACTCCTCGAATAGTATAGGCTACAGCCCGCATTACTGAAACTGTCGTGATGGACAGTGCCGAACCTTTTTTTCTGGTTTGTTGCGGCTAAAAGGTAGGCTGCTTCGCTCCCCCATTTAACCCCCCCAAACGTGACACCGAACAACAGTTTTATAATGATAAAACGTGAGTAACGTGGACCCTGCATCCACCCCCCTTTTTTTTTCCTTTGAAAAAGGGTTGATGGTATTGTCGCAGAGTTGTGACACGTCTCCTATTAGTAGCATCACGTGGTGACACCTCTTTAAGTCCATGACGTGCCGAAAGGGTTGTTTTGAATCTATCCATCGAACCCATAGTGCACGATTAAGCACCGCGAGATAAAAAATACTCCATAAAGCTGGGTTTTCCAAGCAGGGCTAAACGCTTAGCGTGACGTGTTTTAAATCTATTTCTAGTTATCACATGTTTACTTTTCAACATGCAGGTTCAAGCGTTTTATCCACTGCTAGGAAAACCCAGCTTTAGGAGCTATTTTTCAATGCGGAACATGCATGAATGCCCGATTTGGGAGAAAATTATAACGGTGAATTGGCACATGGGCATAAGGATATCAACGGTAGTTGCAGCCTGATTGGTGATTCTGGTGATTTTAAACTAAATTTCAAAGTACTTCAGGAGGGGATGGATGGTGCTAGGGAAAACGACGTCAATGTACAGTTGTGAAGCATTTGAGGGAGCTCTAAAATGTTTTGTTTGTAAATAACAAGAAAAATTGATCCCATATTGACCCTCAGAAAACACATCTTCCTCACACCATCCACAGGCGGATCTAAGGGGGGGGGGGGTAACAGCAGAATTACCCCCCCCTGGAGCTTGGAAAATCTCTCAAAACATGGCGGAAGGGGAGTGGTGGGCAGGTGGTGGGGGTGTACTGGGGGGAGGGGTTTCGATTACCCCCCCCTGAGAGAGGTCCCAGATCCGCCCTTCACCATCCATATCATTAACGTCATGAAACCCCCACTCAAAATTTTTAAAAATTTGCTTTAAAAAAACCCTTGATTGATTTCAATGTTTAATGTGAGCAATTGTCTTGTTGAAGAGCCCTCTTCAAGAAACATCAGTGCTTTGAAAAGCAACCAGAAAAGCAAGCGTGCGAGTTCCCCGTATTACCATGGAAAGTGTAAAGATAAATTAAAAAATACGACAAGGAAGCACACACGTGATCAGCAGTCATATTTTGTTTAGTACGTCATGAGCTGGGCATAAGTATAGACAAAGTCACGACTTTGTGAGGGATGAGCTAACATAGCCGACAGCATATGGTTAGGCCACGTGAAAATATCAAACAGAAATTTCCGTGGCTTAAAGTGTACAAAATACCCTTCACTTGCTGAGGATTAGAAAGTTCGGAAGGGGGTGGCGTGAGGTTATTCTATAAATACACCTAAATATTTTTAAGAAGGAGCCCCCCCCCCCCACAATAAGTGTAGCTCCTCCAAAAAATTAAGTAGATACAGTGACACATGTGATGATATTACATCAGCACTGGTGTAACTTCAATCTTAACGTTTCCAATTTTTTTCGCACATTACGATTTAATAAATCTACCATGTACGTGCTAACAAAGTTTGTTATATGCATTAACAACCCCCCACTCAATTTTTTTGACTGAGAATAAAAAGGGGCGAGTTCACTAGCCGAAGGCTGAAAGTGAAACCTTGGAACTCTCAAACCTGAAGGAGTTCATTGACTTGACGTTGAGAGAGAGAGTTATCTGGGACGGAGCGCCCTTGGCAACATCCCCACCACACTTTGCCTTGTCACGAGTATTTTTTCCTCACCAACCAACATTCTATTAACGGGGGGAGGGGCAGCCTAATATCAGCGGTAACTTGTAAGATTTTTTCTTTATAGATCGGGAAATTAGCCTTGCAAATGTATTAACGGCTACGAGAATTTTAAAGGAAAGAGATTCCGAAAATTTCTCGTTTAAACGATACGAAAATAGAGCGAGGAGAGGTAAAGCGTAAATTAAAATCATTATGGGAAGCATCGGGCGTTCTTAATATCGTTGCGGAGGTGGTCGAGAAAAAAAACAATGAATTACAATAAATTTTGAATGACTCCTCCTTTAATGCATTCCTTCTCATAAAAATCTATCGAACTACGAGGTCCTATACAACATTGTATAAATCGTCTTGATCTTAGGAATTCAGCATCCTTTTATGAGATGGTGAAATTTTCTACAAACGGAACTTTTGTCTGTTTTTGTCTTTTTGCCTTCTCTTGTGATTCAGTTGGGGTGCGTTCTTATTATTCGGCACATAATGGGAACAGTGTGTTGAATTATCCTACACGTTAAACGAGATTTGGAGTCGAATAAGCGCTGAATCTGAGCATCAAATTTATTTTCATTTGTTCATTTTACAAGTGAACGAAAACGTGTGATTTTGTGTTAAATAAATTGATGTAGTATAATTTTCGAATTACCTGCCTATTTTTTTTATAAAAAAATATAAAATTACCCGTGCGCTATTATTTAGTAGTGAAATACCTTATTTTTAGTCTAATGAGAACTGAAATAATCAGAATTTCAATGATGCAGCACACATTAAGCACATGTACCTCCAACGCCCTCTCCTTCTACAAAGCACTCTCGAAAACCCCAAATCTTCGAATCACGATAGGTCAACTGATTCAGGATCTGGGCCAAAGGGAAATGACCGCCTTGGCACAAAGCTGAGTAAACCTTGGTTTACTCCAGTTGCTCAACGGTTTTTAACAGTCATTTGCTCGGTCCATTTTGCCGTCCACATCCTCACAACTCCTCACTCCCGTCTTGACAATGTCATTTCCATATCCTAGCCTTTTTTTATTATTTCATTTTATAGAAGGTTGCGACTTCTGATATATAGCTTCAGATTTTGGAAGACAAGAACGGATAAGTTTGGTGCGGGTGTGCTTAGCTTTTTAGCACAATAAATTCCATCGAGAGATACATTTTACTACTTGGAAGAAAATAATACAATAGAATTTGAATTTCTGAACTCATTTAACAACGGTTTTCATTTTTCTTTCGAGTTCAGAGTTGGATAGAATACAGAAAAGAGCTTTCCTGTCGAATTAAATTTGCTGTTTCCTTCAAAGCTATGGACTAAAATTGAGTCTATCGGGGAAAAATCACCTGATTCGAGAGCATCTTGACACTGTCGCCCCATTGCTGTAGTTTCTTGGCTACTGGAAGAATCAGTCGCCGGAAGATGTTTCCGGCTTCCGCAAAATAGCGCAGACTCTGGGAGTTGAGGTCGTTCACCTCCCACTATTTACATACACCCGCCACCCCCCCTTTCGCAGTATTTTCAACACCCTCCTTGAATTTTCCTTCCACCCGATGAAAAACGTCGGTTTTTTTTTTAAAACGAAGGGATGTTGTTTCCCTAAAACGACAAATTCCGATTAATTATAATTAAGGCGCTTTTTCCAACCAACGCAAGAACTTTTTCTTTCTATTATAGCGTTTCTCGTAACCCCTTACAGCGTGACTTCTTCTCTTTTCTCGAAAAAGTAAAAGTGGTTCCTCCAGGATCGGAGCTCGTTCACTCGAATGAACTTTCACTTGAAAAAAGTCGTCTTCTTCCACTTTCTAAACATAGAAAGCTTTCATTTTCACATTCATAGCCCCACGATACGGGTTGTTACATGCTGCTCTTACCCTGTTTTACTAATTGTGAATGAAGATGCAAAGCCCAAATGAGTTTTTTTCTTGAACTTAAAAGATTGTAGTTGTTTTATGCGGTAAGAATTATTAAATGATGACACGCCAATTTTAAATGGTGAAAAACATTGAATTGATGAGGACGGGGTACCAATTTGAAACAATTTACGTAATTCCGTGGTTACCTATGAGTCCCCGAGTAAACAAAAGGCCATTTTTTATGGACTTTCATTACTCGAAAATCAAGAACTTTAAATGCGAGAAATGGATCAATATTTGTAGTACCCCTTTAGGGGGATTAATACATGAAGTGTGCAATAGGAGAAGGCTACCCCAGTTGGAGTCCATTCACCCAACTCTACCAGTATCTAGGCCAAGTAGAGTGTAGGGCTTTAAATCTGCTACACACCGCCAATAGAAGGAAGGCCGTGGCTCAGCGTGAGGATAGAGGGAACGAGCGGTGGAGAGGCGGGAGGGAAGGCGAAAAAAGAAGGAGGTCAGGCGGGCATTGACTTCCTCGCTGAGCTGTGAGCCTGAAGTCGGGTCAGGCCTAGCCTCGTTTCTCATTTTCGTACTACAAAACGAGTGGGAGGCATGGTAGGGGGTTCCCCCACTTTTGAGCGAACGAGTAAACGAAGAGAACTCGCGAGGCTAGGACATTGCTCCCGACCTCTTTTTTCTTTAACAAAGTTCTCCTGAAGAGATAGAAAGCAGTTAAACCTGAGTCTGGCCAACGCTTTGACTCTCAAGTACATGAGCGTGTGACGTAAGCTTCGCGCGCGAAGGTTACCTAATCACTTTCGCACAATGCACTGAAAGGCGCCTTTTTTCGTCGCTTTGGTGCGAATTTTGCCCTCATTTGTCAATATCACTTATTTCAAAACTGAGGAAAGACAGCAATTTGAGCCGTGGGTCAATTTACCGCACCCCCGCCAATTATAAAAAAAAGATCTGAAGACTTAGAGATTAAAAATAACTCCCTGAATTCGGGGCAATTCATATACAAAATTCCTATTTGAATAATTCAAAGGTCGCTTAACAACACAAGATAAGAAAGTCCCGAGCCAGAACTCAGGCATTACGCAGCCAAAGGATGACGCTGTGTCGCGACAAGAAAGAGTAGGCAACTGTGGAGGGAAAGGCGCCACACCAACTTGCTTATTATGTACGAACAGAAATCGAGAGTAAGTTTAAAGGGAAAGCGATACTTAATACTTATCCCCGTTATTATTATCCCTCTCCAACCTAATAATAGGTAGCGTTATAAAATTAAAAACGCTTAGAACACTATTGAGCAAGTGGGTCATTTTGGCGTAAATATTGAGTGAGAAAAAAGAGATAAAAACGATGTCGAGGGGAATGCTCGATAAAAGTAACAGTGAGGCATCAGACGCCAAATTCTTCTGAAGCTATTTTGGTTATTGTGTGATAAAAGCGGAAATGTGAATACTAAAGTTAGTGGTGGGTCTTTGAAGACACTTTCTTAAATTATATCAGGTCCATTCGGTTGTTTAGCTAGTGCTGCACTACTTATTCTGAAAAACTGAATGAGAGCAGATGATATTCTTCAAAATTGTAGCACTCCCGAAACAATGGAATGGACCTATTCAGTCACGATGTCACCCATCCTCTCACATACAAAAATAAACCTCTGAAGTTTGGTTACCTATCATAATCGAGAAAGGTACAAATATGCGATGCAAAAATTACTAAACAGCAAAATATTTCATAGCTTTGTTTTCACAGCAAAAAAAAAAAAAAAATTAGGATAATAATTAAAAAAATGAAAATTTATTGAGAATGGCAGAAGAAATATAGGTGGGGGTGAGCCACAGAGCTCTGACCCACTTGGGAAGAGTTTAGGGCAACGACCGATGGGAACAAGGCCGCCGCACGTCGGGGTGCCCCACTTTTAAACTCAGAGAACCTTCCAGAGGCCATTGCCCCAGCGTCCCGCACCCCACTCGCCAAACTAGGGAATTAAGAAGGGATGAAGTGGCCCAGAAGGGCACAGGCAGCGGCTCTCGCCCCTGGGAGGGAAGTTTTGGGTCGACTCGAAACTCGAATGGAATGAGTTAGAACCAAGGGGGTTGGCGGTGGCGAAGAAGAAAGGTACGAAGAAGTATTAGCACATCGGCCTTCCCCTCGACTCACTCGCAGAAAACGGTCATTTTCCCTTCCCTTTGTGTGTGTGTGTGTGTTTTTTTTTGCCTTCACAGCAAGTCTTGGAAATTACTTTTAAAAATGTGTGTCACGATCGTCATTCAAGGGTCTGAAAATGCGGTGACTTTAATGGAAGGGGTTGACTCTTAAGCTAAGAATAATGGAAATACATCAATATTCGAATTTTTAAATTCATGGCTCGTGATTTTTACCATCCCTAATTTTATTGGCGAGAGGCCTTTGTTTCAAAAATCACTCATTCGTCTATCAATTTTAAAATTATACTTATTCGCTCTTAGAAAATATCCCCTCGCGCACACACACCCACACAATTTTCATCCTCTTCCCCAGAAACCCTATGAAAACAGATTATCAAATAGGATAATGAGGACATATGAATATGGAGGTCTTTCTCTGCCACTCCAACAAGTTGAACGACCGAGAGGCCGCGTGGCCTAGATAGTGGGTAGGCTGCTCAAGGAAGCTGCTGAAAGTGAAATCATCCCCACTCTTTCATCCTCACCATTAAAACAACTCAAAAAAAAAAAAAAAAAAAAAAAAAGAAGAAGAAGAAGAAGAAACAACAGCACCCCAGGGCCTTACCTAACAGACTTCGATTTCGTTTGTGAAATAATTTTATTGTTTTTAAAGGGCGAATTACGAAGGGGCGGAGGGGGCGAAATATCTCAAACTAAAAGTTTTCCTTTTACTCCAAAAGGGCTCTGCTGCTTGACTCCAGTCCAAGGAACACCCCCAAGAAAATGTGTTTTAACAATGTTGCTGATAGCCCAATTATCGGTTTCAAATTAAATTATGTACAATGATTTGTCTTGTGAAAGATTCCACATTAATTATTGATATACATTTCCCTAACAAAGAAAATTATTTAACGACGAATCCTTCACTGATAACGAATGGTTTTCCCACACTGCGTTGAATGTAAAGACGAATAAAATTAAGATTTTGAAGGATAATTCGCGCATAATTTCTAGCAATCGTTTATTACTATTCACTGGGTGCTTTGAATGCGGCAACGATTAGAACTTCTTTGAAGTCTATGGCACTACGTTTTCAAACGGTCAAATATTACGATACAAAAATAACCGAAACGTAAATGATGTAGATGTACCCAATTATTCAAAATAAAGATAACGTACCGGCTAAAACTCTTCCAAGTAGATCGTTAGAAGGTGTTGGCGGTGCCTGTTGTATGGGTCGAAAATTCGTGACGGTCATATTATACCAAAGTATCTCTATTTGTTTCGACTTTCTTCAATGACTCGATTTTAATAAAAATTAAACTATAAGTTAAAAAAATCGTCAAAGTACGAAAAAATTTTAGGAGCGGGAACAACACTTCACTCCCTTTCCTTTGCGTACAACAACAAACTTTGAACAGCGCGCGTTGTAGAGACGAATGTACACTGATCGCCCTCGGGAGGCCCCCCTCCAATATGCCGCTGCTCTCTTTACTATAGCGAATACCCGCGACCCTGTGGGCTTCCCTCAGCTCCCTCACGGCGAGTAAGGACGCCCTGGGGAATTTCAAAGTTTTGAGAATATACTTCCTTTTTTTTGAATATATAAACATAAATATTTATATTAATATCTAAATTGAAATACAACACGAATATGCTTTCAGTTCGGACAAGATTTGTTTTCCGTAATACCATACTTCCTGTTCTCGACGCGAACATGGACATTACCATTTTTTAAAATGATTTAATTCTACCTGGCTACTTAGGTTGAACATTGAACAATATTCCGATTTATCCCAGCTGATGTCTCCAGCCATCCATTTGGAACATAAAACTTTTTATTTTACTTTTAACACTTGTGTTCGCTCAGTGCATTCAACAACTATAGGTGCCGAGCGGGTTTTAATGTCGTTCCTATAGCTATTTCTTAGCAGAGCTTTATTGAATTTGGAAACTTCTCTTTTGTGAAACGTAAATATTTCCCACTCATATTTAGAAAATACAAGCAATAATAGTGGCGAAAACGAAAAAATTAAAATGTCCAAAAAGGTATAAACTCCTTAAAAAATGGTTCAACCTTATTTCCCGCTAGAAGTCTGAGTTTAATTATAAAACAGAAAAGCCTAGATTTTCTCTCTGATCCACAATTTCGTAATTAAAGAGTGTGCAGAGGGGGGGGGGGCGAAGTGTACTTTCTTTTTTTGAGGTCATGCCTTCGCCTGTAAAACGCGGGGGCAACGCACTTCTCTCGAGCTATGTAACCGCTCTCGCTTTTGTTAGAAGCTCCTTCCACTCTTCTTCTTCTTCACTAGTCAAAATTCGTTGCGGTCACCGTTAAGGAAATTAGTTCGCAGAAAATTTATTTAAAAATCAGCAGAGAAAGAGGGTGGATTGCGTGTTCAAAACATAATCCACGAAAGTGCTATTGTGGGTTTGCGGATATTTTCGTACCCGCTATTGAAGAACCTTTTAGAACAACAATGAAGTGTGGCGGGGGGGAAGCTCCGTTAGAATAAGAAAGACAATTTCGTTTCTCCCTAAATGGTTAATTATCCCTCGTCCTCTTCAGGTTAACATGTAAAACTTGCGTAGGCTTATTTCAATAAGTCGAGGATAGCAAATTAGCTCATAACCTCGAGTCAATCACCTCTTTTAGCCTTTCGAAAATTATTTTTGGCAGACAGAATTCTCAAGAAATTGAATATGACATGCGCTTACCCCTGACGTTCACAGAGAACACACTGAAAACACCCAATATTTTCTGACTTCGCTTACCTGAAACAATCAAACACAATTCATTAGGAAAACCTTATTGAAAAGTTAAAACGATTGTAAGAATTTCCAGTCTCCTAATTCAAAGAATTCTATAGAATCCCTTGTTATTATTAATTTGTTTGTTACCCCTTGAAAGTTTTAGATATACATATGTAACAAAAATGAGGGGAAGGCGAAGTTATCTGGGTAAAGGCCTAAGAGAGAGCTTGAAATTTAGTACATTCTCTTCCTATCGACAATTATTGCTCTGTCCCATAAACAGGTGCACATCAATTCTTTTTTTTAACATTAACGATCAAAAAATTGTACAAGATAAATAAAATAAATGTTTCTAATTGTAAGAGGAGGGAAGGGGAGAAAATGATTTTGCAAAGCAGCGAAAGAGTGGCGCACAGACTCTCCTCCATTGCCAAGGAGTACAAGGCGATCAAGAAGGTGAACGATCTCTGAGTGGGTCGTGACGTCATGGACGCCCGGGCTATACGCAATGCTCTTCAGGCATTCATATAATACCCCACCCCTTCTTTTCGTTGATAGCTATAAGTACATTGAATTTTTAGAGGGGTCGCTTAAAAAAAAAGAAAGAAAAGCGTGACTAGGTTTTGTAATTGAGTGAGGAGGAGGGAAGAAATTGTCTATAAACACAAGGGGCAATGTCCTATATTAATAAATGTGTTCATTACGATTCATTTTTTGTTTTTAGGGCGAATTGAGTTGGCATATTATCAGAGTGAGGATCATAATATATTTACCTCTCTCCACTTTTATTACAACAGTATTGATTTTCAAGCCATCTTGGCCATCTTCAGTGTTCTTTAAAAATCGTTGAAGTAAACGTAATATGTATAATTCAATAGTATCTATTGTTTATTATTATATAATTAATAACGTATAATATAAATGTGTCTAATTCAGAATCAGTCAGCATAAATTGCTTCATACTGCGATACATAGTAACCAAAGCGTATTATGGTACACCGAAACGGGAGGAGCCTACAGAGGCTTACTTTATTTCAGAATCGTCAAAGATGAAGAAACAAGAAACAGTAAACTAAGACTGTAAAACTAGCACTTGCGACGTTTCACTCCTTGGGCTTTATAAAACTAGAGGCTTGACAAGGCTCAAGGACCGAATTGCAAGTTTTACAATGTTAGCTGATTAGCTGAATGTTTTTCTTTACTGACAACAGTCAGTATGAGACGCTGCGTATCATTATACGCTTCATTAAGTTGGTACCTAGTCATTAAGTTAATGAGTTTTCTTCACAGAACACGGACGATGTTTTAATACAAAATAAAAGTCTTTTTGTAACCATTTGTTGTCAAGCAATGCTCATCAAAATTAAACCAAAGAGCTTACTTGGTGGAAAATAAATATTTTTAAACCCGATACATTTACGTGGCCATTAAGAAAACATTTGTCACGACGCAAGAATATATGGAAACGATTTTTTAAAAAAATCCCTCGTTCATGCGTACGATCTTTACAGGAAGTTGAGTCAGCCAAGGAATTTCGTCAGATCACAATAGTAGTGCAAAACAATGTCCGCGAATAATTTAATTTAAAAAAAATGTAAACTGTGTCAGACCTAGGTATGCGCCAATAAAATTTATAAGATTATGTTAAAAAAGGGGCCAGGCCAGAAGGTCAACGGACTTATCGTGTTGAGTAAGCCACGCAACTCATCCAAGTTTGTATTGGGTCGTTTGAAATTGAAGAAATAGGACTGGTTCCTTACGTGAGAGACTTGGGGATTTCTGGAATGATTATACATTTAGGGCACGGGGAAGGGGTGAAGAGACGGATTTACAGGTCACGACAACGGGTGAATAACTTTTAAAATCCAAAGAGCAACGTCCCCTCTTTAGTCAACACCATTAATAACTCCGGTATTTCATAGATACATTTTCATAATAAAGTAGAATACTAAATTAAGCGATTCCGGTTGAAGAGTCCCCTCAAGACTGACTGTCGTGTAAAACTTGCACTTTTCAAGGCCACTTTCGCAATGAAACCATCAAAGGGGAAATATTAATAAACTACTTAATATTATACGGGCCTAGTTAATTGCAATAGGTGCGAGTGGTATTTATATGACTTCAGCTGTTAAAGAGGAACGACAGCAATTATTTCTCAAGAAGAGTAGAGTGACGGCTTTAGTAAGTAATGCCTCCATCGAAAAAACAAATCAGCATTTTGATCCGAACTGACAGAAAGAGCGTAATTTATTTCATAAGAGTTATACTCTTAACCGTTCAAAAAAACGTATGGAAACAGCCCTCCTTTGAAGTTTATTTAAACATTGGAAAACCTCATTTATAGACCACCCGTTGCATGAGTTATTAGAGCCGAATACGGACCGATTTGTCCCAATAATGTAATCCCACAAATATTTTTGTATGTCCATTTTCGGACAACAGCTAATATCTCCAGGAGTCTGCAGTGAAAATGGAATTGCAACGATGGTTACATTCACATCAACAACATTCTGAAAGACACCGATTTATTGTTCTTCATGAGGACTTGAAAATGGTAAAACTCGAACTTGTTGCCAAAAGAAAAGGACGAAAAGTGCAGATCTTCAATACTGGATTGCACTAAAAAACAAACTTATCGGAACCACAAAGTTATAAGAATCATCCTCACCCACCAAAAAACCTAAGGCATCACATTGTTCGAACGTGACTTAAACAAAAGCACACTCAATTGAAGCGTGACCCAGGCACACAATTATTAGGAAGTGGTTGAAAGACCGTGTAGGACATTTCCTAAAAAATAATAAACTGTACGAGGTGTATCTTAACCAGACTAAATTTCTCCCACAACTCACGATAAGTGTTCTAAGATATTCGCTTCCTTACAAATCCGAGCTTTATAGGAAGACCAAATGATTACAATCTATTAATCACCCTTCCTATGGGCCAAATCCACATTTCCTATACATTTACAATTCGCCGTTTCACCCATTTCAACCTTAATCCATATTCATCCCTTCAACACTCGGATGGCTAGAATTTAAAAATTCCACCAACCATCTATGGATAAAAACCACTTTTTTCTCTCTCAAATTCTGTAAATTTACAACAGATTGTGGTAACTAGTTTGTTAATGTATCCAGGAATTTGCCGCAGAAAAGAACTCACATAAAGGGGGTCACTATTGAGACCAACGACGGACGGGGGAGGGGGTGTTATATTATTCCAACCTCAAGTCTACATTTATTTACCTCGATAAACTAGAGGCTTACGTTGCGTTTTGGTCAAGAAAATCGCATAAGCGCTATGGACTTTATCCACTGCTTTGGGCCCCGACCAGTGACTAAAAATTACGTAGAACGATGTTGTCCTGATCCTTATTAGGCCCCTTTTCAAAATTACGTTCAGGCCGAGAATAGCTGATAACTTTTTGTTAATGTCTGCTTTAATTTTAAAAACATACTAGGACCATAATACGGACTACTAAGGAAGGGGCATACTAAGGACTAGAAAAGAGTAGAAGAGAAAAATAAAATATCGTTGAGAGCACTATGAAAA
The DNA here is from genome assembly GCA_038030265.1 of Corythucha ciliata. Taxonomy (NCBI): domain Eukaryota; kingdom Metazoa; phylum Arthropoda; class Insecta; order Hemiptera; family Tingidae; genus Corythucha; species Corythucha ciliata. Next base: position 27,758,281 of record CM075942.1, on the reverse strand, counting down.
ATAAAGGGACGCGAGGGGTGCCTAGGGCTGTGAAGGTAAGGCACACTCCCACAAAAGCAAAGAAAGGGGTTGAATGTCTGCCCTTGACCTCGTAGCAAGGTTTACAGCGTTGGAATGAAGAGGTGGGGATTACTGCGAAGGAATGAACTGTAGTACGTGTTGCTGAAGCCAGACATCGCCACAGTACGCTACAAGAAAAGAAGTGGTCGTTTCATAGAGTGGCCTATAGAGAGCTCTGGGAGTTCCAGTTTGGAATCGACTCTCCGCTGAGAGGAAAAAACGAAAATCCTTCTCAAACGATCAATCCAAGAGAAATACCGTTCAACGAACTTGCAAAATTATGGTCATTGTTCATGGTGGAGGTACGCGGGCTGGTAATTAAAGTTTGTTGGCTTAAATTGAGCAAAAACAAACAGTTCTCCAATATTTTCACGAAATCTCCAAACTATAAGATTCTGTCCTGAGATTTTGAGCATGTAATCAGAGCCCATTTAACACTTTAAGCAGCACTGCATCATTCTACAAATTCGATCAATCGTATACAAAAGTGTGTGAACAAAGGAAAGTGTAATATCTTCTAACTGATTCAAAAGTGAACAACGTTTAAAAGTAGGTATAATGAACCCTTATTCAGTATCTTGATGACGATTGCCCAAGTTATTAGTTGGTATAAAAGTGATTGTAATTTTATCAGCAAATAAAGGGGCTAAATAGTAGCAAAAATGATAACTGTGGTCCTCTTGTACCGGATAAAAATAACTTGGACTATCAATATAGACGTTGAAACATGTTCGACTAGGGACAGTATTCCAAACTGACTATAATTAACCAAAACGCTCAAGAACCCCTGAAAAGAGCAAGAAGCACACAGAGCCGTTTCGCCAAATGGATCTTAGTAAACGCCTTGCCTTGCCTCCTTCTCTTTTACAAGCCCTTGAACTGGGACTGGAGTGCGCCTGCTTCCAGAGTTCAATGTCACCGTCACCGATGCTCGGTCTCTATCTACTAAGTATTTATTTTTACAAGATAAAAAAATGTATCTTCGAGATGAGCCGAACACACCAGTCTCTTCCCACCCCCCCTCCGACCATGGTTTCACGATCCCATTCGAAACCATCTTATTAAATAAGAAGTCCTCTTAAATAAGGTTACGGTGTCAAAATTGAGCTGGACAAATAAATCAAGTACGGCCAATATTATCCATGTTTCAGTTTGACGGCTTGACATTTTGTACGTGAAAAGCACGCATTTCATTTTCTTCGGTGAGCAAAAAATGAACTGATCGTACTCTAATAATGACAAATGGTAGGACGTGGATAATCCCGTTCACGTTTCAGGACCCACAATGGTTTCAGTTCATCGCTCAATTGTGATTCAATGTTTTAGAAATAATCAAGGAGGTGGGGTTGAAATGACTTTCGATTAGGCCGATTTCCCAAACGGCTGGAGACAACTTGGAATTGAAATACACTCTCTCCGAACGCTATTGCCTGTTTTAAAAATTATTTACGATTTTTAAAGGCTCCTTGAAGACGAAATCTGAAAGGAGGTTGAACTTGAGATGGTGTCCAACGCCCTCATAATTATACGGTAACTTCCAAAATTCCAAGTTTTTGGCTACTTCTTAAGATACGTTGGTTATGATGCTGTACTTCCGTGTTTGAGGGCCCAATTAAAGAATGAAACGCGGAAGTGAATAAATGCAAGGTTGTGGTGGGTTCGTCGTGATGAAGAAGGTCGTCATTGATACTGGTTTAGGCCTTTTTTCGGATCCGTCGAAGGAAGTAAGAAATAAAGATTATAGCGCAATTGACCAGGGCGTCGAATTTAATAGCGGGAGGAATTTTCATTGCCCTTTTAAACTGTCTGTCAAGTGCTTTAAACATGTTCATTACAATATCTTTTTCTCCCCATGACTGGAGGGGTAGGGGGAGGGCGTTAGTGGCACGTGCCAAAATGTACCTGCCTCGCCTTCCATTCACATGAGAAGCGTGACGCCACAGAGTCACACTCCCCTGTCATCAGCCCAGTTTTGTGCTGCATTAGAAAAAGATGCATATGAACTATTGATTGAAGAAGAAAGGGGCACTGCACTCGAAAGAGACCGCGTTGCCGGTCGGCATAGCAACACCCTACAACGCTCCACAACCCTAGCCGGGGACTTCCCCTTCGATACTAACTTCCCTTTTGTTTTAACACTACAAATATAACTTCGAGTTTCTTCAGACCGGAGACGGCACAGAATTCTTATCCTCCTCAACTGGTTTTCTTCGTTCATAATTTGAACGCCATCTTAAGGAGACTTCGAAGAGGACGATCGCTCTCATCAACTCTCATTCGACACAAGTCAGACCCCAGCAACTATGCCCTTACAGTAATGCGTTCCTGTGAAGCGGGAAGTAGGGTATTCGGCTATCCAATTCAATTTCTCAAAATCTGGACATGATTCTCACAGAAAAAAAAACAAATTTGGCCTACCTACAACTATAGCATTAGTGATCTGATATACATGTTGAATTGACTCGATCGGAGAGCAAATAAAGTGATCCTTAACCTTGCAACCGTTTCAAGGAAGTTTAACGGCAGTTTTTTTCCCTCCAACACCTGACAAATAATTCCTTGCACGTTAAATCACCTTCAACAACATTCTGTTTTTACTATACGTCAAAATGCGATTCACCTTGGCCTGCGATACCTTTTAACAGGCTTTTTTTTAAAACGTTTTTTCTAACAGAAAAACGCGTAAGATTTTTCCTGTCTGCTTGTTTTTCAGGAGTTTGGGAATTAAATTAAAACTTTCGCCAAGTACGACTTTTTTCGGTTCGTTTAAAAAAAGATTTCCCTCGATGCGGCCAACCTTTCAAAAAAGGGAAAGCTTCATGAATTTCCTTAACTTTCCATTTTCAGTAATTGACTTTTATCGGTTCTATTCTCAATAATAACTCTTGTATGGTATTACAAGGGTTAAAAACAATAACTCGAATTATCTGAGGAGTGAAAAAATTACCCCAACCTAGGGGAGACTCAGAGTAAAAATTGTAGATAGAATGCTGCCCATGAATGAGGAACTATCGCGTAGGGAATTTAATAATAACGCACCGCCTCCGGATTCCCACTACTCTAATCAGCCCTCGCCCCTCACCATCACACACCACGCACACATGACAATACATAAACATAACAAGTGCATAGCATAAGCTAGCAGTGCCAGGGTCCGCCCTTATTCTTCCCCTATTTCGATATATATATATATGGCAACGCGGGGAGATGACTCACTTTTCCTTCCTATGATGCAAAAGTGGATAAAAAGGGTGTGTGTAATCACAAAGGGGGGGTTTTTGTTTTAACCGATTGAGTGAGCACCTTGCTCGATATTAAGTCAATTATACATATAGGTGCAATGTAAACATAAAGGTTTTCGACCAATCCAAAACGTTCTATGAGACGTTAGCCAAGACAAAGAAGTATAGCCACAATCGTTCCAGTCTGGCCCAAGTCTACGGTCAATAGCAAAGTATTGTACACATTTCGTTACTGATAATGCTCTTGCTACGATCGCGAAAATAGCGCATCGTACACGTTGCTCTGGACAGTCAGATTTGAGACTTGTTCATACGCTCACATTTTTGCGACAGAGACTGTCACAATGTCAAAACTGCCTAATAATCAATTATGACTACTGACCGTATAGTGGCTGCAAGAGATTTGTCTACACACGGTGGACACTGATCGTTAAGGAAGCTTTCGTGATAGCACCGCAGCCACTATAAGTGTGAACAAGCGGTTATACAGAATCAAACCCGATGTGATTATGGGGAACACTAAGAGGAGGAGTGCGAATAGTTCAAGAATGAGACGGATGACCGGTGCGGAAAGGTGACTCTGACTCCCTTTCGCTTCTGGCTAAATTCCCTTCAAATATAAATTTCCTAAATTGACTGCAAAATCTCACCAGAATATTCTACCTTACTTTCTCCAGAATCGTTTGAAACCAACCTTTGATTTCAATAAGAAAGAGAAAACATTGAGATCACAGTCGAAACATCTTAAAGGAGGTCATCTTTTTTAGCGAGCGACAGCAAACTATGAAAATTCGGCGAAAGTGATCCCAATGAATAAAAAAGAAAAGAAACTTTCAGCACTTAAGAAGGACGCAGGAATATTTAAAAAATTGTAAAACTTATTTATAAACAGGAAATCGAGTTACAATATTCACATAAGTTGCTTCCAAGAATCTCATTGAACCATGAGGGTTCTTTGAACTTGAACCCTTCCTTTATTATTTTGTCAAACACGTACTCTTCAACGCGTTTGACCAAATGAAGGTGGGTTCTTGTAAATATTTCATTTTCGTTTCGAGCTCTTTGAATACGAGAGTTGATAGTCGTAATGCTCTATAAATCAGTGAAAGTGTTTAAACATCATAGGACAGTTGAAAGCAGGTAGCCCAACACCATCGGTTGGTAAAGGTAGTTAAGTAAAAGTGTTTTTTTCTCTCTTTCTCACCGTCCTCACCACCATCCCTCACCTCCTGAGTGACGTTCCCTTCTGTGTGTGTTTCGTTCCTTGAAAAACTCTTTGTTACCTGAAAACGAAAGCGCCATATGTGATGCTCTGTCAGCTGTGGACCACCTGCCCTGTTTTTGGTGCAGCCATAGTCCCTCATGCGCAAAAAAAAACTATTAACATCGACCTAGAAACGACTATTACGTTTTGAAACTTCAGAACTTCCCCCCAACTCTTCCCTTCACCTTTCGTTTCCGCCGCTCAAAAAAACAAAAAAAAAAACTCAGACCATCGCAGGGGAGCAAGGAATTTTGAGAGGAGTTCTCCTCTCGTCTCGTCGTTACCAAAGTCTAACCCTCACCCTCACTCCTACATTAGCACCCTGAAAGATCTTTCGGTGTGTAGAGAGTGAGAGCCTCCTGTTCCCTTCACCCACCTACTCCACCATTAAAGGCCCTAATGACCTCCAGAGCGAAACGCCCTTGAGTAAAAGGACTTATGGTGAGGAAGGGGTTGTTGCGTGGCGTGGAGACCCCTTCAGGTAAAAATACAGCAGTTTGCTCCAGGAAGCTGAAGCCTATCCTATCAGGCCCTTTTATTTACCTTGCAAGAAGGGTATGATTCTTGAATCATCTTCTTCTTTTCCTTTCATAAGGTTTTTTTTTCTACTACCAGCCCGTATGCAAGCAGATGCGGCATGTATGAATAGGAAGAAATCTGGAAGGAGGAAGAAAAAACTTATGGCATTTCTTGCCTTCTAAGTATGGTGGTTGATGAACTTGAGTGAATACTTTTAATAATCGACTACGATTTAAAAACCTATAATTTTGAGTTCCATTGCTTTATCCATCATAGGGCACCACACAAGTTTTCCGTCTATTGAAAAGAAAAGGATCAAAGAGTACATCCAAAGTTTTTTTTTTCTTCTTCTTGGATAGCTGAAAAAGGATGCAGCTTATCTCCTCGCTGTAACTATTTCCCCCACTACACGACCACCCCACCCCGCCAAGCCCATCAAAAACTTCATTCTTGCGTGCTCTGAGGCGTAATATTCGCGGTCACCAGTTGTGCAGCCACGGCTTCCATCCTGAGTGCAATGCACTGTCTCCCCAGGACGATGTACCCTAAGGCCCATGACCCCTCTCTCTGCCTCTTCCGCCACCCCTTCACCACATCGCCATCATAACCCCTTCTCTTCTCGAAGGAAATACAAAAATTGCCCATTCACTTTAAAATCAGTTTCACCCAACTCGGCAATCTTTCAGCCATCAAGATTTTTTTTTTTTTTTTAATGTGTCTTCTTCGAAACGACAAAATCTTTCTTCAAGGTTTTCCTTCTCCTTCCTCCTTCAACTGAATTGTGAGATAATTTCAAAAATCACAAGGCGAAATATTTCGGCAGCGCCTCTAAGCTCTGCAAAGAGGTTGTTAAAAGAGGAAAGTGAAGTAGAGCAACCACAAGTCTAAAATTTTCACTGTCAATATTGATTGACCCTGAACCCTTCACCCCACCGCATCACACTTTGTTTCTTGTCTTTTTAAAGTTAAACGATTCAATCAAAATTTTGTTTCAAAGTTTTTTCGTTTGTGAAGAGACGCCTCATGGTTTTGAGGGTTTCCTCCCTTCTCTTGCTATTATTGGGTTCTTTGAAATAAACATTGTCAGCCTTTTACCTTGAGGAACTTCGAGGGGGAAGCTAATAATATCTAAAAATACTTCCCGATAGCTGAAAAAGAGTTGGCTGGATTCTTCGTTTTCCCCAACAAAAATGAAATTGGAATGAAATTGTTCATTTGTATATTGACACTAAAATGAAACAGCACGCGCAGCCCCGCATCTGGCTCGTTTACAGTATTTTATTTATCGTAGAGCATAATTAATTTTTCCTTCGAATCATCTTTTCCCATGCGAGTGATGTCAATCACAGTTTTACTCTACTACTAATAAAAACCCAGGGAACGCACAAAGATAACGAAATCAATTTATACAATATATCGTCGGCTAAGGCGTGATACCTCGTATGTCCAAAAACCAAACTTTACAGGAGAACAAAAAATCATTTTAAAAATCCCTATTTTTACGTTAATTTCAAATGTTTGGCAATTCTCCCAAAATTATATTGATTATCTTGAAAACAAAATTTATGATAATCAAGTTAGGTATCTAACGAAAAATTTGATACCAAAACCTGTTTTTCGCCAAATTGTCACTAACGAGGTATTTCGCCTTAGCCGACGATATGTACCTATAAGTTACGTTAAAATTAATCCTTTCCTCGCTTGGTTTCCACTTCTATTTCATTCCTTTCAAAAGTTCCTATGATGGATTATAAGTGTCTCAACTCCAGATATACACATCCTTTTTAACTTTGTCTCCCAAACCGCTTTTATTCTAAAGCTAAAGTTAGCTTCCCTCCTTGTCTGCAGTTGGGTCAGTAGCACTGAGGCCTTGGCTCGGCGTCACATTGGCCCTATTCCTGGACAAACAGTCAATGCTCCAACTCCCCTCCCCCACCTCCATCAAACTTCACTATTCCTAAATGTATTTCTTTAAACTCGATAATAAAACTGTGTCTCGAAATCATAAGTACTCAATAGATTGAGATGGGAAGAAACGAAATGAGACGGATAAAGAAAACTGGTGGGCAGAACAGGGAGGGAGAGAAGGCCGTTTTAAAGACATCGCCGTTTTAAAAAACAACGCGGAAGTTAGAACTCAGGGTCGGCATTCCCATGTTGATTTCTAATAATATAATTGTTGCATAAAAAAGGTATTTCGAATACTACGAGCTTCAATAGTACAGTAAAATTATTATTTGACCCAGACATTCAAAAGAACAGGAGAACTTTTGGTGCAAATTGCTCGTTACCCTTCCACTAAGCATAAAAACCTCTCTAGGTTTCCGAGTCGGGTTAAGGAGCAGCTGTTGGTAGAAGTTGTATTTCGTTCGTTTTAAAGAAATAATTCTGGAACCATTTGTTTTAACGCGAAAATGTACTAGACCAAATTTAAAGAGCACACAGTTTTACACAAGAAACTTCCGCACCACTTTTTCCCTTTCCTTCACCTTTTGGTTGAAGCAGAAGCAGGAAAGTAAAAGCTGAAGGAAAATTGACCGAAGCTTGGAAGCTGGAAAAACTGATAAATGTTTGGTGCAATCTCTTTCTGATCCCCCTCCTTTCACCGTGTAAAAAATTCCCGAAGATTTCACGTCGGGTGATGGCACTGCACGAGCTGGAGTTTGGATTTCAGGGCCAATTTGTTCGTTATGCTGAAATATCTCTGCAAACATCAGGGTTGACTTATCATTCTATTAGGCTTAATTTGAAGACCACAGAAAACCCCACATCAAACTCTCATGCGCGGTTTTCCTCGATCGCATACCATGGTGGAAGCCACGTGAACAACTATGCAAAATTGAATAGGTATACATACCTAACTTTTTCTATGGCGAACCGATTTCATTGAAATACGGGATGCGTAAAAAACGTACTAGGGAGGGATTGTAAACGCACGCATCTGAAGAACGTCTGGCAAAATTGAGCACCTTCGTTTCTAGAACTTATCCGACAAAATTTTCGATGGATAGTTTAGCGAAAATATATGTAAAGTATGCTATTTCTCGCAACTTTCAATCTCTATTGAGAAGGCTTCTTTCAGGATTTGCCGTCAAAATTACCGTAATGATAGCTGGAAGGGGAGATATTGCAGTTATATGTACTTCAAAAAAAGAGGAGGCTGTGCCAAAAAATAATGAATAAATTAGGTCCTGCCTATCCTATAGATACCTCAATAGTGGTTGGGATTCTCACAATTTACTCGCTTGTTGTTTTCGGAGGGAAACAGTTTCACAACTTGGGCCTGTGGGGGAAATGCCTCTCTTTTCAATTGAAATATGGCATGTAGGTACCTATTTACAGTATCTTTATATAAGTATAAACCCCGCATAACAGTGTCTTGTGTAAAATTTTGTGCTCTCCAAATTAGCTTGATGAACTTTTTTTTTTGATAACCCCAATAGCTACATAATTATTCCAGAAAAACGACTTACAGCTGTTCCCAAACCCAAGCCAGAATCGTAAGGAGTTTTTTATGCTCCGTTTGGGGGAGCGGTACCAAACAATATTCACCAAAAATTGTCATGTTCTTTTGAATGTCTGGGTTTAGTCAATTTTTCACCCAATTTTACTGTATTATAATTACAGCACGAGTTATATCTGGACATATTTCACAGAATTGCACGTGTGCTTAATACAAGCGGTTCCATTTTTTATTTCCACCGAAATAAGTCTTATCCGAATCAAGAGAGCCAACTTTTACGAGTACGTTGGAGTTACATAAACACACATTATGACAGTTTTAATTGCTTTTTATTCACCTTCACCCTCTTTAGCCCTTTAAAGGGGTTACTCAAGAGAATTAAACACAATTTATTGGACAATTAGATGATTAAATCACCTCTGGAGACTATAGTAGGACAATGAATTTGCTGAAATTTATAACGAAATGCCAATGAGAAGCCCGATTTCCAACCATATTTTATCTACCAACTCATTAACCTTTAGGCCCTTCTCCACAAAGTCACGTGATTTAATTCAATTGTTAAAAAAAACTATGAAAAAGAGATATTTCCACAAAAAATATATCGCTTTTCCCCATGATTTAATTGATTTTCAGCGATGTATTCAATACAGGCATGTTAATATGTAGTCCGGAAGCCGACCGTATGAAAAATCCGGTTTATTTGATCGTGTCTGGCACCTGCACAGGTCGTTTTTACGGTTTTTCTATAGGCGAAGACACTTCTGAGATCGCTAGACATTTTCCGTGTGAGCGCCTGCCCTGCTCACAACAGAGCTATAGCTGTTGGCAAACACACCTTTGGTTGCTTTGAAAACGACTAGTTTTCAGGCGAGAGTGAAAAGTCGTTTCCCGCGACCAACGTAAGTAACGAAACCAATAACGCCATCCAATTTGATTGCAGATAGCGCCATGATCGAGCATGGGCGTAGCCAGAGGGGGGCAGAGGTAGGCAGCAGGCTGTACTCGAAAGTTCAGATTAAGCGGGGCAGCTGCCCACCCAGACACGTTTTTGTTGCTCGCTAAACGAATTTCGCAAGGGTGGCGTAATTTAAAGATCAATTTCTTAGTATTTGCGATCTAAAATACCGTTTTCGCATGTCTGACACAACTAAAAAGTCAACTTTTTTAGATTTTGCTTCTCTGAATGAAAAAAAAAAAAAAAAAAAACGCTGCGAATTATCGAACAATGCCTTATTATTTCGACTGTTATTGGTTTATTATTCATGGACGTAGTCAAATCCGGCGTGAAATTACATGAAAATCGACACCCCACACCCCTATGATCCCAAATCCTTTGAAAATCCCCATTTTGGACCCGCTTTTGGCCCATAAAACCCCAGGGAGTTATTTGATCAAACTGATCAGATGTTAGGACCAACTAGACCCCAAATGGAGTCTATGCGCGAAAGAACGAGTTTTTTCGAGCGATCCTAGGGCAAGATATGGCCCGGACGGCGGACGGACATTTTTTTTTTATTGCAGATTTGGATTCTACGCACTTTGAAACGTAAAACTACAAATTTTGAGGGGGGGTCAAAAAAATTTTTTTGCGATACGATTACAAAGACTTATTATTGAGAAATAATAAGCCAAAATGAAATCCCCAGCTTAGCGGTAAAATCGCCATTTTTTTTTGTTTTTTTGCCAAAATCACAATTTTGGAGCCTACTAAAATCTCCATTTTTGGGCTAAAATCGTCATTTTTGCGCGTAAGGGCCGAGTCTACAATGTCTATTTCAGCGTTGTCAAGGGTTTAAACGTTTTTGAATACAAAATGCTAAATTTTGATTGTGGTATGAGCTCTTAAGCTCAGCTTAAGGATTAACGGAAATTTAAAACACACGTGGTCAACCCGGGCATGAATCGCGATTAAAAAGCCGCTTTTTGAGTTCAAATCATCAGATTCGAGGTGAACCCACTAATTTTTTTAAAAAGGTAAAGGTGAAAACGCCAGTTTTGCAGTGAAAACATCAGTTTTCAGTTGACAGTTTTAGGATAAAAACATCAATTTTAGGATAAAACTCGTCAGTTTTGTGGTACAAATTTTCTTTTTGAGGGAAAACTGACAATAAAATTAGTTTTACGGTAAAATCACCAGTATTGTAGTCAGTTTCAGTTTGAGGTTTTTGCTTGAAATCATCAGTCAGTTCAGTTTTGGCTTGAAATCATCAGTTTTGTGTTGAAATCATCAGTTTTCAAGACGTAGTCGTTAGGTTTGGCTCAAAATCATCTGTTTACGGAAAAACGGCAGTCGTGCTGTGATATTGGGGAGTTATTGCATAGCCGTCTGACGCTCAACGTTTACGGTTATGTGACGTCACCATAAGCGTAGCCGTTTGTATCGTGGAAAAAGGTTTATTGCAAATAATAATTGCGCTAAAATATGAACACATGGTAGGGCATAGATGCACTTAATTGCTTCAAACAAATTAATAAAACACCCCTTCATATTGGTCTTTAAACGTTTGTGATTAACGCTTAAACTCAAAATCCGAATTTAACGCTTATCATGACGTCACACAACCGTTAACGTTAACCGTCAGACGGTTATGCAATAACTCACTATTGTCATCTTGAAGTAAAATACCCAGTTTTAGGGTAAAATAATATGGGGGGGGGGCTACTTTCAGGGTAAAATCATCAGTTCAGGGAAGTTTTGGGGACTAAAACGGTCAGTTTTGTGGTACAATTGCCAGTTTTTGTAGAGAAATACTCAGAAGAACACTTCTGGTTTGGAGCGTCGTCAGTTTTGTGGTAAAATAACCAAATTTTGTGGTAAAATATTCATTTCTGAGGTTAAACAGTAAAATTTGGTTTTTGGGTAAAATCGTTAGTTTTGTAGTGACGACATATATTATGGGGCAACAATAAGTCAAGCTTTGGCGTCACATTTGGGACGAATTCGACTGTTTTGTGTAGAAATCGCCGGTTTTCAAGGCAGAGTCGTTCTTTTTGGCATGAAATCACCCGTTGTCAGTTTTGGAGTAAAATATCCACAGAAACGTTTTAGATTAAAATCACCAGTTTTGTACTGGCATCTTCCGTGGGGGGGGGGGGGGTTAACACGTGAACTTTGGCGAGAATTCGTACGTGTTTTAAAAGTAAAATCGCCACTTGAGGGACAAAATCGGCAGTTTTTAATGCAGAGTGGTCTGTTTTGGTAGGATCGTTCGTTAAACCCGTCAGTTTTAGGGTGAAATCATCAATTTAAGGGTAAAGCCTTGGGTTTTAAAATCGCCAGTTGTGCTGGGAAATCATAAGTATAGGGGTAACACATCCTCTTTGGCGTAAAATCGTCAGTTTTGAAGTAAAGTGTTGAGTTATAGAGTGAAATCTTCAGTTTTGGGTTAGAAAATGTTGGATTTTTACGTCTCTCAGGCAAGACGTAGATTCTTGGATGCCACATGTGCTTTGATAGACCGGCGGGGGCGGGATTTCTATGGCAACGTTGCGCTATAATTGATCTTTCAAGTATAAAGAAGTAAAGAATATACTTTGCTGTACTCTAGTAGGTAAAAGTGTCCCGCGACACTTATTTCTAGAAATTCAGAGTCAGGCACAAATCACATTGGTGTAAATACAAATTCCCAAACATTTTCATCAGTGTTTATACTGCAGTGTATGTATATGTTATTCGCAATGGCCGAATTTCCCCATTGCCTGAAAAATTTACCCACAACACGTTAGGGGCAGTGTGAAATGCTCACACTGGTTGGTAAAATCGGAAGACCCACGACGCGAAATAGACTCATCCTAACCATTATTCGGTTATTAAGTAAAATGAATTACCCAGAACGCGTTATGGGTATTTCATTCCGCCCACTGGGCGAATAAAATTACCCACGATGCGTTGTTTGCATTTCACACTGCCCATAACGCGTTGTGAGTAAATTTTTCGGGCAATGGGCGAATTCGGTCATTGCGAATAACATATACGATTTCCACGGCACAACGAGGATAAAATTTATGTGCCTTTCATCTTTCATAAAGCCCAGTTCACACGATTAAATTTTCCAAGCAGTACCGAGGACAATTTCTTCGAAAACATGTGATATTAACGAAAATTAATCATACGGATCAGATGTTTTTAAAAAAATCGCTGTTAACAAAAAGATCAACGCAGATTTGTAAGAGCTTCAATTGAAGACACAATTTCTGACAATAGAATTTGCACAAAATTCTGCATTTGGGTGGTTGATTTCCATCCATCATTTCTGAATTAAATCATATTTCAATGGAGAAGATGGGTGGAAATGAATTGCCCCGTTGCTGAATTTTATGCAAATGGGAAACCCTATATAACTGCATTGATAAACGCTCATTGGCTCTGTAACAACAGATACGGAAAACAAATTATTTATGCGGCGTAACAAAGTATTTAAACGGCGGTGCCGTTTTTGAGATTTTCATCGGTTCACCGGTGACATTCATAAGCTCAATAACGTCGGTGACGACGAGTTTTCGTAGTGGAATTGTTAAAAATGGGAGCCGAACAAATAATCGTATAATAGGATAGAACATCTTGCCTGATGTCGTAAGATCGTGGTCACACGGAAGTTATGCGTTGTGTCGAATCTCGTTCTATACAAATGAATGACACCCATTTACTAGACTCAACGGCCAAGAGTAGAGGCCTATGTAGCTCATTCCTCGCTGGCATCAAAATTGCTTACTTTTGAAAACTAATTAAACGAGCCTGGTTGTTTTTATCACCCTTTCCGCCTTTTTATTTCCCTTCTAGGACCTTAAAACTTTGTAGAGGTCAGGAAATCATCTAGGAAGAGCCTTAAAACACAAGGCTAGCGTGGAGTCCGAGTGTCATTGGTGATGTAAAGGGGCAGGTATGTTGGTGTGGCGGGGCGGGGGTAGGTCTTGAAATTATTCCGCGTTAAAAACTCGCGCATGAGAACTACTGAACGCGTAGGAAAAGTACTCGCAGCATTTCTTCCGTGTTTTTCTTTTCAAAGGAAAAGTGCTGGCGAACCACTACGAGACCTTGACACAGTATCGTAGATGTCAAGGGTGCCTCCCACCTCACTCTCACTCATTCTCTCGCGCTTTAAAATACTCTCACTCGCTCTCGTTCATTTTACACCGCTGTACGCTTTTTTTTCTCTCTCTCTCTCTCTCTCCCTCATTCTTGATTTGCTTCCTGGTTTGTCGAGCACAAAAACCTTAGCCAGTAGCTTTTACTCGTAAGTCCCATTTCCCCCTCGATTCGCTGTTTCCTTGACTGGATTTTTTTTTTTCAGGGTAAACAAAGACCCTAAGCTATGCCCCTTCTTCCATGAGTAAACGGTCGATATTTTCATATCATTAACTATGGCAAGACTACTGAGACTAATTTAAGCCACAAAATGAAAGTCTCAATTTTATAATTTTGATAGGCTCACGGTCACAACCACCCATTATAGCTATTAAATAAAAACAAATACATTTATCCCAACATCTTCCCCCTTATTCCCTCATAATAATAGGTGTTATGAGTTATGATTGACTTTAGTGGGATTAAAGTCTGTCAATACTTGTAGCAAGCTGCCGAAATGATCTACCTGTGATTTTCATGCATTTATATTGAACAAAATTATTGGATTAAACTTTTTTCATCATTTAGGGCTTACTGTAGCATTTCACGGGTAATCACGAATGCTTTAATTTTAGAGTTGGAGACGTGATGGACAGTGTAATTAAATTCTAACACCAAACAAGTCAAATCAAATTAGAGCAACGCCTATTCGAAGTTTTTTTTTTTTTTTTTTTTCTTAATCTGCTTTAACTCAAAAAGTATTGCATATAAATCGTGATTTATTCAAGAAATGTCAGAAACTAATAACGTGATGACCACGAAAAGAAGCACGTTATGCAAAAGACGCACAAATTGAGATTTAAAAATACGTTGGAGCGACTAGGGGTGGACGTGAAGCAGTTGCTGAGCAACAAGAATGTTTATATACAACATGATGCACCGCACATAACAGCGTGGAGGCGGTTTTTTCGTTGTGAGTCTAATCAATTCCGAAAAAAAACCAGCTTCCACGAGTTCTTAGCCCAGTAAAAACCCAAATTTCTTACCCAAGTCCGGCATCGAGCTTGAAGGCTCCTCGTGCTGAGTCCGTTTATTGTGCAACGGCGGCGGAGGAGGCGGTGGCAGCATTGGAGGCGGCGGAGGTGGTGGACAAGAAGTCGACGACGAGACAAGAGGAGGGGCTTGGGGCACCCGAAAATCACCTTCGAAACCTTGCATCACATTCGCGGGAGATATAAGGACCTCAAAAACTTGTCTTCACACGGCACTAACTACCTGACGGCAGTGACTGAACGCCGCCGCCGACGGTCGGGATATGTGCCCTTGTCCTTGAAAAGGTTTCATGAACTCTTGCCGCTTCGGGGCCAGGGAGTTGGGTAAAAACGAGCGTGGAAGGGGGTCGCCCGATCCCGGCATGCGCGCGCAGCAGGCCGCCTTCTCTTTTTTTACTCCCCCCCCCATCCACACCCCCTATCAATCCGTGACTGTTTAATGTTTCTCCTTGGGCCAACGCTCGCTTCCCCAACGTCGTTCGCCAGCCAAAACCTACAGATCCGGAATAAAAAAATAATTTGGAGTGGGGAATTATAAACATTTCATCAGAAATCGTGGCACTTGTGCATACCCCCCCCCAACCTTGGTGTAGTATGTTTGCCGGTGGGAGATTAAATATGGGTCAGAGGCCACGAATACACCTTGTTCAACTTCTTTATGTCAATTTCAACGGTTCATAATAATTGCCGCTGTGCTTTTGATTGTGTTAAGAAGCTAGCTTTTCAATTTATCGTTATACCATAACCGTTGAAATGCGATTGAAGGCTTCTTCGATCTAAAGTACCTATGTTGGCCTTACGACCTACATGGTTCACGCCTTTACCACTTATTGGCTAATGCTGATGAACTCACTATTTTTCTGGAGTATATACATAGAAGAAACATAAAAGCCACTGTGCACCGGGAAAATTAGAGGGTCAATTTCATTTTGAAGTGGTCCCTACTCTCAAATCACAGCAACCCAGGCAAAGCGAAAGTGAAACTTTACTAACTTACCTTACGTTCAGGTTCAGCTTAACGAAAGTCCCCCCTCCCCCCCACTTCACCGTTACTATCTCCGTTGATCACCAACGTTCCCGTTTACATCCCCACCCCCTGCTATTGTGTTTTCATTCTCGTCCTTATAATTGGAGCACTTTTACTACCATAATTGAGATATATTATTATTACGAGTTGGAAAGAGATGGGTGCTCCACTTTCCAAGAAAGTTGTACAGATGAGAAAAAAAAGGGTGAATACAGAATGAAATCGAAAGTTTCTGATATCTGCACGAATGAGGATTTTCTATTCCCCAGCTTTTTCTATTAGACTTTCCAAAGTAAATCTATCAGAGCTAATTAAACGATCGGGCGGATCTAGTTTTGCCTCGAAATGGGCCGGGATGGGTGATGAGTCGGGTTTGTAAACAGACGAATACGAACGAGTTGTTCCACAGGTTTGGCGTGAAGGTGAAACGGAACAGTTCACGGTGAGATGAACTCACTCGCACACTCCTCGGCCCAACGACGAGCCTTTGCTTTTTGAACACATCGCAGCACCTCTTGGTTGTCAGAGAGACCGGCAATAGCAGAGAAGCCGAAGCGCGCTATACCTTGGCGCGAAATGGAAAAACTCTTGGAGGCTATCGAGAGTTCCAATCGTCCAATAACCGCGTATCACAAACAGGAAAACTCGTCACCCTCTGAACCCGAAGAAAAACGTAATGACGTGTACGATTGGCTAAAAGACGTTTACAAAAGAGCCGCCGACGACGAGGCTGTTGAAGATATTCAAGAATGTACATGACAGATTTTTTTTTGTTTGGTTTTTTAATATTAAAAATTTTTGTAAGTTCTTTACAAAGTAAAAACTTATTCATTCCCGCTCCTAAGACGGGCAGTTGGGTTGGTCACACGAACGGACAGTTGTTGAGCTCGCTCGATGATCGCCTTTCGCTTCTTCGAGGAGACGGCGTGAGCGATTTCAGCGCAAAACTTTCTGTTCTGCATCATCAACATTTCGAGTTCCTGGAAAACGAATGAGTTATCAGAGCAGCACTCGGGACACAAACGGAAAATATATGCAGCTACAAATTATTTTCGGGCAAATGCCTTCATATTTCTGTCATCAGTCAAAAAGTGTTATCACAAAAAACTTGGATAGCACTTTAAAATCTGACGAAGAATTAAGGTAGGTAAAGTTTATCATCACTTGAATTAATCAACTACTGAATGAGGAACTAAAGCGTTTGAATACGTGTGTATGTATGTTTTAACAGAAAACGATGTTCCGAGCTGAAAGGATTTATATACTTTTCTTTGTTGTGCGGTACATATATGTACAAGTACTCCCCACCACGGAGGTCCTATAAAAATTTGAAAGCCGTAGCTAATTTCCAACTTTCCGTAAAAATTAAAAAAACAGGCAGATTCTTGGCAATGCCTGTCTCATTGGAGGCACTTTCATGGCCTTTCACTAAAAATGGACAAATACTAGTAGATTAGGTATATACGAGTAGATAAAGTGTGACTTTATCTACGAGGTTCTACAAAAAGCTAAAACTGAATTTTACAGCTACTAATGAGTCCGAAAAGTGTCTCTTGGGTCTTGGCTTGCCTAGGGCCTCAAGTACTTTACTGTCTCAAATCACCAGGCGGTTTAGTGCCCAGGCTGAAAAGTTAGTTTTACGGATTATGTTTCACCTGCAGAAAACTCGATACTCGATTTTGACATTACGCTCACTGCCGGTGTTAGATATTAAATTCAAATTAGGATCAATTACCTAAGGGCAAAATTACTTTTTCAGGCCCGATTTCAGCAACTTCTTAAACCACGATCAACAACTAATCACGATCCTACAATGTAAACACTTATATCAGAATTCATATGGGTCGTTATTGGCTACTAATCACGATCAACTTTAAACGAAATCAATTTCGTTGCCTGAGTGCCTGATGGAGGACGAATTTCAAAGTTTCGTGGCAAAATAGTCCACGTCATCAGCAGTTTAGTTCATTGGTTAGCCGTTTAAAGTTTCTTATGATGATCTTGGACAGTTTTTAATTGTTTTTGATGTGCTGCTTTCCACATTTTCCGCCGTGACGAAGTCATAAAAATATTACGAAAGCTAGGCCTTAAAGCCCTATGATTTCTCGGTTTTTGTGCCGTGACTCCCGATTTCCACGTTTTACGGCTGCTTCATGGCCTGTTTAGATCAGTTTCCATTCCGTTGTCCGACTTTGGCGGCGGAGAGTGGGGACGTTTTTAGGGGCAGGCGACCACCTAGAGGCCCCGACACACATGGGGGGGGGGGAGCAAATTGGTAATCATTCAGGAGTTGAATGAACAGTCTTTGCGCGGTATTGATACGTTTTACATCAGAACAGATTAATTTGAATTTTGTAGAATCCCAACCCCACACAATCGGATCTTTAACCTGCAATTTCTCCGAATCTAATAACTCTAAACTTCCTGTTTCGTTGAAATTAAGCCCCGAAACTTGCATTTTCACGGAAATTCAGACCAGCGAAACACGCGTTTTCCCAGAAATAAGGACCCAAAAATCGCATTGTCGCGGAGATTTGGCCATCGAACTTCCCACGTTCTGGGTATTCAACAAGCTCTGGGCTCTGTTATGGCCGGCTAGCCTGCTTAATCGACCGCCACAAACAAAGCAAAAAACTTGCAACTTTGTTTAAACTATACGGCCCTGAACGTGCGATTCTACTTAAATTAAAACCCGAAGATCCGAAACTTTTTATTTCGCGGATATTCAGCCAGGAATCTTGCAATTCCATCGAAATTAAGACTCACAACCGTCAATTTCACGGGGGTGTATTTCAGTAAAGGAAACTTGTAACTTCGCTCATATTAGGACCTCTATACTTTGCAGACTCATTCAATTCTAATTGCAAATAATAAGTTCACGCCCGCTTAAAAAAATTAGGCCCTGAAACTTTCAGTTTTGTTGAAATTAGGACGTGAAACTTGCTGTATCGTGAATATTAATTAGCCATTAAACTTTCAATTTTACTGATGCGCGCTTCCCCCAAAATGTTGTAGTTTTCTGATGTCTTAATATTATTAGTTTTTAAGCCATACAACTTGATTAATATTTTATTTTTAGGGTTTTGGCTTTTTTCTTCTCCTACTTCTTCGTTTCCTGAGCTTTCGCCCTCTTGTGCTGAAGGCATCGTCAGAGAACTTTATGGGTTTTTTCTTAATTTGAGATCATAGACATGTGAGGAATGGAGGGGGTGTCAATTTCTTCTTGTATTGCTGACAGCGGACTGGAGGGGCGTGGAGGGGACAGGTCATCCCCTGGTAAACAATCACCCTGTCCCTCTCCTTGTGTCGTTATGGCAACACGGTACTTACTTTGAAACTCCACCCCTCTCATCCACTTGGGAACTTAACTGATGGCCATTCTTTATCAGCAGTGATGAGCAATCCAGTTCTTTTATATACAGGGTGTTTGGGGAGGAATGATCCGGATTGTAATATGTTGTAGTACTCGGCAGGGCGAATCAAAAAAGCCATATAAACATAGGGCCGCAAATGCTTTGTTTCAGAGATACAGCCAAATTAGTGAATTTTTAGCCACTCTCCCTTTTTCCACCAATAAGTCATCGAGACAAACCCATCGTCTAACATAGAACAAAATGAGTGACATTTCTGGAAAAAAAAAAATTGCTTCAAAAATACCTAGTTTTTTCAAGCTAATAACGGGTTTAAGTATCCTCATTTGTTTATCGAAAGAGGTGAAAATGTTGTTACTGAAATGTTTCGTTTTTTTCGGCGACGATTTCATCATACTTAATCATGCCCCACCATTTGGTGGAACTCGGGGAAAACATGTCAATTTTGTAAGCTTTCAAACGGCTCAAGAAGATCGGCAATCGGTGCTGTTTTGCCCGAGATATCGCGGTGAGTATTCGAAAAGGCAAGGCCAAGTGCTCAAAAACAGGCATGTTGTACCCCAAGAAAAAATTCACGTGAAAGGTTCATTGTAATTTATTGTTATACGATTCATTTATCAGCCAACATATTGATACCAACTGATCGGAAACTTACTATTCATCACGCTCCCCCCTCCTTATAATCAAGTTTTTAGCTATCGTAATGAACGAGAATCAAATGTTGTGCGGGTCAATTTGTAAGAAATCAAACTACTTAAAATACATTTTCACGATTAAATTTGAGGAAATTATTACTTCTTCCGTCAACATAGGACTTAAAACTTTCGGGTATAAAGCCTACATATCCCACAAGAAGAATGAATAACGTATCAATGTCTTCTGATTTCTACCATTACCCCTTCACTGTTAATGGCAACAAAGCATTTGCGGCCCTATGTTTATATGGCTTTTTTGATTCGCCCTGCCGAGTACTACAACATATTACAATCCGGATCATTCCTCCCCCAACACCCTGTATATCGTTGGTTTTTCCACCCGCCCCTCTGAATTGAAACATGTTAATGGAGAGGACGCTGCACTACACTTGTGTAGTGTGTTGAATAGAAATCGCTAGATGATTTCAAATTGAGAAAAAAACCCCAAAAAGTTCTCTGACGATGTCTTCAGCACAAGAGCGGCTGGGTCCACAGCCTCTAAAACTAACGATCTGTTATGAATCGTTTATTTTTTCACTCTTATAGCATTGAATTACTGAACTAGAGTTTTTCCTTAATTTTGGCCACGGACTTGACCCAAGAACAGTACATTAGCGTTTTTCACAATTTCAGCCACGAATTAGCAAATTTTCCCTAACTTTCTAGCTATGAATTAATTTTTTTTTTTATTTTAGTTACGAAGCTGCCTCCAGAAAGCATGAATTATATAGGTACAGCGTTTTCTTAGATTTAACCGCGAATTGGCTATTTCTCAATTTTGTTGTCAATGAGCGCTCTGTTCAATTTTAGCAGTAAAAGAGCGATTTCTCTAAATTTTAGGCTTGAAGAATTTTGGGGAACTGCTCGGTGCCCTCTCTTGCCCCCTCCTGTCAAAGCCCCTTAATATTCAACACAAATAATATTTAAAATGGAAAATCAACGTTAGCAAGGCTGCAATAAGAATGAGGAAATTTTACTTTGAACCGGAAAATAACGCGTCTGTCCGCGTTTGATCGTTCTCTGATGGACGAAGGTTATCAGGCTATCTGGTAGTTTTCGCAGACAGCGCCGGTAACGTTAGCCTTTGTGTTATTTGCACACAAATTGACGTTAATCGTTCAGCCATTGCTGCGAAAATGTTCCATTAAGGACAATTATACGGGGAAATGCAGGAGAGTAACCAGAAGTACGCCGCATTTTGACAGGGAATGAATCCCAGAATTATGAGTAATCTCTTTAAAAACACAACAAAAAAACTGTTACTCCACCTGGTAATAACCGCTTTACATTATTTACCGTCACGTATCTATCCAGAATCAAATTCATTCTAATTCAAAGTTGTCGAATATTTTTCCTATGCAATAACAGTAAAATTTCTGAAATTGCCTGAAATGGAGACCCCCCCATCACCACCATGAATTGTGCGCAAGGCTGTTCTTAAAAACACCAATTTAAACACTTGACTTTGAAAGCCACCGGCTATTTCCTACTCCACTCGCCCACTCTCCCTCCCACCATTTTTCTCTCAATAACATTTTTATTTTAGAAGAAAATAAGAATAAACTGTTGGAAAAACAAGTTAACTACATCATTTGCGTTTCTAGCGGGGGAAAGGTCTCGAAAAGTGCATTTTTCCGCAGTGACAACAAATTTTTTAAAAAAATCACACGCCCTTAAAGCTGTAAATTGAGGTTTTTTTTTGTTTTTTTAATGGAAGGAGTGGTTTTTTTTTTCTTTCAAGAGAGAAAGAGTGAAAGTCCTGGGATAGGTTCGGGGGAGGTAAATTATTACGAATGATTATGTAGTTAGATGGGTTCCAAAGAAGGGGAAGAAGAAGACGAAGAAGAAGAGAGAAACTAGGGTATGAAAGTGCATGATGCAACTGCAGTCACTCTCTCTTGCATCAAATTCATCGGTAAGGTGGGGGAGGAAACACCGAGGGGGATGATTGTGTGAAAGTTTCCATCGAAAAAGGTCTTTCACTTTTTCCATACTTTTTTGTAATGTAATACGTAGTTGGATGGGTATTGTCCAGTAATTTTATATGAAACCGCTTCCTTCTAACAACATAAATAAGTAAGAAATTGAAAAATTTAGGCATGATCCTTTGTTTCACTAGTGTAGAAAACCGTGTGAGGTCATTGACTAATTCTGAAAAATTGAATGAACTCAGATGATTTTCTACACGAGTGTAGGTAGACCTGCCCTCTATTCTGAAACTCATAGCGCGTGCGTTTGCATAATTTCTCAGCTGATTACTTTAAATTATTCGTCTTGCTAATTTTGCTAACGCACGCATTATGAGTTACAGAATAGGGAGGCTGATATAAAAGATTATTCAAAATAGAGATTAAAAAACACGATAAAATATGAGTTACTAAAATTACGAACAAGTCCTTAAGATAACTGGAATTTTTATAGGCATGTAGAACTACGCCGTACTTCCAGGACTCCGATTTTTTATGATAATTGTTTTTGGCTGAAATCTTGCATAGTATGTACTTGGATAGTACCGAGTACGGTACACCATGGGCACCCCCCCCCCCTCTCGGAGTCTCAAGGCTTGAAGAGCCGCAGCCTTCCCTTTGTGGTTTTTGGTAACTCTCGTATAAACAGGAACAATATACGAGGAAGTAGCTTACAATCGGTATGAAAGCAAATAGGTAAAGTATAAAAATGTATTTCATTCAATACCGAGCACAGTTTTTACATGGTTATTATAATTATAATTCGATGGATACCTATAATTATAAATATAATGGATTATAATTGTAGTTCGATAACTTTCACACCTTTCTTTTTTTGTGGTTTGCTGGACAGTAAACCACCACTATAGTCTCGACAGTAAGACCGTTTTCACACTTGAGATTCACAATACACTATACACTCAAGAAGCTCCTTCACTGGGAAAAATAGTCGGTATTTTTTTTTTTTTTTTTTTAAACTCGGTTAGCACAGTTCGTACGGTCAAAACAGACGTCTTAACCGTGAAATTTGACAGAGAAGGAAATTCTTAATTCGGTTGTGACTTTGACTAACCGTTATTCGCACGGTTATGGGCTGTAATAACCGTGAAATAAACATTTTACCCCCCCGGATTTAACCTGTTTTTCGACGTTTTTGTGTGCTTAACCGAGTAGACGAAGTCGGTCGGTATGGAATTGAGGCTGTTAACCGATACAATCAACGGTAACACCGAGTGCAAAGACGGTAAAACAAAGCTGACGACGGACGGTAAAACAGAATTGAGTGACTGTAAAACAGAGTCGAATGTAGGAAAGTTTTTGAGATGAAATCGTAATCGTAAGTTTTGGGATTAAAACAGTCAGTTTTGGGTAAAATTGCCAGTTTTTGTAGAGAAATATTCGGAAGAATCCTTCAGGTTTGGAGTATCATCAGTTTTGTGGTAAACTAACCAATTGCGGGGTAAAATATTCATTTTTGGGGTTAAACCGTCAAATTTGGTTTTGGGCTAAAATCGCTAGTTTTGTAGCGACGTCTTCAGTTCGTTCGACGTTCAGTTTTGGCGTGAAATCGTCTGTTTTGGCATAAAACCGTCACAGTTGGGACGCATTCGTCAGTTTTTTTGTGAACCCACCGGTTTCAAGGCAGAGTCACCTTTTTTGCCCTAAAAATCATCCGTTTTTCAGTAAAATATCCAATATTGGAGGGGAAATTGTCGTTTCGGGTGTGAAATATTCTTTTTTGAAATGGAAAAGAAAAATTTAGCTTTAGCTTAACATCGCCAGTTTCGAAGTGAAATCTTCAGTATGGGGAGGGGGGGGGGTTATACCTCAGCTTTGGCGAGAAATCGTACGGTTTTTGAGTAAAATCACCACTTGAGGGATGAAATCGGCAGTTTTTAATGCAGAGTGGTCTGTTGTTTTGGGGTAAAGCCTTGAGTTTTGAAATCGCCAGTTGTGTTGTGTAATCTTTAGTTCAGGGATAACGCTTCGGCTTTGACGTAAACTCGTCAGTTTTGAAGTAAAATATTCAGTTATAGAGTGAACTCTTCAGTTTTTGGTTAAAACCCGTCAGTCTTGAGTTAAAAATCGTGACACTCGAAAAACCACGAAATTCCATCACTTTTTTGGTTGCTTCACAAAATACTAGAAGAAAGCGTTTTTCGAGCATGACCACAACATACATTTTTGAAGCAAACTAAATTTGCTACAATTTGAGCCCATGGCGAGCGTCCTACGTTTGTTATTTTCGGAGATACAGCCAATCAAGAAATATGTAATATAGCCAAAAAGCGAGATTTTATTGATAGGGTTATTTTTTAAGACCCGTAGCACTCAAACATAATGGTCCTACAGAATATCCACGCGAGAATAAATCTTAGGCAGTAGCTCAATTTGAATCTGACGCTATTGCTTAAAATTTATTTTCGCGTGGATATTCTATAGGACCCTATACAGGGTGACGAAAGCTATTTCAAGAATTTTTTTTCAGCTTATTCCACTTTTATTTGTCTTTCCTCATAGATTAGCAAAGGAAAAGTGAATTAAGCGCTGAAAACAAATTCTTGAATGGTACTTTAAAACAAAAAAAAAAAAAAAAAAAAAAAAGCTTTCGTATCTCGTCTTTACTCACACAAAAAAAAGAGTGCTCTTTTCAGTGGTGTCGTTGGATTTAGCCTAGGACGCTTACTTCCCATGTTAAGCTCGGTGCACACGATGCATTTTTCGAAGCATGTTTACATGCATGGTGAAAAAAAACATATGATCCCCGGTAGTGACCGGTTGTTTTTTTAGAACAGGCAGGCCATCATGCTTCAAAAAATGCGTCGTGTGCACCGAGCTTTACAGATGGTTTTGTTGCGAAAACCCGTGATGTGCTAAAAAACAACAAATTGATTATCTGAAGTAGGAATGGAAATCTTACCTCAGGTCATAGGAAATTTTTTGTTGCATTTTGGGTGTACAGTCACCCCTCTCATTTTGTTCAACCAAGTACCAATCACCGTGTATTTGAGTGCTACGGGTCTTGAAATATTACCTACCAATAAAATCTCGCTTTTTGGCGAGAAACTGCACTGCAAACACCTCGCGTAGCCAAACCCGCGTGAAATTGTTTGTCTCCATGTTCTGAGAAGGGCATATCCTACAACATTTTTGGTCCCATCAGGACTCTTCCAAAACCCGAGTTCGCTCTTTCATCAAACGTCAACTTGGAGACTTCCGTACCTTCAAAAACCCAATATCGTGGGATTGGCTCTCTCGAAAACGAAAATTCGCGTTCGGTTCTCTGAGCTATTAAATTTCGCGTCGCGTTTCTTGGCATTTTTGACGACTTTGTAGATTGGTATTGTCTCTGTCCTGCATGATGTTTTCGTAATTTTGAAAACCGTCCTCCGGAAAAACGGAAAAAAGTACAGTAGAAAAGATAACAACATTTTTTTTGTTGACAATAGGCCACTTGTTTTTAAAAATCACTCGAAAACATTTAGACCAGTCAATATAGACAAAAAAATCTGGGTAAATCGCAAACATGCATGTAATTAATTTTTTATTCGCGTGTTGTTAGGACCAATGAGAGCAGTTATTACTCAAGTTTGCAACCCTCAAAACCTTGTGCTCAACTCGTGGCACTCGAAAAACCAAGAAATGTCATCACTTTTTTCTCTTTTTTTAACAAAACTACCAGAAGAAAGCGCTTTTCGAGCATGACCACAGTATACATTTTTAAAGCCAACTAAATTTGCTACAATTAAAGCCCAGCCCGAGCATCCTGGGTCTGTTAGTTCAAGAAATACAGGCAATCAAGAAAATACCTAATCTCGCCAAAAAGCGAGATTTTATTGGTAGGATAATTTTTCAAGACCCGTAGCACTCAAATACCAGTGATTCGTACTTGTTCAAAAAAAATGAGAAGGGAGGTTGTACGTCCAAAATGCAACAAAAAATTGCCTATGTCCTAAGGTCAGATTTCGATTCCTAGCCGAGATAATGAATTTGTTGTTTTTAGCACATCACGGGTTTTCGCAACAAAAACAGGTGTAATATGGGAAGTAAGCGTCCTAAGTTAAATCCAACGACAACACTGAAAAGAGCACCCTTAACCATAAATACCAAAAAATGAGGTATTTAAGCCCATTTTGAGTGCCTAAAAGAAGATACGAAAGCTATTCCAAGAATGTTTTTTTCAGCTTATTCCACTTTTATTTGTCTTTCCTCATAGATTAGCGTAGTAAAAGTGAATTAAGCTGAAAAAAAAAGTTTTAGGAATGGCTCTTGATCTTCTTGTAGGCACTCAAAATTGGCTTAATTGCCTCATTTTTTGGTATAACCATGGATTTTTCTCAAAACATTGCGAAGGACAAGAGTAAAATAAGCATGAAGTATTAAACTAAGTTACTTCACTCAGTTTTAGAGGAATTTGCCCGGCGCTGGGAGCACCATGGCTAATGTAGTCTAGCTTTGAACAGTTGTCAAAAACTGACATTTTTTAAAATATCCTGATATTTTCCCAGTTTACTCAAAGAATCTTACACTATCATTGAACAAAATGTCTTTACTCACACAGAAAAAAGGGTGCTCTTTTCAGTGGTGTCATTGGATTTATCCTAGGACGCTTACTTCCCATGTTACACCTGTTTTTGTTGCGAAAACCCGTGATGTGCTAAAAACAACAAATTCATTATCTCGGCTAGGAATCGAAATCTGACCTTAGGACATAGGAAATTTTTTGTTGCATTTTGGACGTACAACCTCCCCTCTCATTTTTTTTTAACCAAGTACGAATCACCGGTATTTGAGTGCTACGGGTCTTGAAAAGTTACCCTACCAATAAAATCTCGCTTTTTGGCGAGATTAAGTATTTTGTTGACTGGTTGTATTTCCTGAACTAACAGACCCAGGATGCTCGGGCTGGGCTTTAATTGTAGCAAATTTAGTTGGCTTTAACAATGTATACTTTGGTCATGCTCGAAAAGCGCTTTCTTCTGGTAGTTTTGTTAAAAAAAGAGAAAAAAGTGATGAAATTTCTTGGTTTTTCGAGTGCCACGAGTTGAGCACAAGGTTTTGAGGGTTGCAAACTTGAGTATAAACTACTCTCATTGGCCCTAACAACATGCAAAAAAAAAAAAAAAAATAATACATGCATATTTGCGATGTTTGATGTTTATATTGACTGGCCTAATTAGTTCTTTCGAGAATATGATTTTGGAATAGGATCCTGATTTTGGTGTTGCAATTACACTTTTTTTCTACTCATAACCATCCTATTTTTGAGTGAAAGCAATCCGGTGAAAACCAAAGCGTACAGAATCAAAACAAAATTGTGCATTAACAAATTCGTCCTCCACCTCCACCATTAATGCCATGAAATTTTCTCCCGGGAAAAGCATATTTACATATAAAAATAGTCCCTGCAGTGAGAGTGATAAGTAGTGGGAGAGAGTGAATCTCCTCATTCTCAACTCTCTTTTTTTCCCACTCACAATCCTCCCAACAAAAAGCTTTGCCCCAAATCACCGCCCACATCTCACTCTACCACATTGACATCACAGCACCGCCGCATCCACACCCGGTTTTACGCATTGGGGAGGAAAAAGTAAAGAGAGCAACCCGGGCCGAGCAGGCCATCAACCTTGACCCACTCACTTTTACCCTGGGCCATCTCTTCACCTCACTGACTCCTCTTCCTTTTTTCAAATTATTGTTTAACGTTTTCACTTTTATTTTTTCGTCGACAAAGCCCGGGGAAGGTTGGTCGTCAAGCCGGCGGCGGGGTCCATCGAAAAAAAATAAATAAAAGCGCGCGAATAAAAAAAAAAGATTGAATCGTTAACGAGTTTTTGTTTTTCATTGCCAGCATTCCAAGGTTTTGACCTCCAGCCGGGTCGAGCTCACTCTCACAAAAACACATTTTCAAAGAGAGGAAGGGGATGTTTCCAGACTGAAACGGTTGAAAAATAGCATTACTTTTTTTGGATCGAAATACTTTTTTGTGTGAAATTCCCGCCGAATTGTAAAGGTATCAAAACCACCAAAAATAAATGCTTTTGTGTTTCATTTGACGGAGTGGGATGGGCACAAGAACCTTGACCAGGGCCCTTGGAATACGATAACTTTGAAAATTGAAACAAAACAACAGACCCGAAATAAAAAATAACTTTTTTTTTTTCATAAAAAGGCAAGTCCACAAATCGGTCCGTGGGTTGGGATACATTGAGTGGTGGGGAGAGACGGCCCTGAAAAGTCCAATTACTCTCCAAGCATCCATTCTTAACGCATAAACTGTACTTTTTTAGTGAAATGCGGCGGCTACGAAGGCATGCGCGGACAAAAAAAAAAAAGAACAGCAAAAAATTTAAGACTAGTTTTATTGCGTTTTTAAAGAGTGGGTTACTGATTAAACATGGCCATCATTTCACGGTCAGATAAGACGATTTTCTTGGTTCTTTTTTCGTCGTAAAGGTCATTTCCCTTGGGCTCTCAAAACGAATGAAAAAATAAAAATAAATTAATGTAATAATCCTGAAAAAATAACGAGAGAAAAAAGTCATAGAGATACCGAAAGATGTGAGTAAACAACGCGACATGGCACTTATCATTTTGAGTTAGTAGGTATAGAGGTTGAAATTTGGATAAGATATCCGTACAAATTACAAGTAAAATTCAAAAGGTCACCGACATTTTTCCCAGAGGACCGTAGAAGATCCTTTCGTCCCTAGGAGTTATCAGTTTTTCGGCATTTATTTTTAGCGATTGTTTGTGAGGAAGAAAACAACAAGTAAAACAGGGTCACCTTGTCCAGAGTGGGAATGAACCTTGTTTCACTGATGTAGAGGGGTTTTCTTAAATTTTATTTCAAAAATAAACCAGATTAATTTTGAACGGGGAGGTTTGTCTAATTGTTCACCTTTTACACACATCATTTTGTTGCATAGGGCAACAATTAAGCCGCCACTTCCTCGAGAAAAACATTCTCAACAACCTCCACTTCCCCCACCACTTTTCTGATTGATTTACAAAATTAAATAAACCGCTTGATTTCATGCAGCTCAGTAGTTAAGAGTGGGATCCCCCATCGCCTGGTATATTCGGGAGTGCTGTTTTGGAGGACAAGGTCAACACATTAAGTGCTGTTTTTCTTCTCCATCCCCACTTGCCTCTTCTTTCCCAGTCAGACATGGTCAAATTTGAAGAATAATAATATAGGCTGAGAGTTTATTTTCAAGATAAAGTATTGAATACGAGGTTTTACAGTTGAAAGAGTACTTGAGGATGGTTTAATTTTTTCCATCTCGGAAAACAACGTCCCTATAATATACCGAAGCCCTTTCTCTCGAAAACTTCAATCGTGCGATTCAGGCTTCGAGATGCCGCTCGAAAAGAAAATAACAGCTTATTGTATCGAATTCTATTGTTTAAAAACTTTATGCGGATATTATTTGTAAAGGTTGTAACCTTGAACTACTCACAATGTCCTACGAAATAAAGCAATGTCAAGGCGATGTAATTATTTCGAGCAGGAATACTCACTTTAAGGTGAAGAGTCGTGATAAATAGACATAAATTATCCCTGAGAGCCTAAATCATCGAGCCCCATTCCCTTTTAACCAAAACAGATATCATGTCTTTCTTTTGATGTCAAGGAGTTATTACAAGCTGCCGGTGAAAAAAAGACCGTTTTCATCACATTGTCACCTGAATCAAAATGGTTCTATCCTGAACTGGAACGCCAGTTTATCGAGCTCATTCGTTAGCTATACTGATAGCTCGGCAGTCGGCTTTGTTAATAACGAGTTTTTGGAGAAATCGGTTGATAATCCGCGAGTCTCTAGTTTCTGGACCATCAGAACCGTGGATGAGTGGACAATTTCATGTACAAAAACTCGTTACATACGTTTTCGACGCCAACTCAAAGGGGTTTCTGTCATTTGCATTGGAAAAAAGTTCAAGAATCGCTTTGAGTTTCAGTCGAAGATGGGTCATTTGGGTGAATGGGACTTCACTATGGTTGAAGTTTCTAACTGTCATTACAGGTTGTCTGTCTGGTTGCCCTTTCCTGAGGTTGGGCCTTTGTTGTGGTCGGGCGTTTGCTGTGGTTGGATCACTGCTGTGGTTGGACCTTTCCTGTGTTTAGGACATTACTGTGGCCGGATGTTCAAACTGTGTTAGAGATTCTTGCAGTTAGGGGCTTTGCAGAGGTTGAACCTTTGAAGTAATTTGACCTTTGCTGTGGTTGGACCTTTCCTGTTGCTGGACCTTTCCTGTGGTTGAAACTTCCTTGTGGTTGGAGCTTTACTGAGGCTTGGAGCTTTGATGTGGTGAGGACGTTACTGTGGCAGGAGGTTGTTACTGTGTTAGGAGGTTTTATCTGTTGGAGCTTTGCTGTGGTTGGACCTTTTTTTGTGGTTAGACCTTTGATGTGGTTGGACCTTTGCTGTGGCTGGACCTTTGTTGTAGTTGGACCTTTACTGTGGTTTGAATTTCCTGTGGTTGGACCTTTGCAGTGGGACGTCTATGCTGAGGTTGACTCTTTCCTGTGGCTGGGCATTGGTTGGGTCGGACCCGTGCTGCGCTTGATGCCTTGCTGTGGTTAAGCCTTATTGGGTCTTCTTACACTTCTTCTTTGGACGCGACTCCCCCCTATGCCCCCTGTGCAGAGCTAGTCGGCGAGATGGCATCCCGCACGTACTCTTCGTTTGCCACCCCACCTGTGCAATGACGACCTCACAGTCCGTCGGCGTCCATCTGATGCTAGGGGGGGGGGGAGCTCAAACTTCATCGGGGGGGGGGGGGGGACAATGGAAGTTTTTCATGGTGGTTGGGGAGCGTCCAAAAGCTCGATCATGTCCAAAATTGAGAAATATCACTAACTCAAATCGTGGCAAACATTTGTAAAAAGAGCTGATTCGCACGGAATATAATTGGGGAAAACACTAATTCGCGACTCTCTAATGAAGGAATGTTCTTAGCCAAAATTGAGAAAAGGCGCTAAATAATGGCCAAGAGTGGAAAAATCCGCTAATTCGCGGCAAATATTCAAAAACATCGAACGTTCGGGGGTAAAATTGATAAAATGATTACTTCCATCTTCAGATGAAGGCAATACCGAGGCTAAAATTGAGAAAACACACTAATTCACGGTCAAAATAGAGAAAAACGCTAATTCGCGGTTAAAATTGAGAGAACGCCAATTCGCGGCTTTCTGGTGAATGCCACTTTGTGAATGAGCGTGTTCCTAAATTCATCGATGGACCCATCGATGGATTATGGTACAGAACTAACACATGATAAATGTGAGGGAAAGATCAATCACTATAGAAAACTAATCACGCCCAATAAAATGGTGAAAAAGCGCTAATTCATGACTAATTCCCATATTTATGAACGTTCCTTGACCGTTTTATTGTGATAAAAACCATTCTCAACGGTACCTTGACTCAAGGAACGTTCATGAATACGGACTTCACAATTGACAAGAACGGAACGGGAAGCTTTCCTTTTCGGGACGGGGAACGGGAAAGGAGAGCCGATTGATTCGCAACCGCAAACGCGAAAATATGCCGCTTTTCGTCATGAAAAATCCCTCCCTCCAACACTTTTAGCCCCTCGACCAATAGCATTCAGGTGAGGAAACAGGAGAGGCGGCGAGACTCTTTCGTATCGTACGGTCAGAACCGAATGGTAATGTAGGATCACTAACGCTTCCGGACGGTGGTTCGGTGGTTGATGGATTAGGTATCGCGACACACTTGCTAAATACTGATTTTCCAGGGTGCAGGAGCGAGGAGGTCGTGCCACTGAGGGGTGGAACAGAGGACGAAGAGGAGTGCAATAGATGCGACGTGGTGATCTCAAGGGAGCGATTCAACTGGGCATTCAGCTCCATGGGACCCTACAAGGCAGCAGGATTGGACGGAATACACCCGTGTGCCATCCAGCATGCCGGGGGGAGGCTTCAGGAGAGAATAAGACGACTCTTCGTCAGGTGCCTGGCAGCCAGGAAAGTACCCACGGCCTGGAAACGGGTGAGAGTTGTTTTTATTCCTAAAGGTGGCGGGAAGCATGCCAAAGCGGAGGATTTTAGGCCTATTAGTGTAAGCAGTGTACTTTTAAGACTGATGGAAAGGATAATTGAATTATACATGAGGGAATCATTGGCTACTGGGAGAGTGATCCACCAAAACCAGCATGCGTACATGGCGGGGAAGTCGACCGACTCGGCCCTCCACGACTTACTGAGGAGGGTGGAAGGGTCGGTGGCCCAGAAAGAGTACGCGTTGGCTCTTTTTTTGGATATTGAAGGGGCTTTTAATAGGGTACATAGGGAGTGCATTGTGGCAACTCTAGGGCACTTTGGGGTGGAGACGAGGCTGATTCAATGGATAGACTACTCGCTGAGTCATAGGTGGGTGGTCGCTAAGTTGGGCGGCGATAGGGTGGAAAAACGAGCCAGTAGGGGGTGCCCCAGGGCTCAAGTCTCTCGCCTCTTCTCTGGATACCTGTGGTAGATAATATTATAAGGGAATTAGTGTAAAAGGGCTATTATGCGCAATTTTTGCGGATGACGGAGCCATAGTGGTTAGGGGGAAAGACTTATCCACACTGTGTTCCCTCATGAGAGGGGCGGTGGGGATAGTCGAGGCATGGTGTAGGCCTAGGGGTCTCACAATAAACCCTAGTAAGATGAATATGGTGTTGTTCACTCACAAGAGAAAAAGGGAGGGATGGCAATCAATCCACTTTCGGGGAGAGGCCATCGCTCTCTTTAAACAGGTTAAATATTTGGGAGTCATATTGGATGAGAAGTTAAGGTGAAAGGAACACGTAGACAACGTTTATAAGAAAGCTGTGGTGGCCTTTCACCAATGTAGACAAATCGTGGGGAAGACCTGGGGCCTGAAACCACGGGTCATGAAGTGGATATACACAGGAATCATCCGACCGCGCATCCTGCACGGGGCGGTCGCATGGTGGAGGAGGATAGAGAAGGGGGGGCGGATAGGCTCGCAAAAATAAAAAGGCTTGCTTGCCTGGCGATTTTGGGGCCATTCCGGACAACCCCTACGAGGGCCATGGAAAGATTACTAGGCCTGAAGCCCTTGGACATTGAAGTCAGGGGTCGGGCACTTGATGTTGCCTACAGGTTGAGATGCCTGGGAGGCCTAAAGCAGGCCAGGCGGGGCCAATGGGACTGGGAAGGGGAACTAAATAGAGTATCCCCGTCCTCGGCACTTAGGCCGGATTACGTGGTTAAAAGGAATGACTTCTTGACCAAAATCAAACAGAGAGTCATTATGAGAGAAGAAGGTTGGGAATCCCGGCAAGGGGAGCTGGTGTGTTACACGGACGGCTCCAAGAAGGGTCAGGAAGGGCCGACCGGAGATGGAATTTTCGTGCCGGAGCTGGGGGTGGAAATAAGTATCCCGCTAGGGGGACACATCACAGTTTTCCAGGCCGAGGTGGTAGCGATCGATGCTTGTATTCGGGAGCTACTGAAGCGGAAAGTGACAGGTAGGGCGATCGGTATCTACTCTGATAGCAGGGCGGCGCGGGGGGCGATCACCAAACCCGTGGTGGACTCAGCGGCCGTGGCGAGTTGCAGAGTAGGGATACGGGACCTCCAGGGCGAAGGGAACTCCCTAACGTTGGGATGGATCCCGGGTCATAGAGGATGGCCGGGAAATGAAAAAGCAGACGAGCTGGCCAAGCGTGGCGCGGACCAGCTGGTGATAGGACCTGAACCATCGGTGGGCATTGCCCGAAGGGTGGTCTTGAGGGAGATAAGGGCCTGGGCCAGTGACCAAGCAAAACTGGGAATCTATGAGGAAGACCAGGAAGCTTCGGCATGGTTGCTGGGACTAACACGGGTTAAGCTTAGGCGGATAGTAGGGATGTATACAGGACATTACGCCCTTAATAGGCATCTGTCAATCATGGGGGCAGTAGGGGAGCCCGACTGCGAAAGGTGTGGGGAGGCTGAGGAAACCGCGGAGCACGTCGTATGCGAGTGTGACGGCTACGCGGCGGCCAGATACACCATTTTTGGTGACGATAGGATATCCTTCCCCAGCTTCTCAAAGGAGAACGGGACTGCAAATAATTTTCAATTTGATCCGAAAATTACCGTTTTACTCAATTTTAGCCACGGATTTTCCTATATTAATTCACGAATGGGCGTTTTTCTCCATTTTAGTTGCGAATGAGTGTTTTTACCAGTTTTTTACCAGTTTACCAGTTTTTCTCATTTTAGCCGGGAATTAGCTAGTTTTCTCAGTTTCAGCCGCACATTAACGGGTTTTATCAAATGTATCTGTGAAAAAGCGTTTATTTTAAATGTATCCACGAATTAGCGTTTTTTCTGAATTTTAGCGGGTTATTAGCGCTTTTTATTAATTTCAGGCGACAACCACCGCTTTCGCCCAATTTTATTCCATCGCGATTTAGCGGATTTCTCTAATCGTACCGCTGGGAGTTAGCGAGTTTTCTCATTGTCAGTTTCAGCCACGTATTAGCGGGTTTTCTCAAATAAATTCGCGATTTACCAGTTTTTCTCCATTTTTTACCACGAATCTTGGATTTTCCTCAACTTTAGCCGCCAAGTACAGCTTTTACTCAATTTTAGCCCCGACGAATCATTATTGATTCTCGAATTGTCGTTTTTTTCCAATTTTTTTGCAGGGAATTAGCGCTTTTGGTCAACTTTAGCCGGGAATGAGCGCCGTTTTTCCATTTAAGCCGTGAATTAGCAGGGGGGCTCTCACATGTATTCGCGAACATCACTCCTCGTCACTTCACCACCAACATCTCTATCGCTTCAAACCAATTTTCAAACGATTCTCATTTTCTCGGGCCTTTCAGCAAAAGCCGCTACACCTTCAGGTGGACGTAGTTGAATTCACGGCCTCTTTCAAGTACCGTCTGGACTTCACAGGGACTTTCCCCCTTTCCTGGGGGGGGGGGAGCCCCTACGATCGATTCGTCAATGTTTTTTCTCAATTTTATAACCGCGAAATAGTACTTTTTCTTAATCTTTGTGGATATTTTGTGTGTGGCGGGTTGTCTATTTGCAGAATGGGATGAAAAGATGTAAATGACAAAAATATGACCGCCGTAATAATCAGTTTTTTCTTTTTATAATTTGCGAATTTTCCCTAAAGATGCGCTGGTGAAGAGCGCGTAAATTCGCAAATTATAAAAAGAAAAAATTGATTATTACGGCGGTCATATTTCTGTCATTTACGTCTTTTCATCCCATACTTTTTCTTAATTATGGCCGCATTTAATTGTTAGACTCGAAGCCTCGAATTAATTTATTTTATTTTATTTTTATTTTTATATTACGAATTCGGGCGCCTTAAGATTGACACATTAGCACATGCTGAGCGATTCATAGCTGCTTTTGCTCAATTGTATAACCCTCGAATGAGTGTTTCACTCAAGTTTTAGCCGTGAATTAGTGATTTTATTCGCTTTTTGCTACGAATTAGCGCTTTTCCCAAAATTTTTTCCGCGCACTTGCTTATAGTTGGCTCGAGATTCTCAATTTTCGCTGCCTCGCCTGTTAAGGGCATATACAAAAATTTGGGGTTATCGTATTTTCTCTATTTTAGCTACTAAGGTGCCTTTAGATGCCTCGAATTGGTGTATTTTTCCAAGTTATATCGGTAAATGAGGGATTATTTATAGTAACAATCACCGCTTTAAAACTTAAAAGTTTCTGTTTTTTCAAAATCAAGCTTTTTCGGGGGGCCATCTTTGCACAGGGGCCCTGGGCGGTGCGTTCCCCCCGCCACTGCGTACGTCGGTACACTACTGACGGCGTTGTAGACAAGGAATGATTTGAGGGGGGTCGAGGAATCGGAGAAACTCCCCCTTAAAACTCTAACTGTTTAGCGACGAGATCATCTGCGTATTCATCTCCTTGTTCCCCTTAAAAAATGTTTCATATTTTGATTTCCTCAGCAACAAACACCCTTAACTGCGAAATTATGAAACGAAAAAGCTTACGAAGGCTTGATTATTGTGGTGCGAGGAGTTAATAGTTTGTCTACCTTTACTGAATTTGCAGCTGGCATACTAGTATAGCCTGTGTGAATTCGCCTCAACTGAAAATAATAACAAAATGACGTCTATTGCTTATTATTGTTATGCTATACTTTGGAATGGTCTTGACTCTTGGGATTGGAATTTTTCTACTCATAACCCATTAGTTGCCCACGTGGTAATTCGGGTCGCTTGGTTGTGAATTATTCATTATGAGAAGTAGTGTACATTTTTTTCTCGGGTGCCTCTCACACTGAAGAGTATAAACACGCAAATAACCAAACAGAAATAGGCAGGCAAATTTCGAGTCGGTAAAAAGTATAATTGCTTTTACAGGTACTGTTTTCTCAAGAGTAAAGTCACCGATTTCGGTTTAAAAAATAAATAAATAAATAAATAAATAAAAGTCTGGATTGTGGGAATGCTTGACGTACATTCAACTTAACAGTCGTAGCTGTTCTATAAAACTCAGCATTCGAGTTTGACCTGCCTCCTCATTTTAGAGGCCCAAAAAAGGGTTAAGATGATATAAAAGCAAAGCTGAAACCCATTGGAGGATCGCTTGGATAGCGAAAGTGCAACGAGTTTAGGAAGTTTCTCGAGAAAGAGAATGCCGACCGGCGGAACAGAACAAGAACAGTCTCACCACGCTGAGGGGGATTGCATTTTAACAAAAACAAAAATTTCGGTGGGAAAGGAATGAGGTGAAACAATGAAAATTATTTTGGGGCCCTCATCTTCTTTCAGGGCTGTAGGGTCGCCGGTTCTTTCCCGTGCATGGTAAATGAAGGAGAGTTTTAAAAGGGAAAGTTGTTAATTCCATTTACTTTTTTTGTGGTGAAAAAGTGGGTTAGTCGTGATGTTTTCACTCTGTCCAAGGACACGATGGTTTCCAGCATCACTTTCTACTGTCTCCTCTCCGCGCTCCTTTCACTTTCTTCTCTTTCCCGGGGGCTTAGCCGGCGCCTTAATTGTGCATTTTTAATTGTGTTTTAACTGGAAACCAAGAACCGAGCATCTGTGATCTAAGAATTATCTTTATCTGCCGAGAATTACCAGCGCGTGTTATTCAACTACAGTACAGAATTGTGGACTTGTGTTGTCGCGGGAAACAATGTCAGTGGTGGAAATTATGGTGTCGAATGAACTATGTCCAGGAATTATATTTTGTGACCAAAAATATCTTCGAACCCCACTCTGCGACTATGTGAAACCTGTTTAAATCTTAAATAAATACGAATAAATAGTGCGAATGTGAGGATTGAGGAGGGGTACCTAGGAGCGTTTCTGAACCCTATAAATATTGTATTGTCACCGTAGGTAGTGTTTTACTGTAATTATTTTTCAAATTATCCAAATGTCTGTTGGTAACTAGCTCAGATAAAAATAAACTTTTGGTAATTACTGCAGGAAGACTTTTAATTTATTTTGTCCGGAGAAGGAATTCACATGGGACGGACGAAAACACAATAGGAAAATATTTAGGGCACCTAAATATTGCCCCTCTTAATTCTAACATACATTTATCAAGGTGCACGCAAAGGAAATGCGGAAAAAGCGCACGCATTTTGATTTATTTGATCGCACTTTTACATACAATTCAATTTGCAAAAAATAGGAAATAAATGAAACTCGATAACGAAAAACTCGTGACCCTGGTTAGTTTTCAAGAGTGAGAAGGCCTAAGCCTTGGATTTTTTTTTTTTTCTTTTTACTTCCTGGCAGTTAATTCGCCAACTCGACCTTAACCTTCAATAAGCTCTTTTTGGTCTACCAACCCACTTATTTTATTTTTATCTGCCGTAATTAATAATTCCAAGCGTTGGATGGCATCGTTGTTCCAAATGAAATATTCACGCAATCAGATATTCTGAGAGCAAAATAGCGAGGAAACTTTGGGATTTTCATCCCGTTCCAAAAAAAAAAAAAAAAAAATTGGAAGTAGTCGGCAAGGGAGAATCATTTACCATGCCACTTTCAATTTGAGTTTTTGAGCGCTGAAAAAATATCAACAGAATGGTGAAATAGAAAAATTACGAGTGACGTGATTTTATTCATAGCTCGGAAGATGCTTTGTAAGCTTTATGCTTACAAGCAACAAAATTATATTACTCCACATCACCTCCATCCAGTTGGCCGTGAATGGACTTAGAATCAAGGTTGCAGACGGTTTCGAACTACGGAAAAAAGATCACTACCGATGGAGGGAGGAGTGTTAATGTCAGGTTTAAGGCCAAAAGGCAGGTTGTGAATTGGCAGTCTGCTGACTTGTTGGGGGGAAAACGAGTTTTATGGGCCACGTTTCCTCCCACTTATTGTTTACCACAGAAAGTGTTAATGGTTAATATGTAGATATTATGCTCGCTTGCAAAGGAAACTGTTAGTGACTAAGCAATTTCAAGTCATTACTTACAGTTATTAGCGCAACGCTATAAGCGGGCTAATAAATTCAAAGCTGCTACACAAAAAATGCGATGCGAGTTTAATAGCTTGATTAATTACACATGTGTAGCTTTGTTGAAACCAAACGAATGACCCAATAAACTGGGAAGATTTTTTGACACGTGCTGTGTCGCAATGCACGATGGAAAGGTTGTTCACACTAAGCCAAGGGCAGGCGAGTTTTTTCTTCCTCCAACTGCATGCATATGTACAATTTGAACAGCCCACACACGACCATAACTTTTTTCGTTTCTAATTATTACGAAAAAAAACACAGAAGAAAGCATTCGAGTAGGAGTGGTGAAACACTTTTTTTTTCTTTTTTCAGAATTATCGAGTCAGTTTCTCTAACTTTTTTTTTTTCTTCAATAAGTTCAAGTTAAAGCGTTCCTACTTAAAACTTCAGCCAATCTTTTTAAAACAGTTTCTGTCGATTCTAACATTTTAAAAGTTTTATAAATTTTAACTTGATAAATAATAAGAAAGTCACTAGGTTGAAAAAACAGATATTATATCTATGTGGATGATGTTTTTCTCGACTTTCCATCAATGAACTTTTTATTATTTGGTTTACGGATTTGTTTGTATTGAATTTTATGCATTTTGCGTCATTTGTTTAAATAATGTGATAAATTATTGTGGCGCATCCGCTCGAAAGACAGCAACTGGAATACAACAGCGAGGAACTGTTGTACTGTAGTACGATTGTGAAAGAGCAAAGAAAGAGACAACTCGTAGCTGTAGCCCAGGCCTCTCTAGTTTAGCTTGTGTGTGTGCGTCGCGGGCGCGCGCGTGTGTGTGTGTGTGATTGCTGTGTGCGTGCCAAGTGTTATGGTGGGGAGAGTCGGTTGAGTGCAGTGAGCGGGAGCGGGGCAGATTCCGAAACTCGGGTCAGCGCTCGCCGGCCAAGGCCAGCTTTGCAAGGTCACTGCCATCTCCGTTCGTACTTAAAAGAAGAAGAAGAAAAAAAAACTTTTTCTCTTTCGGAGTTGGCCTACATTGCGCAGTTCAATAATAATATAAGTATATAAGATATAGTAAGTATAATTTAACAAGTATAAGAGATTGCGTTTGCTTGATTATTTCTTCAGCTATTTATTTTGTTGTACATGCATAGTAAATTTTATTTTGTACCGGCACAATTGTGAAATGTTATAATTGCAGTGCAAATTGGAGCCATTTTTAGCGTTGTTCTTTTAGTGAGTGACCTGCTAAATCGAAGCGGACGAAACTACCTTGTAACGCGGGTTTAGTGCCTAACTTTACCCTACAATTTTCGTACAACGAAGACCCCCGCTACCGCCTACTGTCATCTTTCACACTTTTCATCTGCGTAACTTCAGCTGAGAAATAGAATAAATGACGAATAGGCGACTAAAGAGGGTGTTGTCCGGGTTCTATTGTCTAATGTCAAACGCAGTATTTAATCCGAATGCATGCCCTGGAACTCGCTGGAAGGGGAGCAGGGCCATTTATAGCCCTCTCGAGGCTCTAAGGCGAGAATTTTCGCAGCCCCCCTCCCCACAGGGCTTAGCCAGGGGAACGACATGGTGGGCCGCTGTCCAACTGCCTACTTCCCAAACAGTGGCGTAAATAGGAATTTGTCCTGGGGGAGGGGGGAACAGATTGAAATCTCGTAAGGGTGAGGGGAGTAATTTCACATTTCAGTCATCATTCCACCCAGCCAGCACACTCTTGAATCTGGACATCTTGCTGGCCTCATCATAATCTCTCAGTTAAGGGTGATTTTTGGACTCTACCCGCAAATTAGCGCTTTTCTCAATTTTGGCCGAGTGTATCGTTCTTCTCAATTTAAGCCGGAGATTAGCGGTTTTGCCCCACCCCCTCCCATAGCCATGAATTTAATTAATAAGTTAATTGAACTGATGTTACCTGGACGACGATGGAAGGGCATAGCCCAACACAATTGGAGCTTCGAGAAAAAATGGCTCCCCGGCGGGATTTGAACCCGCAACCTCTGGATTACCAGTCCAGCACGCTGCCAATTGCGCCACGGAGACGCCTCAAACCTGTAGCGTTTCAAACCTGTGAATGAGCGAATCTTCTCAATTTCAGTCACAAATTGGCGTTTGGCGCAATTTTAGCTGTAAATTGGCGATTTTCCCCATTTTTAGCCGCGAATTAGCCATTTTCTCAATTTTTAGGCTTAAAATTAACCTTTCTCTTAATTTTGACCAGCCCCCCTATTGGGAAAGGACACGGCAGGTTACGTTCGAGTTGGCATTGCATTCTTATCTATTCCTGGTTGCCCCGTTCGTGTAAGTTCAACATTGGAAGCTTGCTGCAAATCGTTTTTTTTTCTCAATAAATCAGTCTTCGTAGGCATCAAAATTGCGTAAAATGGAACTTAAGTGACTACGCTGGGGGATTATCGAAGGAAGGACCGCCGCTATCTAAAAAGAATTACAATAATTTCCGGTCCTTGCTCGGGAGTATCCAATCGCTCAACACTTGATGTCTTGTCATCAATAAAAATCGGGCAACTTTTTTCAATCATAGTGTCCTTTCTAGTACAAAGATTCATTAGTGGCAATTCGACCGACGCCCGTCATTTCCCGGCGATGTCGAGCTTGGGTAATGTAAATTACCTTGTTGGCGTGGTGAGTGCATTCACGCAAGAGGAGAGTTTCGCGAAATCACTTGAACCGCAACACGTCGACAGAAGTGGCTTAGTTAGTACTTCAGGAGTTCGGAATGCCGGAGACAAGGGCTTTGTGATGACAAGAGTGAGTTTTCCGTTGTTATTCAAGAAAAAAGGCCAGTTCAATGTTCATTGTCGGTACGGGAACGTAAACGCGAATGGGTGACTATAGTCGGACCAGAGCAATCGTTTCATTTCAAACCCTTACACGTTGCCATCCCGTCAATTTTGAACTGGCTTAATTTTTAACTAGCGTGTCAGGCTCGTTTCACATATATGTACGAGGTTTCACGCGGTGCGGTTTTGGCTGCCGCGTAGTGACCGCGTACGCCTTTACACATGTGCGGTACATATTATTTGGTTCGATGAGAAAGCGGCATTCACGCGGGGGCCTCGTGAAACCGCGTATGTGTGAAACGAGCGTTGGGAAATGCTTAACGTAGAATGGCACGTGTTCCTTTTATAGCGCTGAAGAAGGTTACCTCACCCTGATGCGTGAAAAAGAATCTGAAGAATGATACACGGTCCTTTCCAGCCCTCGAGTAGCGCCCAACAAACGCGTAGTTCACCGGCATTTGGTTCTTTTTGGATCGGTCGAATAAACGCCATTTGTGTATTATAGAATAAAAAGAACACGTTTCGATGATTCTCTAGTCAGAATTCATTGTCCAAGTGACATAGCAACAAGACTTCTTGGACGAGCGATGTGGGGAATACAGATTCTGTTCTGCCTCAGTGACTGAAAACCGGAAGAAACTATCACCGTCTGTGGATCAATTGCTTAGAATAGACCTAAATTTCAGCTCATCAAACCTAAAACAACTTTTGGTACGTTAAAACTAATAGACCGATAACTGGCGACAGTCCCATTCAACCGGAAGAACATAGTCACGAAAGGTGTGCAAAATGATGGCATTTCACCCCCTATATACGAGTCCGGAAGTCTGCTCTATCTGGGGCCTAAGGATTTTATAGCCAATTAAAGTCCTTAATTTGGGACATGAATTTAACCAGAAGAACATAGTCCTGAAACTTAGGGCCGTATTCAGAAACCAGCCTTAACCTTTACAACTCCTTTAAGCGCTTCAAAACAGATGACACCTTTTTATAAACCATTACATTTTTCAACTCCTTTAGTTAAGGCTTTGTAAAGGTGGGTTTCTGAATACGGCCCTTAGTCTCATTCAAAATGTTTTTGTGGGGCTGATTACGAATTTATGATCGTGTGCCGCCGTCTGCCTGGGGATTTTGCCCTCAGTGGCTCGCCAAACTCACGAAATTCATTTAACTTTAATTAACCGGAAGAACATAGTCCTGAAACTGGTCTTAAAATTGAATTTATGGGAATGATTACAAATATAATCGTCAGCCTGGTGCATTTGCCCTCGGTGGCCGGTCAAACTTCCTACATCTACGGCGGCAGACGATCATATTCGTTATCAGCTCCATAAAACCTTTCGAATTAGACTAGTATCACGACTATGTTCCTCTGGTTAATCATTTTCCCTCTGTGCAGTTTACGGGTCACTGAGGGCAAGTGCCCCAGGCAGACGATTATATTTGTAATCATTTCCATAAAACCTATCGAATAGGACCAGTTTCAGGACTATGTTCTTTCGGTTAATTAAAATTTTCCAAATTTCGAGAGCTTGGCGAGCCACAAAGGGCAAATGCCCCAGGCAGACGGCGGCAGACGATCATATTCGTAATCAGCTCC
The DNA here is from genome assembly GCA_038030265.1 of Corythucha ciliata. Classification (NCBI taxonomy): domain Eukaryota; kingdom Metazoa; phylum Arthropoda; class Insecta; order Hemiptera; family Tingidae; genus Corythucha; species Corythucha ciliata. The sequence continues at coordinate 27,715,695 of CM075942.1, read as the reverse complement.
ATAAAACCTTTCGAATTAGACTAGTTTCTGGACTATGTTCTTCCGGTTAAATTCATGTCCCAAATTCTTCAAGACTTCAATTAGCTATAACATCCTTAGGCCCCAGATGAAGCATGGCAGACTTCCGGACTCGTAAGTAGGGGGTCAAATGCCATCATTTTGCACACCTTTTGTGACTATGTTCTTCCGGTTGAATGGGACTGTCGCTAGCTCTCGAACTATAAATAAATATAAATAAATCACTCAGTACTGTAATAAATGTGGGGTAACCAGGAAAGGTAATATAACCCAACCAGGACTATGTTCTTCCGGTTAATCATTTTCCTCCGGTGCAGTTTAACTGGACACATCTCGTGTCCGTACCATGGGGTAACATGGGCGCTCGAGTTTGATTTCGCATTTTTCGACTAACGGGCCCATGTTACCATTTAACTAGCATGAAATCGGAGAGGTCGTAGCACTGAAAAAATGGATACGGCCATGGAAGTTTTCTTGTTTATTTTTTTTTTTGTTGAATGCCAAAAACGGGAACATGGAAGTATCGTGTGGTCCTCCACACAATCCGACAATCATCTATCACGCAGTCTTCATTCCCTCAAACACTAAAATTTCCATAACTCTAAATCCAAAAATCTTCGTCGCACATAATCAATAATCAACCCTCAGCCCACATTGACTAATCTTCAATTACCGATCCTTATCCATCAACAACAACTATAACTATCAATCGTCACTCAATTTTCAATCCTCCTTCAATCATCCGTCTTCGTTCTTTCATATGAAAAATAACAAAAAAAAATGTTACAAAATAGTCCAAAGTAAAGCACAATGAGTATACTTGGGTCGAAAAAAGGCGATTTTAGGACCTTCGACCATTTTAGAACAACAATTTCGATAGGCTGATGCCCGTTCCATATTCGACGCGGAAAACTACTTTACATACAAAATTTGTAGGAAATTTAATGCTCAACAAGTTTTGTGAGTGAAGATTTTCCTCGAAAGTAACTCATTTTCGGGATATTTAGAAGAAACTAAAAGAAGTGCCAAAAAATTTCAGTTTTTGGGCTGCCAAAAAATTGTACGAGCTTTTCAGAGTTAGCATTTTTTTTTGGAACACCTCTAACCAATAAATACAAGATGGCGAAAAAAATTCCCGTAGGGAAGTAAAAGGGGTTTGTTTTCGGCAATGTTGTAGTCAATTCACATGGAAATTGTACGAGAAATCCGAATAAAATAGTTTAAAAATTCCAGAACCAATTGTTTCGAAGTTAATACCGAAAATATTATTCCGCTACAGGGAGAACATGCCTGGGAACTGATTTTCCTTCAAAACAAAGGTCATATTTGCGTTTTTCATACCAAGAAACCACTAAATTTAGACTACTATGTAATTCTGTGGCAAATAATTTTTGACGTAGTCACACCAAATCCTACTCCTTTTCGGAATCTTTCACTTAATCTCAGTTTTTTTCGGGTACAAATATTTGCAATTAAGATACAAAGGGGCTCTTGCTGCCCTTTTTTGCAATTTCGACCGTCATTTTATGCTACTTGTCTTTTTGCGCTAAAAACGACGATTTTGGCTATAAAAAAGTTGCATTTTTTCGGCAATATTGTGGTCAATTCTCGCAATGAATTTTCACGAGAAATCCGAAAAAAATATTTAAAAAATTCTGGAATCACTTGTTCTGAAGTTATATCCAAAAACGACATTTCGGCACGGGGAGAACATGTCCGATAAATAATTTTTTCTCAAAACAAAGGCCAGATTTGTGCTTCTCATACCAATAAATAGCCAGGTTTTCATTTTCATGCAATAATTTATCGAAAAAAGAAAAGCGACAGACCAACGGCATGCCGAAAACCACTGAATGTGAAGTCAGCTCGGACTCGATTTTTTTCACGAGCACCATACTTCCATTCCCGTAGGGAACATGGAAGTAAAAAGAGAGCTATGAAATGGAGAATGGACCATGGGATTAAATTCTTGCCATGATTCTATTTACGAGTTGTTTGCTTTCATCGCGATGTGCTAGGTGCCGTCTTTACGATAAACGTCCCTAGAAAACATAACACAACAATGTCACCATCATATAACTAACAATTTGGTACTCTTGCGGTTCCTTCTTTGTGAAACTTAATCGTATCAAATGGAAATAATTTCCGACCCCGTTGGAGACAAAACTGATGAAAATTAATGTTCTGAAGACGCATAAAACGAAATGAGGAGGTTTCAGGGTTTATCCGTTGAACAAATAATGGATTTTTAAAGTTTTACGCCTGAAGGCAATAAACTCCACCTGCCCGGAACCCCATTTATAACTATCGTATTTCCGTTTTTTATAACAACAACAACAAAAGTGTTGAGTTTTGCCCTAGTCCCTCAGTTTTAAACTGGGTGACGCACACCAAAAAGAGCTCATTTTCTTTCTAAAAAAAACAACCAACAAACAAAAACATATAGCTTAATTGGAAGACCTAGTAACTACCCCGTACACTTGAAAGGGAGAGGTGTACGAAAAACGATATGCTTACGCAATGCGAGTAAAACCACCACGGGATGTTCGGAGAAGCATTTCGAAAGCCCTTACCTTACTAACTAATTGCACTTTGGGGGATGCATCGGTAATAAACAAATTCATTTACCGCTCCACAGTGACTGTTTTTATTTCACTTTAATACTTTTCTTGTGATCGACCGGAACAACTCTATTTAACCACCCAACCACAGTTTCCCAGTACTAATCGTAAAAATAGTCATCCCTTTTTACAGAAAGAAAGAGTGGAATAAATATTTCCGAATCGATCGAGGGATTTCAATTTCTGGGCGAAAATGTAGGTCACGGATTGTTGAGGTAGTGCTTTTTGCTCACTGTGTTCACATTGCTGCTGCGCTGTTTCACGAGGTTGTTCAAAGGGGGTTGACAAATTTAGGCCTTCGCTCTCTCCCACCCCCACCCCACCCCACCAGTAATTCCAAACACCGACCAATTCAGACAAGGTCAAGGCTGAATTCGTCGTTCAGCACCACTTTCCCGGGCCCTGGGATGGTTTCCCGGGCGACGGCATTTTATAAAAGAAGATAAATAGCCACTAGCAAGTCCGTAGGTAGAGCAAGTAAACAGAATGAGGTCATTGTTCGTTGTATACCGTCAAGTTTAGACGATAAAATAAAACTTGCCGTATTCAAATTCAGTTTCAAAATTTCAATTTTTTTTAAAATCAATGTTATTAATGAAGACGTAATGAAGAGCTTAAACGATTTAGTGTACAAAACACTACATTCTGATAAGTATCATTATAAAAAAGTCCAGGAGGCTGCTTAAATTCTAAAGTGCTAGCGAACATCCGCCAAACGCTCCTTTCCTGTATGAATATGTTCCGACGGGAGAATACTTGAAAATATAGCGCTTTATTATTAATAATCACCCCAGTGTATTGTTCTACAAAAAGGCAATAGTAATCTATAGTATATTTCCAATATAGAATTATAGATTGTAGTTAGTTCCGCGTGGTCTCCGGTATAAATGTAAAGAAAATCCATGCCACCGACCTTGGTATTGCCGGGTGCGCATAGAAATGTACAGATTGCTCTTTACATCACTAATACAAGAACTAAATAAATTAATAAAATAAAAACCTTATATGTAATACAAAATAATAAAATGAAAACTAAGGAAAATAAAGCAAGAAAAGAAGGAGTCACTCATTCGCTTCGTGCTATTATACATATAGTATACCCGCCCTTTATGACATGGTGTGCAATATGCTGCTATACCTACGGTGACCAGAGGTCCTTATTTCTTTCCGCAGTTACAGAACTACTTTATAGCTTGTGGTCTTACGCTCCTTTACGCTCAAAAGAACCCTAAAAAGCGTAAAAGGTAAAGGTGGAAAAAAAAGGTACAAAATTTCCCCTCCCCCCACCTGCCACCATGACTGACCAAACAAGCTGAAAACTGGTAATTTATACCTAAAGTTCAGAAAAATCACATTTGAACCGATAAATCACGGTTAAAAGTGGCTTTTGGACCATGAAACTTTTTGAAACTTACGGAGGTTTATCTCAAATAAGACGTCAGTTTCGCCCTCGTAAACAACCAACAATTGGCTTATTATTTGCCGATTGATTACAATTTTTCCTTATAGGCAAAATTCATGCAGGGGTGATGCACTATCTTTTCTATACCACTCTGAGGCATTTCCAGTTGTTTATATCTGTCCTAGACGCTGCTAATTTGCGTCGCCGATGTCGAAACGATACCGTATTGCTCTAGTTTGTTCGTCACCTTAGAATCAAATTGCTCTGCTCGTAAATTGTTCAGTATTTTTAGAGGCTGAACTTCGTGTAATGCCCATTCAGTGGCCAAACAGACGATGTGGTAAATAAAAAAGTTTCGAAGGTTGAAGTGAATTTACCAGTCATCAGGGCGTGGGATAGCCAAAAAACTGCAAGCATCCAGGGCTAAATAGGCATACTAAATTGCCATTTTCAGGGCACAATAGCCGAAAAATTGCAAGCGGTGGCCGAACAGTCGAGATTCGATATCCCCAAAATTGAAAGTTCCAAGGCTAAATATATCCGTACAATGCAGGTTTGGGACTAAACTGTTCCAAAACTGCACATTTGCGACTACATAAACAGCTGTACAATCACCGTTTCACAAATCATCACTTTAGGGGGAAAAGGAAAACCAGCGAAATTGTAAAGTATTAATTTCGCTGTTAAACGTAGTTATACATGCCATTACTAAGCTGCAAAAGCCTTCAATAACCAAATTTTATAGTCAAAATTCCACTAATTGTTACATTAGAGCCGAGTCGCCACAAAATTGCTATAGAATCGGATACTAAAACCATGCAAAATCGCAAGTTTCACGTCTGACACGATGCCACTTGAGTGGCACCATCCGGGTGGCGCGACCCAGTCGTTGATAGAATTTGAATTAACCTGTCACACGGGATGGCGCGACTTCAAGGGGAAATATTATACATCCCACTCGTGTCGTGCCACTCAAGTGGCCTCGTGTGTCAGGGGGCTAAATGTCAGCGAAATAGCGAGTTTTTGGTATATGTACTTTCCCGAAATGACAAGTCGGGGTCTCCGTTTTTTATATTGCAAGTTTTTTAGGTCTTTTATTTACGCGAAATTGCTAGAATTGAAAAAAGCTCAATTCCAAGTCAGGAAGAGGCTGAATTCAGAGCTCCATGCCAGAAATGGAAAACACTGCTAAAACGTTCTCATTCGTCATCGTGGCTAAATTCGAAAAATTGCTAATTTGTAGCTTATATTGGGAAAAAGCGCTAATTCGTGGACTAAAATTGGGAAAAAGCACAAATCCATGGCTGAAAGTCATTAGTCATTTTCCAGGCACGTGCGCAGGAATCTGCCAAGAGAGGGTTACAGTATCAGCAGGGGCAATACCTTAACACTTATACCTACGTACATAGGGTTGAAGTTAGAACCAAACCAAGAAATATAACATTGAGCTTACAGGACCAAATTTATCGAAAACGGTAATAAAACCCTGTGGTTTCTACTGGCTTTGTCCTTATTGGAGAAATAGTTCTCAACCCCCCCTCCCCCGAGCACGGGTCTAACAATCAACGTTTCCGACGTTTGACCATCAAATTCGCAGTAAGTATTGCACCCGCATCCTTTCAGACAAGAATCAAGAAAGTTTACTGCCAAATCGCTGAACCCGCAGTGCTTTATTTTCCCTAAAGTTTAGTCACCTTGAGGTAAACAATGATTTGGTGATTTTTTAGGCCCTGTTTTTCTCTTTGCTATCAGAGGATCGGCCCCTGAAGAAACATACCCAAAAATACACAACACATCAGTAAAAAACAAGTTATCTTGAACTCAGAAACATGACGTATTCCATAAAAAACACGAGTTATGGATTTCTCGGTGGCTTCTTTCGTGATTCCCGGAAGAGGATTGGATCTACTTGCGCCCGTTGAAATATCCGGAAAAGAAGTCCAACAACTGGTCGACCTTTTAAAATAAAGATTCTCCGGGGTATAGTTGTGGGTTATTCACTTTATTAATGTCCTGTGAAACAATCTAAAAACTCACAGTGACAATTTCTAGACATACTAGAGGGAAAAAGAACAAAACTAGAAATTCAAAGTGGACATGTAAATGGTTCATTCGTTTGTCGTTCAGTGTAGTGGTGCAGGTGAAGTTCGAGCAGTCTGGGATTGACGTCATTTTTGAAAAGCAAACGAACGCTTTTCTTGCAAATGGCTAACCCTAACGATAACAAAAACGTTACTTTTATAATTTTATTCCCGCTTCCCTGACAGAAATGTTGACAAAAGGTAATTATAGAGCAGGTTATAACGTCTCGAGCAGCAAGCTCCTCCTAATTTTTCAGTGTAGATAGTGCTGCACTGAACAGTCCGAAGTTTGACAAACGAACGCTTTCAGTGTAGTTCGGGATTACAAAAGAACGCTTTTCGGACTGTTCGTGCAGTCCAGAGCAACTCCGGACGTCAAACGAACGAACCTAATAAAAAACAATTTGACTTGAGGTTACCTTGTGGTTCACAAGGAGCAACTCCCACTATAACTACGGCCAACAAATTTCAAGCCTAAGCTTTCTCCATTCATTTTTATCTCTATGGGGTGTATGAATCAACGATATATAAAAGATCGCAGATTGCTCATCACTGCTGATAAAGACCAGCTGATAATAGCCATCAAATATGCTCCCATAGTTGATGAGAGGGGTGGAGTTTCAAAATAAGTGCTATATTGCCATAACTACACAAGGAGAGGGACAGGGTGATTGTTTACCAGGGGACGACCTGCCCCCTCCACGCCCCTCCAGTCCTCTGTGAGCAATTCAGGTTTACATATCGTTGGTTCCAACCATAGAGAAAATATAACTACTAGAGGGGGCATTGAATGCGCAAAAAAGTATAAACTGGGGCGAGGATTAACGTCATCCGGATATCGTTGCGACTCCGTAGGTCTCTTTCCATTGGCTGTCTCAAAAGGTGGGGTTTCAAAAAGTCCCCCTTCACACCATCCACATCCCCACAGAGACTTCTTCAACCAATAGCAAGGGATTTTCGGAGCTAACTCAAGCTCTTGGTGACGTCAATCATGGACCGCTGCGCAATAGACAATTCAAGCTCTAGTTATATTATCTCTATGGTTCCAACAAAACAAGGCGATTGTTATTACATCAAAATTTGCATTTTAGTTTTCTTGAAAATGTAACTTGTAAATGTTAATTCTTGAGCCCTAACGATTGGTTTTCAGGTTTTTTATTCTGATAGGGGTCAGTGGGGGGGGGGGAGTGGGTAACTTCGCAATATCACATTAAATGGAAAGTTTTTTTCAGACACGCATAAAATCGTTGGGAAACTGTAAAAACTACCGTCCCCAGTCCCTTGCACCCTTGGGAAACTGACTGTACAGCCAGAAAGATGTCCGAAGCGAGGGGCGAGTTATACTTGAAACATGGAATGTTTCTCTCATAAATATATATGGACCCACTGGGCAACCAACAGACAGACAGTGGGAGCTGAACACATTTTGCCCAATTCAATCGTCATTGTAGGCGTACACCAGTGCAGGACAACCTTCGGTCAGTTGTTGTGACCACTATAGCAACAGTGAAGTTGGACTCATTCAGTGTGCAGGTTGGTTGGTGCGTGGAAGATGGGCATTTGTGTTTGGGTGGTTGGCGGTGTTGGGGGCGGGGATCCCACTGGAGTCTATAAAGCATTGGGGTTTTCACAAAATTTTACATATTTGATTTAAATTAAGTTGTTCTAATGCTTGAATTTAAGCGTGCCTGCTATCCCTCTTGTTACAGTCACTTAAATGTGGTGGCTAATGCACTACCCTCACCAAATCATTTAAAGCCCTCCCAAAATTAATCCAAAATCCGAATAACTCTAAATCTGGGTGTAATTGTAACGATAGCGATCTCTGCCTCCTTATTTTTGTTTGTGATGTGTGTGAGGGGGGGGGGGAGGGATTTGACTTAACGCATTACTTATTGCAATAAGTTGATGATATAATTTCGCATATTCATACAGTTTGGTGTAGTAAGTGAATTTTCTCTCTCATATCAGTGTCTTTTCAAGTGGTTGAATTTTTGAACGTTAATCTCAATGTACAGGATTTTCTATTTTCCATTTAGGAATGATTTTTTTATTCTACATCATGAGAAACCGGAGAGATATTGAGTGTTTACGTAAAGCAGAACGCCTTATGATCGAAGAGAGGTGATGTAGTGTTGTGTTGATGTTTTTCCTAGTGCCAGGGGCGTAGTTATGGGGGATAGATCCCCCCCCCCCCAGAGCCACAAGTATACGAACGAAGGAGCACTATAGTACCATAACGAAGAGCCCCATAAAATCTCTATCATAACTCGCTGATTCGCGGTACATGGAGGCCATTTTACGAATAAATTGTGCAAGAGTGTTGTATTTGGGCAAACCCAGCTGTTAAAGTTGAGAAAACACGCTATAATATTGACAAATAAAAGAGGCTTTCAGGTTAAAATTGGACAAAATGGCAAATTCACAACTGAAATGGCATAAAATCGCCCATTCGCGTATAAAAAAGGGAATAGGATGCTGAACGGCCGCAAAATTAGCACAAAACGCTATTTCACAGCTGAAATTGGGAAAAATCGCTAATTTGCAATTTTCAGATATAAAGTTATGGACAAACGTTAATTCGCGGATACGAAATAAAGAAAATCACTAATTCGCGGCAAAAATTGGAAAAATCACCAATTAGCGCAGCTAAAATTAAGAAAAACGTTAATTTTCAGTTCAAATTGGGGAAAAGTGCTAATTCTCAGTTAAAAATGGAAAAAATTGCTAATTGACAGCTCAAATTGAGTCAAACGTCAATTCTTGGCAAAAATTGACAGAACTCGGTAGGTAATGCACGGGTTGGAGACGCTACCACGCTGCTAAAATTTAGAAAAGGCGAAAATTCGCAGCTGAAATTAAGAAACATGACTAATTCTCGAATTAAGTGTCATCAAATGATGAATTTTTGACAGAAATGGATGGATTGATGTAAATTTTTTGGTTTGAAAAAAAAAAAAAAATACATTTATAATTTAAAATCGCACCTTCTGAAGGCATCTTTGGGGCTAAAATTCAGAAAAATGGCAAATTCATGCTTGGCTATAGTACAATGTTAGAAAATACGCTAATTCACGGCTAGAACTGAAAAGAAGCAATAATCTATACCAATAAAAGTTATATAAAATTGCTAATGCGGTGGTAAAATGTGAAAAACCGCTAATTTGCGGGTAATATTTAGAAAATAAATTAATCAGCCTGGTCAAAATTAAGAGAAGAGTTAATTTTAAGCGTAAAAACTGAGAAAATTGCTAATTCGCGGCTAAAAATGGAAAAAATCGCCAATATACAGCTAAAATTACGCCAAACGCCAATTTGTGACTGAAACTGAGAAAATTCGCTAATTCACAGGTTTGAAACGCTACGACGCGTCGCCGCTACAATTTAAAAAAAGCGCTAATTCGCGGTTGAAATTGAGAAAAATGTTTATTTGCGCGAAAAACTGAATATACGCCAATTTGCGGATTCTGAAGGCAACTTTTCAGGCTGAAATTGAAAAAAAGCGCCAATTTGTGGCAATAGGTGAAGAAACTGCTAATTCGCGAGTAAACTGAGAATAGTCGCACATGCATTGCGTTTGGTGAACCAAAAAAATCCTAATTTGTGAAAAGTCCCCCTATATTGAGGAAATCACTTAAGAAAAACGTTAATTTCCAGCTGAAACTGAAAAAAGTGTTAATCCCCAGGTAAAAAAATTTAAAAATCGGTAATATGTTGCTAAAATTGAGGAAAACGCCAAAACTCGTGGGTAATTAAGAAACATCGCTCACGTGATAAAAACGATACTTAGCTGCTAAAGTGAGAAAATGCGCAAATTCATGGGTATGGGAGGGGGTGGGGCAAAACCGCTAATCTGCGGCTGAAATTGAGAAGAACGAGATACACTCGTCAAAATTGCTAATTCGCGAGTAAACTGAGAACAGTCGCACATGCATTGCGTTTGGTGAACCAAAAAAATCCTAATTTGTGAAAAGTCCCCCTATATTGAGGAAATCACTTAAGAAAAACGTTAATTTCCAGCTGAAACTGAAAAAAGTGTTAATCCCCAGGTAAAAAAATTTAAAAATCGGTAATATGTTGCTAAAATTGAGGAAAACGCCAAAACTCGTGGGTAATTAAGAAACATCGCTCACGTGATAAAAACGATACTTAGCTGCTAAAGTTGAGAAAATGCGCAAATTCATGGGTATGGGAGGGGGTGGGGCAAAACCGCTAATCTGCGGCTGAAATTGAGAAGAACGCGATACACTCGTCCAAAATTGAGAAAAGCGCTGATTTGCGGGTAAAGTCCAAAAATCGCCCTTAACTGAGAGATTGAGGCTATGATGAGGCCAGCAAGATGTCCAGATTCAAGAGTGTGCTAGCTGGGTGGAATGATGACTAAAATGCGAAATTACCCTTCTCCCCTCAATTACGAGATTTCAAATATTTCAATCTGACCCCCCCCCCCAGGACAAATTCCTAACTACGCCACTGCCTAGTGCAACCGAAATCCGAATTCGTACGTTTGCTTTTCTTTTCGTTCTCTCTATGAGTTACTCATAATACGTTACTGAATGTAAGAAAAAAACATCACATCTTCCTTTTTTCAACTTGAGTGCCATGAGCTCACTTCATTATAATGGCGAGGTCAAAAACTGGTCCTTCGAAAAATCACCTGCTGGTCGTTGCCCCAGAACCCCCTAAAAAATCACCTACGTCAAAAACCTAATAAGCGCCGATAAACGCACCAAGGCAAATAACAAGCCATCTGCTCCTGCTCCCTCTTCTTCATAAGTTCATACCATTCGGAGATTGTTTATAGTCACCGAAATATTCGGGCAATAAATAGGAATGAAGAATAGGCACTGTCAGTGGATTATGATTATGAGCCTGTTAATTTAGGATCGAGTTCAAAAAGAGGGCCATCAATCCGAAATTACCAAGACTTTGGACATAATAAACCAGGAAAAGACTAGGCCGTGCTACGAGACGAGGACGTGCAGTGGCGGGGCCGAGGGGGGTTCATGAGTGCAGAACTTGAGATCGAAAAAAAAAAAAAAATGTTTCTGGACGGAGCAGCATTCATTGATGGATAAGAAGGGGATGGGTTTGTAAGATGGGGAAACAGGAGCAGGAGTGAGGCGGGCTGGGTCGATAGGACAAGGTCGTTCACCCTCTTCGCTCGTATCCAAGGCAACAGGCCGGAGGTCAATATGTCTCTAGAGGTCTTCTCTTCTCCTCACCATGGATTCTCATCCTTCTCTTTCTCTATCCTTCTCCTTCCCAAAATTCTCCTCACCTTGACCTTGTGAAAATTCGGCAATGGTGGAAGCGGGCTAGAGACGGAGCGTGGTGGTGGTTGCAAAAACAGGACGAGAAGAAGCATAAATAAAATCATATCTCGAGAGAAGCGAAAATGAGAGGTTTTTTGCACTCATCTCTGAAAATACGAAATATGTAACAACTGAAGAGATATGTAAAATGAGCAGATCAAAATTAATGGAAAATTAATTAACAAGTTGTACCATCATTTCATGAATTTTCCACCTACCAAAAAATGTCATTGGTAACTCGGACCAGTATTCATAGTCGTTACTTGAGCTTAGAATTTGGTTATTTAGATTCAATATACATAGATGACTCACTAATAATAACTACCGATTTGAAGCCGTTTAAGCAAACACTCAGATTGAACGACGGCTATGAATACGGCCCTCAATGTTGGTATGTATTACGAATTGTTGCTCCAATGGAAATTGCTTGAGCAGCAGCAATGAAATTAAGAGCTGGTGATACCAATAGGCATTATCAACATGACTTCGAGCAATTTTCTCGTAGAAGTTAATGATTTAGAGAGAGTCTTTGTCAACTCTTGTGAAAGTTATAAAACAAAAACTAACCAACTGTACCAATATAACTATACATATCGGGAAAGGACACGGCAGGTTACAATCGAGTTGGCATTGCATTCTTATCTATTCCTGGTTGCCCCGTTCATGTAAGTTCTACATTGGAAGCTTGCTGCAAATCGTTTTTTTTTTTTTTTCAATAACTCAGTCTTGATGGCATTGTAGGCATCAAAATTACGTAAAAAGGAACTTAAGTGACTACGCTGGGGGATTATCGAAGGAAGGATCGCCGCTATCTACAAAAAAAGGAAAATAAATCGGTGCAGGTCCCCTTGCTCGTGTGTATCCAATCGCTCAACATTTGTCATCAATAAAAATCGGGCAACTTTTTTCAATCATAGTGTCCTTTCTAGTACAAAAAAACATTAGTGGCAATTCGACAGACGCCCGTCATTTCCCGGCGATGTCGAGCTTGGGTAATGTAAATTACCTCGATGACGTGGTGAGTGCATTCACACAAGAGGAGTTTCGCGATTTGAAATCACTTGAACCGCAACACGTCGACAGAAGTGGCTTAGTTAGTACTTCGGGAGTTCGGAATGCCGGAGGCAAGGGCTTTGTGATGACAAGAGTGAGTTTTCCGTTGTTATTCAAAAAAAAAGGCCAGTTCACAATTTATTATCGGTACTGGAACGTAAATGCGAATGGGTGACTTTAGTCGGACCAGAGCAATCGTTTCATTTCAAACCCTTTCACGTTGCCATCCCGTCAATTTTGAAGTGGCTTAACTTTTAACTAGCGCGTTAGGCTCGTTTCACATATACGAGGTTTCTCCCGGCGCAGTTTTGGCTTCCGCGTATTGACCACGTACACCTTTACACACGTGAGGTAAATATTACTTGGTTCGATGAGAAAGCGGCATTCACGCGGGGGCCTCGTGAAACCGTGTTTGTGTGAAAAGAGCGTTGGGAAATGCTTAACGTAGAATGTCCACGTGCTCCTTTTATAGTGCTGAAGAAGATTACCTCACCCTGATGCTTGGAAAAGAATCTGAAGAAGGATACACGGTCCTTTCCAGCCCTCGAGTAGCACCCAACAAACGCGTAGTTCATCGGCATTTCGTTCTTTTTGGATCGGTCGAATAAACGCCATTTGTGTATTATAGAATAAAAAGAACACGTTTCGATGATTCTCTAGTCAGAATTCATTGTCCAAGTGACATAGCAACAAGACTTCTTGGACGAGCGATGTGGGGAATACAGATTCTGTTCTGCCTCAGTGACTGAAAACCGGAAGAAACTATCACCGTCTGTGGATCAATTGCTTACAATAGACCTAAATTTCAGCTCATAAAACATAAAACAACTTTTGGAACGTTAAAATTAAGTAAATATAAATAAATCACTCAATACTGTAATAAATTTGGGGTAACCAGGAAAGGTAATATAACCCAACTCTTATCTCGTGTCCGTTCCCGATAACAAATAAAACAAAGTTGGTGCGTATGTAGTGGATATATTATCAAGTGTAAATCGGACAATTAAAATTGTTTTCACGGAAATGTCACTCCTGAAGGAGTTGTTGAAGATGACTACCCAGTACCCACAGTGCATTTGAGTGTAGGGCGCACCGCCGTGAACGCCCACACGAAGCCGAGTGAGCCGTGTCACAGCTCGCTGCAGCCTTATAGTGTAATGGGCAATAGCTGGATTCGAACCCAGGCCCACTGGATTGCGAAGCGAGCATTGTATCCATTACACCATCGAGGCGCTGCCAGTTTAACTTAGTTCACATTAAATCAATGAAAGTAATAAACAGGGTGGATCCGTATAAGTGTGACAAAACTTTTTGGGTAAAACTACGTTAAAAGTGGAGTAAAATGGTATGGATCGGCAATAAGTGAGAACGGGAAATCTTACCATGCAGAAGATATCGCAGGCAAGAGACATTCAATTTGAACTTTACCCCCATCCATTTCTGCTGATCTATGAGCACCCTTGACGAATAGACGATTTCCACTCATGCGCTCTTCAGTCCAACTTCAACAGTTTTGCAACCCGCTTAGGCCAGGTTATGGGTTACTCTTGTCTTGTGTTGTGTAAAGTGAACTTACTTTTCTCTCATTTCCGTCAAACTAAAACCACATTTGCAGTTATTCAATTCTGATTATATTCTTCAGCCTCCGACACACGAAATGTACCGATGAAAACTCGTCGTTCCGGCGGCACCTTAACATGAAGTCCCATCATAGTTGCGCATTTATCACACGCCTTCACATGTACTTCCTCTTCTTTCTTTCCTCAATTTAGGACATTTTCAGTCAAGTGCCGGTATGGATGAGGGAAAGGGATAAATTTAGTAGCTGGATCGAAACCAGGTCGACCTGGAACGGAAGAACTCGTACAGTCGCCGAAGCAGCAATAGTATCGCTTTTTCTGACGTTAGATGAGAAGCACGCGAAGGAAGTGTAATTGTAGACTCGAAATAAACGTAAAACTCAAAAATCATGTCGACTGGTTAAAGGTGAAAGGTTGTAACCCTCGATTCCCAAATTTTATAGGAATGCCAAAATACTGTAAATAAAAATCACAAAGACCACTTTGAAAACGCTTACAAGTACGCCAAAATGCCCACGCCCTTTCTCCAAATCTACCCCTCATGACAGTGTTCACTACAGTAACATGTTGCAAGGGGGTTATAACATCTTACCGGTCTTTGTTTGACGTATTGTTGACCAACATTAATTGTATTGTATCTTGCTGCCCCTTTTTGACCGGCTTACAACCTTTTAACAGTACCTCCGGGAGAGTGGCAACTACGAAATAGCGCAGAAATCGCACTTTTCAAAAATTTGAGGGTTACAACCTTTTACCTTTAACCAGTCGATGTAGTATTTGAAACCGAAATATACTCGTAGTAATGCTAGCAATTTGACAAAAATAATACTGTTAAAGAGGCTCTTGGCAACTAGAAATAAACCCATAACCTGCAGTTCTAAACCTTCGATTTTTTCACGGAAATCGTCTATACCATTGGCAATAGCCCACGTTCCGTAAAAACACGGTTTTTGTGCATTCTCGTGAGAAAAGTCAGTAGTAACGTGAAATGTGAACACGCCAAAAGGAAGCTTACAAGACGAAGAAGTTTTTGTGATATATCGAAAGTCTGTTGAGGAAGCTGTTTGGGTACAGTGACTTTTCGTAAAACGGACAAATTTTGGAGACCATGTAAATTTATAGAAAAAATGTCAGATTTCTGGGTGTTGACGATTATTTGAAGCAAAAAAATGGCCTCTATCCTAGAGAAAATGTTCCGTAGTTTCCGAAAATGGCTTCACTTTTTGGATTTGGTGCGATATAAGCCGAGAAATTGCAGCTTTTTTGAAGCAAGTATTGGTTACTTTTAAAACACAAATAAAATCGTAACTCCGAAACGGATCGACGTAGGACACTTCCGAAGGTACCATTTTACTCCACTTTTAACGTAGTTTTACCCAAAAACCCATTGAAACGTTGTTCCACAAGAATTTGAAATCGCTGTACAATTTAACAAAAATTGTATCTTTCTCTGTCCACTTCATTATAAATGTTTCAGTGCTATGTTCTGATCGATTTGATTCGATAGAGTTGGAGTTTTCACATATTATTTTTGTCCTCAATCGCCGGAGAACCCAAGTTTTCTATCTAATAATTCTCCTTGTTGTGCATAGACGCAAAACATTTTCTCGTTCGAATTTCCCTAAGCCCCACATTTGTCGTGGATATAAATAAACCGTTTTAACGTGACTCAACTAACAAATTTTTGTATCGTCCCAAGATTTTTATTTGAAGGAGAAAGTAGACGAGAGTAAAAGCGTGGGCTTTTTAAAAAGACTTCATGGTCTTGAGGGAGAAATTGGTTGAATACCACTATTCAGTTGGGAGAATTTACTACACTTTATGATAGGATTGAGTTTCAGAATCATTTATCCTAGGAACCGAAGGAAATGAAAAGTTTCTTAATGCGATGGGAACATTCAAGAAATGGGAAGAATTTTGGAATAAATAGATTTTCATCAAACTTTCTATGTACGCTCTCACCTTCTGTCCCCCTATATGCCTAGAATTGGTTTTTTAAAATTACGTTTTGAAAACAAGGGCAGGAACCCTGTCACGCTTAAAAGGTATGAATGAAATGTAATAATAAAGACCGAGAGATGTTCGGTATCCGTGGATTTTAGAGTATGCAAGTTTACTGATATTACAATAATGGCAGAAAATAAACCCTGGTTCCGTAAAGAGTCGGCGATGTAGAATGAATTCCTGCACCGAGGACTTCGAGATTATCTGGTGATCTAACCATGAAAGCTGAAGCTACTGTTTTTCCCAGCACTGATTGTGAGTTATTAAGGCGAAATATAAGGCTTTACTAGAAGAGCCTTTCTACTTGCATTTTCGCTCAACCGATGAAATGCCATGGACAAATTATCGTTTTTCGAACACTCCATGGAGCTATGAGCCTTCTGATTTACTTTCTCCTTCACCACCCCCCCTGTCATTTATCCAACATATTTTTAGAAGGAAATTTTTAGGTCGTGGAGGGGATGAAGTGTTTTCAATCTGCAGCCAAGAATACAAGGGCTAATGATCCTTCTCCGGTATCGAACGATAAGCGGATGTTGATGCAATGATATCTATGGAATGCGTGACATTGGAAACTCCTCAACCACGCAGTCAGCCTCCGTTCATACCGGACCAGCAGAGGCTGCTTAGCAAAATAAACTCGGTTTTAAATGCGAAAGTAGTGGCGATTTTCGGTTTAAATAACCAGATTAACGAAACACTTTGAATGGGAAATATTACCGCCTGTTCTTTTGTTCCATAAAAATTTTTGCGTCAATATCCTCCTCCATCCCTCCCTGAGCGCCTCGTTGCAAGTTGGTGATCAGTTCAAGGTCAGCCTCGGTCGGTGGCCGCTCTCGCCCGTAGCGCGAGAGTACGTTGTCCTTTCCCTTCACCCGCGTCCCTGGTCTTGTAATCATCCAGCTCGCGCTCCTTTTAGCAGTTTCTCACCACTTCACTTCAGAATTAACCCCCCCTCCCCTCGACACTATGTTCAATTTTTCGCCTCGGCTTGGCTTGAGAAGGGAAACTTGTTGTTGTTGTTGTCGTACAGCGACCCGTTTCCGATTCTTCAGTCTTCCAGCGAAAAATGGGAATATACGGAAAAGCGGAAGAGTATAAATGGGGGGGGGGGGGATGTTACGGGCTGTCCCTTGGAAAAATCGTTTTGTCGGTTCGAAATCCGAGCCTCAGATTGTTTCTGAGAGAAATCGCACGGAATAATCTCAAATTAAGAAAACTCCTGTACTCCTCCTATTCCTGTAACCCTCGACTTATAAATGTTGAACATGGTATCGGTGTAGTCCCTGAAAACGGAAAAATACGATGCGAGAGCTTAGCTTAAAATTGGAACATGAATAGCTCTAATTTGTTGACGTACCATTTTAATCTTCTGATTACGAATCCATCTAACAATTGTGTACCAGAACCAACGCGATCAGCCAAAATTGACGATAGTGATGACCATAATATGCTGATAGCTCATAGAAACAGACTACTGTATAAGAAATTGCCGCCCACTAGTCTCAAAATGCAAAAAAAAAAAAGTGTTCACGAACTTTCTCTTGTCTAAGTTACAGATAGGAGTTTTTGATAAAATTAACGAATTAACGTGGTTATATTTCGAAGAAGTTTTAAAGTTGGTCAACACACACGCACGCGTATCCAAATTTATGCCCTTCTTAAGTTCAGGGACACTTTATTATCTGTCTCTCTCGCTCTCACACTCACTCTGTCTCCCTCCAACCCGTAGAAGATTGCAGTGGGCGTGGCTAAAGATGGGAGGAATAAAAATAAAGGTAGAAGGTACGAAATCAAGCTAACCTATGGTGGCCGTACAATGACCTTAATAAGGGCACAGTGACCTCCACTAGAAGCGAGCCAACTTAAGCTTAGCGAGACACACCTTGTAATTTTCTTCTTTTTTTTCCACTTCTCTCTTCTCCCTTTTTTTCAGGGCTTCAACTTACGATCATAATTTAATACGCTAATCGTTCGCCTGGTCAAATAATTAAGTTGTTTCAAAAAATGAAACAAAAGAGTTTCTTTTCGAAGGAGGAACGAAATTAACGCAGGCTTCCCTGCTCCGAAGGCCATGTACATACATATTTTTGGGTTCAGTGTCTTCAAGGTACCCAAGGACATCTCGACGGTTATCCAGCAGATGGCCAACCGGCAGATGAGGATTCGCGTGAGCGTCTACCCTTCTCATGTTTTATTTCGGCGGTGATTCGGATTAAATCTACATTTTATGCCTACTTTTATAGGATACACCCAGCAGGTTGCTTCAATTCACTGAGATACTGGGCTTTGAGAACGCAAAACGAATTCAATCAGATTGTTTCTGGAAATGACAATTTTGAGATAAGCCTTCCATTATTATGTATTACAATCGTACCTGCGATGCCACTGGCTCTTTAATCGCAAAAACAAAGCCAAATTCAAAAATACAATGTGCTGTATGGTACGAAACAAAAGAGAGAGAAAACGTCCTTTTACTTATATGTATTATACAAGTATGCTCAAACGCCCAAGAAGTACAAATAAAAGAGTAATTTCATCCCCCCCCTATACTCGCACAGACCTCTCATATATTTAGCATCAATTAAAATTCTTCAACCCGATAACCTGAACCTGGGGCCGCGCGAGCCACTGAGATAATTTATTGAAAGAAGATTTTGTAAAATTGTTCCCCCCCCCCTTCAATAGCCAATACCCACTTCTTGGAGAAATTCAAATAGTGATAAGGTCATGCTACTTCTAGTGGGTGAAATAAATTGTTGGAATAATTCTGAAGAGTAATTCGGTAACTTGGACGATTTTGGTCATTTCAATACTCCTTCAGTCACCCTCTCCCTATGGATTTTTTTCAAAAATGAAACGATATATGGTGTCATTAATACATGCTATTTTTTAACCAAATTTTGGCTAAACTAGTGAAAAAGGATCTTTTCAATATTGGGTCCTTTATGACCCCCCCCCCCCGTTCGATTTTCTCAAGAATTCTCATTGACAGGTAGTGAAGGCCTTTGTTGCATTAAATTTTGCAGCTGAATCAGCTTGGTTAAACCTAGTGAAATTTAACGATATTAATGCAAATTCTTTGGTGTGAAAAATGCACTACTATAGTATACTACAACTACTACTGGTTTCGTCGTCATCGTGGTATACCCCTAGCTATATATTAGAACGCACGAAATCAATCAGTGTCTGTTCGGGATCCCTGCTCTGAATTAAGTGAAGAAATAGTGAACGTAGAGCTGATGTCCGGGCCATTTATAGCCCTCTCGGGGCGAGAAATTGTCACCCCCCTCGCCCGTAGGAGCGTAGCCACGCCAGGGGATCCCCGCGGATATTTGACATTAAATATCCGTGAAATCGGAATTTTTTTCGGCCGAATAATCGCGAACGTCTCGCAGCAGCGTCGAAATTGTCTAAAATACTAGTCATACAAAATAAAATCGTGACGATGGCTGTGAACGCCCCGTGGTTTGTTCGAAACAACCAACTCCACAGAGAACTAAAACTATCCCCGATTCACGGCGCTATATCAAAGAAATTTGAAAATTTCCACACGAATCAACCGGCGGTAAATCGTGCTGTTCACTATGCTTTGGATCAACCAGTATCAAGGAGATTAAAATCCCGCCTACTCCAAGACCAACTCCGGCTGTGATTTTTCTGTGATAAGACACGCTCATAATTTATGTATTTATACCCTGTACACTCATCCTAGTCAAAATAAATTCGCCTGAGAAGCAATCAGAGCTATAAATTACTTGTTAAACTTGTTAAGTTGGTCTTGTAGTAAAAAGAGAAAAAAAATCAGTGATTTTTTCTTAGGCCGTGGATCCCGGGCAAGCAATCAGTTTTGAAGGCAAACATAAGTGAAATTGGAAGTTTACTAGCACAATATTCGCAATATTGCAAGTTCCAGGTCATAATTTCTGCGAAACCGCAAGTTTAACGGCCTTTTGTTCGGTTCTGAATATTCGAGACATTGTTTAAATTCCGGATTTAATTCCCGTTTCGTGTTTTTTCTTTTTAGTGCATTTCATTTATGTCAAAATGCACTATTGGTCTCGTCGTGATGGTGGCAAACATGGGTCATGGCATGTTTTTTTCATGTTTCAGGACCTCTAGAACACGAATTCAGTGGTCTCCGGAATTCATATATATATATAGGTTTATTTATTGGTATATTTATAATATTATGGCCGTTTTCTTTGATTCCCATTTTAGTTTTTTGAAAAAGTCGAAGGGGAGGAGGTGTTGCCCCCGGAGTGGAAGTAAGTGTGTGGTCTTGTTAGCACGATAACTCTCGAAGAAATTAATTTATCGGAACGAGATTTGGCCCGGAAATTAGTAGTCATACGACCTCGGTTGGTATTGCATTTGGGCCAAATCGGTCGACTTGGAACGGGGGGGGGGGGGTAATATGGCTTGAACTGGTAAAAAAATCACTACAAATTACCAGTTGGTTCCAGAAGCATTATATTCGGTACGATGATTTCATTTTGAAGTAGCCTTTGATTCCCATTAAGTTCAGCTTAAACAAACCCGGAATCAAACAGTCCGAGGAAGGGTCAAGCATTAACGAAACAAATCATGGTCTCAACATTATTACTTCTGGGACGGCTTAGGGTATCCGCGTACGAAATGAAATGCACTCTTTCCGACCGCCAGCTGCCGGAGCGAAATTTTATTTTTAGTGGGGACGAACCCTGAGCAAGCCGGCCCCGACTACGCCCTTAACTTTGAATTTCAATTTATTTGCAAATAAAATTGAATGAGTTTACACAGTTATAAGCCCCTAACTTGAGCGAAATTAAAAGTTTCTCGGCTGAATATTTCCTTCGTTAAATCGACAGCTTCGGGTCTCAATTTCGGTAGGGTCTTAAATCTAAATTGAAGTTTTTTCAACAAAATTGCAAATTAGACGTCTTAATTTCGGATAAATTGCAAGTTTCAGTGCAAAAATAGTATCTATGAAATTACAAGTTTGAAATTGTTTTTGCAAGGCGGGAACTCGGACTAGCCGGCCATGACAATGTATGCTGACGAGGCTCAACATGGAGCTGACGCCCCCATCAAAATAGTGTCATTTTGGTGGAAAATATCTGCGAAATTGGATGTTTTCAGGCACAATTGTCGTGATACTGCAAAAATTGTAGGTCCTAACGTCAGTGATATGGCAAGTTTCAGGGCCAATTTAGTTTAGAGGTCGCGGTCGCGGGCCCTGACTTCGCCCAGGTCGAATACCCAGGAAATTTGAGATTCCACGGCCAAGTATCCACGGCAATCCTATACTTTTGGGTTTTTATTCCTGCGAAAATCCGTGTTTCGGGTCTTCAAATAAGTAAAAATGCCAACTCTGGGGCTTAATTTCGATGAAACTGGAATTTTCGAGTTTTCAAATTGAAGTTCCAAGTTGGGGAATCGCAAGAGATCTTTTTTTTAGTGCCCTAGAGAGCCCTAAAGCCCACGCCGAATATTTCAAAAATTTGAGGTCATTATTTCTAATTGTTCCAATTTGATCCGGACGCAGTTTGTCAGTCGTCCATGGTGATATTGGTGGAACGCAGTCGGTTCCAACCAAAATGTACCTGGCCCCCAATTCTGTAACTTACAACGCGTGCGTTAGCGAAATAAACAAGGTGAATAGTTGAAATTAATCAGCTGAGAAATTTTGCTAACGCACGCGTTAAGAGTTACAGAATAGGGGGGCTGGTCTTGAACATAACCCTCTTCTACTATCTAGACGGAGGCCAAAATGAGCAAAATATTCGACCACCAAAGTTTCGAACTGAAAGATTAAATTGTTAGTAGAAGAGCTTAAACTACGAGGGTTAGTGGATAAAGCATGCACAAATCTGTAGCCGTATAGGAGCCTACATTGTCTGTCTTCCCTCGTTGAGGATCGTCAAAAACGGACCGGTTTCGGCTGCTCGCCATCTTCAGCATTTGGTTTCCCAACTGAAACTAACGCATTTAGATTAGAGTTGATCAATCAAACTGGGGTGTTTTGCGAGCGGAGAGTCGTTTACGGGTCAAAATTGCCAGTTTTTAGAACAAATAGTCAATTTTCTTTGGAAAAATTGAATTTTCGGGCAGCGTTGTCTGCTTCTGATTTAAACAAACAATTTCTTGGCTGACAAGGGTAGAGTACCTTTAAAACACAGGTACTGCAACACGGATTTCAGCGCCATATTTGGTCCCTCAGTCGTTAGGGTAAACACAATATCATGAATGAAAAAATTGTCATCGTAACAGCAAACAAACGCGGAACGCGGCCGAAATAAATAAAAATATCCTACTTGTCAATGAGATCAGGTGATAATTATAATCATACGAAGGACCAAGTATGGCGCCGACTTGCGTGTTGCAATACTCGTGTTTTATAGTGCCTTAACAAGGGGTGGCTCTATTACAAAAGGAGGAAATTTAACACTTTCAGCGGCGAACTGTGCGAGCTTTTGAAGTCGAATTACCAATTTCAGAGCTGATAGGGCAGTTTATGAAGGTAAAAGGACCAGTTTTTGTACCAAAAAATTATATTCTTTGTTTAGATCATAGAACAATTACTGTACTAACGTACAGAAGGGGCACTCTCAATAATTTTGTTGGAAATGAATGGAGAAAGCTTGGGCTTGAAATTTGTTGGCCGTAGTTATGGTGGGAGGTGCACCTTGTGAACCA
Source organism: Corythucha ciliata (assembly GCA_038030265.1). NCBI lineage: Eukaryota > Metazoa > Arthropoda > Insecta > Hemiptera > Tingidae > Corythucha > Corythucha ciliata. Next base: position 27,692,943 of record CM075942.1, on the reverse strand, counting down.
CGAAGTAACCTCAAGTCAAGTTGTTTTTTATTTACACATGTCCACTTTGAATTTCTAGTTTTGTTCTTTCTTCCTCCAGAATGTCTAGAAATTGTCACTGTGAGTTTTTAGATTGTTTCACAGGGCATTAATAAATTGAATAACCCACAACTATACTCCGGAGAATCTTTATTTTAAACGGTCGACCATGCGCGAGTTGTTGGACTTCTTTTCCGGATATTTGAACGTGCGCAAGTAGCTCCAATCCTCTTCCGGGAATCACGACAGAAGCCACCGGGAAATCCGTCACTCATTTGGCTTATTATTTCTCAATAATAAGTCTTTGTAATCGTATCGCAAAAAAAATGTTTTGACCCCCCCCCCTCAAAATTTGTAGTTTTACGTTTCAAAGTACGTAGAATCCAAATCTGCAATAAAAAAAAAATGTCCGTCCGCCGTCCGGGCCATATCTTGCCCTAGGATTCCTCGAAAAAACTCGTTCTTTCGCACATAGACTCCATTTGGGGTCTAGTTGGTCCTAACATCTGATCAGTTTGATCAAATAACTCCCTGGGGTTTTATGGGCCAAAAGCGGGCCCAAAATGGGGATTTTCAAAGGATTTGGGATCATAGGGGTGTGGGGTGTCGATTTTCATGTAATTTCAAGCCGGATTTGACTACATCGATGAATAATAAACCCACAGTCGAAATAATAAGGCATTGTTCGATAATTCGCAGCCTTTTGGGTATGTTTCTTCAGGGGTAGATCCTCTGATAGCAAAGAGAAATACAGGGCTAAGAAATCACGAACGTTTAATTCACGTAATAATCGCTCGCAAGCAAGAAACAAACTAATTCAGAAACATTATACAGGGTGTTCAAAAAATAGAGGGCAATATTTCGCCCGGTGATTCTGCACCTCAAATGGGTTAAAACGACCCCTATGGATCATATCCGATTCTCATTATTTTCCGAGATATTCAGGATTTAAGTACTTTTTGATTTTGCCTTGTTTTTTTTTGGAAAACTGGCCGTTCCATAGTAACCGGAGGCTTTAAGGTAAAATCTGACGGTAACATTGGAAAGAGCGGACTTTTTTCTATTAAAATTGATGCATTTCATTCCATTTTGCTCCATACGTGCTCAGATATCCTGCAACAAAGTCAAACTTGTTCAAAATTCAACCCATGTCCACGACACTTTGAAGCTGGATTTCTCTTCAACAGGTGCTTTCGGAGATGACATTTTTTCAGAAAAGTTGGCGCATAGTATCACGATGTAAATTGTATTTTTAGATCGCCTTCTTATAGGGACTTTTTTCTAGAAATTTCATATTCATACTTGAAAAACACGAGACACCTATTCATTTCTGACGTAGTTTCCTTGACGTAAATTTCAAAATTGGTGACGGAAAAATAAAAAAAAAAATGAAAAAAAAAAAAAAAAAAAAGGGAAAAGGGCAAAAAACAATAATGCACAAAAAAAGGGACAAATGTACAAAAGAAAAAAAAATGAGAAATTTTCAGAGGAGAAGCTCTTAATTTTCATATTATTATTATTATTCATTTTTAATAATTATTATCAAAATTGAATAAAAAAATATAATAAAATTATTAAGAAAAAACATTTAAAAAATAGTAAATAAATAATAATAATAATAATAATAATAATAATAATAAATAACAATAATTTCAAAGAAAAATATCTTTGAACTCATTTGATTTCTTGCTTATTTTCCTGTTTTACTTATTTATTTTGTCATTATTACAATTTTTTCCATTTCTCTGTCACCAATGGAGAACTCGCACATTTTTCAAAAGTTGGTGTTGCTTAAAGAGGGCTCTTCCACAAGTCTATTGCTCACATTAAACTTTGCAATCAAACAAGGATGCTTTTTTAGTGAATTTTTAAAAATTTTGAGTGGGGGTTCGGTTACGTCAAAACTTATTTATTGAAAATTGACGATGCGGGGAAGAGGGGGTTGGACGCGTTTACTTGGGGGGGGGGGGGATTTTTCATGTTATTTGTGAACAAACAATTTTAGAGTTCTCTCAAATGCTTCACAAGTAAGTATTTACGTCATTTCCCCTCGCCCCATCCATCCCCTTCTGAAGAACTTTGAACCTTTTTTTAAAAATCTTAAAACGCACCAATCGGGTTGCAACTTCTGTTGTTATCCTTCAGTTAACGGGTCAAATCACCGGTATGCTTTTCTACCCAATCTGAGATTCATGCAAGTTCCCCATTCTGAAATGATTAGGTGTCTTGTGTTTTTCAAGAACGAATATGAAATTTCTAGAAAAACGTCCCTATATGAAGGCGATCTAAAAATACAATTTTCATGGTGTTACTATGCGCCAACTTTTCTGAAAAAATGTCATCTCCGAAAGCACCTGTTGAGGAGAAATCCAGCTTCAAAGTGTCGTGGACATGGGTTGAATTTTGAACAAGTTTGACTTTGTTGCAGGATATCTGAGCACGTATGGAGCAAAATGGAATGGAATGCCTCAATTCTAATAGAAAAAAGTCCGCTCTTTCCAATGTTACCGTCAGATTTGACCTTAGAGCCTCCGGTTACTATGCAACGGCCAGTTTTCCAAAAAAAAAATAAGGCAAATCAAAAAGTACTTAAATCCTGAATATCTCGAAAATAATGAGAATCGGACTATGATAGGGGTCGTTTTAACCCATTTGAGGTGCAGAATCGCCGGGCGAAATATTGCCCTCTATTTTTTGAACACCCTGTATGTACCAGCACTGCGAATGAGAAGACCCGTGGTTCGAGCACAGCGAGAACTGCATGACTGTGGCGACTTTTGTTCAAATCCTTGTTTCGCAGTCCTCATGAGACGGAGCGGCTCTTTCTGAACTCGTAACTGTCTCGCCCATGTAATATTTTTCCTAGTATTTTGATGGAACGCGATCAGGGCCACTTATTTTATAAAATAGACACCAAAATACACTTGAAAACACGGCTACGTGCCACTTTACGATGACATTTACAATGAAATCGTATGAACATCAAGTCGTCCACGCTTTGAGAACGAGAGTGTTGACGAGTTTGATTTAGGTTTTATTGAACAAATTCCCCGAAATGCCCCTTGTTCATTCTAACTCGGGCTCTTTATTTCTAATTTTGCATTAATCTCAGGGGGGAGGTGAGCATTTTTGTTGATAACCTGACGATGTAGAGGTAAATTCAAGGTTCTGAAGGTGAACCTTGGCGGCCATATTTGTGACAACCCTTCTACCCACCCCCCAGCCCATTCAGGCTTTCTCCAGTTAATTACCTCTATGGGGGTATGTGACGCCAAGTGGATAGGTTTCTTCTCGCGGGTGGCTGTTATATTGTGTCAGGTTATGTTAGGACACCCCTCCCTTCTTGGAATTAAACTCCCCCTTCCCCAAGCCCCTTTATAATTTCGGGTTTTTCTTTATTTTTGCATTTTAAATTCCCAGCACTTTGGCCTCTGTGCTTATCAAAGTCATATGGAAAACCAAGTCCTCAGACTCGAGGAAAAAAATGTTTTTTATTTTGGGTTGGGATTTTTGCTCCCGTTAAGAATAAAAAAGGAGAAAACCCGCCAAATACAAAAATTATTATATTTATTTTCGGTTTGGAGTTGTAGCGTTATATCTATCTTGATACCATATGTTTTTTCCAACACTTAACTTTTGTATAATTTTTTAATTTAGCGGGTGATCTACTTTCATAGTAGAGCAACGCAACGTATCGGGAGCAAAAATCCCAACCCACGAACCGCTTCATTTTTTTAACATACAAATAATACAAAGTTTAATTACTTGGTTTTCCATATGACTTTGGTGCATAGCAACCTTGAATACTCGATTTTCGTAGCCACAAAATTGACAAAATGGCAAGAAAAAGCGAGGATATAGTCGAGAAACAAAAAAAAATCTCGTAAAAAGTCTCCCAGTTCTTTTTGAAAATAAATGGTCGACGTCTATTTAAAACAGCAGCAAAAAAAAAAGTGTTTTTATTAACAACGCTGCCACCATATGATCACTTTCTCTGTTTACTTACGTTACGTTGGTACGAGTCTAACGGGTAACTTCCCCCCAAATGATTCTTCCCGTCCCCCGCCATGAGTGTCACCCCCCTGGCTTAGATACGTTGGATTAGAGAAAGAGCTCACCCAATTATTTAAGAATTGTGACAGTGAAAGACGCAAGTGGTACAAAAGTGGTCTGAACCGAGCCGATACACCAAAGAGAGAAAGTTCACTTGAAAATACTTCGTTTCACACCATCTTAATTTCCATAACACTTTCTCACTCAGGGGAGGCATACACTGTCATATAAAAACTTGAAACAAGGAATCCATAAATGGAGAACTTGCGTTGGTTTTTAAATAAAATTTAAACTTTCGGTGGTTTGGTGGTTCGACGACTCATCCTTGACACTACCCCTTACTCCGTTCTCGGAATTTTCTTATTATTGCCAGCATATTATTATTAGAATAATAATAATAAGAAAACAAGCCTCCACAATAATGAACAATCGGCCGTATTCATGAAACGTACAAAGAAAAGATGAAGGTGGAATCAGAGTTTCGTCAGTGCGAACATCCCAGAGGCACAATCACAAGTGGATTTGGCAGTTTGCCATCATAGGGCCACCGTCAGCTTTGGAGGGCTTGGGGGGGGGGGATCCATAAACATAACGTTTTGGAAAGGATATTGCACGGAGGAATTTAGTGTTGAATATTCTTTGATTTAAAAAAAATAAAATGGCAGTTAATTAGGTTGAAATTCAGCTTAAGTTTGAGCAGGAAGAGGCGGCGAAGAAATGTGAAGAAAGAGTTCGTTTCAGCGAAACATAAGCTCAACCTCTATAAGCGTAACTTTAAATCCATGAGGCCGATCCGAACCTTAATGAAAAATGTTGAATTTTGACACTCGATCAATTGATTGCCACCTTGGGAAAATGACTACCTAAAACCGTAGTATATTACGATACAAGGTCGTAATGAAGGCTATTTCGGATGAGGGTGGAAGTTGCCGGCCGAACCTGAAATGCCCATTACGACCGAGTATCGTACGCTAATTTTTCTACAGTCATTAATTTTTGTCATTTCCAAAAACTATAATTACACCTACCACCAAACCTCAAACAGAAGTTGGAAGGTGCGTATTTTTCGTGAAAATATTTTCGCTTCATTAATTATTTTCAAACAAATGAATTTAAAACATGTGATCCTACTATATGTAGACAAATACATTCATTAAGCTTAAAGAACACACACACAGACTAAGAGTAGTGCCGTGTCCTCCCCGTAAATATATGTTTCAATTCAGAGATGACGGGTGGAAAAACTTACACCACACTAGTGTATCGCATTGAATGGAAAACGCAATTAGCTCCGTTCCATTGTTTCGCGAGTGCTATACTTTTGAAGAAAATCATCTGGTTTCATTCAATTTTTCAGAATAAGTTGATGAAATCACTTGGTATTCTACACTAGTGTAGCACTAGCAAAACAATGGAACGGACCTCTTATTATTACTGGGGCCTTATTCTCTATCAAAATAGAAACGTTGCTTTGGAAGAAACATTGAAATCTCATTCATGAAATTAAGAAAACTGAACGGAAACATTTGATTTTTGAACAAAGCAATGATGGAAAAAGTTAGTGAATCAGGCCCCTGTTCTAGTATACTGGAGTGAGACCATTGCCATTCATGCCCCAATACTTTAGATTGGAGGCCCATGGAAAAAGTGGGGGAAGAACCGTGAGCAATAGGCCCATTGCTCACGCTTGGATTTCGCATCACACGCGCAGGAGCAATAACCCTCGTTGCATCTTCCACGAAAGGTAACATAGTAGGTTATTTCGAACGACTGTAGAAAAAAAATTAAAAAGAGAACCCGAGGCTTGTAATTTCACCGAAATTAAGACCCGAAACTTGCATTTTCACAGGAATTAAGACACAAGAGTTGTTGCTATGCCGCGGATATTCAGCCAGGAATCTTACAAATTCGAGGGTAATCGTCAGGTTCTAGGCGCTTTTGGGCCCGGCAACCCTGAGTTCCACCCCCACAAGAAAAGGTCCAGAACCTTTGCAACTTGTCTTAAACTAAGACCCTAAACTCGAAAATTTCACCGAAATTAAGATGCAAAACTGACAATTTTGTGGATATTCAGCTAGGGAACTTGTAATTTTGCTTATATTTGGAGCCGAACTGGCAAACCCACAAATATTTACATTGTAAAGGTTGTAGAAAGACGGGGTACAGTTGATATAGTTATGAAGAAAAAGCCAAAACACCCGTCGAAGTCTTCGACGGTGTTTTGGCTTTTTCTTCATAACTATAACAAATATTTACACTATTACACACAATTACACTATGGCTATGGGCTCAGACGAGGCCCCCTAAATTTGCAATTTCGCAGATTTTGAACTCAAGTGTCATGTTATTACGAAATAACACACTACACAAGTTCGACTTTGGGCGCTATCTCGTGGTAGCCCGGATTCCGCGGCCATGAAAACATAAAAATTGCCAGAAACTTGCAATTTTAGGAAAAAATTAAGATCATAAACTCGCAATTTGTAGAATATTCAGACCCGCATTTTACGATTTCGCAGGAGTTAAGCTCCGAATGATGTAATTTTGCGTCTATTCATCAAGCTTTGGGCGCTATCGGGACCTGCTAGACTGAACACTACGTTCCCGTCTTGAGAAAATCGCACCGGAACTTGCCATTTCGCGGTGGTAAAGAGCTGTTTAATGCTATTTCACTGGTATTTGGTCCCGAAACCTACAATTTTGCATATTTTCATCTCCGAATGAAGCACTTTCGCGGCGATGTCAATCCAATGTTGCCATTCATCAAATTTTCGGGCACACAATTTGTTTATTGAATGACTTATCTGCTAAGGGCCGGGTCGACAGTGTCCGTTTAAGTGTTGCTAACGAAGCACTGCATTCTGATTGGATTTTATGCCCTTAAGCTCAGCTTAGGGCTGAACGGAACTTTCAAACCCATGAGGTCGACCCGGGCATAAGGCCCGCCACAAATTGAGCCCATGCGTGGGTCACCCAAGCTCAAAAAACTGTTAAAAGACTATCCGTTTTCAACTGTTTTTTGAGCTTGGGTGACCCACGCGTGGGCTCAATTTGCGGTGGGCCTAATTCATTTATGTGCAATCAAGTTTATAGCCACGTTCACAAGCAACGATATATCCACTGAGGGGTGGAACAGAGGACGAAGAGGAGTGCAATAGATGCGACGTGGTGATCTCAAGGGAGCGATTCAACTGGGCACTCAGCTCCATGGGACCCTACAAGGCAGCAGGATTGGACGGAATACACCCGTGTGCCATCCAGCATGCCGGGGGGAGGCTTCAGGAGAGAATAAGACGACTCTTCGTCAGGTGCCTGGCAGCCAGGAAAGTACCCACGGCCTGGAAACGGGTGAGAGTTGTTTTTATTCCTAAAGGTGGCGGGAAGCATGCCAAAGCGGAGGATTTTAGGCCTATTAGTGTAAGCAGTGTACTTTTAAGACTGATGGAAAGGATAATTGAATTATACATGAGGGAATCATTGGCTACTGGGGGAGTGATCCACCAGAACCAGCATGCGTACACGGCGGGGAAGTCGACCGACTCGGCCCTCCACGACTTACTGGGGAGGGTGGAGGGGTCGGTGGCCCAGAAAGAGTACTCGTTGGCTCTTTTTTTTGGATATTGAAGGGGCTTTTAATAGGGTACATAGGGAGTGCATTGTGGCAACTCTAGGGCACTTTGGGGTGGAGACGAGGCTGATTCAATGGATAGACTATCGCTGAGTCATAGGTGGGTGGTCGCTAAGGTGGGCGGCGATAGGGTGGAAAAACGAGCCAGTAGGGGGGTGCCCCAGGGCTGAAGTCTCTCGCCTCTTCTCTGGATACTTGTGGTAGATAGTTTTATAAGGGAATTAGAGGAAAAGGGCTATTATGCGCAATTTTTTGCGGATGACGGAGCCATAGTGGTTAGGGGGAAAGACTTATCCACACTGTGTTCCCTCATGAGGGGGGCGGTGGGGATAGTCGAGGCATGGTGTAGGCCTAGGGGTCTCACAATAAACCCTAGTAAGATGAATATGGTGTTGTTCACTCACAAGAGAAAAAGGGAGGGATGGCAATCAAATACACACAGTACACAGTACAAATAAACACGTAGACACGTAGAAGCCCTTGGACATTGAAGTCAGGGGTCGGGCACTTGAAGTTGCCTACAGGTTGAGATGCCAGGGAGGCCTAAAGCGGGCCAGGCAGGGCCAATGGGACTGGGAAGGGGAACTAAATAGAGTATCCCCGTCCTCGGCACTTAGGCCGGATTACGTGGTTAAAAGGAACGACTTCACGACCAAAATCAAACAGAGAGTCATTATGAGAGAAGAAAGTTGGGAATCTCGGCAAGGGGAGCTGGTGTGTTACACGGACGGCTCCAAGAAGGGTCAGGAAGGGCCGACCGGAGCTGGGGGTGGAAATAAGTATCCCGCTAGGGGGACACACCACAGTTTTCCAGGCCGAGGTGGTAGCGATCGATGCTTGTATTCGGGAGCTACTGAAGCGGAAAGTGACAGGTAGGGCGATCGGTATCTACTCTGATAACAGGGCGGCGCTGGGGGCGATCACCAAACCCGTGGTGGACTCAGCGGCCGTGGCGAGTTGCAGAGTAGGGATACGGGACCTCCAGGGCGAAGGGAACTCCCTAACGTTGGGATGGATCCCGGGTCATAGAGGATGGCAGGGAAATGAAAAAGCAGACGAGCTGGCCAAGCGTGGCGCGGACCAGCCGGTAATAGGACCTGAACCATCGGTGGGCATCGCCCGAAGGGTGGTCTTGAGGGAGATAAGGGCCTGGGCCAGTGACCAAGCACTGAGGAGATGGCGGACTGAACCCGGGTGCCGGCAAGCAAAACTGGGAATCAATGAGGAAGACCAGGAAGCTTCGGCAAGGTTGCTGGGACTAACACGGGTTAAGCTTAGGCGGATAGTAGGGATGTATACAGGACATTACGCTCTTAATAGGCATCTGTCAATCATGGAGGCAGTAGGGGAGGCCGACTGCGAAAGGTGTGGGGAGGCTGAGGAAACCGCGGAGCACGTCGTATGCGAGTGTGACGGCTACGCGGCGGCCAGATACACCATTTTTGGTGACGATAGGATACCCTTCTTCAGCTTCTCAAAGGAGAATGGGACCCGTCTCCTGAGTTTGCTGGAAAGGATAAATAGGTTTGAGGAGCCGTACTAGGCTCTCCCGAGTCCGGGCCCCAAGTGGGTATGGTGTATGGGCCGAAAGGCTTTTGGCACCTTCGGAGTCGGGAGACCATCCGAGCCCTCAAAAAAAAAAAAAAAAAAAAAAAAAAGAAAAGCAACGATATACAGGGTGTTTGGTAAAAAAAACCCCTGCATTATTGCCGTCGACTTACCAAACACCCTGTATATAAACCTGGATTGCTCACAGTGGACCCCTGATAAACAATCACCCAGTCCCTCTCACGGTTCTTATTTTGAAACTCCACCCCTCTCAACAACTTGGGAACTTACTTATTGCCATTCTTTACCAGCAGTGATTAGCAATCCAGTTCTTATTATCGTTGTTCACAAGCCTTATGTTATGCATCCGTGGAGTAAATGCAACCAAACAAATTAATTCCCTCGAAAAATGAAGCATTTTGATAGGTTACATAAGCTCCACAGACGCATAGCACAGAGCTTGCGAACGGGGGTTTCCCCCCTCAAATAATTATTTCACTGTTGTTTATTGTCGGAAACATGCAGTTTCACGACTATTATATAGGGCCGGGTCGACATTGTCTGTTGTGTTTTGCTAAGGGTTTAAAAGATTTTGTGTACAAAATATGACACGTCTGACCAAAGCCAAGGAGGGGGGAAATACAAGATAGAAGAAATGAAGTTGGACATAGCCAAAACTGTTTTAACTCCAGTTTTTGCGAAATTTGTTCAATTCTTCCATTGTTACTCGAAGAAAAACTTGTTTTGCCCGAAAATGAGCGGTTGAGAGTGTGAAGTGGCGTTGATGAAGTATGAACGAAAACCAATCATGGTTCGACTGTAGACCCTGAATTGAATTATACAGCCCGACATCCCGTCAATTTTGCCAACATGCCCGTAACAGCCGTAAGAATGAAGTGCGCTGAAGGTGGAATTGGACTAAGGGCAAGGGATGCTTGGCGTCGGAGCTTGAGTGGTATAGGAGAGATATAGTGGCTATTTCACACCAATTCTATGGTATCTATGGTATAGATCTATAGATCGTAAATACATAAATATTTATTCCAATGCACATATTAGGTGAATCGTAAATTATGAGTCACAGTTCGATTTTCCAATAAATTATTCCCTTCGGATGACGCCAGCCTTGTAGCTTTTCCAAAAGTTGTGCGATCGCCTTTCCCCTTCTCGAGGTCTTAACCAGCGCAAGCCCTACATAAATTGACTCGGAAAGCATTTTCACCCTCGTCACTATCTTCCTTCCCCTACAAACCCATCAACTGTGTGAGACAGTGGTTTCTCCACAACCCCTCTGCAAGAAACGAAAAATACAAATCAATGGCAAAGGTTCGCCGAGTGCCAGGGGTTGGCCGCTTCTCTTTCTCGTCGTGGTTCCCTTAACAACCAAGCCACCCCTCGACTGCTAAGTCGCGCAGCAACCGCACAATGCCAACCGCTTGTCCTTTCACTTGTTATCTGCACTTGATGCTGTGCATGAGTAACGGTTATTTCCCGACCCTCGCCAACCACTTTACCCACACTTTTCCCAGTTGGAGTGAGATCAGAAAATGAAAAACAGCTCTAGGTTTCCATAGACATTTGACTTTGGATTACGCTTCAGAGTAATTTATTTAAGTGAAAGTATCAACTAAAAAAGAAAGACCCTATTGATTTCCTTGATTGACTCAATCCTCCTTTCCGCGGTTATCGGGTTAATGGTCGCAAAGGAAGAGGTCCAATCACTTAGACCGGCGCCCCTTTGTTTATTCAAGGAAACTGGAACATGAATTATTTAAACATCTTCTCTATCACTCCCTTAAAAATGAACAACTCCAAAAGCGTTCATCATCTTGTTACAAAAGTAATAATTAGAAAAAGACAATCAGGATAGCTGATTTCATTCAATCTATTTTTTTACGTTCCGTCTGAGAGCGCGTGTCATTTCCTTGAAGTTTTTTTTTTTATTATTATTCGCGAAGCCCAATGAGCTTCATCTTTTGATGAGAATAAGCCTTCCCCCAACAATGGAGCCAACTTGATATTGGTTTGTCTATACCGCGAAACCATTAATTAAAATCATTTGCTGAGAATCCTGCCGGATTGAATATCTTGACGTGCACCTGTGAATAAAGGACAACAGAAGAGTTGCCTTAGGGCCTCCCTGGCCAAGTTGCGTTTTCCAAGAATTCCTCTTCTTTTCTCGAGTTCGATTTACTCCGCACCGCACTACTACTGTTCGTTCGGACGCGAGGTCAATCTCCTTTTCTTTAATCTCATCGTTAGACCTGAGACCCATTGTTTGCTTCTTCTGGGGAGCTCTCCGGTAAAAATAGAACCTTGAGGAGGAGAAGAGGAAGAACTTCCACTTCACTTCGCGGGCTGTTGACCTTCCCCTCTTGCACACACAAAAAAAGTGAAGAGAACAACGATCTTTTTCGAGAAATTTTCGTTTCGCTTTATTTGCTACCCGCATTCAGGAGTCGTATCATTCATTCTTTAATTCGAAACCTGCTATTAAAAGTAATTATCAATTAGAGACAACGTGGTCTTTCTGAGAGAACCAGTTGCTACAGGATTTATTCCCTCCACAAGGACTCACAAAACTACGGACCTGCCACTCGGCAAAAGTTCAAAGACACCAAAAACAGAATTAAGACACATTTATAGAAATTATTAATTTATTATTCTTTGTTGAAATCATAGACTATCTTCATAACAAATGCACGTCGCCGAAGGAAAATAACATTGTTGAATTGTGTTCTTGAATTATGACACGGCGAATATGGCCTTTCAACTTTGGAGAAGTATATAAACTTTGCCGGATGGAGGGAGAGGGGGTCAACAATCAGATCGTGATATTGATCAGTATAATCTATTTTTGTAGCCTTATGTGACCTACTATGTCACTTCGTTTTCATCTGCCATTCCCTTTCTTTCGCTTCCGCCACTAAAAACGACCCCCACAAAAAACGAACAAAAATCCTGTAAAAAACCCAATATTTTTCAGAAAATAACCTTTTTCCTCTTATAGGTAAATTATTAAGCTATTTGGCATTCGATGATGTAATTTACGTTTCCTTCGTTCTTGGCTTCCAATAAACTATACACATCTCATCTTGTATGCGTGGGTGTTGCTTCTGGGTTCAAGGGTTTCAATAAAATGACAGGACAGGAAGTGTGGTATTACACAAAAAAAAAGTCGAGCCAAGCTGACAACATGCCCGGTCGTAGGACTTCCGAGAAAATGTGAAAAGTATTTCGGACTTCAGCGGATTGTCTGCCTGCGTGTTCGTCTGTTCACAAATCCTACCGGCATGTTTACCTCCAAAAATACTCGACGGATTCTGTTTGGCACAAAAGTCTCACTGTGAATCAGAGGCGTGGCGTGACTCCTCCCCTTTGAACGGAATCGGTCTTGTGGTTTGAATGATACGACCGAGCATTTTTCAACTGGCGATATCTCTCAAAATGTCTATCAGCACTTGCTTATGACAATTCCACTGATTCTGACGGAACCCAGGCTTGATTTTTCGTCTAAATTTGGAGAAGTAAAACCAAAAATAATAAAATGAACAAGGAAAAAACAAAAACAAAGGAATTTAAATAAGTTTGTGTGGAACACTGAACAGTAATTCCACGATCCTCAAGTTATTAGATATTATTAGTCAGGAACGTCTCGTGAGGGGTACCGTCGGGTGGAATTCACCAGGGGACCGGGACCCCTTGAATTTCCATAAATATAGTAATTATAAGAAAATATGTAAGTATATACAAATTCAGTTATTTAAGTACTTTTTATTCTGATAAAAGAGGCGAATACAAAAAGGCGCAGACAGTTCGCCTTGTTTCAAAGAGGAACTGCTGTTCACGCCTTTCTGTATTTGCCTCTTCGGGCGAAATCGCGTCCACTGGACGGCCAGCCTTATCTTCTACGCGAATTTGTCTTGTAGCCGGATCTGGCAACCCAGGGCGTATCCAGTAGAGCGAAATGGGTCTCATCAAGACTGCATTGTATTGTTACCATTGCTCTATGCCCACTTTTTTTCAGCTCTATGTTAGAAATCAGCAATACTCATAAACTGTCAATTTGCCCCAAACAGGCTGATTAGCAATAAAACGTTGCCCTTGAAAAACCATGAAAATCTTCAAATTCCAACCGAAGAACTGATTTTTCACATAAAAAGTCCCTTCACGGATAAAATTGAGCGAAAACACTAATTCGCAGATGATAAAAAAAAGCGCTCATTCACTCCTAGAATTGGGAAAGCACCAATATTCTGACTTAACGGTGAGAAAAAGCACTAATTCATAATTAAAAGAGTAACAAACTGTTAATTCGTTCCTGAAAAGCAATAATTTGCTGTTCTTGGGTCACGTCCGCGAATAAAAAGTGCTAGTTTGCAGGTAAAATTGAGGAAAAGCGATCATTCCAAGCTAAAATTCGCAGAGAAATAGCCACAAAATTAGGTACTTCATTTAGAGCTAAAATGCTAAATATCTGCGAAATTACAAGTCCCGGGCTTTTTTTTTAGAGGCTGTGGATAACGGGCAAGTCCAGCCGGGCAGCATGACGGGACCCAAAGCCTGGCAAATAGCCACTAAATTACAGCTCTCGGAGCTAAAAATCTAAAAAATTACAAGTTTTTGGTCTAAAATAAATATCCACGAAATTACTGGTTTCCAGTGTTTAGTTTCGCGTTATTATTGCGAAATTGTAAGTTTCGGGTCTTTTTTTTTCGGAACTGCGGGCTAGCCGGCTACAAAAGTGTCCAATGAAACCAATGAAATTTAAATGATTTTATATAGTTATGAAGAAAAAAAGGTTGTAGGTTTCTACAACCTTTAAATGATTTTGTTGAGTTGAAAGATTTTTAAAAATAATATTTCAAGTTTGGCTGACTAGTTTCGGGGTACGCTCCTCATCATCAAGAGAATGACTAAACAAAATTATTTTAATAATTTACCTATTTTAACATTGAATAAACGAATAAAATACCAATTAATACCTGGCTGAACACCCGACAAATAAGCAGTTTCTGGTCTCTTTTTTTGCGTAACAGCAAGTTTAGGATCTTAATTTCTAATTTAAGCAAAGTTTTAAGCTTTAGGGACTTTTTTGTGGCTGTGGAACTCAGGTCAGCCGACCTGAACAGCGCTCAAAACCTGACAAATACCCACGGAATTTGAAGTTTCATAGCTGAATGTCTACAAAATGGACAGTTTCGGGTCTTAATTTCGGAGAAATCGCAAGTTGGTCTTTTTTTTATTAGTGGTCAAGAGGGCTCTTGGGAATGCGAAAAGCTGTCCCTCTTCTATGCTTGCTAGCTGCTAGCCCATGGACTGAACTGAACTTCTAAAGTCGACTACACATTGTGCGAGCTTTAAATTCTTTCCACTCCAAACCCAGAGATGTTCACAAAAATTTTAAATAACAGTCGTCAAATAACGGGTTATCGGGTGGGAAAATGGAAAAACTATAGGAATTCCATTCTCTACACATACCCTACAATACCTTAATTCCGCACGCCCAATGCCTCTTTAGCGTTTAGTAATAGACCCTATTCCGCACAGTGCGAGAAAGAATTTTATTTTATTTTATGCCACCAGTGCACGTTTATTCCACAACTTTTTACTCCACTGTTTATTAGGTACAAAACTTAACGATACGAAACTCGGTATGTTTTTCTTTTTCTGCGAAAATGAAGAGATATGAGTTATAAAACTATGAGGCCTTGCTATTGAAAGGGAATGTTTAAAGCTGCATATCTAAACTAGCAGACAGCACAGCGTAATATCCAACAACTTCAGATCGAAATAATTTATTCCTAACTATAGGAAACACAAAAATTGTCAGTCAGTCTGCATTTATTTTTCCGAGTCAAAAAAGAAAGCCCTACCCCTCGAGGTAGCAATAATTATTGCGTAGAGGGAAACCCAAGGGGGAAAAGTGTATTAAAAGAGGAGGGGTTAAAGCCTCCGGTTTAGTTTTAAAAGGGGTGGCCGCCATGTTTGAAGGGTGATTCACCTTTATTTCCCCTCGACAACGATTCCAGATCCAGGATATAAATATGGTTCTGAAGTCAACCCTTCTTACGGTTTGGTTTTATTTTTGGTTGCTTTTTTTTTCTTCCCCTGCCAACCGTAAACACTTTTTTTTATTATTATTATTAGGGAAGCAAAACAGTTGACAAAAAATCCTCTCAAAGAGAAAAAACCTATAGCCGTCCTTTGCTCGATGTAATTCTCCTTGCTTTTAAAAATCTAAAAATATAAACTTGGCCAGTCAGGCATTTAGGGCCGTACTCAAGTTGAGTATTTGCCTAAACAGTTTTAAATCGGTCGTTTTAATTAGTAAGGCATCTGTTTTGAGTCGAAATAGGAAAATACTCTGCCCGATTGATTACGGCTCATAGTACCTACTTTGGTTTCTGAGGGCCAGTTCATATCAACATTCAATCGTCTACATTGGCGTTGGAATCGTGTGGTTTCATTAAATTTTTCCAAATTAGCCAATGATATCGCACTAGTTTTTTGCACTAGCGAAACAAAGGAACATTCAAAAGGTGATTCTACGCCATGCTATGGTAGCTATGGTTCAAATATCATTTAGAAGGAACAAATATACTACATCGACCCATGTTCGTAATGTAGGGGTTGCACAGTGAAATTGAACTGTGTAGTATTGATGGGTTTGCTCATATTATGCAAACCACTTTTATTTGCAAGCATCTGAAAAATAAAGATAACCCCCAAGAATTGCGAATTGTACTGAACGTATAGGACAAACTTCGAAATATTGCTCAAATATTATGTGCGTGTGTGGACCCCTTAAATTTCAATGTTCCATAAATGAATTTTGTTAGTAACGCTTAGCCATACGAAAATTTCAAGAATGTCCTTCCCTTTTGGAGCCCTAAGCTTGCTGAATAATCACGTTCTCCTATTTTGCAATTATTCAACTAGTGGTCCTTTCACACTCAAACCTCAGAAGAACTGGTCACGAAAAAACTTTATTTTAGAGAACATCGTATCACAATAACAAATTTAATGTAACAAATCCGTCAGCCATAATTTTTTTGGCGTTTTTAAACTATAATTGTAAATATAGGAGAGGGTTTGAACTTTGGAATGAGTCAACGGCTGAGGTCGCGGTTCCATTGGGCTATAAACCACGTTTTTGGCTATTCTTTGAGGCTAGTTCGAGGTTAAAATTGATGAAATGCGCTAAACCGCGATTTGAGCTATTTAAATAAACTAAAACCGCGATTATTGGGTTTCTAACACAAACCCGAATTCATCTACGTAATCCTAAAGACTTGGGTAACCATTTGAAGAAAATTTCAGCGTGTTGTATGAGAGAGAAAACTGAAGAAAAATATTCGTGTGAATCCAGTAGGATCACTCACAGCAATTTACGCCCAAATCAAGCCCCAAGATCAAGAGCAATCAGTTTCGTTGGGACCATCAAATACGGTTCACTATTCAGCAATAACAAGGTAAATAGAACGGTGTCTAGTCAATACCCCTCCCTCTTTTATTACGATGAATTTACTACTTATATGTAAGAGACACGACTGATCTCCAGGCTTCATGCGTGCCTGCGTTGATTTCAAGTGTCTCGGAGACTCATTTTCCCATTTTGGATGGCATCGTGGGTCGAAAGTTTGGATACCGACTTAATTGAAAATTTACCCTAACATCTTGGTTGCAAACCAAGATCAAACATCTTGGTCGGCCGTGATTTATCTCAAGGGGGAAGAAGCCTGTTTTATCTTTTTGGAGTAAACTTGGAATGTATTACGCCAACAGTCGAGCATTAACTATTTTCTTTGTGATTGTACGCTCAAATGACGGGTGAAGCTCATTGTCAGACATACATAATGGTAAACACCGTTACTTCCGAAACAAATTGCAAGGTTAAAACGAGAAAATGAAGTAAATTATGTGAAATGGAAGACCTACCAAATAATAATTATTTGGTACATATTACGTACTTGGTGAATAAGGGTGGAATTTCCATTGCATAGGCTATAACATTCACGACGCAGAAATGTTGAGGGTCTAGGAATGGTCGAACCCCTCTTTTTAACCCCTTCTATACTGTATTTCATATTGCCTGGCAATTTTTTTCTTTGTTTATTTTGAATTATGGTGAACTTTTATTCTGACCTGAACAATATTGCTAGGGAGAGGAAATATTGATAACGGACTTGACTTGTATTTCGTTAAATACAAGTAAAAGAGAGAGAAAATATTGCTAACCTTGGCATTGCATTAAAACAGGCCGAAACAACACTAAACCCCAACCCTTTTCACCCCCTCTATTGATTCTGTCAGCATTTCAGGCACTTTATACGAAAAACTCCACAGGGGAAAAGCGGGGGCGGAGTCCACATAGCCTAGGTCATTCAACCCACCAACCCTCTAACCGCCTCGCTCGATAGCGCCAGACAGCTAGATTTCTTTACGACCTTGTGCCACTAACACAGCCTACTGCGCTTTTCAAGTATGCCTTCCTTATCTAAAAGCCATCTCCAATGACCAAATCAATCGGACTCTTTTCATTTTCCATGTATTTTCGTATTCCGTCCTATTTCAATTCTGCACAAGATCTGAGTTTGTCCAGTTGAAGGTTCGCCGATGACAAACCGCCGCCAGAAACCGCTTGCTATAAAATTGGCGGCTCGTCTCGTAAACTTTCAGAACTGAGACTATTCGAAGATAACTTATCCAATAATATATAATGAGAGGGCTGGTGGGAAAAGCAAAATCTCATGATCTTTTCACATCTATTCTGAACTATGCCCTTCGGCAAAAAAATGATCGTTATATCCATGTTACATGTTACAGAGAAATACCGAAAGGTTGCCTGTTGACAATCACCGAAGGTAATCATCGCCGGCTGCCCGCACATTCTCATCCGGTTAATGCGAACATCCACCAATGAGGAAGTGACATAAAAAATAAAAATCGCTGGAAACATTTTTTTTCGATAGAAAGTGACTTTAAATATGACCAGGAATTGAATATTAGTGCGTAAATGATCGATTTCGATTTATAGAGAAATAACAAAACTTGCCAATTTTTTGTTACCTTAAACGGCCGGTCTGTGACTAGTTGAATCGATACCAACAAAGTATCGATACTTTACTCATTTGACGTATCGAATGGGAAGTATCGAATGGTACTTGGTATCGGATGAAAAGTATCGATACTCAAATAACTTGTTTACAGTATTGTATAAATAGTATCGATATATACTATAGAAGTACCGATACCAAGAGTACTTAATATTGATTCAAAAGTATCGATATATACTACAAAAGTACCGATGCCAAAAGTACTTGGTATTGATTCCAAAGTATCGATACTTTAGTGGTATCGATTCAACAAGCTTGTAATAAAACCCCTCCACCACCAACCAACAAAAGCACTACCATCTCCAATGATTTTTCGAGTCGTCAATCACTATTCCCTTATGCAAATGCAGATTCATTTTAATTGAAACACAATGACTAATTAAGCTCAATGCACGCTATGCAACTTTTGAAATAGGATTGTCTACCGGTTTTAAAAAATTATCCGTTCACTAACGGGGACCATATTTTTTCTTTTCGACCTCCAAATAAATAGCAATCATGCTACGAAAAATGCATAGTGAGCACCGAGCTTATAACTCTCTTACTTAACCGATACTTTTACGATACCGAATGAATATACCCGATACCGAATATCTACTCATTTGAATCAATACCCATTCGATACCGAGTAAAAGTACTCGAATGGGTATTGATTCAAACAAGTAAATACTCGGTATCGAATGAAAATGGATTCATTATCGTACTAGTTTTAATCAATACCCATTCGATACCAATTAAAGTACTCATTTCAAACGGTACGTTTCCGATGCCGGGAGTTTACTTGTTTAAATTAATTTAAAAAATGTAAAAAAATAAAAAATACTCGGTATTGATTAAAAAGTATCGAATCGTACTCAGTATCGAATGAAAAGTATCGATTCATGAAGTACTCATTTCCCAGTATCGAATCAAAGTATCGAAATAATACTTGGTATCGAAAAAAGTATCGATACCAAAACTACTGGGTATCGATTAAAAAGTATCGATACTTTACTCTATTTACTGGTATCGATTCAACACTATCTGTGACTCGTGACGTAGTTAAGGATTTGTGACCCCTCCCAACCCTCCGCATCATGGCTGTTATCATGTCTTGCCCCTTCTTGTCCCTCCCATTCTCATAAGTCCTGTTGTTTGATTTTTGGGAAGCTATTGTGAAGGTCATGCGAATGCTGTTATTACGTCATCGGTCTATGTAGCCTATTTCAAATGGGTCCCGCAACCCAATAGTTTTAAAAATTAATAAAAAAAATATAGGGCCTGATTTTATTTGAACGGATCGTGTTTTTATGGGTTTTGGTCCCCAAGCTATCACGACAGCATGATTGTGGAAAATGTGTTACTTCCTTATTTCGAACTTTCACCGTGATATATACATATTTTGAACATTTTCCATCTGTCTTACGACGTTTCAGTCCCTCTGGTCATGCTCACGGTTGTCAGCTATAGAGTGTATGCAGGACCACAAAAATGGACGAGAATCGAAGCGTGCGACCGTGACCAGAGGGACCGAAACGTGGCCAAGCCCAAGTTGAAATATACAACAATAGTTATATAGTTCCTCGATGGACCAATATCGTGATTTACGAATATTTCTGTTTCTGACACACAGAAAATACAGAACTCTAAAAATATCCATTTTATAACTAAAATTGTTCAAATAAATAATAGTCCATGCAATCTAAGCCGAAATATGTACAGAACTGGGCATCCGTGAACATCAGTGAACCCATTGACAAAAAACGTTAATTTTCAGTTCAAATTGGGGAAAAGTGCTAATTCTCAGTTAAAATGTGTGGAGGACCCCACGATACTTCCATGTTCCCGTCGTTCGCTTACAACATGCCTTTCACATTAAACAATTACGACACGAGTGATTAATCATTAAAACTCACCCACCAAAATTAATTAATTTGCCCTAGCCTGTCCTGAAGTTCTGTTCTCATAAAAATGCCAAAGTTCTAGAACTTGCTGGAAAGAGCTTTATTTCTCTCAATATTCATCCCATGTCAACGATTGATGCAATAATAACACACAAAAAAATATGAACACACAAATTCTAACGACGTGACGAATAATGAATTTTGTAGCCTAATATAGTTCTCTTTAACGGTAACTATCAATTTGAAATATTCAACACGATCAATGAATGAAATAATGGACACAATTTGATCAATAAGACACTCGCTAAAACTCGAAATAATCGAAGAGAAACGAATCTTCGAATTCATCCTCGTCAATTTGGTTTAAAAATTAATTTAAAAATAACCAAATTGAATTTCGAAAAAATGGCCAGTTCATCGATGGGGAATTTTGTTGTGGTCATTTTAAGCCATCATGAGATGAAATCGGACTAAAATTCTGATAGGAGATAGGTTTGGGGCAAGAAAAGAGCTGAAACGCATCACAAACCTTAGCAACTGTACCGCTCAACAAATCTTATTCGAATTTTAGCAGCGTCTTCTAGGAACCTAGATGACGATTTTGAACGATCGATCATCAAATTTTATAATATTCTCTTGGAATTATAAGGGTCCAACCATTTTTACTTCGAACACATTTGTTATAATATCTTCCAAATCGGTCAACCAATCGTTTTCAAATTTTACGGTGTACATCTAGAGATGAAGACACAACTTTTGAGCCATCACTCGTCCAGATCTGTCGAGAAAAAAGTGGACGACGGACGACAGACGCCATACTGAAAATCGAGATTTATGCCTTTTCGGGGTCCAGGAACACGAATCTGGTGTCAGCTAAATTTTTTTTTTTTGCCATTACCAAACTTCCTTCCCTATGGGAACATGGAAGTAAAATGCAAAATAAATGCCTAACAAAGTCCCGAGCTTATAACTTCCGCTCCAAAGCTTAGATTGACTGGACTATAAATAACTTTTTTTTAAATAAATAATTAATATTGTTAGTAAGATCGCCTAAACTAGTTAGTAGGTAGTTAGTAGGTTAAACGAGTTAGTAGGTAATGCATGCATAAAGCTGTAGCCGCAGGAGCCTACATTGTCTGTCTTCCCTCGTTGAGGTGCGTAAAAAACGAACCGGTTTCGGCTGCTCGCCATCTTCAGCGTCTGGAAGTACAACTGAAACAGTTGTACAACTGAATTATAAATATTTGCATGCATTATAAATAAGTAAATAAAAATCCGGGATTTCTCGGCTTATATCGCACCAAATCCAAAAACCGATTACATTTTCAAATACTACGAAACAATTCCTTTAGAATGGAAGCCATTTTATTGTTTGAAATAATCGTTAACATCCAGAAATCTGGCATTTTTGCCATAAATTCACGTGGACTCCATAATTTTTACGTTTTACGAAAAGCCGCTGTACCCAAACGGATTCCTCTACAGACTTTCGATGTATCACAAAAACTTATCCATCTTCTGAGATTTCTTTTAGCTTGTTCATATTTCATGTTACCACTGACGTTTCTCACGAGAATGTCGGCAGAATGCACAAAAACTGTGTTTTTTTACAGGAAAATGTGCAATTGCCTACGACATACGTGAAGGGATGCTGGGAGATCGGCAGTAAGTGAGGACATGATATCTTACCTTGGAAAAGGTCTCGTAGGCAAGCGATATTCAATTTGACCCCCCCCCTCCCCGGTGAATCATGAAATTGTCACCAGGGAGGAGGCTAATTGAATGTCGCTTACCTACCAAATATTCTCCTGCGTAAGATATTGTTTACGCCACTTTGGCATGATGGGGGTTCCCTGCTGCCCCCAACGATGACACCAGAAATCAACCTAACTTAACGGATAGGTTCCCCGCCCCGAAATAAATTATACAGCCCACTATCCAAGAAACAGATATATATTTTCCTCACTTACTGCTGATCTCCCTGTACCCTTCATGAATATCGTTGGCAATAGCCCATTTTTCGTAAATACACAATATTTGTGCTTTCTCACAACTTGGCCGAACTGCCGGCCGCCCTATCCGAACATTCCCAGGCGACAAATCCAGCATCTCCTCTCCATTTTGTCTGGTTCTGGCTCACGGTAAACAATTAGTTTGACTCTATAAAAACATTACTTGTTGAAATAACATCTTCTCCATCGGCATGAAGTTCCCGCCTGAGGCACATGCACGTGCTGCTTGTAGGCTTCCCCCTTGACGCGCTCAACAGCGTTGTTTCAAGATGAGCGTGCTCATGGCCTCCAGTTCACTCTCATACACCCTCCTACACACCACACAGGAGAGTGGTCAATTGCTAATGCAACCGCCCTCGCACCAAAAATCATGTGAAAGGGAGTCAGCACCCCGTGTAAACGAGGCTAAAAGAGCGTTTGGGGATGTCGTCGGTTTCGGCCGATTTTCCCGAGTTGAGAGCCGGCGGCCATCAAGCAAGGTCCGCGTGCGTTAAGTCTCTTCCTTTGGCTTCACGACAGTCGTTACAACCCCTTGGTATCTCTCTGCGCCTTCCATGCGGACTAACAGTAAAACATCTCACTGCGGAGCCTGATCCATTACGTTAACGGTAACGTGATCGCACGAGAATCACTGCGAGCATGACCATAATGGAGCTATATTGCACCTGTCGGATATTGATTTAAAAAAGTGTGACGTCGCCAGAGCCACTTTCCAAAACAAACAATTTTCTTCAAGTGATTACAACAGGGGTTTAAGAGGGAGTTGTACATGTGTTTCCTTGACCCCCTCCAATCATACCTCGCATACTCGGCGTTACGTAAATTATTGCCGTATTTCCGCACCAATCCTGGATTTCGAGGTCTCATTTAAATCTTCAGGAAATGCCGCACAACCGTACGATCTTCTTTTCCTAAGTAAGTCGTCGAAACGCGTTTTAAATTATTTTAGGGGTGAAATGTGAAAAAAGAAGATCGTACGGTTGTGCGTAATATCCTGAAGATTTAAATGAGACCTTGAAATCCAGGATTGGTGCAGAAATACTACGTTAATTTACGTAACGCCGAGTAAGTAATTTCAATTTCAGCAGTGAATGAACTCCTTTTCTTCATTTTAGCCGTGAATCTGCGATTTGTCAAAATTTACTCATCGAAATGGCGGTTTCTAAATTTTGGCCACGAATTAGCGTATTTTCTCAATTTTAGTCGTGAATGAGAGTTATTTCTTAATTTAATCCACAAATTAGAGTTGTACCCAGTTTTATCCTTAAATTAGCGTTTTTCTCAACTTTGCCGCAATTATAGAGCTTGTTCTCAATTTTAACCGTGAGTTAAAGATTTTACTCAATTTTAGCTCCCAGTTTTACCGGTTTTCCTCAATTTTAGCCGCAAAATAGAACTTTTTCGCAATGTCAGAGGCCAAGGACCGTTATTCTCAACTCAGTCCTGAATCAGCGCTTTTTCTCAATTTTTTAGCCACGAAGTTTGCCTCCGGAAATTTTGAATTGCCCATTTTTCTATTTTAGCTGCGAATAATGGCTTTCTCTGATTTTTAGCCTCGAATTGGGGTTTTTCCTTAATTTTTGCGGTTTTTCCCAATTTACCCGAGGATTTATTTTTGCCTTTGTTTTTTTCTCAATTCTAGCCATTAATTAGCGCTTTTCCTAAACTTTCGAACCACCACTACCACGGCACAAAAACGCCCGATTAGTGTCAATGAAATTTCACCCAATAGCACTTTAGTGTGGGCGTTAGTGTGAGGACCGGAAAAAAATGCTCAAAAAATCGTCCACTGAAGATCTGTACAGTTGTAGCAACAATTTCAAATGGGAACTGTCCATTGAAATGATATGATTTAATGATTTTTTCTATTGAATTTCTTGAACGGTGGCCCGGAAACGTCCATCCACCTCTCTCGTTCCCACCTACGCTACTGATGACCCCCTGACTATTTTCAGGGTACAAAATGGGTTAGTTTTAGTCAAGTTTAGGGCGCGAACGGTTAACGTTTATCCATTTTTTAAGGCGCGAGTCGCCAGTTTAGCCATTTTGAAGGCGTGAGTCGTCAGTTGAGCCATTTTAAACACGCGAATTTGGCCTTTTTCGGATCGCGAATGGTCGGTTTGGCCATTTTCTGAGCATAGATCGTCACTCGTCAGCTTGAGGATTTTCCAGGCGGGTGTACTGTAAGTTTAGTCATTTCAAGGGTGGTTAGAGCCATCATCAGGGGGCGTTGTGGGACGTGGTTAGTCAGTTTGACTATATTTTCAGGGGTCGAATTGTTAGTTTCAATCACGTTTAGTGTGCGAAATGCGATGGAGGCATTTAAGGCGCAGATCGTCAGTTGGCTATTCCCACGAACCAAGTCCCTCTGCGCCGCCTTTAGTGAGAGGACAATTTTTATCACAATTTGCCAAAGTGGACCAAAGTATCACCAAAAATTACAAAAAAATGTTAGGGCCAAGGGCCAAATGTTAGGGAAAATGTTAGGGGTTCTGAGGCAAACACGTTAACTGAGCTGACTATAAACTGAGCTGACGGGTTTGGCTAAGGCCAACTCCCCCATCCCCACTGCCCCCTCGCCACTATTTAATTAGCGTGATTTAGATCCGGCAATGTGTGCATGATATTGGTCCACAACACGGCGGGCTGTGGTAGCTAGCCACACTTTTGGCTTCATTTTGTTCCAAAAATACCTATGCGAGTCAAGTTTGAGTTTTTGGGACCTAAAACTGGTCATTTTAGCCGTCAAGGGGGGAAAAAAAGTAAAAAAAAACAAAATGTCATTCCTCAGGAATCGCATGGCTAATCGAACAGCAAAGGGGCGAAGACTGGCTCCAATACTTCACGGAGTTCAGGGTGAAATTCGTGTGAAATGGCAAATTAGGGGAAAATTGGAAGGCCACGTCACGTCGAGGATAAAAATCCTGTGAAACGCAAAACGCAACAATGAAGGCAAAATTGCGTGTGGAGTAAAATTCGTGCAAAACGTCACATTCAGAGCAATATTTCAGTCGAACTGAAATATTGCATACTCAGGCCAAAATTCACGCTAAACGGGGAAAAATTAAGAGAGAAAACAATAAGGAAGAAACGCCACATGAATGGAATAACCCACGTGAAACCACACACTATAGACTATAGGCAAAGTTTTCGCGAAATTTCACATTCAAGGCAGAATTTACGCGAAAACTTTGGCTTACTTTTCCCCAGCTTCGTGACTGGAGGAGCACGCCGCTCCACCAACCAGACCATTGAGTTTGAGTCCCTGAAGCCCAGTTCCGCCGCCACTGATTACTTACAAGATTATTCCAACGGTTCCGTATTTTTTTAAATCATTTCATGAATTAGCGACAACGCCCTTTATTTTATTGTCCGTTCAATTTTCTTTTTGTATTCTTTTTCAGCTTATGGAATGACTCTCCAATTATCCTATTTACTACGCATAACCTAACTAACCAAAAAACACCAACCTAAAATAATCGTTTTACGTATAAGTATATACATACATGAAACATTTTAGCCATCAATGGCTCAAATAGCTGTAGAAGGTTGAGGTTTTCCCATTCCATTCCATCCCATGTAATGTTTGTGCATCTTGCATTGTCTGGATGTGGATGGGCACTGGACAGGCGACAAACAAAGACAACTGGCAAGTATGCAATTATTTGTTCCCTACGACTCCCTACATTGAAGGAAAACGGTGAAGGGTCCAATCTTAATTTTGTTCATTTGAATATTAATGAAAATTAATTTTGGTTCGTTTTTTGGAGTCTGAAGTCCAAGTTAAGGCGAGGAAAACGCTCCATCTTTCTCAGAGCCGTTGTCATCGATGACGTCATTCAACACTCAACTCGCAACGGTTTATTTCGACCTGTTGAGCTCCTGCTTCTACTACCTTGAGCTTACTATCGTAATAATCAAGGATTTGTTTATCTTATTCGGGGGAAATTGTCAATAATGTGATGTGAGCCTTTATTTACCGTTTTACCGTGCCGTATGGTAACTGATTTCAACATGAATCTCTCGGTGGTCTTCGCCCTAGTTCTATGTGTAATTGGGTGTTCAAGCAAGGTTCAAGGAATATCTGTCGTGCATCATCGTGAACGTAAGATTCCTCATTTTTCTTTCTAAACCATAAAACATACCGTAAAGACACATAAATGAGCGTTGACCCAGAGCACTTAATGAAGTTGAAACAATTGTCATTTGGTGAAAAAATACCGATGTATTGTAACCGCTTCGTTTTTAGCATATCGGAGGGCGATCAGCTTAGCTGCAAATGAACCCAAGTAAGGGCTCCTGTAGCATGAAGTAACTTGTTCTTTAACTCGTTCTTTTTCCAGCGAACCATGGAATGGAAAATGGTTTCCTGACGATTCCAGTTCTCGCACTGTAGTACAGCTACATAATCCAGACATGGGCAGACCCAAAGATCAGTGCGACGACGCTCAAGTACGATTTCTTTTGTAATTCCGATCATTCAATTTAAACCATATTTATTGCCGCTTTCTCCATAGCACAATATTACTATGGACCTGCCTGATACGCCCTTTGAGTACATTTGCTTGACCAGGCACGGTTATTTGGAGCCTAATTCTATTAGTCCGACTGTTCTGCGTCATTCCATTATTCCTCCTGGTTACCACGTAAGCATACGTTCTCAAACTTTCCCCGAGAGGGGGTTTTTCGATACTTGCCTAAGCTTCCAAATTAATTTTTATTTAGTCAGCTCACCACTGTATGAACGTGAAGATTGAATACGATGTTGACGTACCGAGCTAGTAAGTATTTGTTTTATAGTAACATAATTCGCCGTACAAATTGATGACCAATGGAATATTAAATTTGAATGCGACATGGGATATGGAATGAAAACTTAATCCAAACGTATTTTTGCTAAAAAACTCTGAAGCTGATGCTCTACGATCGTTCTTAATGAAGCGCAGACGTTCCAAGTGGAGCGGCGTGGTGCGACTGCGATTCGTCGCTCCACACCAATTGGCGCGCGCACTCATTCCATTTGCCCTGTTGGAACGATCGTAGATGGCCAGCTTAAAGAGAGTAAAGAATTCATCATCTGGTCACTCATTTGTCGAGATCTGTCGTGCCACATTTTGTGAGATTATTCAAAATAGTAATTGTGTTGCGTTAAAGTGGGCCTCATCGTCCTCTGTGGCCTCGTTGGGGTGAATACGAATATCTGCCTCCACAACGATGGGTCCACAGTCTCGAGGTAAATTTTTCGATCTTGACTTCATTGACGAGTAATCCTTGAAAGTTGATTTTTTTTCTTATTTTCAGCACGGAGGCATAGTTGTTCTCTATCACCCATGCGCGCATCCATTTTTGGTCGACCGCTTAAAAAAAATCGTGAGATCCTGCCTTTACCGCCACGTTGTTTCTCCCTATCCCTCACTTCCAGAGGAACAAGTACGTAGTAATCCTGGATTTTTACAAAATATTATCAAAGTTGAATTGCTATCGTTGGGGTGCAGCCTCTAGCTATCGTGGCCTGGGGTTGGTCACTTTTAATGCCTGGCGTTGACAGTGAGGTGGTGGTCGATTTCATCAAACAACACGCTCTTCGTGGACCGGAAAAATTGAGCAAAGACGGCCAGTATAATTTTATGTTGAAGAAGCCTGCGAAAATAGTCTCGGACGAAAGCGATACCCAACTCTGTCCTCAATTCAAGTGATATTTTATTTATACAATACTATTTTACTTTAATTTTATCGAAACAACTGATCTCCGGTTTACCCGGGCTCAGTACCTAACCAAAAAAGTAACTTAAGTACCTACATCTTTCTTGTTTCTTCTGTTATCACTTCGTTGAATTTGTTGGCTGTGCTAATGACTTTGATTTATCTATAACGGTGCGGGGATACTTGTGAAGAAATTATACACTGAAGTTTAGGCTACTGTGTTTTAACTGAGAAATGATACTGGTGTCGACTACTAAGCTCGTCGAGCAAAGAATGCGGATTCGTCAGGGACAACCTAGACCTAGAGTGTCATCTCCTAGCCTAAGCATGAAAACTTCCTAAACAGGACCCAGACACCATCAAATGATCCGATGTGGCTTCCGCCACATACACGCCCTAAAAATGCCATAATACTGACTACTTAAAATGATGCCAGAGAAAACTTCTTGCAACAAAATTATGTCATTTATTTCCATTAGAAAGTCATGATGGGGTAGTAATAAGTTAATAACGTAACGTGCTTCAAAGTGATTGGGGAGCGAAAATGCGTAAAGCCGCTTACCCTTCTGGTTTGATCGAGTGCTAGCTGCTACGCCAATGTTTACGTACGTCCTGACTCGAGAGTGCTGTTTTGCCGAAAGTAAAGGAGAATATTTATACAATTTGGGTCCTTGCGTGTTCATGGTTATTGAAATCGTACGACGTGTGATTCCTTGACACCCTTCCAACCACCCCCCTCAACTACATTATTGCTCCTGTGTTGTGGTATTAATTTTATTGTTGTGGTCGTAGTTTTATTGTCCCATTTCAATCTCCATAAAATTCTTCTGACGCACTAGATTTTACTTTTGTTTTACCTTGGAAATTCATTCTATTCGTCTGTCTTATTTTGGAAAGCAAAAAGTATGACGCCTGTAACCGCTAAGCGATATTATTAACTTTGATAATTCGGAACGGGAACTGAGCAAGTCGGTTGCCATCGTTATCCGGTTCAGTGTCAGCGCAAGAGGTGGCGTCGTCTGGTTGGGGGAGCGTTTCACCACCAGTCGCGAAGCTGAAAAAAATGTGTCGAATTTTCGCATAAAATTTGCCTTATTGAATGTGACATTCTACAAACAGGCAATTCACGCTCGAAATCAGTGGCCCTACTGAATTCGTGCCTGAAAATGACAATGAGGGCAATGATTACTCCACGTGGCCTTAAAATGGCTGAAGGCGCGTTTACACGGCTCAATCTCATTGATTCAATAAAATTGAAACGTGTAAACATTTTTTCCACGATATTGCTCCATCCAATTTCTATAATAAACGTGATGCATGAGCCATTCAATGAAATTGGCTTAATTGCCAGCTATTGGACCTGAAAATCAAATATGCTGCCTACACGGACAATTGTGTATGGAATAGAACTGATGTTTTCGAACTGGAACTGGGTGGAAACGGTACGGAATTCGCCCCCCGGCGTTCACGCCTGATGTATTGACCAGTGGCTTTATACATATGTGTTGGCAGTATACAACTATTCTAACATTTGAATTAACGGATTTTAAATTGATGTTTTTGTCGTGGGAGCCGTTTCTTATCATATCGCCTGGGGCCCGCAGAGCCTGAATCCGCCACTGCACCATAGTGTAATGAATGAGAATAAGAATAGAATATAAGTATATTCGATCCAGCGTTACTTGTAGGGGAGTTTCCAGGCTCGTTGTCTCAATTTTATCCTCGAATAGGCTCTTTTCCTCAATTGTAGCCATCAATTATGCGCTTTATCTGAATTTTGCGGACCAGTGATTTTTCTCAATTTTATCCGCTAAATAGCACTTTTCTCATTTTCAGCCACGAAGTTGCCTCGAGAATTGCCGTTTTCTCAACGGCACTTTAGCTTATTTATTTATTTTAGGCGTTAGAAGGCCTCTATAAACCAGGAATTTGCCAATTCGTCTCAATTTTGGTCTAGAAGCTAATAAGCTTTCCCGCCGAAGTTAAATCGAGGTACGACAAATTACGGTATTTCCTCAATTAGAATTTTAGCCGTGATTCAGCGATACTTCTCCATTTTGGCCAAGACGTAGCCGTCGTTCTCAGTAGGAGCAGTGAATTAGAGGTTTTCCATATTCGCAGCCCATGAAGTAGAGATGAGCGTTTTTTACATTTTAGAAGCGAATTCGCTGTTTTATTCTATTGTGGCCTCGAATTGCCGTTTTTTCTTTATTTTAGCCGCAAATAAGTGCTTTTTCTCAAAGTTAGCCGCGTTATATGGGTGTTTTTCTCAATTTTAGCTGGTTATGAGCGTGTTCGCTAATTTTAGCAGCGAAATAGCCCTTTTTCACAATTTCATACGCGAATTTTTAATTTCGAACTATCGTGATTCAGCGTTTTTCCTGGTTTTGATTTTTGATTATTTTTTAATTTCGTTGTCAGAGTAGACGTCTTGCGGTTAGGATCTCATCACACGCCTTTATTTGACCTTTTGCTTCTAATTTTTGTTCAATTTCGTTTGAGGTTTCTGTGGTCGGAGCTTTAATTGTTGGCGTTGGAGCTTTTCTGTGGATTATGTTTCCAAGAAGTAATTCCGTAGTCTTTGCTCTCAAAATCAATTTTTTCTGGCTTAGCATGCTCAAAATCCAAATTTCGCTGGGTTCGGCTGGAAAAAAACGAGCACACAAAATGTTGAGGTTTCAGCTCAAAATACCAATTTTTTTTTAGCGTTGCTGGCTCTCTCAAAAAACAACTTCGCAGCTTCTGGTTCTGCTCCTCCATTTGAAATAATTTTCACGAGGTTGCCTCTTGGGAAACACCAATTTCATGGAGTTTACTCTTTTATAGAAACACATTTCGGGGGTTTAGCGCCTAAAAAACAAATTTCGTGATTGGTTTCAGCCAAGAAATCTGATATTTTGCTTCATATACCAAAACTTTGGCTTCATCTCTTGGGTCTGGTTAGCTCTTTTAAAAACCACAATTTCGAGGTATTTTGCTTTTTCAAAAACCAACTTGGGAGTTGTCGGCTCGTTCAAAAAATAATATTCGCGGGTTAGGCTCATCCAAAAACGTCTGATGGCCATCAGACTGAAAAACAGCCGTTTTACAGCCAGAAATCTTTTCACTTCAGATACCGACTTTTTGGCGACCATATTTTACCGCAAAATCTCGCTGTGATTTCCGGCCGATAATTTGCCAATTTTTTGCCGACCTGTGTCAATGAGTCCAGAATTGCGAGCGTTTCAGTTTTTCCAGTCCCGGGAACCAAATACAGGGTGTTTCAGGACGAATAACATATATTTTAATATGTTGTAGTACAAAGTAATTGCGACCAAAATCACCCTATTGACATAGGGTCGCAAATGATTTCTCTTGAAGTTATAGGCACATTTGTGTATTTTTAGCCATTCGCTGTTTTTCCGCTAAAAAGACCTTACACCTACTAAACCTTTTTTTGTACCCTTAAACTGCCGATGTTTTTGAAAAAACCACACAATTTTACTTCAGAAAATGTAGATCAACATCATTTTAGTTGCCTCCAAAAATTTCAGTAATTCGTTAAAAATGAAGAAAGCGGCGTTTTCCAAATTTCCTGTGTACGTCAGCGCCAGTTTCTGACCAAGTGATCATAGTGAAAAATTTTCGCCAATTTCAGTAATACATGTCCGTGTTGAGAGCTTTCAAATGATTTTTGAAAAATTGAAATCGGTCCATTTTTCCATGAGATATTGTTCCTAACGTGTGAAAAAACACGGAGTAAGTCATCAATTAGGCATAGGTGAACCTTCCTTAAACGCCTTTGATAACAGAGTAAATTTGTTGGCCTTTGCTAATTAATCGGTTTAGTGAGGTCCAATAAGATCCCTCCCTATCGTACCACACATTCATAAAAATCGGCGCTGAATTGCTTTCGATCGCGGCGGGTTTTCTTCCTCCCACTGGCGCCAGTTCGACTGTTGTTCATACCGTCTCGGGTAAACGTGGCTTCGTCCGAAAAAAGAGTAAGAGGAACGGAATACTGATTCTCGAACACGCAGTGATAAAAAATAATGCGATTAATTTCGTCTCCATCGTGCAGATTTTGCACTTCCTGAAATTGGTGCAGATAGTGTGTGAGAAATAGTCACTCTGGAAAAAACGCATCACAAGAAAACGAAAAACAAAAGAGCAGCTGTTGGACATGATTGTTGGAAATTATTAAAATACAAAGGTGTTCTTTAGAACACATTTTAGGTTGATTTATTCAATGTACCTACGTACCAAGTTTTCCCCCAATATCTTAAAAGTTGTCAGTCAGGGGGGGGGGGGGTACATTTTTTGGGAGTTTTGTCCTTTGTCACTTATAGTGCATTTCATTTTGAAATTTTAAGACAGGTTTTATTCAACTGAATAATCAGCAAAACCCAACTTTACTTTGTAATAACGAGTTTAAGGAAGTTTCACCTATGCCTTAATTGATGACTTATTCCGTGTTTTTTCACACGTTAGGAACAATATCTCATAGAAAAATGAACCGATTTCAATTTTTCAAAAATCACTTGAAAGCTCTGAACATGGAGATGTTTTACTGAAATTGGCGAAAAATTTTCACCATGCTCACTTGATCAGAAACTGGCGCTGACGTACACAGGAAATTTGGAAAACGCCGCTTTCTTCATTTTTAACGAATTACTGAAATTTTTGGAGGCAACTAAAATGATGTTGATCTACATTTTCTGAAGTAAAATTGTGTGGTTTTTTCAAAAACATCGGCAGTTTAAGGGTACAAAAAAAGGTTTAGTATGTGTAAGGTCTTTTTAGAGGAAAAACAGCGAATGGCTAAAAATACACAAATGTGCCTGTTACTTCAAGAGAAATCATTTGCGACCCTGTGTTAATAGGGCGATTTTGGTCGCAATTACTTAGTACTACAACATATTAAAATATACGGCATTCGTCCTGAAACACCCTGTATATGGATTTGAAATTGTTCAAATTCGCTACATCAGAGGATCCCAATTCGCATAGAGTCAGAGTAATAAGATATGTGAAGAAGTTATCATTGATGAACGATGAATTAAACATAATGATAATAAAAAGTTTTTTGGATGAGTCTGTTTTCAACAGAACTATGGCTTGCCACTGGTAGTGGTGTTTCAGCTGTTTTTGAGTCTTAAAATGACGCGAGTAGTGATAGTCACGGTTTTCACTGTAAAAACGAGCATGCGTAGCGGTGAATTTTAATTTTTCCATTTTCGTACCTATACGTTGTTACGTGTATCCAAAGGCCTTACCAACAAACAATCCCGAGGGAAACCGAACGTTAGGGGCCCGCGACAGGCTGATCCTATGGATTTCAAACCCCGCGGGTCAAGATTTCCGAGATCCGCCCGTCTCAACCGCAATATATATTAACATTATACTGGTAAAGATACCTAAAACTCAAAAAAGAGATCAATCCCTCATTTTTAACATTCTAAACTATTCATAATTATATTTGTTGTGGGGGGGGAGGGGATTTTGTGGTGAAGAGTATGTCTTGATCACTTTTCAGAGGCCGAAATACGGAGAATGTGGTTTTCAGACTAATTTTCAAACGTTTTCCGGACAGTATGGAGTCTTTTGCCAGTAAACTGGCACACTGCTATGCCTATGCTCTAAACAGTGAACTAAGCTTTATGCTGCTACACATGTTTCAGTACTTGGATCGTTTTCTAATAAAAACTGTACAAAAAAAAAAAACAACTTATTGGTGCAAAAGTTTCGTGGTCCTACAAAGCAATTGGGATTGCTTAATGATCGGTTTTATTTCGAAGAAATTTAATCTTGTCTGAGCAGATGCTTCACTGTCGCATCGTCATCGTATATTTTGTTCTGGTCGTCTTCTCACCATTGTAACGTTCGAAGATTACGTTTCCTTGAAACTTCAACGAAAAAAAAAAAGAGTTTTACGTTAATTTTTTTCAGCCACAGAGTGGCGTCACGAAATGAACTGATGTTGAAACGGCGGCTCGTGGCCAAGTATAAAAGATCACCCGTAGCGAATCATCGAGGCGAGGGTTCCACATTCCAGGTTAGTTTCAAGCCAATGTTTATTAAGGGCCCCAGACACGATCAAGCCAATTGCGCCGGTCAAATGATCACGTGTATGTCATGTTTACACGAATTGCTTTCAACTTTCTTGAGCAAATTATTAGCCAGTTTTGATTCCCCACGGATGTCTGCGTACCCATAGTTGAGGCTTTTTTTTGGGAAAAGAATGTCAAAGTGGAAACAGAGTCTTGGCTCCTGATGGTTGGTGGTGGATAGAGCTGAAAAACACGATTTATGTTATGCTGATGGCTTGGCCATAATGTCGGGGTCCCGAATACTCCCGGAATTCAGGAACACGTTAAGTTGATGTTTTAACCATTCACGCTAAGTTAAACTGTTCAGCAAAGTTGAATTGCGCAGTTCCCCGGGCCATAATGCTGCACTTTCACTCCAAATCACTTGTTCACTTATGCCCGTATTTATGAACGTTCCTTGACATTCAAGGAACCCTTGAAATTCATTAGAACAGATGTTTTTATTGTGGTCAAAACTGTTTTCAACGGTTCCTTGACTCGAGGAACGTTCATAAATACCGGCCTTAGTGGCAGACGCGGATTCAGGATTTGCTCAAGGAAAGAGCTTGAGAAATTGTGTGCCCCACTGTACTAAAAATGTTGGCCTAAAAATAGCTGAAATAGATATTCCCACCTTAAAAACGGCTAAACTGACTACGATCGCATCCCAAAATGGAAAAAATGATTATTCTCGCCTTGAAAATGTCTAAAATGACTACTTGCGCCCTGAGAACAGCTAAAGGAGCAATATCCGCTCTAAAAATAGCCAAACTGACTTCACGCGGGCCCAAAAAATGACTTAGCGGACGATTGCTCCAGCCTTAAAAAGATCATGATTTTGACTCCCAGCCTGAAAACGGCTAAATCGACTACTTCTGCGCCAAAAATGGGCAATAAACTGACAATTCTCGGCTTGAGTTGACGTTGAATTCGCGATTTACAAGTGGCAAAACTGAGTCTATTCACACTAGAATAAGGGCCGTATTCAGAAACCCTCCTTTACAAAGTCTTAACTAAAGGAGCTGAAAAATGTGACGGTTTATAAAAATATGTCTCCTGTTTTGAAGTGCTTTAAAGGAGATGTAAAGGTTAAGGTTGGTTTCTGAATACGGCCCTAAATCGCTAAATGGATGAGTCGCGCCTTTAAAACAATGCGAAACTGACCATTCGCACCTAGAAAATGGCTAAACTGGCATTTTCCGCTCTAAAAATGGCCAAACGGGTAATTCCCGCTTTAAAAACGGCAAAACCAGACGGAACGTAAAATGGCAAAACGACTGACGATTCTCGCCCTTAATAAATCACACTGTCTATTAAGGCTCTTAAATTGGCAAAACTGACTTTATACGCGGCCTATAAATGGTTACACTGACGAATCGCGCTTTAAAAAGGCCTAAACAGGTTACTCCTGTATTGAAATTGGCGATCGCGACTATTCAAGCTTTCGGAAATTAACAAATTGAGTCCTCAAGCCTTGAAAATAGGTCAAACTGATCATTTGCGCCCTCCACAGAGTGTGTTGGACGGCAATTCGCGCCTTCAAAATGGCTACCTACACACAAAACTGGCTACTCGCGCCTTACAGCGCGTTTGTGCAGCGATCAAGGGCCGTCTCCACTTTACCAACTGGTCGACCGCCCTATCCCCTACCCGTTGCCGCTACAGCGTTGGTTACCCGCACTTCAAGGACTGGATAAACTGACTACTATCGCGCTAAAAAATTGCTTGATCAAAATTGAATTGATTGAGAAATTTGCTTGAATGGCCGAGGGCGGTAAAAACTGAGCATTCGTGCCCGTGAAATGGCGGAATGTACCATTTGTGCTTCAAATATGGCCAAACTGAGCCTTCGTGTCTTGAAAATTATCACACTAAACTGCGGACGATTTTTGCGGTAAAAATAGCCAAACAGATCATTTACGCCTTGCGGTTGGTGTAACAATCGATTCATGCTATTAAAGTGCCTAATCCGAAATTCACGGGAGGAGGGGCGTCTAGAACAAACTGATTCTTGTTCTACAAAATTAACAGTTTCGTTATCGAATGACAGTAGGCATGAGGCTGAACAGTTAGTTTATGGCGTAAAATTACAAGTTCAGGGGCTGGCTGGACAACTTATTTTGGGGGTTTCATGATTTTCTCTGAGAACCCTGTCAATGGCTCGTCTGATCGATAATCCGTCACGATTTTCAGATTCCCAGAGCCGAGAAGATACCTGGTTTCATCCAGTTTGAAATGTTCATTTCTAAAACGCGATCAGATTTGAACCGATTGGGACGAGAATCAGTTAAATAGACGGCTAAATTGACAAGACAATGCACTTTTTGCGCTGAAGGAGCCTTATTCTATTAGCCCAGATGAGAGTCTGTGGGGTTCTGAGCGAGAGTCCGGACCTGAGTTACGGGGACGATGATTGACAGGGACTAAATGGCTGCTGATAGTTGAGTCGTAATCAAGTTGGTTAAATGATTGGATTAGAAGCTGGGGGTGGGGGTTGAAATATAATGCAAAGAAATTGACAAAACGTAAATTAATTTTATGGTTTAGAAGGGGAAGTGGATATTTTTCAGTAGTTGTAGTATGTGATTAGTTAGGATTAACATGGGTTGGGGCTACGGAAGTCCCGGGCACATAATTCCAAGTTTCATGACCAGTTAGGGCCGGCGCACACTAGGAGAAAAAAGACGCCGACGCGCGAGTCGGCGTCTTTTTTCTCGGGGAAGAGACGACTTTAGCGTGAATGTGGATGTGAAAGGCCCCATAGAGTTCTATGTGTTTTTATTGCACGAGTCGGACGCTGACGCGCGCGTCGGCGTCTTTTTTCTCCTAGTGTGCGCGGGGCCTTAGACTTCAGTAAGAGTTCATCACACGTTTCCTACTAATCATTCTATACGCAGGAAGAGCCATTTAACGAAGCGGACTCAAAGACTCGCAACAATCTTATGAAAACCATGATCCAAGAAATAATACACGACCCCAACGCATTGATTATCTCGAAACATAATTGCGAATTGCCAAAAGAACTGCCAAAGCCACCCCCTTTGATTTGTTTACCCCACGAATTAGCGCCCTTTACGACAACTGGGAAAGACTATCAGTTCTACGAGCCGGTCGTCTGCGGAACCATCCCCCCAAATAAACGAAAACAGAGCGTAAGAAAGCCGTTAGCGTACAGTCAAGTCCCTAATTAAATGTATGAAGCATTTCAAAAAAAATTTTTTTTTAATAGAGTAATTATATCGAGAACATATAAAACTGCTTTTTATATGATGCCGATTTTGTTGGCAACATCTAAAGCGTCGTAGTCCCTGGCTAGTCTGACGTAGGCTTTTTTCTTACCGTCAGGCCTGTCAAGAACATCGCTCATTAAAAACAAAATATCAGTAAGACGATGTCAACTACCGATCGACTCACCTGACGAGTGTGTTCACTTTGGCCACATCAATATCGTACAGCTTCTTAACGGCAGTACGAACGTGGTGTTTATTGGCTCTCAGGTGAACGATAAAGACGAGGGTGTTGTTGTCTTCGATCTTCTTCATGGCCGCTTCAGTTGTCAGAGGGTACTTAATGATGTTGTAAGCGTCCATGCTGAAAATGCAAGTGGTATAGGCTCGGATACACGTCCAATTAGTCACCAACTTACCGACTCCTCGTAGGAACGGATTTCCTGGGGTATTTGGGATTCCTAGGAGGTTCGAAAGTTTTCGGCCGTCTGAACTGTACCGACGTACGAATTTTCCTAGCACGCTTGCCATGTACGCCTTTGATGACCTGAGGAAAGTCAAGGCTTTTATTATTATGTTCGGATTGAGTGACCGAATAATTATCTTGTAGAAGTGAGCTCAGTTTAAAAATACTCAACAGTTTTTAATTTAGAGAGATTCTCTCAAAAATAAATATCATCACAACAGAATCGAGTATTAAGTTTAAATAACACTGTTAATAAAAATACCTTGAGCTTGACTTTGAGAGCCTTCTGGACTGGAGCTTTTTTGCTCGTAACTTTGCCTCCCTTCTGAGACTTTGGAGCTACGCCACGCTCAGGTTTCCTGACCGTTTTCTTAACAGCCGGTTTGGAACCTACTGTCGTCTTCTTGACAGCGGGTTTCGTCGACTTGGCCGAGGGTTTCGACGTCTTGGCTGCTCCCTAAAATTGGACGAACAGAATGAAAACGATTAACATTTTCGACTATAACGCAAAAAACGATCATCTACCTTGGGCTTGCCAGCCGCGGGTTTGGCTGCAGGCTTTTTGGCCGCACCACCCTTGGCAGCCGCCGAAGCAGCGGGTTTGCCAGTCGAACTTTTCGCGGCCGGTTTCGAAGCGCCGCCTCCAGTTTGTTGTTTCGCCGCGCCGCCTTTAGCACCACCCTTGGCACCGCCGCCGGAGGAAGATGTCTTGGTCGATGCGCTCGCTGCAGCAGCAGCTGCTACTTTGGCAGTGGCCACCTTGGGGGCTGGAGCTGGAGTCTTGGCCGATGATTTAGTCGCTGGTTTAGGTGCAGGAGCCGACGAAGCCGAGGACGTTGAAGCAGCGGCGGCACCAGCAGCAGCCGGAGCTGCGGCTGCCGCTGGCTTCTTCTCAGGCTTCTTTTCGGATTTACCTAAGGACAATCAAATCACCAACAGAGTGAGATAAAGAGGATAGACACCAGGTGGAATAGAAAAAACATTGGCTATAGGAAGAAAGGGCCAACGTGACCTAAATAGCATCCCCGTATTTTGTCGAGTCGTACACGTTAATGAGTGAATCACAATAATTCAAGACATAAAGGCTAGAAACTGCATGTTTTGAAAGAATGATGTCACTCAACAGCGGAACAAAAGGCATAGGAACTGGCCGAAGACCAAACCGCATGGCTCCGAGGGGTTGCAATGAGGT
The DNA here is from genome assembly GCA_038030265.1 of Corythucha ciliata. Lineage (NCBI taxonomy): Eukaryota > Metazoa > Arthropoda > Insecta > Hemiptera > Tingidae > Corythucha > Corythucha ciliata. The sequence goes on along the minus strand of CM075942.1, from coordinate 27,654,026 downwards.
TAGAAATGTCTAATGTATTCTAACACTTATTCGACGTCTTTGGTAACTTGGAAAGGGTGAAACAAAAAAATTATTTACCTGATTTTTCTGCGGGCTTAGGTTTTGGCCCCATCGTGGAAATAAAACGTTAAATTAAAGAAACTCGTGTCCAACGCGGAGAGACCGTCTTCCCCACCAACAACCGAAAGAAATTCAAGGAAGGATACGTGTGAGGTTTGAGGCTTTCCTAATTGAACAGTGGCGCCGAAGCGGCCGCTTTGAAAACACGCCACGCGGCGCTTCAGATTTCCCGCTCCAAAAACGCAAACAAAATGCCGTAAAAACTATTTACCGTAAAACAGGGTGACAAAGTGCCACTTTTTGAGGATTTTTTCAAATATCTCCTCTATTATTCGACCTGTCAAGTTGAAACTTCTACACAATATAACTATACATCTCAGTTTCTCACTCATATGCTTGAAAAAAATCTAAGTGGTCCAGGAAAGGGCGGGGATTTTTTTACTCGTGGCACTTATTCACCCCGCTAGTTGGGGTGACTAAGTGCCACTCGTGTTTTTCGCTCAGAAACACATTGAAACGCACCGCTGGCAACATTTCACCCCTCATAATTGAATCTGGGAATGTTTCTAATGAAAAAAAAAAATCAAAAAGGGCAATTTTGAGCTAGAAAATGAGGATTTTTTAAAAAACACCAAGAAAAATAACGCTTTCAACTCTTTATTAAACTATTTTATCAAAACATTTGGATAAATCTCTTCAATTGCTAATATGTTCACAAAAATAGGAACTAATTTTCTCAAAAGGAACAAGTGTTCGTTATTAAAGTCTTCAATCGAATTTTCAAATAAAAAAAAATAAAACGAAAAACACGACTACCAAGTCACTTTAAACAAATTTCCCTCCACTTCTTTTGGGGGTTCAATCTTCCTCTTTATTTGGCTTGTGTTGTACCAAAGTGCATCTGGCACCTCTGGCCACAACCAGAATTTTCCAATTTTCTCCATGCACGTAACACATGCTTCGTTGTCTCCGTCGAGATCGGTTAGCATTTTTCCGGGATACAATTTCCCTTTGTATTCAACCACAACAAAATCGTCCTTCCCAGGCTCGGTATTTTCTGGTGCTGCGCTCACTGACGGCACAGAAACGTTTGATGTTGACTCGGCAACTCCAGGGTCATACTCACAATCTGTTGAGTCGTGGTCGCTTCGTCTGCTGGTGTCGTCCATGTTAGGGAGGCTGTCTTCACTCTCAGCGTAGGGGATGTCACCTTCAGAAAGATTTTCTTCGTCTGGTGAATCGACGTCAGTATCCGGTTGTTGTTCATGCTGTTTTCTTTTCTTGGCGGTGTGATCTTTTCCTCCTTTTCCTTGACGCTTTACACCACTAGTCGACGGAACCCCAGCGGCTGATGAAGCTGAACGTGGATTTAAATCATCTACCGTGATCCCTTTTCCAGGAGGAACATTCACCTTCTTCCTAACCATTCTGCGTGGATTTCTCTCGGTCAGCTCCTTCCTGGTTTTTTTAAGCTCTTCGAGGAATGTTTCTGAAACATTTTTGACGTGCTTCCCACCATGTGCCTCTTCGAAAAGACGATCACTCAGTTTTTTTTTAACACGGCTTCCCGATTTAATGGATGGATTTCACAGCCTTGGAAACCCCCCTGCAAACGGTTCGTGTCCCCTTCTGTCTTCAGTTTATTCATCAATTCACCCAATAAAAATGGGAACTTGGGCTTGGGAAGGACTGGATATGATCTTCCTTCAGGGGAGTTTTTCCAATCTCCTAAGAGTTTCCTCCAAAATCGCTTCATGGGGCCGAAGAAGGCGACGTCAAGTGGCTGTAGAATGTGAGTTGAGTTTGGAGGAAGCGCAATAAACTTCACATCATTCTGCTGGCAGAGACTTAAGACATGGGAGCTCAAATTGTCGCCTAACAATATTTTTGTCCCAGTTTGTTTTCTCAGAATAGTGAGCATCAAGAATTCGAACCAATCTTCAAAAATTCTCGCATCGAACCATCCACTTTTTGACCTGTTGAAGCGGGTGCCTGGAGGTCCTCCTTCTACCCAAGTTGGGTACACGTTCATCGCTTTGTATGTAACGTAAACTGGGGCAATCGTACCGATGCACCGCATTGCCACAGACCATGATTGAAATGCTTGCTTTGGTGGCGTTTTTTATTATTTCGGGATGTTTGCACCCTCTTTTCACAATAACTTTGCTTGAACCAGGGTCGTCTTGGAGGTTTGACTCGTCGTAGTTCCAGATGTTTTCTGGGGGGACTCCAGCCAGTTCTTGAGTCAAATTGTCGAAAAACGCGTTGATGGTGTCTCGGTTCAAGCCAGCTCTAGCTCGCGATACACTTTGTGACATCCTCACGCTAAGCTTCTCCTTGTGCCTTTGTAAGAATGAGTTCGTCCAGTCTCTTCCTGGTAGTACTATCCGACCATGAACTTTCAAATCTCCGGGATGGATGAATTGGTGGAGACAATAGGGAAAACATAAAATAAAAAAAAATTATAAAAATAAACATTCGGGATTCGAGTCGGATTTTAATCCGCGGGTGGAAGAACTTATCTGGGCTTTGGGATTCCAATTATTGCATCTCAAACAGTTTTATGAGTGCTCTGACGTATCCGGGCACATCGCGCCCTGTTTCTATTTCATGAATAAAACGGACCAACGATCATAAGAGGATGACGTCTAAAGGTCCGTTTAAACGAGCAATAAAAATTATTGCTGCAATCCCGTAATTATTTGACAATATTCTGCTCTACAAAAATGGCAGCAATACGAAGCAATTTTCACTGAGCTGGTAGTTGAGGGATATTTCACTCACAATCCAAACATCAACAGAGGTCACACAGTATGATTCAAAACCAGTCTGCAGTCTGGCACTTTAAAAAACAAAATCTCATTGTTATGAACTCCACAATATTTACGGACCTGGAAATCGTCACTAGTCGCCCCTCGAAATAATACCCAAGAATATACTTTTCATGCTAGCGTTAAATTATAACTTTTTCTCAATTTTAGCATTTAATTAGAGACCCGCCTCAAATTGAGCCCGCACGCGTGGGTTCACCCAAGTTAAAAAAACAGTTGAAAATGGATAGTGTTTTAACTGCTCAATTTGCGGCGGGTCTAAGTCTTTCTTTTCTTTTATTCGGGAAGTAAATCTTATCGCAACGTTCGCTTAAGTATGTCTCCGGAAATCACCTTTTCTCAACTTTTATCTTCGAACCCTTTAACTCAATTTTAGCCACGAATTAGCAGTTTTTTGAAAAATTTAGTGATTAATTGGCGCTTAATCTTGATTTTGGCCGAATTTTTCATTCGAAAACCGCGGAATAAGCTGCCCCTTTTTTCTCTTAATTTTAGCAGTGGAATTTTGACCGTGAATTTATAGTGCCTTTTCTCAATTTTTGGATGTACTTCTCCAGGGCCGTCTTTACTGAAGGGCCCGAGATAACAACGGGGCCCCTCCAAGCTACGTTGAGGGGGGGGGGGCACTTCGTGGTCACACTTTCTTTTCTTTTAGCCGCGAACCAGGGGCGTATAGCCAGAGCGGGGCAGGGATGGGCAGTTTCCCACCACGCACTAGTCTCAAAAACGAAGTGAGGTTCCCTATAATTTAAAACATTTTTCAAAAAAATTATCTTGCAAAAAAAATATTTTGTGAGTCTGGCTCACTAATGGTGAATTCCACCGCCAGGAGTTTGGTTGGAGTTACTAAACTCCAACATTGTTTACATAAATTGTGATGCATTTTTTTGTGTTAATACCGAGTTAACGTAACTCAAACTTTAACTCTCGGTGGTGAAATCCACCATAAGAAACCAATTTATCGGATTTCACTCACTATAATAGGTTATTTCACCAATTTTTGCAGCTGATGAAACAATTTCACGGATGGCGTGATAAAAAGATACAAATTTCACGGATTTTGTGCACTAAAACCCAATTTTTGCAGGTCTGAATCACTAGACATTATTTTCGTTGATTTCACGCTCTAGAAACCTTTTCGCTGATTTTTCTAACTACGTATTAACCAATTTTGAGGGTCCTGGCTCACAGAAACCCCAATTTCGCGGTTGTTTTATTGCTGAAAAACCAATTTCTTAAGCTGTTTCTCATTAAAAAAAAGAACATCTTAAATCTCACTCGCTCAGCACGATTATCACTCTAATCAAAACATTTTCCCGATTACGCGAAATCCCAAGTAGCACAGTAATATTTTCTCAATATTTATTCAATATTGTTACGTTGTAACAATATTGGTAATGTAAATTAAATATTGAAAAAATGATTTTTTTGTTAATGGAATCTTTATGTTTCGACACAAATATTTTTCCAATGTTCAATTTATATTTATAATATAATATTTTTGCACCACTTCACAATAACCATTTATCCAATATTTTTTTGTTATGGTTAATCCAACAATAGTTTTACATTATTTTTACAACATGAAATTCATATTGGTCGAGTAATGCTTAAAATGAGTAGAAGTACGAGCATTTTTAAATGTTGCTTTCCAATTTAGCACAAAATATTCGTTTTAAAACCAATTCCAAAACCAACTGGTTATAAAATCAACGATGTCTCGTGAAGACGAGAATCTTTAGGTCTTTAACCGTTATGGGAAATTAAATTAGGTGATTTTTGTTGTGACTGTTCAGTGCATTGTCCAGAATTATTGTGTTAACCTTTTATTGGTGCTTTTCAGGTGGCAAGTGGGAGAAGTAGGGCCTGTCTCTCTTTTTCTTTTTTCTGTAACTTCGCTTTAAAGAGAACTTAAATTTAAAAAATGCGCCTTGGGTCCCATTTCGATGGTGGAAAATAATAATTATGATATGTGCGACTACGACTCATTCTCAGTACGTAAAATTAATCGCGAAGAAAAAAACAGCAAAATGAAATGGGAGGAGGTTTTGTTTTTACTCTGGCCGACCTCAAGGTGACACGATAGGGGGAAGGGGAACAACGAAGGTCAAAGTTGTGCCCACGCCAAATTTCATCAAATTTCAGATAGGCGGAATTAGCGCTTTTTCTCTATTTAAAAATTGCATCGAAATAGTGAATTAGAGCATATTTAGCAACGAATATTTTCGCTAGTTTATCCCTGAAAACCAGTATTTTTTTCACTTTTTATTATAGCCGCACATCAAAAACTGCACATTAGCGAGCATGCTTAATTTTAGCCGCCTATAAGGACCTATCCAACTGTAGGGGACATCAGAGAATGCCAGCCAAATCACCGTCCAACCGGTTATACCATATACAGTGGCGTGCCCATGGGGAGGGTTTCGGGGGTCAGAACCGCTCCCAGAATACTTCAGCCCAGCATAGTTAAGAAATAAAAAAAAAAAAAATGAATGAATAAAATACAATAAATAATTAGAAAAGTAAAATATCACTCCTCGTCCCTACATTAACACCTGTAAAACTCCCCACCGCCAAGCAGTTCGCCCCGGTAATGTGTCAGCCTTGACCAGCTGGCACGGCTGACGGGGAGCGCGGGGCGAGGCTGCCAAGGACTTGCACGTGCCGGTCACTTCCCAGCCGTCCTTTCAGGCAGAAACCTGGTATATCATGCTAGCCGCGAATTTCAAGGCATCAAGCCAGGGCGGGAAGAAGGCACAATCCTAGAAAAGTAAAAGAAAATCGCAGCAAATTTCACATAAGGGTTTATTATTCATGAATGTAGCCAAATCTGGCTTGAAATTGCATGGAAATCGACACCCCACTCCCCTATGATCTCAAACCCTTCCAGCAGAAACATTTTGTAAGGGTTGGTCCCTTGAAAACACAAATTAAAATTTTGAGGGTTTGGACTCTATCACTTATGCTGAATTTTGTGGGTGTGACCCTCTCAAAAACCCAATTTCACGGAATTTGGTTGTAAAAAAAAACTAAATTTCATGGTAAAACTCTATATTCAAATCCTTCACAAGTTTGGCTCCTTCAAAACCAAATTTCGTTTATTTGGCTATATCGAACAGCCAAATCGAGGGGGACGTTTCAAATTCAAAAAACGCGAAAATCGGTATTTTTCTCATAAAAAAACAAAATTTTACGAGTTTAGCTCCTTCAACAAACGGATTTGGCTCTCAGAAATACCAAATTCACGAGTTTGGCTCTGTCTAAACGCAATTTAACGATTCTGGCTCTTTCAAAACCCAATTTCGTGGGTGTGGCTCTTTCAGAAACAAACCGGCAAATCTCGTGACGGACTTGATCCGTGTGAATGGCTATAAACCTTTCACGGGGTTCGTTTCCCCTGCCGGGCGCGTCCCCCGGGTTGCGGATGGGGGACCCACCAGGCAGGTGCGACGGCGGGTTGGGTCGGAAAAAGGCACACCGTGTGCGGTGGGGAGTCCGTTATCGGACACATCCTTTGGAAATGGGGCCGAATATGACCCCGTGGACAAACAACGGGTTAGGGACTGTCCTGAGCAGGGGCGTAGCCGCAGCCCATGATCAAGGGGTGGGCAGCCAGCCAGGCACACGGATTCAGAGTTTTTTGGGGAGGGGGGGGGACGCACGTCTTGAGAAAAAGTGCTCGTTCGCGGATGAAATCCATGAAAAGGACATTTTCCGGCTAGTACTGAGCGAATACACTCATTCACGGCTGGAATTGAGAGATAGCGCTGATTCACGTTAAACTTGAAAAATAAATCTGCTCATTGCTCGCGGTTGAAATTGAGAAAACACGCCAATTTGTGGTTTCGCGATCCAAAGTCCGGGCCGAAATTAAGAAAATGCGCTAATTCACGGTTTACAGTGCTCTTTTCACGGCTAAAATTGACAAAATAAATCGCGCGTTCAATGTCGTAGAATTGAGAAAAATCGCTCATTTGAGGCTAAAATTGAGAAATGGAGCTCATTCACGCAGGTAAAATTGAGAGAAGGCACCAGTTCGTAGTTTCTCAAACCAACATCTCGGAGAACATTGCGAAAAAGTGATAATTGACTGTTTTTATACATTTATATAGCAAGTTTGAGGGTACAATCGAGAAAGAGGGCGACATGGCGAATTTTGAAAAAGTCCTTATTTTCGGCTAAAATGAAGACACATTGAGGAAAACACCTATTTCAAGGTTCGCGATGCAACGTCCGGATCAAAATTAATGAAATTCGTTAACATGAGTATTATGTGGACCTTTTCACTGCTGAAATTTGAAGGGGGAATTGCTTGCTCAAGGCAGAATTAAGATTAAAGCAAGAATTTGCGTCTAAAACTGAGGAAAAATGAATTGGCAAAATTGTCACCGTTTTTTGCTGATTATAGTGTAATTGTCGTTCCTAAAATTGAGAAATTGCGTTCATTCACAGGTTTTTTTTTTTTTTTTTTTTTTTTTTTTTTTTTTTTTTTCTTGAGGGTACGGACTTGGATCTACCGAGCCCGCTGGCGCCTAAGCTCGTGTGGCTCTTACACCATAACCCTGTAACTCCATCAGCTGTGCACTTCACACCCGTACTACGCGGGCGTTTCGGTCGATGCGCGGTTTGTCATACGCACACCGCCGTGAAAGCCCACACGAAGCCGAGTGAGCCGTGTCACAGCTCGCCGCAGCCTTATAGTGTAAAAATGGGCAATAGCTGGATTCGAACCCAGGCCCGCTGGGTTACGAAGCGAGTATTGTATCCATTACACCATCGAGGCGCTTCATTCACAGGTTACATTGAGGAAAAACTGTTCTTTTGCGGCTGAAATTGACAGAGCGCACCTATTCGCGTATTCGCAATTTATAGGCGATGCCCAGTGCTGGCCGTAATTAGAATAGTAAATCAAAAATGCGTTATTTCACGTTTTTTTTTACGGTTAAAATGAAGAAAAGAGGCTATAGTTCGAGGTTGAATTGAGAAAAAGCACTCAGTTTCACCTAAAATTAAAGGAAAACGTAAATTCGACGCTACGAATAGTGCTCATTCCGGAGTTAAATGGGAGGGGGGATTCTGTGCAACTCCTCTTGAGGAAAAACTGGATCCACCACGCCTGTGGGCAGATTCACTGTGGCGAAAATAACAGATGAACCATTGCCTTTTTGCAGGCTTCTAACAGGATCTGGAGGTTAGAATCACGTCAATTTAGGTCATCAGAGACTAAATTTGCACAGAAACGGCCACTATCCATCAAAAAAGACATATCTGCTGGAAACCTGTCGTTTGTAGCCTTCTATTTCGGATTTTATGTCGAAAAATTGAAACTTCTCTCCTCCCACCCCACCCCGGAAAGTGATACTTTTGAAGCTAAACTTTAAATTTTAGACCTGAGACGGTAAACAGAGCTGGCAGTTTCTCTCCCACCATAAGTCTGTATGGCACAGCGGGCTAAACACGATTTGAGCTAACCCAAACACACGAAATTGCGCGTCGAACCTTGCGGAAATGGGATTTTAGTGCGAAAAATCAGCAAAATCGGTTTCCAAGTTGAGCCGACCCGCAAAATCGATTTGTCAGCAACAAACATCCGCGAATTTTTGATTTTTGGTGAACCCGATGTGAGAACATCTGTTGTTTTTTTAGTGAAAAAAATCCGCAAAATTGGTTTTATGGAGCGAAATATAATAAATTTGTGTTTCTGTTAGCCAAATCAGGGAAAATATTTTTGAATTTTTGGGGGTGGGCAGCTGCCCCACGAAATCTGAGTTTTTGATTCTAGGGGAGGGCAACTGCTTACCCCTGCCCACCACTGGCTACGCCCATGTAGGACTCCGGGACAGAAAGGGGGTAGCGTCTACTACCTCCTCCAGCTCCCCCCCCCCCACCGAGACAAGGTGTTTGGTCCGTACTTAAGGTCTGCATGACACCGGGGCAAGGTGTGCTTTAAACGGACCCCCAGGGCACCGGCCGATCCCCTGGTGTCATAGGCTTACTGCACGCCTCGGCGCTTACGGCATGCAGGACTGCCGGCGGTGGACATGTAATATATTACCCTGGCTTCAGGCTGGACCTTGAAGGGATCACTCAGAATTTTATATGAAGAACTCGGAGGGGGCTCAGAGAACCTTCCGTGAACGCCGCAGTCACCGGCTGTTCCGTCCATGGACACCACCGAGGCCAAACACGACATTGATGGGACCATAGGGACGTGTACCTGTGGAAGGCAGTTTCAAGGAGCATACCCGCCGAGGGGAGTTTTTAAAAAACATACCCCCGGCGGGCAATTCTAAATAACACTCCCCGGTGCAGGGAGCTTATCTCTTCGAGTGCAACGCACTCGTCGCGTGCTAGCTCGTCGTCCTTGGCACTCACGTGCTCAAGGGTCCCAGTTGGCAATCAACTCTGATCGTTTCAAAGAAGCGACGACCTCTAACCTTATTAAGAGGAGAGAGCTATCTTCGCAGGATCAGCAAAAGTAAGAAATTCCCTGACTTTTCCCGGGTTTCCGGTCTGTGGCAACCCTGTCAAATGAGTTTTCCATTCTGACACGCTGCAAGGAACTCACACGGATTTTTTTCAATACTTCAAGGTAATTCACAGAATTAAAAGTACCAAGTACACACAAGAAAAGTGTATTTCATTGAGACTTGAAAATTTACTGTAACGAGCCTTGGAACAGTCGTTACACGTACAAGACTGAAGGAATCTTTACTTCATCAATTACGTCACTTGGTTCTATTTCGAAATCATATACCTATGTTAAAAACAATAAGTCAGTTATTTTAACAGCGGAATATTTTCCGGCCTATGCAAGAAAGTTTTCGTTTTCTCGTTGTGGGGAACAAAATCAGTTTACAAACTCAAACGTTTAAAGATGTATGTGCGACGGCAGTAAGTGATTTTTAGAAATTACGTTTGGCCTGGTGTACGATATACTAATTTTCGCATTTTTTAAGTATTATATTAAATGAGAAAAGGAGTCGAGTCGGCACTAAAAAAAAAACAACAAAAAATACAAAGTTTTCAAGCGTACACTAAAATAGGGAGTTTGATAGGAAGTGCATCGTCTACTCCGGAGGGTACACAACTCCCATCGCTTCAAGGGCGTGTTTTGCGCAATGCTTTTTAGCGTCTTTCTTGTTGGAGCCTGGAAGAAAAAAGCGCAACATTAGGTTTTACACAAAACTGGGGCTCATTGCCCCAAGAGTCGATGCTTTCACCTGTTCCCATGAACGTTCTTCCGTCGATAGTCACCCTGAAGGTAAAAACAGTGTTGGGCGGCATTCCTTCGCGATCCTCGGAATACTGAAGACCTGGTCTTAATTGATTCAACAATTGAACGGGGTGTTTAGTGTGGGCATCCTCGGGAATTTTCTTCTGAGGTAACTGCACAAAGGGAATGTTCGCCTGCTGAAGAGAAACCAGAGATGAATACTTGATAAATCGATCGATGAAAGATAAGAATGCTTGTACCTTGACAGAGGTGGGGGGATTTTGTCCCATATTCGGAAGTTGGAAGCCCTGAGCTTGCCAATCGGTGAACAGTTTAAATAGGGCAAAACTTGCAAGAGATCCCCATGGCACGTCATCTTCAGCCGGAGGTTTTCTGGGTGCTCCAGCACCGTTCTCCGTATTCACTTCTGTCATTTCGACGTCTTCCGCTGTATAAAAACCTCATATGGTGAAAAGCTCGTAACACAAGATCAGAAAGGATTTACATTTATGTTTACTCTCTTCGATTTTCTTGAGTAAAACAGCTTTTAACGCATTTTCACTGCCAGCCTGTTTGGCTGCTGCTTTCGACATTCCATGACCTCTATATATTTCACCATCAATCTGCGCAAAAGACTCGCTGGAAAAATCGAAAGGTTAGTGAAATTAAGGGGAACGTACTTCAATTTCGACGGTGTAAGCGTTGTTAACATTGGATTGTTCCAGTACAGTCATTTTCATATCAGGATGAAGCTCATGAAGGAGCATCATAGCGTTTTTAGGAACCAGTAGGTTTTTTAGGCGAGCGTTTTGCCTTCGTTTACGAATCTTCTTAGGGAGCTTGGCATCATTCAGTCCTTCAAATGAAACAATTGGATGAGAAACTGAGAAACTAGACTTTGCCTTACAGCAGAAACTGACTTCGACTCATCCAAGGCTTCTTGTTTTTCGAGCCATTTTCGTCACCACCTTCTGCATCCATTGTATCCCCGCCGTTATTGTTTTCAGCCGTCTCTCCTGTCGACACGGTTGCGAAGCCTGCATTCGCTTGAGGCGTTAGTACCTCTTCCTTGGGCTCCAGTGTCTGCTGAACTGGTTTAGTCGGTGTCACGGGCACAGGTTCAAGTTTCACCGGAGGTCTCTTCAGCTGGAGGGACACATCAGAACGCTAATGCACTTACTCACGCGGTGAGACAACACCCGGGTAAGGCCACTTTCATTTGGTCTCCCCTTACTATATGATATTCCCTATTTTTTATGTTAAAATACGAGGATTCTTCTTATGTTTGTTTTTTAACCCATGAGTAGAGGGAGCAAAACAAACTCAGAAAAAATCAATATTTTCCTTGGTCCAGTACCAACCATACGAATAAGTTTCGCCAAGTGGAACAAATTCCTTGAGCCGATACATAATGGTTCAAAAAAACCTACACATCATCATAAATATGCCATTAGTATAGGGAGAAATGCAGCCGACCGGTGTGATTCTCAGCCGCAAATATGCTTAGCTCTATGATGTGATTCAAGAAAAAACACAATTTTTCGTTAACAAAGGACTTGAACGGCGATTATATAAAATTAGAGAATAGCGCATTTCCAGAAAACACTGCATCGTGTATAAGGAACAACCGTACGAATACTTCATCAATAGTAGGTACCTGAAATGGAAATGCGCTATAGAATTCACCGAAACTTGGTTTCGTTTCAGGCATTAGCCTCCCTAATGACTCGCGTTTTTCACAAAGCACGGATGGTAATAAAGGGAAATATAACATAGCGAAGCCCCCTCCCCCCACTGTCACAATCATACGTGCACTAAATAACTCACAGGGTCAGCAACTGGAACTGGCGAAGGTTGCGTAACAAACGCAGGCTCGTTGAACTCCGACGGCTTTGTTCCGTATCTCGTTACTGAAATGAACAAGATTTTGCTGTTGAAATATTTCAACGTGACAATAAAAAGAAAACAGAAATTTACCTCTGTCGTGACCACCACCTCTGTTGCCTGAAAAATAACAATTGAAAGATTATATTATGCATGTTTTGACCTCTGAAGACGACATATAAGGTTTCTAATGATGTCTAGCAAGTGACAAGATCAATCACATCACAATAATTGATACAATGTCAAAATTTACGAATTTGAAGTAAGCGATGAACGCCCTCACTAGAAGAGAAATGGACACTGAAAAAAATAATAACGAGATATCCCAACGTGCGCAAACAACTATTCTGATTCGGCCGGCTGATCGGCATCACGATTTCCTTCAAACCAGAAAGTACATTTTGCAAAAAAGTCACCATGCGCCGGTGACAAAAACCACTTGCGACCACATGATCATATGGCCTGTTTGGAGCGACACAGCGAGCTAAGTACTATAACAAGGCCAAGTACCTACTGCAACCCGTATTTTCACTTTGAAGGACTTGAGGAGATCTTCCTCAACTTTAAGGCCTCCTTAACATTTATTCTTATTTATTGGGACCTCCCCCCCCCCCTCATAAATTACAACGATTTATCTTCGCTAACCCACCGATGCGCGCGAATGGGGGGAGTGCAGTAGGACTTGTCTCTGTTTGTATTCTGCCAGAAATCCATTAAAAGACCCAAAGTAAGCCAATTTAGTCGTTGAGAAAATAAAGCCAATTATTCAACTGAAAGAGACTATACTTATAGTTAAGAAAATACTTTAACCACCGATTCTTAATTTCCGGCTAAATAACGGTAATCTAGCCCCAAAAACATACTATCCAATCCATTTCGGGTGCGGAATACTATCCAAAAGGTTATTTACACGCGTAAGCACTAAAAGAGGTCATTAATTTCCCTCTAGACAGTGACTTTACACCTTTAGAGAAGCTGATGTCAATAAACTAGAAAATTGGCAAGAAACCCATCAATTTCACCCCACGAAATGCCCAAGCAAACATGAAATGGCCATCCATCAAAACTTTCACTTTTGCCTGTAAACGAACTTACAAGGTTCGGTAACTGCTGAGGCCCATCGAACAAAAATCCGTACGAAATAATAGGTACGTAAATAACTATGATAATTATGTACTTTAATGCAAAAAACGGCTGTTTCTCACCTTGAAGCTTGAAATGTCATTTTCTTCAAAAGTGACGACAGTTTATAAATCTAAAGCTGTGATATTTACTTCTTCTTTGATGCAAAAAAACAAAGTTGCTAGATGTGATGACGATGGCGTACGCGCCGAAAGCCGGCTATACGTGGTATATTAATGGTGAATTTCACCACCTCGGCTAACATAAATTGCAACGCATTGTTTTCTCCAAGTCCAACTTAATGTTAAGCCGAACCATAAACTGAGGGGGCGAAATCCACCATAAAAAACTAGCTGGAAGACACCGGAAATTGAAAAACAAAAAAAACGACTTAAATCGCCACATTGCATCACCAAAAATCACCAAAATTCTTTTGTTAGTTTAAACCATTGCCTTCTGCACTGGCGTAGCACGCGTCTCAGTTTCCAGTACATCGCGAAATTGTTTTCGTCTAGGGCAGGGCAGGATATTTGGGGGGGGGGGGAGGAGCTAGGAGAGGGACTTTGCCTCCGGCAGCACTTGAGCTCTGATTAAAAAGAAAATTGAGACAAACCAAAATTAGTTTCGTGTAAATGACATAAGGGTACGGAATTTGACCTTCAAAAACCCCATTCCACAGGTTGGCCTTTTTGGAGTCCAAATTTCCTGGGTTTAACACTTGCGGTACCAATTTCACGGATTCGGCTGTTTCAAGAAATATTTTCGTCCTCAGCTCCTTAAAACACGACGTAGCCAGTTTCGATCTTTCGCGAATCTTGCACGTCAGAAATACCAATATCACGGGTTTGGCTCCCAATAAAAGGCCAACTTCACGGATTTCACCCATGAATAATCTAAATTTCTAGGACGTTGACTCATATTTCTGCGATTTGGGCTATTTCAGAGTCAAACTTTCGCAGATTTGACTCTTACTGAATCCAATTTAACGGTTTTGGAAATAAAGGCAAAATATGGCTTTGACAATTTGTTTTGATGTAAGGATTCATTGAGCCCACAACAATCTCGACAAATATGACCGACGAGACCGATGGGTGTCTAATCCCATGTATTTTTGTCTGCTGAGTCAATTAAAAGCAACTCAAAGTCCGTAAGATGATTACTTTGTGAGTTATGACGAAATTTGAAAGAGAAAACGTGGTTCTTGACTTGAATAATTCAACAAAATCATCGTGTCCTAATTAAGAGTTGCAGTTTATGTCACTGATGTGGTTGCTGCATCGAATTCATGGTAGCACGATTCTCCCCTTATAGCGATCGGCTACTCACCCTTAAAAGTATTTTCCCCACTATGAATTTTTGCGGACTCTTCGAATCCTCAAAGTATACATTAAAAAAGACGTGGATTTATGGACAAACTGACGATTTACGCTCAGAAAATGCCCGAATAGGAGATTCCTGCCCTCAAAATGGCAAAATCAACCATCGCGCGCTAAAAGTAGACAAACTGACCATTTTTGCCTTGGTTTCACGAACTATTCGGTCTACTATAAATGAAAATTTCATGACTACCCAAACTGGCTATTTCAGCTATAAAATCGGCAAAACTGACTATGCGCCCTAAAAATAGTCAAACAGACTATTCGATCAAGAAAATGGCTAAACTGGCAATTCCAACTCTAAAAACAGCAAAATTGACCGTTCAAGCCCTAAAAATGGCAAAACTGATGATTCGTGCCCTGAAAATATCCCACTGACCATTCACGCCCTAGAAATGACCATACTGACAGTTTGCGCCGTAAAAAGGCGGAACTGGATATTCACACTGACTCTATGCGGCCTTTAATGGTTCAACTGACGAATCGCGCTAAGAAAAGGTCTGAACAGATGATTCGTCCTGAAAACTGCAATAACGACCACGCGCGCGACAAAAATTGCGAAACTGAGCCTTCAAGCCCTCAAAATGTCCAAACTAACGGTTCGTGGCTCAAAAATTGCAAAACTGGCTATTCACGCCCTAAAAGTTGCATACTCGAACAGGCAATTCACGCTTTAAAAACGGCCAAACCGATCATTCGCGCCCTACAGAGGCTACTGATGGTGTTAATGACGATTCGCACCTTCAAAATACCACATTCCTGCCTTAAAACGATGAACTCATGAACATGAGTCGCATTGGTTACACGCACCCTATGGACTGTATAAACTGACTAAGTGACTACTCCCGCGCTATAAAACTGCTTGAGTTTAAAAAAAAGTTTAGAGTATTTCATGGTTTTCTCGCCTTCTCTGTAGCACCGGCACTCAAAAGAACAACGCATCCTGGGAAACCCTGTTTCGCGGGGTTGGCTCCCTTAAGAAAATGCCTACTTACGGATTCCAAACGTTTAAATTCACAATGCCCGGGAAGATAGTTCATTTTGGCGAGCCATTTCACGGGTCTGGCTATTTTAAAATACAAAATTCCGAAAAGTCGGCTCTCTCAATATAAATTTTGGGGTGATCGGCTCGTTAAAAACCCAATTTCGCGGGCTGCCTAATTCAAAAAAACAATTTCGCTGGTTTGGCCCACCCGGAAAGCCAATTTCACCGGTCTGGCTCCTTTCAAATAAAAAATATCGATAGGTCTACCCTCTCAATACCAATTTCGGGGGAGTGGAATTTGGATACCTGAAAAAACAAAATATCCCTGGATTGGCTCATAAAAACAAAATTAACAGATTTCGTTGCATCAAGTACAAAACAGAGACTTTTAGCAACAACCCCGCTAACGCTAACGCAAACGATAAATCAGTAGTTGCTTGGTTACGAAACATCTGATTGGTTGAAATATGAAAATAAAGTTTCCGGAGGATTTAACGGGAGAGTGCTAAAACTCACTAATTTCGTAGGTTCGAATCATTTAAGGTCGATGCACACACATCAGTGCCGTGAACGGACACGCACGGGGCACGTCCGACAAGTAAAATATTATTCTCATATGGGAATTGAGAGGCTCGTTCACACATATCCGGCACGTGTCAGGGACGTGACCTTTCAATTTCCATTGAGAATAATATTTTATTTGCCGGACGGGGCACGTCCCGTACACGGCACTGATGTGTGTGAATCGACCTCTATACAGCCAATTTCGCTGGCTTGTCTCGTTGGAAAAAAAAAACAAAAAATCGTCAATTTAGCTCTTTTAAACCCTGTATTTCGGTATGAATCTATTCAAATCCAAAATTCGCGAGTATGGCTCTTTCATTTACAAATTTCGATTATTTGGCTAATGTAACAGCCACCATCCGTCAAGGGGAGCTTTTCAAATACCAAAAACGCGAAAATCAGGGTTTTCTCATACAAAAACAAATTTCTACGAGTTTATCACCGACAAAAAACGTGTTTGGCTCTCAGAAATACGAAATTTGCAAGTTTGGCTCTTTCAAAACTGCCATCGTTGACGTCTAATCGTCTCCGACACTAATCCATGTCCTTTGCTACCAATTATTTATGAAAACATAAAGGTGTGAATTAGACTTCACGTTCATAACTTCCATAACTGGGACGTTGTAGAAGATAATGTGGCTTTTTAATCTGTAGTCGAGTGCGAAGGGTTGGCTGCCTTCCTAATAAACTCTCAGACAAACTGTAGAAATAGTAAAGGTCATTTGAGTACAAAATGGTTATTTGTCGGTCTCTGATATTCTGAGTTTTGTTCAAGATAATCATTACGTATTTTTTGTTTTTCCATATAACTGACACTTTTCTCCTATAAACGCTTACCATCCACTGTAAGTTGAATCTCCACTCAAAGTAAATAGCACAATGGAGAGAGCGCAAACGTTTCTTCAGAATTTTTACGTGTTTGTTCAGTGAAACCTTAGCCTGGCGTGTAACGGCACGCGAAATTAAAATGAAAACTTGTAAGTTATACCTGCTCACACATTTTTCTTAGGCGATTTTCGAAGTATCCCCCTGATTTTTTTTTATCACTCAAAAACAATTCCTCGTTTAGCCAGCTTCCTAGCGATACAAAAAAAGTGTTCGTTTTCTCAATCCGAAAAGAGAAAAACGCCTTGGAAAAAAGTGAGCAATGAGACTAACCAGTTTTCTTTGGATATCGATGGCTTTGTCGCCTGGTTCTGTGTCAGTTACATTATCGAAAAGTATGCCTTCTTCAACAGAATTTCGCGCTCTTTTTAATGGTGCCAATTACTTTTAGCAAAGTATCTGTGTTTGAGTGCATGCTTGGCATTTATTGATTAGGAGTATAGATTCGTAAAATGTAGACAAAACGGGTCCCATCTCGAAATCAAAGCAAAGGAATAATTATTTTCATGAACGCATTTATAATAATTTTCATGAAGTGCATCAACGTGCTTCTCGAAGCCACATTGGATGGACCAGGTGCTTCGATTAGTGTGACAAGCCGGAGAAGCTCTTCTCAAAATGATATACAGGGTGATTCAGGAGGAGATGCATATACTGAAGTATGTTGTAGTACCAAGTATTTGCGACCAAAATCACCCTATGAACATAGGGTCACAAATGCTTTCCTTCTGAGATATATGTACAGTTGTGTTTTTTTAGCGACTGTCTACTTTTTCTCCAAAAACTCGATTTCACGGCCGAACTGCTGGGCTTAGAAAAAACTGTTGACGTTTTTGAAAAGAGCACAAAATTTCACTTCAGAAAACAGTGCTCTGCATCACTGTAAAAGTTCCTCAGTATTTTTTATGATTTTTCAAAAATGACGGAAGTTACTTTTTTGAAATTTCTCCTGTAATTCAGTGACTGTTTTCTGCCAAATTTACTATGCTTCCAATATGGTCCCAATATCAGAAAAACATGCCCGTTTTGTGAGCTTTCCAATGACCTCCTCAAAATTGATATTGGTCCAATTTTCAGAGAGATATCACACATGAAATCCGAAAAAACAAGGTGTAAACGTGCAAAATCAGTATGTTTGTCCCGGTAAAAAAAAATGTCTTTATGTACCTTAAACGTACCATTGTACTTACGAAAGGCAAATATTGCTTGGAATTTAGTCCGAAAATGTCACTTTAACGCAAAAACCGACGAATTGCCCCCCCCCCCAACACATTATTTTCGGTTCCGAAAAAGATGGTGGGGGGGGGGGGCTAGTTTTCAATTTTTTGCGCTAAAGTGATATTACCGGATTGAATCCCAAGCAATAATTGACTTCCGTAAGGCACAATAGTACTTTTAAGGGGACACTTTTTTACTGGGACAAACTAACTGATTTTGCTCTTTCACACATTGTTTTTTCGGGTTTTATGTGTGATATCTCTCTCAAAATTGGACCAACTTCAATTTTGAGGAGGTCATTGGAAAGCTCACAAAACGGGCATGTTTTTCTGACATTGGGACCATACTGGAAGCATTGTAAATTTGGCAGAAAACAGTCGCTGAATTGTAGGAGAAATTTCCAAAAAGTAACTTTCGTCATATTTGAAAAATCATAAAAAATACTGAGGAACGTTTACAGCGTTGCAGAGCACTGTTTTCTGAAGTAAAATTTTGTGCTCTTTTCAAAAACTTCAACAGTTTTTTTTCTAAGCCCAGCGGTTCGGCCGTAAAATCGAGTTTTTGGAGAAAAAGTAGGCAGTTGCTGAAAAAATACAATTGTACTTGTATCTCAGAAGGAAAGCATTTGCGACCCTATGCTCATAGGGTGATTTTGGTTGCAAATACTTAGTACTACAACACACTTCAGTATATGCATCTCCTCCTGAATCACCCTGTATACCGGGGGAGAGGAATCCGAGCCTGGACGCCCTTCGCCACACAATGTTACTGCCAGACGTTTATAAATAATTGGTACCAAAGGACATGGATTAGTGTCAGAGGCGATTAGAGGTCAATGATGGCATTTAGAGCGCTAAAACCCAGGTTTTAGTGAATTTCGAGAAATTTCGTTTTGGGACTAAAAGCGATTAAAGCGTCAAAACATGGTACGAGCTGGTTGATTTAGATGATTCTGAACCCTCCGTTTGATGATCTACAACTTTTAAAGAGGAGGGGTAACGATTGAAACGATAGTATTAGAGGTATGACGTTTTGAAAAATAAATAGCATACGTTTTTGGAAAATGTGAGAAAAATCGGTGATGTTTGCTCATCTACGATTTGGGATGTTTTATTTTCAATCGACGCGGTGTTTTGTCAACTTTAATCGTGCGGTTTTTGTTAGGATTGACCATAGTCAACTTATGAGTGAAAACTGAAAAAAGTCGAAAATGTTTGAGGTTTTTCGGCGGTCAAAAGTTGTGCCTTTCGAAATTTTGTGTGCAAACTGTGATTCCATGCTAATAGGACTCTAATGGATTAATTAAAAAATAAAATCGCTTAAACCACCTTACAGATTTCAGATATTTTTATTGCTCTGTTTACTGAACTATTTTACAACGGACCCATTGTACCTAAAGTCAATCTCATCTCGTCTCACATGTTTTCACTTTTCCATTACAACTCCCCTGGTCTTGGGCTTGATTCTACACCATCGCTTTTGACGTGAAACGTCTTTAAAATGTTTTCCATGCATAAAAGTCCAACATGGAATAAAATAAGAACGCTCTATTCGGCTGACTCTCACCCAGCCTACACGCAATGCGATACTGTGAATTACGACCTATGTGAAGAAGCACCGGTTAATTTTGCCTGATCCGTAGGTACTATCGGAATCGAATTTTGCGAAAATTGAGCCAAGAATTATATGACCACCGCGATCAGATGCATGTTTTATGTTGACTCCAAGTTTAGTCGAGAGTACGATTACATATCTACAACATTCCACAAGAAGGTTTGGGCTAGAGGCACTAAAGAAATGAAATTACCACTAGATTCCTCAAGCTCATGGGCTTCACAGGAAACAGCGCAAGCGTTCCCGATAAATCAATACGAATTGTTACAAATAATTCCATTCTACTCTTACTTTTTTTCAGTAGCATAAAAGTAAACAAAAACAAAAGGAAGTGCACTCTAAAATGTCTCGAAGAAGAGTTAGAAAGACCTGAATAGCCTGAAAGGCCAAACCAACATTTGGGTAGATTGTAATCAAACAATAGCTTGGGCGCCTCAGCTTCACGCTCAATCTTTTCTTCAAACTTACTTGTGCAAACGGGATTGCCCCAGCATTATAATAAAGCACTAACCTGCTGGTTCAAATCCGTTTGCGCAAATAAGTTTGAAGAAACGTTTGAGCGCGTGAAAAGAAGCCCCTCATTCAATTCAAAACAAGACAACACCTATGAAATGCTACCTTTCTGAAATTGCCCAGGGTATCTCGCCCTCGCGTCCCCGACAGAGGCACCTCCAAAGGGGTACACAAAATTGACAAGAAACAAAGTATTTTGTTATTTCTTCAGAAGCTTACCCCAATTTTGGTAGGTCCCTCGTCCGCAACCACGTTTCATGGTGAAATTCTCACGCTTTCGTCGCCTACAATAAACAACAAATATATATCTTCAAGTCTCGAAAAAAGTAAATCAATGTTTCGGAATACCTTGTAAAAGATTTCCAGATAATCCAGAGATGTATAATCAAATAATGGTTTATGAAGAGAAACCCAGGATGCCGAGGCTTTAATCACAATACAAAATCAAAGGCAGGCAGGATAATCAAAGCACAGACACAAAGACAACTATGGCAGGGCGGAAGGGTAAAAACTGCCGCTGAGTTCTTCGCTGGGGTTATGTCCAATGGCGCATGACTTGTCATGCCGTGTGGGGGGGGGGGTCACCAAATTGCGCGGTGGGACGGCCGTCGCTTTTTCTGGCTCCCAGCGGGTCATCTCAACAAAACCGCATTGTAATTTGTAGTTCTCGCAAAGCTGCGATCAACGACCGTCAATTAATGGCAGCAATACGAAACACGTGCGTTTATTTTGAACGGAGGCCTAACCCCAAAGTCATATGGAAAATAGAATGAGAAGAAAGCACTTTGTGCGTTACGAATGGAGTTTCTCTTCCTGCCACCAGAGTGCTCTACTGCACTAACTCCAAAGTGGATGCCGATGCCGTCCAAAACAACCATTAGCGAACCGAACATGAATTATTTTCCGTTGTTAAGAAATGGAAGAAAACGAGGGCAAGCTCATGAAAACAGTCGAGGATCAGCCGATTTAAAGTGCCATCTCTTAATCTTCCCCTCAGTTTCACGTTGGTACCTGGCTCTTTCCCTTTCCCTACAGGGTAAATCTTGAAGACTCTTATCAGTTCACTCGCACACTCGCGTGATAACTTCTTTGACAGATTGATTTGGGCAATTAATCTTCATTTTGTACAAGGTGTGATATACATTATTATATATTTTTTTGTGACATTTGTGGTACTGGTTGTTGTATAGTACCTACAGGACCGGCGGAACGTATTTAAGCTAGGTGGGTAACTTACCCTTCGGAGAGAAGGGCACCACCAGTTTATCAATTCCTTAATTCTCGCGGAAATTCAATAAAATAAGGCTTTATATCTTGGTCGCTCGTTTTCAAGGCTCACTTTTCACCCCCCCCCCCCACTTCACTTTTCTTACCCGAGTAACTCGCTTCCTAGTTGACGTTTTGTAACTTATGACAATGAATTCGCAAAAGAGCACACTTCCTTCTGCCAGGATTGCCCATTTTAATCGAAATTATTTATTTCCCGTGGCAGTGGCGCCGACACAATATCCATGGTGTAGCAGCCGCTACACCTCTCTTAGGGAGTGGGAGGTCCGTAATTGAGGAGGTAAATAACATTGAAGTAAAAAGGAGGAAGATAAGGGTTGTCAAAACCAAAGGACAGGAAAACATTTATAGGACTATCTAGGGTGAAATTGGCAGATTCAAAGACGAAATTGACAGTTTACAGGATGAAATTGGGACGACATTAATAGTTTTGACGACGAAATTTACAATTTTCTAGACAAATGGACTGTTTCCAAAACGGAATTGACTGTTTCCGGGACAAACGTCCATTGATAGTCCCCCTTTATTCTGTAACTCATAACGCGTGCGTTAGCAAAATTTCTCAGCTGATTATTTTTAATTATTCACCTTGTTTAATTCGCTAACGCTTGCGTTAAGAGTTACAGAATAGGGGGGCTGCTAAATTCACAGTTTGGATGAGGAAATGGATATTTCTAAAACGAAATTGACAGTTTCAAGGACAAATGCACGTTGATAGTTTCCACGACAAAATTGCCAGTTTATAGGACGAAATTGGCAGTTTCAGGCCGACATTGATAGGTTTGGCGACGAAACTGTCGACTGTTTCGAAGATCGATTTGTAACACTAGAACGAAATTGACAATGCTAGGACAAAATTGCAGTTTGAAAGACGAAATTAACAGTAACAGTAGGATAAAATTGACAGTTTGAAGAACAACAAAATTGATAGTTTCTATGAGGAAATTGACAGATTTGAACATTTATTTGACAGTTTACAGAGGTCGAAATTGACAGTTTCTAGTACACGTCTGTTTCCGGTGAAGGGGCTTGGAAAGAAATCCTCAGTTTCCGAAATCCGTTGACAGTTTCTAGAACGAAATTTGCAAATTCGAGGACGAAATTGGCAGTTTTAGAATGATATCGATAGTTATGACGACGAAGTTGACAGTTTGATGGCTGAAATTATCATGGTTCTAGGACAAAAATGACAGTGTTAGGCCGACATTGATAGTTTCAACTGGAAATTAACAGTTCCCGGCATGAAATTGACAGTTTCCAGGCCGAAATTGACAGTTACTAGGACGGAATCGTTGTGAGAGATTTTAATACTCGACTTTTTCAGGTGAAGTGGCTCAAAACCGCCATGTTGTGGCCCGAATGGTCTGCTGCTGAATTTCGAAATTAAGTTTTGTGATGTAGAATCCAAGACAAAGCTGTCAGTTTCTGGGGTGTCATTGAGAGTTATTCAAGATGAAATTGACAGTTGTATAGGGAGGGGTTAAGAAAATCCATAGTCTGTAACCCGAATTTTCATCAGAGACTGAGTTTACAATTTTTAGTGTATAGTCATTTTGGTGATCAGAGTTGTCAGTTTAGGCATTTTTAACTCACGAATGGTCAATTTGGCCATTTTTGGAACGCGAATGGTCGTTTTTCAAGGCGCATGTCTTTCAGTTTAGCCATTTGGGGGGCGTGAATTGCAGGTACGGCCAGCAGCCCCTTTTAGGGCCTGATCGACCTAACACTCTTAAGGGACGAATTGTCCCTGACGCTTCCCAAAGAGCGCGAATAGTCAGATTTGCCATTTTGCGAGTCGCCATTTTTAGCATTTCCAAGGCGCGAATCTTCATTTGAGCCATTTTACTTCCATGTTCCCGTACGGAAAGAAGTTTGATAATGGCAAAAAAAAAAAAATTAGCTGACACCACATTCGTGTTCCTGGACCCCGAAAAGGCCTAATTCTCGATTTTCAGTATGGCGTCTGTGGTCCGTCCGTCGTCCACTTTTATTCTCCACGGATCTGGAAGAGTGATGGCTCAAAAGTTGTGTCTTCATCTCTAGATGTACTATGAATGTATGTATGTAGGGGGGCTTTACTCGACTCAAATCTCTTGTATACTGCCATAGTTTGGTGCTGTCCTCAGAAAAATGCAGTATTTTTCACTTTGAAGCATTTTTAGTTGGTTGGTTATATTCAGTTGTCTTATTGCAGATGCCTGGCACGCGATGCGCCGTCGCGACGTGCAACAACAGTTACATAAAAACCGTGAAAGAAGGTCGAAAAGTGTTATACCACCATTTTCCCAAAGACTCTGAAATGAGATCCAAGTGGATGCACCAAACAAGACGAAGAGGGAAATGGAATCCAAGCACGAGTAGGGTGTGTTCTGACCACTTTTCGGAAGAGGATTATGAGAGAGATATGCAACATGAAATGCTAGACCTGCCTCCTAGGAAGAAACTTAAAGCCACAGTGATTCCACACTTGAAAATTAGGTCAGGATCTGAAAATGCAACGGTACAATCGAGTGCAAGATCAGCGCGAATTGTCGAAAGGCGCAGGAAAGAATTGGTTGCCCAGCTTATTAAGGATTCCTGTTCAACGACAGATCAGGAATCCGAAACAGAAATTGAAAGTGAGTTTTGCTGATTCAATGCAGCGTCTAAACTAAATTAAAGCTGAGCCTTCTCTATTTAGGTACAACTGCCTCTAGCCATGTTCCAGAAGAGAGATCCGATGAAACAATCGAATTATTACGGTCGCAGTTGGACGATTCAAAGGAGCAGCTTCTTCGACAGCAGCAAGAGGTTTGTTTACTGACCTATCTTTTTAAATTAATCATTTGCTTACTTTACGCTTTTCATTAGAAGAGAGCGCTACGTTAACAAATGACCCTCTGTGCAGTTGCTCTATTCGTTTGTTTGCTGATTGTTTAGATAGAAGATTTGAAAAACCGACTCCAAAATAAAGAACACATCGAGGCCCTTTGCCAGGAAAAACAAGAGGAATTGGCTCAAATGAAGAATTCGCTATCAAAGATTTTCAGCAAAAATCAGTTGGAACTTTTGTCTGGGACCAGAAAAAAGGCAGTTTGGTCAAATCGTGATATTGACCAGGCTTTGTCTTTGAGGTAGACATGACAAACACTTGCTAACAGTGGCTACGTATTAACGAAAATTATTTTTCAGATACTTGGGTTCGAGGGCCTACACTCGTCTAAAAGAAATTGGCTTTCCACTCCCCGGTGAAACTACCCTCCGAAATTATTCAATAGATTCATTGCGAGTGAGGAAATCATGAAAAGGACATTAAACCTCATGCAAGTTACCGGTTTAAACCTCGTGATAAACGTAACAGTTCTTGGGTTCCGTGAGATTAAGATTTTAGTACTAATTTCATAATAATTCGGATGTGAATGCGATTAGAAAAGAGATAATATCGTGGGCCCATACAACAATTCGTACAAGTGGCCATGGCAAGAAACCGGTCCAGTTCTTGGAAGTTTGTCCACCAAAAAATACAAAATACCAAAATGAGATAATCAATGTATCAATCAAAACTTGGCCGTTAAAATTGCATTTGAAGAAGAAAACATTTTTAATTTTTAATTTGCTTCATTTTTTGTTTTTTGTATTTCATGGTTGTTTCGCAGTGGGATAGAGAGTTTTCCATATAGCTGTTACCCATAGCCTGTTACGGAAACAAATGGCCAGTTTAAGGTGTCATTTCGGTTATATGGTCCAAAAATGAGATTCAGGGTGGGGGGGGGGGCTTTTTTTGCATACCAACCCGATTCTGGCCCGAGTTCTTGTTCATAAGGTCGCTGGGCAGTAGTCGCAGTAGCAGCTTCTGACCCGGACGTAAATAAATGTCAAGGGCTTCGGCCCGTATTCTTAGTCGGTACATAAGTAAAAATTCTCCTAAATAAAAATCAAATCAGTATCAAATCTGTCCAAAAAATCATCTTGTTCGGACACCCACTTAAGGAATTTTAGTTTAAGAAATGTCTATGAATACTGCCAAGGAGGCCAATTTCATTATGATATTAGTTTTGAAAGCGACAACTCTGCGAAATTTCGTTCTTAACTGAAGCCAGACTGGCGAAACCCCAGTATAAGATGAGCAAACGTTCTGGAAATATTGACTTCTAGGCGAGTAAATTTTGTGTCAACTCCTCAAAATTGGCTTTTTGAGTGGGTAAAAACCGCGAAATGAGGTTCCATGAGTGCCAAAAATCCTTATAATTTGGGGCTTTGAAATGGCTAAGCATCCCACGCTGAATTTTTGTTTAAAGAAGTGAGATCCACAAATAGCACTTTAAAATGTGCCATCACTCTGAAAATGTTGATTTTAAAACTGGTGAAATCCTTGAGGTTAGCCTATTTAGGGAGTGAACCTCACAAAATTGGGTTTTCTGGCGTATTAGCAAGATTCGCGAAATTTTGTTTTTGAAAGATCCAAATCGGTGGCACTGTGATTTTTGAGGAGATGAGGACGAACACAGTTTTGGAAATAGCCAAAAACCTCATTACAATTGTAGTATGAAATCCATAAAATTTGATTTTCAGGTCCAATAATTGGCCAAATGGAAAAGGCTGCATACGCTGTAGAGAGTCCCATTTTTCATCTCGAACGCATAATGCGTAAATTTATCTCACAAAGTGACGGCTGAAAAACCGTCAACTTAGCCTAAAAATATAAGCCCAGAGATTGGCTATTTCACTTTTACTGATGAATTCAGTTTTTCAAACTGGATATTTGATCTTCAATAAATCAAAAACAGGCGCGGATCTAGCATTGGGCTAATAGGGCTTTAGCCCCCCCCCCACCCATTTTGCCGAACCCCCTCAAACCTTGCCTGTACCTTGAAGACAATTTTCCGAATTTTCAAATAGTCACAAGAAACTTCAAGGGACCGATGGTGAGGGGCTTGGCACATTCATGACCAATTACCGATGACTAGAATTTCCGATTTGGGAAGGCTACACTCAGCAAAGTCATCTTATTTTGTGTAGCATTCTTCAATTCATTTGTCAAACCCTGGTGCAGGGGCGTAGCGTGACATTTTGATGCCCGGGTCATGCCCCCGCCACCACTATAAGCCGGGCTACTTGCCTCAAACGGAAATCATTCAAGGCTTATGGTGGGGGGAAATTTCAGGGTTCTCGGGGGAAATCTTTCGTATTCGATTTACCAGAGAAGGACCATGCCCTATTTAATCGCCGAAAGATTCTCAAAAAGTATTCGCTTTTTCCGGAATAATGGGACGTGGTGTCAGATTGACGGATTCTGGGCGTGCGGGAATGTTTCTCGGAGCAAAAACCAGCAGTTTAATATTCACTGCGAACTAGATTTGCTGTAGTTAAGCCAAATATCAGTGACAGGCGTCAAAATATAACAGACAGTAGCCACCCCTCCGCTCCTCATCGACTTTGGTAGCGTTGATTGGCTCGCTTCAGACCCGAGTTAAGTCTTTTTCTTCTACGGCACGCTTTTTCTGAACCTCACCTTTGCTAACATTCGAAAAGGTGTAATGTAATCTAAAATCGCCTCTTGTCATGAATTTTACGCCAGAATCAACAAAGTTCGCTTAAACAACTATTGGCAATTTCTAATTAATTTCTGTGATAATTCGTAGCATTCCTCGTGTAATTCATGTGCTTAATAAGTTCAACCACTAGCCGGTATTGGTGATTTTAATGCAAATGTGTTAGTGACAATGTCCATGAGAGGGCCAGTGTACGAATTGAAATTTTTTTCTCGCCTGCGTCCTTGTGTCAATGCACTGTTAATTGGTCTTCTCGGAATTTAGTCATTCATGAGTTCGACGAAAAGTTAATTTTTCCGGTTTACTTAATTTGTTACTACTGTTTTACGCTGCCTTCTCGGTAATGGCGAACCAGATGGAAATTATCACAACCAGCCTCGAAGCGCTGCTTCGTAAGTTTTTTCCTCCCGAGTACCTACTTTATTTTGCAGTTTTCGTTCAAGTCTATTGATTTTTTTTTTTCGGGCACCTTGAAGCAATACAGTGGAACAAAGTTTCTTTTATTAGGTGCCCACTGCCCATATAGGGATAGGGCAATGACGTTCTCACAAGTTAACTCCGTGCCATGTTGATTGATTTTGAATTTTATCTTCAGTTCCAATCAGCTGTAACACGCCTCGTTACAATTGAGTCGAAATGTAATTCACTGCATTCTCGCCACGAATTCTTAACAGTTTTGCGCACCAATCCTGACGATAATAGTGTACCCTCAATTTGACATGTAGGTATCTTTGCTCTTTGCAAGAATTTCAATCCCCACGCCGCCCTCGTATCCTCAATCGCGTCTTCAGATTAACTGGCAATCAGCGCCGGCGAGACACTCCTTTACGTGCTAATGTGTCGGTGGATCGAATAGTCGTTTTAGTCACGTGTTCAGCTGTTTGCTTAATCCTTTCGTTTTGCTTAGTGCTCTCCCTCTCCCGAGCTTAGAAGTATAATGTATTGTTTTTGTTTTTTTAGAACGAGCGACGAATATATCGAACCAAGGTCCAGACACGGCTGCCATCGACGCGTTCTGTGGTCTGATCATTAAGGAACCTGAATGTTGCCAAGCCGCCGCCAAATATATAATCGCGAAAGTGCATTCTTTGCAAGAATGGGAAGCACTGCAGGCATTGCTGGTAGTTTGATGTAGATTTTGTTGAAACATTGTGCTATACACAACTGCCTTAACATAGGTACTGGAAACAAGTATGAGAAAATGTGGAAGCCCCTTTCATTCGGAAGTAGGCAAGTTCAAGTTTTTAAACGAGCTTATCAAGCTCGTCTCTCCGAAGTACCTGGGGACTCATACTCCTGAGCCTGTTCGAAGGCGTATCCTCGAGTTGATGTACACTTGGACCATTCAGTATCCGCGGGAATCTAAAATCAAAGAGGCCTACGACATGCTCAAGAAGCAGGGTGTCGTTCAAGAAAGTTGTCACCGTACTTTTTCTCTGGCTGAACGCTTTTTAAATGAGGTTCTCTTCTTGCAGGAGGAGCCACAAGTGCCTGCCAGAGAGCCAAATGCAAGACAGCAAGCGTCCATTTTACAGGACGAGGAAAAGTCGCAATTACTGCAAAAGCTGTTGCAAAGTAAAAATCCTCAGGACTTACAGGCGGCAAATCGCTTGATAAAATCTATGGTTAAAGAGGTAAATTGGAGTCCTCCCAACGAATAACGGGTGGTCATTCCTCTTTTCGATTTCTTGCAGGAAGAAAGGCGAAATGAAGAGAAGTGGCGTCATAAGGTTGAACTGGAAACAGTGGTAAACAACTGTAGACTTCTTAATGAAATGCTAGACTCCTTCCAAGAAGGAGTAACGAGCGATGCCGAACTAGAATTGATCAAAGAACTGTATTCATCGTGTCAAAGTCTAAGGCCAGTCATATTTAAACTTGTCAACGCAAATGCTGATCCTAATTTCTGCCGTAAGAAACTCCATTTGAGCTAAACATGGTAAATTGTAACTCATTTAGGACATTCTGTCTTTTAGACGATGTATTACAAGCGAACGATGAGTTAGGAGAAGTTTTCTCGCGTTACGATGCGGCTGTCCTCGGAAAGCCGAATGCGGCGCTAAAGCCTAGTGATGTAAAGACTCAACCGGTTACACCCTCGCTACTTGATTTATCTCCCACACCGTCCAATGATGGTTTAAGCGCTCTGGAAGACCTTCAGCAATTGGGTAAGTGGAAATTGAAAATCTACGATTCCGTAAGGAGCCATGTATTGAGTTTCTGAGAATGCTAGCTGAAAAGAAGATAGTGGGATTGAATGGACTGAAGCGGATTCGTAGCCAGGGTTTATTTTCGGAAGTGTTCCGCTGAAGTGTGGTCATGGTTGCCAGAACCGTCATTGGAAAAAACCGTGGGACGAATACTTTGAAAACAGTAGATTCTGAAGAAAACCTGTAAATTTTCTTTTCTACTGAAATATACTGATTCAAGTGAAACTCAGCTAATAAGGATGAGTTGTGAGCACTATTTCAACACCACTAAGGAACACGGGACCTCAATTGAGTCTGAAGCTTAGCCTGACTGAACCAAGAGCGTAGCCAGGACGGAGCGAGGGTGGGCAGCTGCCTTTTCTTCTTCAACTTTTCTTTGTTCGAAACCAGTTGCACTCAGAAACTGCCTATTTGTTCCTTAAACACGCTGAATAGCAATACAACTAAACAGTTTGCCTTTGAAAACAAAAAGAAGGGTCTCTAAATAAACCCTTAGGGCGTTTTCACACTAAAGATAATGGTATCCGATTCCCGTATCGAGGATACTAAAAATGCACTACGTCCAACGCGCTTCTTCACACTACTAAAAGTATCCGATACCGAGTATCCGATCTTAAATGTGAAGGAGTATATGGTTGATGTAGAAGGAGTATAATAGTTGTGTGTATTCTATTTTTAGTATTCTCGATACGGGAATCGAATACCGGTATCATCTCAAGTGCGAAATCGCCCTTAATTTCGAAGAAATTGCAGGTATTGGGACTTTTTAAAAGTGGCCGTTGAACTAGGGTTGCCAGATGACCGGTTTTCGACCGGCCTGGCCGGTTTTGGAAGTCCGAGGCCGGATGCCGGCCGGACCCTCGACCGGCCTTAAGTAAAGCCGGTTTTCGGATTTGTTCTTTTTGTAATAATTTTTTCTTAATTTTTCCTCATTTAACTATTCGTAATGGAACTTAGCGACAAGATTTTATTTCTTGAAGACGTCGGGGATGATTTCGTGACTTTCGTGTGACTTGTGCAGGCCGGCATCGCGCTAACTCTCAGCCTAGGTTGGGCCTTTTGTACTACAAGTTCCAGCGGTTCAGTCACTGTATTGTCACAGCGCTTGTCTGTTGACAGCGTGCGGTGACCTTTAATCGGAGTAGTCCATTTGCGTAAAATTCTGCTCTGGGCAGTTCATTTCCATCCGTCTTCTACATTAACATGTTTAATTAAGAGAAAACGCGTGGAAATTTACTGTCGCGAGGCAGATTTTTTTGGGAATCAAAACGCTATAAGGCCCTCCTCAAATTGACCCTAGCCTTTGTGAACATACACATACTGGTTCACACTTTATTAATTTTTGTCCGCGCGTGGGAGTGGCCTGGGTTCAATTTAAAGTGGGTCACCCGGTATATATTTATATAATACACGGCATTATATATATATATATAGGCCGGTTTTCCAGCTTTTCAAATCTGGCAACCCTACGTTGAACCCGGTCATCGGTCAAGCTGGCCCCGAGAGCGCCGTATGGTCTTGGTGTAACCCGTGACCCCCTCCCCATCATGTAACGTCCAGCGCATTCCGGACCCTGAGCCCCTCCCCCTCTTCTTGCTATGCGCCTGGACTGTAGCCCCTTCTTGCAGCATGTGTGGAGATGCATAAGTGCGTATGAAATAATAATGATAGTGATAATAATCAGTAATAAAAAATACACGACAAAATTATTCAGAAAATAACTCCTATAATTGAGCAAAATATCTAATGCGGTAATGAAATAGACAAAAAGCACTAATTAGCGGCTAAAGTTGGGACAATCCTGATTCGCGGACAAAAGTGAAAAGCATTGCTAATTAATTCGCGTCTAAAATTGAGAATTCGACAAATTGTGGGAAAATGCTAATTCGCAGATACAAATGAAAAACAAATGGGCTGATTCACAGCTAAAATTCATTAAAATGCTGATTCGCGGCTGAAATTCAGGAAAGCACAAATCTGTGGCTTCTGAAGGCAACTTCGGGCCTAAAACTGAGAAAAAGCACTATTATGCTGGTAAAAGTGAGGAAAAAAAAAATTGATAATGCCGGACAAAAATGGTTCATACACCGCAAATTTGCGACCAATACTGAGAGAAATCACTAATTAGCGCGGCTGAAATTAAGATAATTTTTAATTTGCAGGTCAGAGTGAGTATAAGTGCTAATTCGCTGCTTGAAAGGTAAAAAATCTCTAATTTGTAGATAAAATTGAGGAAAACTCCAATTCGTGGCAAAACTTGAGAAAAATCGCTAACATGGGATAAAAACTAATAGGGTAAATTAAGAGAAAGTGGTAATTCGCTAAAAATGGCTAAAAAATCCAATTTTCGGCTGTAATTGAAAATATACCAATCCGTAGCACCTGAAGGCAAACTTCGGAGCTAATACTTGGAACGTTTAAACGGAAGTCGAAGTTAAATAATTTAAAAAATGAAATAAAAAGCCAGTCACATAAATCCATCGAGTCACTTGATATTAAGCCCCAACTATCTGCTGTGTATTAGTTCTCTGTGCGCTCGTGCCTCTGCAGATCTCTAGACAATCCCAACGCTCCTATTAAACTAATTTGTTTCGAATTGCATAGTTTTTTAATATTCATAAATGAAATGCGCTTCTTAGGTCATCTTTTCTCGTCCGCCTTTTCCCCTCTCATTGTGATAGACGCGCCCCTTAGGACACCCGGTCGCCGCCCCCCCTCTTTAAAGCAGGCACTGCTTCTCGGTCACCGTTCTGGACCACATCTAACTCGTGCCCATGATGATGTAACCAGAAATTCACTGGTTGACTCTTTTTCTGGCGTGACATCCTGTGCAGGTCACTGACATCTGGTTAGCTCTCACATTTTCGGACTTTAAAGAACAATTGTAGACGGTAGAAAAGTAACATTAGACCAATGAGAATAAACGATGCGCGTGACTTGGAGCCATATATACCTCCCCCCCCCCCCTAATGTACTCATTCGTTTCTGAATTTTGAGCGTTTATTTTAAGATCTAAGCGTGAACTTGGATACGCGTTCTGCTTGTCACGCCTCACAACCAGCCAATAGTAATCTCGCAGAATTGTCTGACGTCTTTAGCGATTTGAAATCAACATGTAATGCAACGTTGACTCCATCTAAAGTAGCTCGTGAGTATTTCCTGATTAGGAGGGGATTTAAGAAATCTGTGTGTGTTCACTGTGTTCATCCCATTTAATTTTTTTGTTTTCAGAACAAGTGGTCAATGCTGTAGTATTAGATCATGTTTCCATTCCTAGTCCTAGTCAAGGGTTTGCCGGTAATTTTACTTTGCCTTCCGCCTGGGACCGAGATAATTACTTACGTTTATCCTTTGTATGGTCTAGGTCAAGCCTCAAAAAAAGAGCCGGCCAAAAATAAAGGGCTGGAAGAATTGGACATCCTGGGGGAAACCCTCTTGAAAATGAGTTTGTCGTCTGTGAAAACGTAAGATTCATTAATCTTTAAGGTTTTAATAATGTTCGCTTATTATTCCTTTCTTTCTCTTGAAGAAATGAAATACTTACTAGTAGTACAAACGACGTAGAAATGTTGACGTCGGACAATCTTCAGAACACTATACCGCCCTTAGCTGACGAAGAACCCGTAGTTTCGTCGATCTCTGGTCATTCAAAATCTGACGATACAGCTGAGCAACATCAAATTTTGGAGAAAAAATCCAGCGAACTATGCGTTTTGCCCCTTGGGGACGTACACATTTCTTTGGAAAATATTAGGCCGAGTAATGAAACTTCCGGCGTTTGTCACCAAGGGACCAAGGATCAATCAAGTTTTATTCATTTTTATTTATAGGTAAAATACCTTCATTCCACGCTTTGGACGAGAAAAACGGAGTTACTACTGTAATTCACTTGGCTAAAGACAGGCCACGCCCTGATGTCGCCGTCTATGTAGTATCCACTAGCAGTAAAAATCAAAACCCTATCTCAAGTTTTTTATTTCAGCCAGTTGTGCCTAAGGTATAAAGCCTGTGTGATATGTTACTCATTTATATTTATTATTCAATTTTTTTCTTGTTTTAGAGTTGCAGGCTCAGGTTGTTGCCCCCATCGAGCACTGAGCTGCCGGCCCATAATCCATTCTTAGCTCCGTTTTTAATAAGACAAATAATGTTGATCGCCTCGGCGAAGCAGGTAGATAATGCTCAATTCACTGTTTTACTCGAAGTATAAACTCAATTTTTTGGTTTAGGGCCCTATCACGCTTAAATTCATAGTTAGTTACACAATGGACGACGAAACCATTACAGAGATGGGTGAAATATCGGAACTACTTTTGGCCGAGGACTGAAAAAAAAAAAAAAATGTGAGGAGAAAAGCTCGTTAGGCATATTGCACTATTATTGTTCTGTAAATATTGGAGAAATGTAAGGCTTTACTATTGCTGGAAATAAACATTTCTCGCTTAAACGGTTCGTTGATTTCTTTCCACTTGTCAGCTTTTATAAGAAGCGCCAAAAAGTTGCTTTGGTTCTGTAGGACGTCGCTCCGGTCACTGCCTGTCATGGGAGGGGATGGACTAGAAATTTCTTCGCCTTTTTTGCATCCCAGGCGGCCATGTTGTTATTGATTTACTACTTCCCTCAACCCTCAAGTTGCGCACTTAGCACGTGGTTGTAGTTGCCGTGTTTCGGTTAATTTCTAATTATTTCGCCGGGTTTATTGCTCATTAGTTGATGAAAAACGTCCAATTCAATCGTTCATGTGGATTCTGGGCGATCTTGCCAGTAAGTATTCAAATTACACGTTTACTTTACAACCTAAACAGCGTCCGGTTTGTCTCTAACAAGATCGACCTGTCTATTTAAATTCGACAATTTTCTACGTGGAGGACGTCTGAAACGAGAGTTTGCCATTATTCGGACACACTTGTGTAATTTGAATGTAATTTACTTCAAATATTTGAACTTTGTGATTAGTGTTACGCGAAAAAGCGTTCGGATCCTCTATTGTTTTTCCTGGTGGAATCAACATTATTTGTTCCTCGAACTGACAACTGCTCTAAAACTGTGAACGTTTAAATGACAAGTATTTCTTGGCTTTATCTTACGTTACTCTCGATAGAAGTTGCAACGTGTACTCCGTATGCTGTGGCCGACCCTAGAGGGCCAGCTTGTCAAAATTATTAAATGTTGGCATTAATCCACTGCTGAATTCAATTCCCGTGTTCCCATTCTACTGTGCTGATGGTTATATTTAGCAGTATCCGGGTGAAAATATAAATTGGTCCATAGACCATGGTTAATTTGACTGTTTGACATAACAGCTTTCGTGTCAACTCATTTATCTAGGCTCACAAGGTTGAAACTATAGTCTGGGATGTGTCGCAAGATTGAAATATTGTTTCCGCTTTTGGTTCATTATATTATTTTCCACCACTAGTTCTGATTCAACTAAGGAAAAATCAGGCAATTCCCTTCAGGAAAGCCCTCGTTTCACTCCTATTCAATGACGGATCAGTCGGTTCTTGTCTGCTCATGATTATCCGATGTAAAAGAAAACAAAACCACCTTATACCACCCACCACCTGTTTTATTTTTTCTGGTCATCAAACAAAAACTAATCATTAAAAAATGTTGAAGTGTCAGAAATTTCTGCATTCTCAATAAAAATTTTTACGACAGCTATAAAGGACATTGCGAATTTAGGTTACTTCTCAGATGGTCGTTTTTATAACTGGCACCTTTTGTTATACGCTGTCCTTGTGTCAAAAAAGAAAAACCAAAAAACGTTCTCGTTTTATTGTTGAGTACCTTCAAATGGCCACGTTACTCCCAAACTACGCGGTGGACCACAATGCCGGTTTGTCTAACGCTACCTAGAGATAGTTTTTTTTTTTTTTTTTTGCACCCCCCCCCCCCCCAAGCATGTACAGTCAGTTACTTGAAGACCCAGAATTTGTTTGTTTTATTTGTCCAACTCATTAATAAAAAGCTGGTCTTCAAGGAATTGTTCTCTCTGGAGTATTTTTCCTTCCAGGTGTAACATCATCACTCTATTGAAGGGTTTATAATTGCTTATTTCTGTGTCATCCCTTGTACCTGCTGAGATCAGGTAGTTTTCTCTTCCTCTAGCCTGAGAAGCTTTACTCGGAATCACGAAAAGATTCATTTTCAGCCCCGCTTACGATATTACAACAGAGCTGTATCGTACCCCTGTGGCGTATCGCTGTATTTTTAAGCCCCGTTACAAACCATAAAAATATGCTATGCTTCGAGGCAATAAATAATTTGGTTGCATAGACTCCACTGAACACATTCACAGAGCTTGTCAGCGAGGCCTTGAAAAAAAAAAACAAAAAAAATAAACAGCCTCTTAATTTAATTTAGGCACAGTCCACGAAAAATCACACCTAAAAAATGTGCGTTTTCTATGTAGAGTTGCCAACCTTTTCCCCTTTTCCAGTAAGTACAAAAAAAAAATTATTTTAGCAGAAAATTCGTTCAAAAAAGGTATTTGCCAGATCAGAAAGGTACGGTCGGTAATACTTGAAAACCTTGGATGGGCAATACCTTTCCACCTCACTGATCATTCGTCAAACTGATGATATCGAATTGTCATTTATTAAAAATCTCCAGTTTATGGCGCATAAAGAGTATTTTCTTACGTAAATAACTACCCCCTTCCTACCAGAAATCAATTTGGAGCCTATTTTGAAGGCCAAATTGTATTTTGTTTGCTCGAAACAACCAGATTCCAGCTCGTAAGGACCAGCTTTAGGCTAAATACGACCAGTTTTGGTGAAGGCGTCCCGTAGTTGTTAGTCGTGGATAAGATTCGATTGTTTTGGAAAAAATTGATATGTGGGCAGAATTTTCTCCTAAGCGGAATTCCCCCCACCCCTTCCTCCTTCTCACAGTTTTTGACTTTTTTTCAGTTTCCTGACATTCTTGTCAGTTTCCTGACATTTTTTTTCCAGTCTCTTGATATTTTTGTCAATTTCCTGACTTTTTCCCCAGTTTCCTGAATTTTGTCTCAGTTTCCTGACTATGTTGCCACTTTCCTACCTTTTTTCTCAGTCTCATGACTTTTTTGTCTGTTTCCCGAATTTTTTCCGTTTCCTAACTTATTTGTCAGTTTGCTCACTTTTTTCACGAGAGTAAGGAAACCAAACAGACTCCAAAAAAGTTGAAAAAGCTATCAACGCCATCCCGTTTCGAATCAATTTTTTGAAGACTCGCTCCAAGTGGCCGTTTTACGATACTTGTTGGTTACTGGTTACTACCTAACTTTTTTGATGAACACTTTTTACTCGTGACTAACTTTTTCAAGTTGCCCGAATGAGTAAGTTGCCTACGGTTAGCTTTGGTTTGACCCCCTGTCAGGCGGGAAAAAGTCTTGACGATCTCAATAAGTCATCTCGGTCCAAGAATGTTCTCATCACAGTCATGTCATGAGGATTTTTCCTACTAGGGGCTTCAGTCCAGGGGCCGTTTTCCGAAGCCGTGTGAAAATGCCGCAAAAAGCTGTTGCTATGGCGGGATAATGTTATCTCTTATTCGGCGTCCTTGGATCCCGCTCGCGGCATTTTTTCCCGATGGTTCAGAATAAGGCCCCAGGGCTCCCGTTTTAGTGCAACAAAACATATCCCAAAAAAGGCTGGACCGTGACAATTTTGTTTCCCTTAAACTGTAAAATAAAACGTTGGGGGTACGAGACGGGTAAGTTGTTTTTTGACGTAAAAACTGGACTAGAGTGACTCCCGCTATGGTATTTTATTCGAGTTTTTCGTTGTACAGGGCCATCTCTAGGTAATAGGTTTTGTTTGAAACATTCGACTGGATCTTGGCATGTCTCCGCCCTCCTTAATACTAAACCCTTAAACTTTGTGTCAACCCTTGATATTTTTACTTGAATAAGAAAATATTTGTTCTATTTTACCACACTGTGATCCAAATCAAAAAACGTTTTTTTAGCGTTTCATCTTGGGTCATAAATCTTTCGGTTTTATTCGCGAAAAAACGACGCCAGAGCCATGAAAAACTTATTACTGTGAAAGTAATAATAATCACATTTAAAAATGCGTGCAACTAATAACTTTTAACGGTTTTAAAGAAAACTCCGGTTTGTCTTTCTCTTCGGCGAGGTCAACAAAATTTCACTAAATTTTGAGTTTTCTTTGTTGTATGATTTGGGGTAAATCTTCGAAATGTAATTAACTATAAAATGTTCACTTAAGGATGGACTCTCGCCCGGCCTTAAATTTAGTGGAATAAGCTTCCCCCTTGCCCCTTCTCCAAACACGTACAATAATTATTGCGCAATAAATTAGTACAATATTTTGTTTCCAGATGTTTACGGAAAAAAGATGGGTTGTTCATTATTGTACAACTCATCAATACAACCAACAAACGTTCAATTTTATTGTACAACCCCTAGTTTGCGCAATATTTATTGTACGTATATGGGCCGCTTAAAAATAATGCAACGGGAATAATTTTAGAAAAAATGAAATGATCCCTGAGTATCGTCCATACGTAATCATAGTGCCCACAAAAAGTTTTTTATGTTAAGTTCTTTAATATTTCTGGTGGGAGTGAACAAATCGAACTATCGAAATGAAGCAGCACGTTCTAGAGTCCTTCACTTGGCGTTTCCCATTCAATGCAATACACTCGTGTGGTGTAAGTTTTCCCACCCGTCCTCTCAGAATTGAAACATATGTTTACGGAGGGGACGCTGCACTGCACTTGTGTACTGTGTTGAATGGAAATCGTGAACAGATTAGGTCTATTCGTTTGTCGTCCTGGACTACTCCGAGCAGCACGAAATATCATGTGGAATAACGCGAAAAAATAATGGTGACACTCAGGGCGGGACGGGAAGAATCATTTGGGGGGAAGTTCCCCGTTAGGCCGTCTACACACGGAGCAACTGAAAAGAAACTGTTTGGAAACTTGAGTTACACACCAGTCGCCTTTGAGTTTCTTCCTTGTATTTTGATAAGACTCTACACACGGAGCAACTAAAAAAGAACGCGTTTGAGAAACTGAATGTCTTCTGATTAGTGACCAAAAACAAACTGGCTGGAGACTCGAGTTACTAGCCAGTTTCTTTCGAGTCTCTTCCTGTGTATTTTAGTGAGACTCCACACACGGAGCAACTGAAAGAAAACTAGTTTGAAACTGAAGAAACCAGTCAGTGACCAGTTCCCTGGGCGACTGGTATGTCCAGTCACCAGGAATTTGAGTTTCCAATTTTCAAGATGAACAAACAACATCTTTTAACATTTTGGTAGTGGGGGAACTCTAGCTATTCTGAATAATTTTAAATTGGCATGCAGTTGAATACAACTACATTGAAATAAAAAATATTGTTGAAAAAAAAAAAGTAATAATAAGTAGGTAAATAAAATATCAAAAGTCATAGACATGTGTATACTTTACCAAATTCGATCATGGCCCTGTGCATCGAAGAACTACTGTTGGTTAACACCCCGATTCAGCCGAAAGTCCAGTTTCTCCTTGATGTTAACTTTTACATTGATATTCATTTTTTTCTTGTGTTCATGTTGAATATTGTTGAATTGTATTCATGTTCATGTTGTTCAATTGTATTCATGTTGAATGAATGTATTTATTCGCGAGAATTGTATGTCCGTGCTAGTCGCTATAGTTCGTCAAGAAGAACAAGAACTCGCGGCCAGCGCCCTCTCATACGATTAGTTGCAACTTCTCTTCCCGCGAAACTTTCGTTTCGTTACCAAATTGGTTGTCCCACTGTTTACCAACGATAAGTGATATTATCTAGCTGAAGTTCCATGGTGGGGCTGATCACAGAAGGGAGAGGTCCACGTTGAACTTGACGAGCTACAGATATATTCAATGAAATTGCTGGGTTTGGAATACAGCGAGTTCACTGTGATACCTATTTGTGTTAAGTTTTAAATATGTGTTTTGACTGACCTGAAATATCTCTAGCATCAAGTTCCAACTGAGCCGCGTAGGTTATATATCCCATCGGACTGGGAATGGATTATCCCGTATACGCCCTGTCCGTTACTGTAGAATGTAGACGATAACATTCATCATGAAATGACTGCCCTGTGCCGTGTACTTGGACTAGGCGCGTGACCCGACCGTTTTATAGTTGTGAGAACAACAGCGGTAGAGAAATCGTTAGTAGCAACTAGCAATATTTACTGTGTTCAGTATTTAGAGGAAATCACCATGTAAAAGGTGGTGTAAGCGATTTAATTTTTTAAATTGGCCCAGTAGGGTCATTCTAACATGGAATCGAAGTTTGCGCACAAAAATTGCGATCGAGGTATGGGTGACCCCAGAACCGTCTGCTCATTCCACTTTTTCTATTACAATGATAGAGGAAGCGGGGTTCACTGTCACTGGAATCACTGCTTTCAAAAGAAAATTGCGATTCGAAACTCGTTGGTCCTTGGTCCAACATCCATTGCAACACTGAAAAGGCTGAAGATTTTAATGGCGTCGGGTTTCTGATGAGTTGTAAACTGGTTAGTGACTGAGGTCTCCGAACAGTTTAGTTTCTTTTTAGTAGCTCCTTGTGTAGACTCTCATTTGAATACACATGTAGAAACTCGAAAGGGACTGGTTACTAACTCGAGTCTCCAATCAGCACTTTGGCCTCTGTGCTTAGCAAAGTCATATGGAAAACCCAGTCCTCAGACTCGAGGAAAAAAATGTTTTTTATTTTGGGTTGGGATTTTTGCTCCCGTTAAGAATAAAAAAGGAGAAAACCCGCCAA
This sequence comes from Corythucha ciliata, assembly GCA_038030265.1. Lineage (NCBI taxonomy): Eukaryota > Metazoa > Arthropoda > Insecta > Hemiptera > Tingidae > Corythucha > Corythucha ciliata. The sequence continues at coordinate 27,613,974 of CM075942.1, read as the reverse complement.
ATACAAAAATTATTATATTTATTTTCGGTTTGGAGTTGTAGCGTGATATCTATCTTGATACCATATGTTTTTTCCAACACTTAACTTTTGTATAATTTTTTAATTTAGCGGGTGATCTACTTTCATAGTAGAGCAACGCAACGTATCGGGAGCAAAAATCCCAACCCACGAACCGCTTCATTTTTTTAACATACAACTAATACAAAGTTTAATGACTTGGTTTTCCATATGACTTTGGTACGAGTCTAAGGCCGTCTACACACGGAGCCAAGTCATATGGAAAACCAAGTCATTAAACTTTGTATTATTTGTATGTTAAAAAAATGAAGCGGTTCGTGGTTTGGGATTTTTGCTCCCGATACGTTGCGTTGCTCTACTATGAAAGTAGATCACCCGCTAAATTAAAAAATTATACAAAAGTTACGTGTTGGAAAAATCATATGGTATCAAGATAGATATCACGCTACAACTCCAAACCGAAAATAAATATAATAATTTTTGTATTTGGCGGGTTTTCTCCTTTTTTATTCTTAACGGGAGCAAAAATCCCAACCCAAAATAAAAAACATTTTTTTCCTCGAGTCTGAGGACTGGGTTTTCCATATGACTTTGCTAAGCACAGAGGCCAAAGTGCTGGGAATTTAAAATGCAAAAATAAAGAAAAACCCGAAATTATAAAAGGGGGTTGGCGACGGGGGAGTTTATTGCCAAGAAGGGAGGGGTGTCCTAACATAACCTGACACAATGGTAACAGCCCCCCGCGAGAAGAAACCTATCCACTTGGCGTCACATACCCCCAACAATAAGGAACTTGAACATTTTTCGGAATATTTTTTTTTCAAACAAATATTGAATTCTAACAATATTGGTGAAAAAAGTATTTACAAAAACCAAAAATGAGAATTTTAATGATTTTTTGAAAGTATGGATTTTCGAAGGGCCCCCCAACCACCCCCTCATCATGGTGCCGTCGTGTATTTCTCGTGACGTCACGTTACGCGATCTTGAAATGTACTTCGACGTATTTCTGATGCAGTTTAGTGGTTTGAACGAAAAGATTCCTCAAATTATATTTAAATTCAACAGAGATGAGCTGTCGAGGCTCTAGATTTAATTTAAAGCAGGTACCTGCCTAATATCGAGGTGTCATCTCGGTCATCTCAGGTTCTAGGAGAAGTGAAGGAGGGTTGATAAGAGCCAACGCATCCACCTTCTCTGGTACTCTCTGATTCTCCACCTTCTTTCCATTAGATAATCTTATATACTTATTAAAATTTGTATTATTATTAATAATAAGTTTATAATAAGATTTGCCATGCCTAGAGAAGGCTTTGAGTGGACGAAGTTAAATTCACGTTAATCACTCGCTCGTTATAGCGCTATGCTTATTATTCCATTGGACGACCTGGAATATTGGAAATAGCCAATATTGTTTCGAATTCGCGAGTCTAATTTCGAGTTCTTCGGAACTACCTTATTTATGGCTGTTTCGGCGCGAGCATAAAACGTGGACGGGTACATCTAATGGCGAGAGGAGTACTGAGTGAAACATGAAATACAGATGTGTGCAGCATTCTTGCTTCAGCCAGGGATGCCATTCAACCTGGTTTTGTAGAACAATACATTTCTGATCGGTTTAGGCATAAATAATAAGGTTCTATACATCTCAAAAATTTTTAATTTATTGGGTTTTGTAAATTTATCAAACCACAAACACTCATTACCACGAGGTCCAAATAAGCTGCCAGTTTGTTGTCAATAGTAGAATGAGGAGTTAAAATTTTGAATTCTCTCACACGACCAATCACCCTCTCTACGTGGATCCGTAAACTGGATATTTTTCGTGATGAGGTCACCTCTTCTTTAGACAGTTTTTTCCCAGTTTCCACACTTGCGGGACGAACTAAACATGCATTTAGCTTTTCCAGCAATGGGCTGACATGCTTAAATCCTCGGTCCGCCATTACTTGGTCTCCCTCTGTGATGTGCGTCAAGAACCCACTAGCGTCTAAAGAAAACTCCCCGTGGGATTCTCGTAGTACACCAAAAAGCCGTTAGTTGTGCTTGGGGATGGGAGTTTCAACGCGCCCTTTCATTTTTAGAAATTTATTATGCTAGCTTTTATGACTTGTAAAAAGGGGGGGGGGGAGGCATAAATTTTCTATCCAGTTTGAACTCCGAAATTATTTAAACGAAGATGAATCAGTATTTTGGTTTTAATTGACACTAATGAGTAATTTTCATTCCTTAAACCTTATATTAAAAACAGTGCAATCGGCCCTGGGTTCCAATTCCCCAAAAACTTTCCGATTTCGGGTTGGACTTCATAAAGATAAAAAATAAAAAAAATATACGAGAACTCTAATTCTAGGTTTTTAAAAAAAGAAGCGGAACACTACACCACCGTACGAGCTACGGCTTTCTGGTGAACTACGAGACGAGAATCCCACGGGGAGTTCTCTTTAGACGCTAGTCAAGAACCCACTTTCTGCCAATATATTAAGATCAGATATTCTTCCCCCGTAACCACTTGAAATGAAATTTACAAAACCATTAGGTGTGCATGAAATGAGATACTTGTACGTATTACAGCCATAGTATTCGGACCAAGTTAAAGCTTGCTTGGAAGCATCACTTGGTCTTTCTACCTGAACTTCAAAGCAGTCTATAATGGAAACGACTTTAAAAAAAATTTTCCTGAAGGGAACCTACCCTTCAGGAAAATTAATTACCTGTGGTAATTTTTTTTTTTTTTTTTTTGTGGCCAAAAGACAAATTTTTTGAGTTCTGTGGCCACGGGTGGTAACGACTGAAGGAATATTTTCGACACACTGCTCTCACTCAAACCAAAATCGTGACCCAGGACGACAAACTGGTCATTTGTTCTAATTTTTTTTAAAACTATCATAATATCCCTCTCTGAAATTTGAGTAGACTGAGCTACAAGTCTGATTAAAAAAAAGCAAGCCCTGGGCAATCCTAAGTAAAGCATGGGATAAAGCTCAGAAAGGGCTTTAGTAACAGCACAACACCTAGCTTTAAAAATTCGTATTTCCTCCTCCATTTGGCTGGTTGAAACGGTGGACGTTGACGTTGATGATACAACAAATGATGAAGACGAGGTCGATATTATGGTTTCGTCACAGTTACCATTTCCATGTGACAATGTTTCGCTGATTTCATTAGCCGATAAACGTCGTCTTTTTGGTACTGGCGAATATTCCTTTTCACTGCAGTTCGGCTGGTCGCGACGCGGAGAGGTTGAAATCGAAACCAAATTCGGTTGAACTTGAGTCCTCTTACTGCGAAAATGAGGGCGAGCTTGAAGAGAAACGTGAAAAACTTCAGGTTTCACTTGCAGACCTTAAGAAAAACAAACATTAGGGTTGAAGGTAACAATTCTTTCTCACGATTTCGTTGTTGCTTTGGATGGAATGGACCGGACTTGGATAGTTGGACAGGACCATTCAGTTTACAACTTATTGCCTTAACTGGAGCAATAAAAAGCTCTTGCCATTGGCACCTCTTACACGTAAGTTTTATTTTCATTTCTTGTAAAAATGGCTACTTTTATACAAAATGTATATAAAAAAAAGTTATTCGTATAAAAGGAGCTATATGCACAAAACGTTTTGATTATCCATGATTGAATTACGTTATTGGAGATCCTTACCCACCAAGTTATGGAGTTAATCCAAAAGAATGTCTTTCTCTCTATAGTTGGTGGTGGTGGTGGTGGGGGGGGAATTAGGGGCCCCGCACGTGAACCCAAGTGCAGCCCATCAAAAAATAGTTTGCATTTTTACCCTTGTCGTGCGTTTCTGGAAGAAAACCAAGTAAAGCGTCGCATTCTCCGAGTATTTCGTCATCTCGAGGTGAAATCGATCCTTTGATCGAATGTGATGGCCCTTCAACGGGATTACATGCTTCCAGCGTTGCAGACGGATGAGTTTCGGTATCTTGATCTGTGGCGTTTTAAGTAAAAGCACTCATGAAAAATAATGAAACGAAGGACATGGACATTTTTAGCTCTACCTTCACAGTCCTTCTGATCAAGCAATTCTTTGACAGTTTTCTGGCGCTCCAGCTTTTGTACAACAGATGAGATCCTCTTTTTCCTTCCTAAGAATCAAATCATTATCATAAATAAAAAGTACTTATTTTGAAATAAGTCTTGAAACAAATCAACAACTTTAATTCCAATAAAAATTGTCTGTACGTATAAGCTTTGTTCGGTAGCTGCTGCAGATGTTATGGGGAAGATTGATTTTGACCAATGAAATTGATGCGATTTGTTTCATGTTTTTCGTTTGAATTATTGGAAGCAGCCAACGAACAAATGCTATAGTCAGTTTTGCCACAATAGAGCGAAAATAGTCAGTTTTCAAATTGATTAGAGGTCAAGAAATCAAATTACAGAATACGTACGTGTAACAAGACGAGATGCTTGGCAATCAAACCTTGAGGGTACGACGTCAGGTCGAAGTTGAACGTGAGTCCTTGAAGTTGGACCAAAAGTTCTCACATACATTAAGTTTTCTACGTCATTTTCGAGCTAGAAGTTTACAAAATATGCATAAAATGACAAATATTTTCAAATTTACGCTATGCAGAAGGGCTATTCAAATCAAACATATGCATTTTTGTCAATCCATACTAGCCGCAAAATAAAGTCTCGAATACCCCATTATTACCTACTTAATCAAATATGCCCGTATTTATGAACGTTACTTCAACCTTCCTTGAGTCAAGGAACCATTGAGATCAGTTTGATCACAATAAAAGCATCTGTTCTAAATAATAAGGATCGCCCTGAAAGTTGAACCGAACGAGTTGATCAACTCATTCAACTCCGATTCAACATAGTGTGGATGGGCCTTTAACGTCAAGGAACGTTCATAAATACGGGCAATACTTCATATTCTACTGACATAATAAGTTTGTACTTACATTAAAGTGATCTTCGCAACAATGAAGCGTTGATTTCAACGACGTAGAAGTTAGTTCTTTGCGCCGGGACGCTCTGAACCATTTGGTTCTATTCGGTTCTCTTTTAGGCACCGATATAAACAACTTATCGGGAGTCGAAAAAGTAGTGTTTTTACATTGTGGCACAAAACAATACTTATAATTCTTTGTCTTATCCATTGTCACTAAAGAGCAAAGACCGAAAAGAAAAATCAACCAACCACACTGTTGACAACGACTCAATGTCAATCACAACTTGGCTTTCATAAGCGTTATGAAAAGAACACAAGACAGGAATTGGGACCCAAAGAAAATAGGCACAAGAAAATAAGGAAAAATCGGAACACAGAAACAGAAACACGAGCAACACAAGCAGAGAAAAAACGGCAATGGAAAATGGAAATCAACAATCAACTCAATCAAGAAGCATGAGAGAGAAGGTTGTTGCTAGGTTGCGTACTTGCCTCAAAGCAATTTTATAAATATGAGCTTGCGACATTGGCTTGTGAAACATTAACATTGTTTTGCTTTTCACGTTAAACATAAATATCCGAATAAAATCAATGCAAACGACGTCGAAAAGCATGTAAAAGTACTGGGTATGAGGGACGGGTCGACGGTCGACCCGTCAATTGACGTCACTGGCATTCAACCAATCAGAAAACGTTTTCTTGGGCATAAAAAATAACGATTTTTTATTGCTAATTTGCTAATTAGTGGCGAATTTTAAAAATAATTTAACTCAAGATAGCTTATTTTCAGATACCAATTGTCAGTCAGCAATACATTTTTATCCAACTTTTTGACCCATGCAAGTTCCCTATTATTGAGAGTGCCCCTTCTGTACTTTAGTAGTTATTATTCTATGGTTAGTACTTTCTCTGCTAATAGTGCAGCTCCGGACGACAAACGAATAGACCTACTATAACATAAGGTGTTAGTGATTCGCTGAACCCCCTCCCACGTAAAATTTCTGGGCACACTCCTGGTGCCTATACAATTTCGTGGTGCAATTTTTTATCGTGGAATAAGGCAGGTTATTTGGGAAGTTTTTGGCAACACGGTAAAATCGGTTCGTTTGCCAGCTAATAGCTTAATATGAAGTGTTTTAACTTCATTGAGTCAAGTTTCTGGAGGGGTAGGGACTTGAAAATGCGGATAGGGGCGATCACAGTAACCCACCAAAGTGCTCTTGTTCACTATACATTCCGCTACGAAATCTTGAAATTGGAAATTTCACCCAAAAGTTCAGATTTACGTCAATCCATTAGGCCTGGTAATGACTACAAATCTTTGCCCAAGAACTGAACTGTTCTGCTAAAAAACATGAATTGTGTCCTCAAAGTCCGGATTCGAGTGCCTCTCTGAGTCTCTCGGTCAGTTGTGAGTTTCGATTGGGTTGAGATTTCGTTCCCGATTTTATTTTTCGACTCAACCAAATCGAACTATGACAGCGTATTGTGTTAACAATCGTAATGTGTTCGGCTCCGGGAATAAAGTTAGCTATGTGCCTAATCGCACTGGAAGCTTTGGCCCCAGAAATATTGTGACTCAACAATTACTGCACTGTTTCACTGACTGGTTAGGAGTGACCGAGAAGCTTACATATACCTTTAGTCCCGAGTCATTGGAGGCTTTACGGAAAACCGCAAACCTAGCCCTCAGTAAAGGCCTAGTGACACTCTCAGTGTGGAAAAGTAAGATCCCTTGTGTTGTAGGAAATGTTGGCCTATTTAACGTTAGAAGTGGATGTTGGTTCTGAGGACTAGTTTTTCTGTAGTATTCTCTCGATTAAATGTTGGGCCCTCTTTTTTTGTTTGCAGTTATTGACTGACGCGTATTTTTAAATTAATGTCTACTTCAAGCCAAATTCTAGAGCAGCTACACAATAAGTAATTAGTTGTCAATGGCCTTTTTAAATGAAACTGTGTGTTTTTTGCGTGATGGGTCGATAAGAACGGCAAATATTTCTCTTTGTTCTTTAATGATATAATCATTCAGGGTTTCCACAGACAGGGAGAACCGGCAAAAGTCAGGGAATTTTATATTGGTCGCGGAAAACCGGGAAAAGTATGGGAATTTCTTAATTTTGACACCAAAGTCAGGGAAAAATAAATGTACAGCTTCTTTATCGTTGACTTCCTCGTATTTGGTGGTTAAACGTAAAAAAAAAATTGAACTAATGCGAGCTCTTCTGACAATGAGTCTTCTACTCTTCATCAGTGTTCGACGGTCTCGATTTTTTGAGTTGTAGCAATATTATTCCATGTGTCCACAAGTCACTGCTAATTGTAAGTAGTGTTGGGCACTAGTCAAAATCTATTCTGGTCCATTGACAAGAATTTGACAATTTTGACTGGAATTTGACTCGTAAAAATCTACTCCCGCCCATCTAACCCATGAGATTGACCAACTGCGGTGACGCCTTGCCTTGCTTCCGTCGTGGCAGTGTCTATTTGTTACCTTGAAACTTGACATTCCCGCTCATTTAAACTGCAAATACTTTCATTTCATGCCCATTTGCCTCGACAGTGGACGTTGCTCTAGGGTCGCCAACCGACCCGGGACGCATTTTGTCTTGGACTCAGATCGAAAGTTCCAATTTTCACTGCATACACTTTGTCGCCTTATTTCTGCACCAATCCTGGGTTTTAAGGACTCGTTTTTATCTTCAGAAAATTGCGTAGTTTTCCCTTTTTCAAATAAGTCGAAAAAATACCGTGAAATTACAAGGTAAAAGTTCAAGGCGAATCTAAAATAACTTCTGGGATAAAATTTGAAAAAAGGAAAACTACTGCACATGCGGAATTTCCTGAAGATCAAAAAGAGTCATTAAAAACCTGAGGGCTTGTTCTATAACTTTAACAACAGTAGTTAACGACAGTAAGTCATATGCTTTCATTAATTAAATCGACGAAATTGAATGAAATCAGGTGATTGACTGTTGGTATCAACTGTTGCTAATTTTATAGAACAGGGGCCCAGGATTGGTGTACGCCGAGTAGTTGGTGAGGGGCAATTGGAGGGGGATCGAGCATAATAATTCCTCGGAAGCAGACTAAATAATTTGATTCGAAGACTTAGTTGACCATTCTAAAGGTCGAAACGCGCGCCTCCAGTCTTTTCCTCGGTTCATGATGAAATAATTATATAGAATTTATTACTTATATTGCTAATGAGTATGATAGGACTTAGAACAGCAATCGTAAAATGATAACTAAGGCAAAAAGAAGTAAATGATAAGTTGATAAGAGAAAATAAGTATACATATTCTACGGAGCCCAGTTTCTGTAAGTTCAGACAGACTATTTAATTCCATTTTAATGTGTAAAATTACTTTTAAACAACGAAAGAAACTTGAGTATGACCCTATGAATCTCCATATTAATAACAGCCACTTGAAAAAAGTTGAACTAAGTGACGTCACGGACACTCAGCCAATCACAAGGCGTTGTGTCGAGTGCGAAAAGTAATGAATTGTTATGACCAATTTAATAATTATTGGCATGATTTTGAGAGCACTTTGTTGCGACAAGTACATTTTTAGGTTCTACCTGGCCAAAAAAAAAAAAAATTTCTCCCTTGAAAATTCTGACCCATGCAAGTTCCTAATTCGGGTTTTTGGAAGAGTCAGACCCACAAAATTGGGTAAAATAGATAGAGCCCATGCAAAAATTTAATTTGTCTTTTCAAACGACCAACCCGCGGTGCCAAAGGACCAAGGTGCATTTACACTTGAGAGTTTTTTGCTCTCGAGAGCTTAACTCGCCAGTCTAAAGGGCCAGAGAGTTCTCCCCCCCCCCCTGCCGCCTGCATGTACCTGGCACTCTCAGAGAGTTCAACTCTCGAGATTTATTCTCAGTAAAATAGCACCATTACGAAATGGTTTTTTGAAAGTGTCAACCCCACGAAATTCGGGTTTGAAAAGACTCAGTCATTTGAAATAGACTTGGGGGGGGGGGCGCACAATTATTACCCCTCGCCCTTATCCCCTCACTGTTTTACGTGCAAAGTATTTGAAAAATTCCATTTTTTATGATCTCATATGAAACCTTGTAGGCTTGAGACAAGACCAGCAAAGCCTGAATTTCAATTTTGACTTCCTCGAATTTTAAATTAATTTTATGAAATTACTAGTGGGGTTATGAGGGGTTAATGGGCTGGGGTAGTACTTGTATGCCCTCGTAAAATTAATAATTCGAAATTTCTTTATTGAATGATCGAACCCTACCGGATCTGTAAGGGGGAATTGGCCTTTTCTAGCAAAATTTGTGAATTTTAAATTCTGGCAATTTTCACCGTAATCGCAACAAGTTGTGTGAGCAATTTTCGGTTTATTTTTTGAAGCGCCCCAAGCAGGAAGCGGCTTGAGAGTCCGAGATTTTGACGGTCAAGTTCCGGTTTTAATCCTTCCAGACAAGTGGCCATTTTATTTTGGCGGAGGTCAGTTGACCTGAACCCAACACTACTACTAAGTGACTCTCTTGTCATACAGAATTAAAAGTGTTTAATTTCCTTGACTCTTCTTCCAATGTACACGATTCTGTCAGGGAACTTCGCGAAACTGGTCTGGGAAAACCGGGAAAAGTCTGGGAATTCCTTGCGATCCTTTCTGTGGTAACCCTGTCATTACCTCTCTACTTCGTTATATTATGTATTATGGAAATAAATTTCGACGAACTAAATGCATGCATAGCTATCCCCATCCCCCAATTTTGTCTTTCAGTAGAGGCAAGTTTTGAGGGCGTTAGAAGGGCGTCGTACGAACACTATTACTCCTTTACGCGCTCGTTGGTAGAACAAGACTCAATTTTGCGGTGGTAAAAGAAAAGAGAAAGGTTCTCAAAAACAGGATTTTTTTTATGCATATTTTTTTCAAAGCAAGTAGGGATGTGGAGATTAGCTTGCGCAAAACTTGATATCGTTTTTAGTCTAAGGGACTGCATTCCAATCTTGGTAGAAATATCAAGGTATTCCGGACGCCGGACCGAGGAAAGGCCGTCCAGAAAACTTGTCCCCCTCAGTGGTACACTCATATAAGTTTAGCTCGTGAATTTATGTCATATTAGGGCACTCCTCCTTTAACGTTGAAAATGTCAAGATTTTTGTTTCGTTTTTTCCCCCATATCTGATGTTTTCCTTTTCATCATTTTAATGATGCGATTGTCGGTGGTGACTCAAAATTTCGCCTATAGTTTTGTTTGATTTGTCCTAATTATTCATTTCTACACAATGAAAATATGACGACAGAATTATTATGTGCATATTGAGGCCAGGTTTTCTCGGCGCAATTATAATAGCTGTTATTGTGTCGTTTTCGGATCTCGTATTCTTCATGGGATTTTTAGTTTACAGCAGTTGTCCATACAACTTGCGGGACAATCAATTCAAACTTTTGAATCCTTGAGGTTTTTTTTTCAATGCACCTGAGCAAACGTCAAACTATTACAGCCTGCGTGTTTTAGTCGTCGTTAAAAACGTTTTCCAGGAAATTGGTTCGGAACTATGTATTTTTAAATTGAAATACCTACCTAGTCAACAGTTTCAACGTTTGAACATTAGTACAATAATTGTGTACAGTAATTAATACGCTGTTAATTTAAAATACCGAAGTGAAGCGAGGAGCTTTGTTTACTAAGGTGGGACTAAAAACTTGAGGACAACTATTCATTAGGAAAAACTTTGAACTTGCCCTTACATACAAAAGGTGGTGATGAAAACGTCACGATTTTGGTTGGCGGGGCAACTTCGGTGGCTTGGGCTTTAGGTAATTGCGAAGCCTAAGGAAAAACAGAAAATTCTTAGTTAAACTTGAAGTATGCTTTGCCTGAGGCTTCTTCGGGCCAGGCAGATTTCAATTGTTTTCGTCCACCTCAATTGTTGGAATCCGGAAGGACAACAGAGGAATGTAAACTACTGGGCTCATCTCATCACTCACGGGTGCTACTGGCGTTGTTGGTCGATTTGCATGTAGCCCATTACAAAAGAAATCCGTGCATTGAATTTGTTCGTCTCAAGTGAAAAAAATGATTGCGAAGTTTATGAACATAACAACTTTCATATCTATGTCTATCCTGTCTTGTGTCTACAAGCAAAGACCGGCCGCCTTTCCGCCCGTTAGACGGCACGAAAGGATCAACAAGTTCTTCCGAGATGACGTTGTGGGGGGAAGAAAATTTCTTGCAAATAAACTAGGTAGAGTGCAATAATGAAAAGTCTTCATATATTTGCATTTTTCCGTCGCACTTGCATGAGTTTCGACTTTTCGAGTATGCTGTGTGTGTGTTGGTAGGAGGGGAGGTGTTCACGGTGGTGTTCTATCTTCAATCACCCCCATCTCTCTTCACGTTTTTTTTCTTGTCTTTATTTTTCGCTCTCTCTTTCATATAGAATAGACAGTTCCTTCACAAAATGTGTAGTGGGGCGACTGCGTACATGCGCTTTTGAAATTTCTGAGCCACGTGGTGGACTGGCCGGCTCTCCTTTCTTATTTCCCATCCTTGACGGGGGGGTTCTCAGGTTTTAGATTTTAGTTTAGTATCATCTATCATATACTGTTGTTCGTTTCGATCGTCTCGTTGGTGATCCTGATCCGTCATTCAAAAATCTGGATTAATTGATTGAATATTTCTGTTCGTTCAACATTGGTTCTTGTCTATCACCATGGCTGAAGTAAGACCCTTTTCGTTTATGTTACTTGTTCTTGTTTTCTTTGCGTAAATGAATATTTTGCGATGCGTATTATTGACTTTTACAATTATTACTTTTTTAAGAACCTAACTTTTTTTAAAAAATCGCGAATGAATCTTTCATCTTTTGCTTCATTCATCAAAAATATTATTATGTACGTCGTATTTCATACGCTTATATCATCCGATCAGCATAGCCATGGTGTTGGTTTTATTGCTTTTTTTTTTTTTTTTTTTTTTTTTCCTCGGCAAGTTGTGGTTATCCGTTGGAGACGAAATAGTGGCTAGTCAACCGGTAAAATGAGTTAATTGGAATCCAGTTTTGCCATTTGTTGTTATTTTGTCATTTATTAAAGGGTCTGCCACACTGAACGTAATCTGTCGCCGCATAAATTTATAATAGTTGTTTATTGTTAATTATTGCTGACCCGCCATAGATCGATAGATCGGTTTAAACTTTCCCAAAAAAATGCAAATGCCCAATTGTTCCTACTTTTTACTGACTCGTTCGAAAAAGTAGTAAAATATTAGTAGCAGTACAAACTTCAACACTCTTGATTGGTCTCTATAGAAGATTATTGAACTCCAAGGTAATGAATCCTTGGTAAGTTGCAAGGTGTTTTACTGTAGCCTTATCTTCGTATTTTGATTCTCTCTGCCGACGAACGTCGCCTGAACTCCATTAGGTCGTTTACTATGCCTTTTGTCGTAAATAAATTAAATTGTTATTTTCGTGGAACCAATACACTTCAAGAGATAAGGACGTCGCTCTGATTTTTCTTTTCTCCTGATGTTAATAGGTATTTAATAAGAGAGAGGAATGTGCACTCTAGGCAAACAACCTTTTGTTTTGAAGCAATCTTTCAACTAATTGAAAAGAACCCCCCCACTCCCCCGGTGATTTAGAGCCGTTCGATCCCCTAGCCCAAATTTGGATTTCTCGCAAATAGGTGTAATTTACGGAATAATGCGTATGTATCATTTTATTTCCGACAAACTCGGTACGTTGATCTTTTAAGAGTTGGCATTATTTCATGAAATCTCTCGTGACGTCTGTTAGTCTTCAACACCCTCAGTGAAAATAGGCGCGTTATTTTTCATTTTGGCAGCGTTTACTGTATTTTTTTTTGTTTCCCGACCCGTTGTAAACTTCCTTACTGAGTCCCCCGCATGCTGTGACTATGTATTTATTTTTCTGAAGTATTTTGTCAATTTCTTATTGTTCTCACCTGACTCTGGTTTTAAGAGTTCAATTGATCCCATTTTTTTATCTATGTTTTTGCGCTCTATGTCTGCCTCCCTAGGCACTTGAAATCAATTCAGGTGAGCCAATTAATGGCTTAGTAATAAAGGTCCCTGCGTAAATTTCAAGTGAGAGTGAAGAAAACGGTGGTGGGTGGGGTTGAGCGATCTCAATAATGACCTTGCTGTTCCAGTACCCGTTAGTCCCTCCCCTCTCCTTCCAAGTCGGTATTCAGTTATACAATGCTTTCTCGAGAATGGACACTATGAAAAGCCTTTTGACATTTGCAGTACCGGTTTTAATTCTGCCACTCCTCTCATAATTACTGTATTTTTTTCTTCAAACTTATCAAAATCACATTAAATGTTTTACCACGCCTTTTTCTGAATTTATGACCACCTATCTCATGGGAATAATTTTTCCGGTAGGGAGCGCGATCAAGGGCTCTTGGATTCATTTTTTCCTGAGAAATACTGCTTGAATTTGCCTTCTTTTGATTTAATTATTATTTAAAGAAAGTCGAGGAAAAAGAGGTAAAATTTAAAGAAACGCTTTGGTCAGCTTATTTATAATATTCTGAACAAACTCTTCCTCAAACCATTGTTAGGTACGTTTCACAATACTCCTTATTCTTTATCAGGTACCTAGGAGAGCAGAGTTTCCATTAATTTTTTCTTATTCAGTCCTTAGTTTCTGAACTGCAGCGTTGTTGATCCTATTTTCGAGAATTGCTGGGAAAATCCCCTCACAATATCTGTTGTCGAGGAAAATTCCAGGCTAAAGGAAAACAAATTGAACTTTAGAATTGCCGACACAATCACGATTATTTTTTTTCAAGTGGGTGTATATTCGACAAAGGGGGAAACATTTATAGTTGGTAAATGTCAACGCTCTGTTCTTCGATAGCTGAACAAGTAAAGTAATTAAAGGTGAAATAAAGATCCATTCAGTTTCGCGCGTACGTAGAATTGTCGTAGTGGACGCGAGCATTAAATATTTTGAGGGTTTGCTCCAGTGACTGTTGAGATTTGTATTTTCATATTTTAAGCCGCCATTACTACGATGCGAGTGATTATTATTTTAATATGTAAGTCAAGGAATTTGATGTAGCGATACTGTGTCGAGAATGAAATGATATGAAATTTGAGCTAATCGAAAGGAAGAAAAGAACGCTCATCGTGCCTTGAACCTGCTGAAATCAAGGACGATTCTGTATCATGTGCCGTGCTCTTTAAAATCAAGAAACGAGTTTGTCCGGTGGATTTATTTGATGTCCCTCTCCCTCCATTGATATTCGTCGCTAAGAATTTAGCCTCTCTATATCATCGTGTCGTTTTGATTACTTCACTAACTTGTGTCATTGCCAGAGACCCACCGGCAAAAACCATTCTCCGTACTTTTCACTGTCTGTCGATATAAAAGCCGGGATTGTTTTTTTTTTACTGATGTTGGCATTGAACAAAAATGTAGTAAAATGCTAATACAAAACCAAGTTGTAAAATAGTTGAGCAAGTTATAGCACAATTGAATGCCGGGGAAGCTGGATATTAGTCCTGTCAGGAAAGTTGGTGCCCAATCAGTATGAGGTAATTTTTATTGCTTAATCGACCCTTCACGCCGAATACATGCCATTTATGCGGCACGTGGCATTACGGCACAAGGATCACAGCGTGTCATTAGGGTAAATTATACCTGGCCGACCCTTGTCAACGCCAGATTACTGAACTTAATCCCCCCTGGTCTATTTTGGGTTTTGACCTGTCTTTGTTTTCGAGTATCTACATAATGAGTGTTTGGGTTGTTTTTAGGATTAAGCGTGGGTACTTTTTCCCAAAAACTTCCATCATTTCTCGGCTCCTATGTTTCTATTTACATATTTATTTGTTGTTTTTTACATTTTTATTTTTATTAACTGTTATGAGATCTGTTGAATGAAACCAGGATTGTGCCTTCTTCCCGCCCTGGCTTGATGCCTTGAAAGGCACATGACCAGATTTAAGCTGACATGACGGCCGGGAAGTGACCCGACACGTGCAAGTCCTGGTTATCCTCGCTCCGCTCCCCGTCAGCCACACCAGCTGGTCAAGGCTGGAGTTTTACAGGTGGTAAAGTAGGGGCGAGGAGAGATACCCGTGCAATGAGCGGATGGTGCTACCGGCGAGCTGCTGTTGTAGACCTGTTGAAAACCTGAATAAAACCATTGTCAATCTTCAAAACCGTCAATATCGCTTACAATAGATCGAAGTACGTCCCAATTTTCGGCCAGTGTTGACCCTGTTTTATGTACTGCTGTAGGTGCTAGGTCTGTAAGGTACTTTGGTGGCAATCCTAAGAGTATCTAATGCCACGTCCGAAGCGCGCAAATAAGTAAATTTCTTGAGTCAAGAAAAGTAAATTTTAATTACGTAATTGATTAAACGAAAAATAATGTGATTCCTTCTGGTTCAGGGCCGCTATTCGCCTTAGCCATAATTCGGACAGCGCTGCAGTTGGCCATTTGACGAACCAGATTTTGTGGGTAGCTTCCTCTTCTTCTCAGGAACTACGAACAACCTCTTATTGCAGTTTTATTGAATGCATTTCGGGCATAGACCTTAGCCTCTCATCATCATTAACACCATTACATAGTAGTACAAAAAGTAGTAAAAAAAAAAAAAAAAAAAAAAATCGGTCCAACTTCAAGTGTGGCTTAAAATATTTTTTTATGTATAATTCGAGGATTCGAAGAGTCCACAAAGATATGGGGTATGGGGTGGCTGACATCCTTTTAAGGGAGAGTAGACGTTGTGGCCAACTCATCGCTATAAGGGATGAAGAAATTTGTCCGAACACGCCTACGTCTGTAGTTTTGTGTGCTGAGACAATAAAATCAACCGCACACATCCGTGCGACGATTAGTTTTTGAGTTACGACGTAAATTGTACCAAAAAACTTAGTTTTTGGCTTGAACATTCCCATAAAATCCTCACGTCCAGTTTTTGGTGCCAAAAAATCGCAAAAATGTGGTCGAGAAATAAGGGTATGTAATATGTCGGTAGGATGGATCTGGCAATTAAAAAATATTGGTTCGAGAGTGGGGGGGGGGATCGATTGTTGTCGGAGTCGCCAAAAATTGAGTCGTATCTGCCCACTAAGAATCTACCCTACCAATCACGTTCCAACGACTTGTTGGGCCTTCAAGAGGTGTCTTTCCGGATTATTTGAACGCCTCTTAAGGGGGAGTTGTACATCTGTTTCCTCGACCCCCCTCCAATCACACCTCGCCTACTCCGCGTAACGGAAATTACCGCCGTATTTCTGCACCAATCGTGAACTTCAAAGGCTCATTTAAATCTTCAGGAAATTCCGCACAAGCGTACGATGTTGCTTTCCTAAATAAGTCGTCGAAAGAGTGTGAATTTTCAAGGTAAACGTTTGTGTGCGTTTTACAGTTATTTTAGGGATGAAATATGAAAAAGGAAGATCGTACGCTTGTGCGGAATTTCCTGAAGATTTAAATGAGCCCTTGAAGTCCAGGATTGGTGCAGAAATACGGCGGTAATTTCCGTAACGCGGAGTAGGCGAGGTATGATTGGAGGGGGGTCGAGGAAACACATGTGCAACTCCCCCTTAAGTAGTTCTAAATTGCTTAAAATAATTGAACCCTAATCAGGCGCGAAGCGTCCATGTAAGCAGTGTAAGCATTGCTTACAGTTGCAAACCAGACACTTAATATTTTTGGCATTCTCTTTAAGAGCATGATCTAAATATAAATTAATAGATCAGTAGTTATGGCTGTAATTGACAAAAACTATTATTATTATGAGGTAAGTTTTTGTCAATAGCAATGGGGAACTTGCACATTTTTCAAAAGTTGGTGTTGCTTAAAGAGGGCTCTTCCACAAGTCTATTGCTCACATTAAACTTTGAAATCAGTCAAGGATGCTTTTTTAGGGAATTTTTAAAAATTTTGAGTGGGGGTTCGGTTACGTAAAAACTTACTTATTGAAATCGATGATGCGGGGAAGATGGGGTTAGACGAGTTTAATGGGGGGACATTTTTCACGTTATTTGTAAACAAACAATTTTAGAGTTCCCTCAAATGCTTCACAAGTAAGTATTTACGTCATTTCCCCTCACACCATCCATCCTCTTCTGAAGAACTTTGAACCTTTTTTAAAAATCTTAAAACGCACCAATCGGGTTGCAACTTCCGTTGTTATCCTTCAGCTCACGGGTCAAATCACCGGTATGCTTTTCTACCCAATCTGAGATTCATGCAAGTTCGCCATTAGCGAACAAATATCGCCTCATGCATTTGTTCAGAAGAGCGTGCGGTCTTCTCTGCTCTTCAGTAAGTAACTCCAGCCCTAAGAGCCTCCCAACGAAACGGTAGGCTTGTAAGCAATCCTCGAAACGAAGACAGGTTGTGGGGGGTTACCCGCTCAGTAGCTTTCCCACCCCACCTGCCTTCCCACTACCATCCATCACCCCGCGCTTCAAACCTCTCACACATACAAGTCCCGGAGAAAGCCGATAATGAACGAGCCCGTTGTAGAAACTTTTCGGGTGAAAGAAACCATGACTGGCCTGCTATTTTTCAATATTTTTCAATTCATTTTATTAATTTTGAACAACATTTCACACTTCGTGGTAAATTGTACCGTTTTATTTCCTCGACATTTAACAATGAGATAGTATTGGACTCATGGTTAGCCCGTACGTCCAAAAGCCTAACTTCTAGTAATAGTTCGACCCTAAAACTATGGATTTACATTATTTTAGCAGAATGTCGGTCTGTCGATTTCTGGTGTGAAAATACTCGACCGTTTTTGTTGAAATTGTTGGGTCGGGTACAGTTTAGACCCCATTGATCGAGTTTTGCTTCACTCGGCAGGTACGTAAGCGAAAAACGGTTATATTAGGCCGAAAATGATCAAATTCATCAGATGGTTCTCGACTACCTATGCGAAGTCTCACGCTAATCTCGTGAAATCTGACGTCGAATGTAACTAATGATCTCTGTGGGGATGAGTTATATAATATATGCAGCAAACAGATAATGTTCGGTACCCCCGGGCCCTAATAGGCCTTCTTCCAACCATACATGATGGGGGGGGGGGTTGCTTACACATACAAATAAGGCACGCTTCGCCACTGAACCCTATTCTGTTGTCAACCTACTTACAATTAGAGGTCATCCTCAGTGGTTTTATTCTACTACAAACAACAAACGTTTCAACAATAATTAAATACATGATATAATTCGAAAAATTATAAGACGAAGTTGACTAGATGGCATTTCATAATAATTGACACCTATCTACAGTTAAAAGTAACGATAAAAAATGAGTTATGAACGATTTTTAATTTTTTATTTCTATTGGCTTACTATCTTTTAAAACTTAATTTCTTAGTAGATATAGGTTTCAACATTATTATAAAAATGTCATCTAGTCAATGCCAGTCTTAGTCAATTTCTTAATTTTGTTTTATTATTCATTCTGAATAATACACTTTTTTGATCGTTTAGGAAACAAAATTCACTACTTTTTTCTTGTCTAGTTTACATGTCTAGGTTCGATTCTGTCCGCCGTGACGACGCGACGACCGTACCATGTTTTGCCCTAGGATTGCTCGAAAAAACTCCAAAAAATCGCTATTTTTGCACATTGACTCCATTTGGGAAAGAGCTTGAACTACGAGGGCCAGTAGATAATTTTTCAGTTGTGAAATCAGACGCTGAAGATGGCGAACGGCTGAAACCGGTCCGATAACGAGGGAAGACTGGCAACGTTGGCTCCTAGGACTACGATTTTTTGCATGCATTGCATCTATTCTTGGTCCTGACATCTCGCCAGCCCGATCAAATAACTCCCTGGGTTTTTATGGGTGGGTCCAAAAATGGGCGTTTTCAAAAGTTTTGAGATCATAGGGGTGTGGCGTGTCAATTTTCTTGTAATTTCATACAGGCAGTTGCTACATTCGTGAATAACAAACCCAATTGTGAAATTTGCAGAGTTTATAATTAATTATTTCATGAATTTAATTCATGTTGAAACGTGAAACGTTGAAATCTCGGTTTTGGTTGGAGAACAGAATGTGTGTGCAGAGACAAATATTTTACCCGATTTGGAATTACGTTCAACCCGGTTTCGTGTCTGTCCCAGCCTCCCAGGGACACATGGATTAAACATCCAGTAAGGTACACATACATTATGGGTGCCAAATTACAATGTCGCTGCCAAAGAATGTAGACCTCGTAAGTAGATAAACTCGAGACTTCTTGGCCCTTCAGCTGATCACTAAGTGCCCAAAACTGACTAAATCCGAAGAGGACGTTACCTTTTTGTCGTTTCTTAAGCCCTGTTCACGCGATGCAATGTTTGAAGTTATATTGCATGCTTGTTTTTTAAAACATATGTTCCTTGGTAGTGACCGGATGTTTTTAAAAATCCAGCGTGCAATTTAGCTTCAAACATTGCATCGTGTGAACAGGGCTCGAGACATATGTCTTTAACCGCTCGTGACCGTTGTTCATACATTGATTGTTGCGTAGAAGGCGAAGTAATTTATAGAAAGTTACTTTACGAGAACGGCATAAAATGTTTTTCTTGTCGAATATCACTTACTTCGGGTTGTTACGCTGTACAATTGTGGGAAGGATACGAATTGAGATTTATTTGAAAAGGTTATGATGCTTGTGCTTCGTTAATGTAGGGTAATTTATTAAAACTTCTTTTCAACTTGAGTAAAAATAAGCTATTCCGCAGAATAATTAATAGCTACCTATCACATTTTTCTCCAATAAAACGAAATATGATAAGTCGGTTGTGTAGTTATAAAACCTTGACAGGCCTCACACACACAAAAAAAATGTTCTTTTCGCGGGAGAGTGGGCAGAAAGTAGAAAAAGTCATCCGCTACATGAAGTTAAAGACCTTTTACAAGCCTCTCCCAGCAAGGGAATGCCGTGTATCCGGCGCGAGTGATTGCTGTCGATATTAGGCTATACCAGCAGGTTGTTACTCTTAATTAAATTGCAGAGTCATTTTTCTACCCTTACGAGAAACGCGGTCTGGATCACTAAAAGAGGCGCACAGCTACGTGACTCCGACTCCTTTCCTCGTGGCGTAAAATGGTTTTTACATAATATAATGTTTTTCCGTTGACGATTTGGATGTGTAAGGTTACTTCACATCTCCATATCGCATTAGGAATGTAGGCTGCCTTTAAAAAATTTGGACCGTGTCCAAATTCTTCAAAAATAAAGATTGAGGTGAAAAAAAATGTAAACACCGAGAGACTTTTTTCCGACCCCTGCCACTCTGCCCATCGGTTTTAATATCTGCCGAAGCGTTTTATTTCCTGAAAACCTTTTCTCAAGCTCAATGTTTCGTAGCTTGGCCAAGTCCTGATTTTTTCCTCGCGATATCTTAATAGGGTTTCTTCTTTTTTTCAATAAAATTTACTTCAATTCATACTCAAGGATCCGGTCGCAACCGCGTGGCTTGTTGCCTGCTTAAACTTATTGGGAGTGAACTCTCAGAACCGGTCCGGTCCTTGGCCTCTACCTCATCAAGTCGATCGTATTACTTTCGTACTGTGAGGACCATTTGCAAAAAATCCTCTGAAATAATTCGGGGGTAGGAGTGGTATTTCTAAAGGAGCTGAGATTATTACGGTCTGTTGTTCCCTTTTTCCTAATTTCTCCGTACGAATGATTATGTTTTCCTCTTGATTATTTCATAAGTTTGTTGCTAGATTCAACGTAACGCGGTTTTCTAAAATTTTCCTGTTGACCGCACGGCGTTTGCCCTTGTTTTTAAATCACTTTCACTTTTCCAATATGAACATTGTTTTTGTTGCACTTGAAATATTGGACAGAGCTCATTTTAAACAGAAGATGGAAAAAATAGACGACCTTTATCGAAGTGTTCGCCCTTGTGCCCTGGAAGATGAAGAGGAGGGGGTGTTACAATTCTTTTAGCTATCGGGGATAGTTTAAACGAATGTTTCTGTAGGAAGGTCAGTTATGTTTTTTCTTCCTTTCCACTTAGGCTTTTCCCCCTCTCTAATGTTTCGCAAAATTGACCGGCTCCAACGTGGCTGTGTGTTGAGATGCTGGGTCGGAGCCTTTCACCTACCTCGTGTTGTGATAGGAGGAAGAGTTAAACTGAAAATGCAGAACTTCTTCCCCTTCACTGATCTACTCCAGAGTGATATTTTTTGTTGTTCAATTTTTTTAATCTTAATTTTAAACTCTTGATAGTTTTTATATGGAAGTAGCTGAACGAATTATTTTTGTTTAACTGTAATCACGGCATCATGAAGTTGTTCTGCCAATAATATTTGTTCCGGGGAAAAATTATCTTATCTTCTGTGATTTTTGATAGAGGTACACAGCCTTTTATGTTTCAACAAATTGATTTTTGAGCTGGACGTTAATTTCATCGTGAAGTATGTTACATTCACGCAGGGGAAAAACAATCTGCGTTCTGAAATTTCACCGTCTTATCGACCAGAGAATAACGCGTGGGGATTGCACATTCCCAAGTTTATCGCGAAACACACAAAATTGCTGAGAACAGTGATTTTTATTGAATTTATTTCCTCGCTCCATTCGATTATTTAATAATCAGGCGCGGGTGTCCTTCCCAAACAAGATTGGAAGTTGTGAGGGAAAATCAGGTCAGTGTCGAGTATAATGTTGCCCGGTTTATATATATATATATCTTTGCCAATTTACTTTCATGATTTAAGGTGATCGGCTCACTTCTCAAATTATAGTGTTCCTTGAGGTGTATTTCAGTTGTCCTGATTATCACTTCCCTCCGAGAACGAACGTTTAAAGCAAATTTTTGTTTCCCTTTATTTTCCAGGACTGTTCTACCATCTTCGTTTCTAAAGCATGTCCCACGGTGACTGCCGACGTCTGTTGACTTTTGGCATACCAGCGGTCGCAGTTCTGGTGGGTTTTATTTGGTTGAGACGTTGTCGACGTAAGCGACGGGGCTCCAAGAGAGCAGCGCAGCCCGAGCCTACAGCTACAAAAACTTTCAGTGAGGAAACCGTTCAAGTTTGTGAGAGCGAGACTTTAAATTTTACAGAAGAAGTGTACGAGCGCGGTTCTGTTTGCGAGGTTCCTAAACTAGCTAGCCAACCGTTTGAGTCACCTCCCAATTTAGTTGAAGAAGTCGTGTGTGTAGATAAGGAAAAACCGGATCTTCTTGAGTTCATAATTCAACGTGACAACAACCAACCAATGACGACATCTACTAAAGTCAGCACCGAAATGTCTTCGAAAATAGAAATCATTCAACCGTCTTCACAGAACATTTCTAAAACTTCTGACAGCCCGAAAATGGATAAACCCGTAGCAAAGATAAGTCCGACGAAAACCGAGAACCTTTTGAAAAAAAATAAAAAACCTGACGATACACCTGTGAAATGTAACAAGAGCAAAAAGGGCAAAAAAACTAACAGAACAGCAGACAAAGAGAATGAAAAGAAAACTGATGACAGCAAATCGTCAGTTAACTTAGTTGACAAACTATCTAGCCTTAAATTAGACGACATGAAGTTACGTGAGCGTGAGACGAGCATAATAAACGTTGGTTCAGAGCGTGACTCAGCGAATCATTCGCCGTCGGACGTTATGCTTGGGAGCCCGAGCATAAGCAATTTCAGTGACGCTCATAGTGAAGGATCTAGCGATAGTGGTAAAGGGCACAGTGACGTCGCCATTTCGCCATCAAGGACTCCTGCAGGCGGCAGTAGTCTGGCGGGTGATGTTGCGGCGCTCTCTATCTACGAGTTCATCCTTCCTCAAGTACGTTCCTTCCATACATTTCACTATAGTGTACTATATTGGTATTGGAATAGACCGCTCGTTTGGAGCATTTTGTGGTTAGATCTTAACAGTTTTCCTAACATTCGAGACAGTAGAATCCATAACTTTAGAGTTCTTCAAATTTTGACATGACACTTTTTTCAGATGGCTTTCTCCCCCTCGTCCCTGATTTAAAATTTTAACCAATTTTTAACTAGGTAATGCTTCACGTAACACACATTCATCTCTGGACATCTCTAATCGAAATTTTGCCCCTCTAGTCTGGTCTTCGATCTGACAGACTTGGCAGTGTAAATTCAGGAACTCAAGGCCTTGACAAAAAATTTGATATGATTTTCACTTTCGTCTCCAAATTTGTACACTATCCCTTGTGAATGATGATATTCAAATTCGCGATCAATGTTGGCTGAACGCCCACTTTACTTGATGATTTCTCACAGCTAACAAACAAACAAAAAGAAAGGGTGGGTTAGTACACACCATGTTTGGCAGCATTAGTATTTAGTAGTAGGTATACAGACAGAAAAAACTGGTAATTTAAGTCTGAAACCACTTGTTACTCGCTAAATCTCGTGTAATAGTTAGCAGCAGACGAAATATTTGGTGGCAAGTATTTTTCTTTGATAATTTGTCTAGTTGAATTAGGCTTGAAGGCCTTACTGCTTTCGTTGACTGTTCTAGTTTG
This sequence comes from Corythucha ciliata, assembly GCA_038030265.1. Classification (NCBI taxonomy): domain Eukaryota; kingdom Metazoa; phylum Arthropoda; class Insecta; order Hemiptera; family Tingidae; genus Corythucha; species Corythucha ciliata. The sequence continues at coordinate 27,590,557 of CM075942.1, read as the reverse complement.
ACGTTTTCTCTTATTTTTTCCGTCTTTTTTTCGCAGCTCCTAGTGGGCCGACTAATCGGTCGACACGGAGCGTATCTCAGCGAAATCAAATCTACCACTCAGGCCAATATTTTTATTAAACGTCATCCGGAAACTCCAAAATTGAAAGTCTGCGCCATAGAAGGTAATGAATATAATGAGTTGGACTATTTTACTTCAAGTTTATATTTGCATTTTAATGCGATTTTACTATTGATGCATGCATTGAAGTGTCGTAGGAGCCTACGTTGTCTATCGGCCCTCGTTGAGGTTATGTGAGCAACTGAAACGTGCCAGTTGAAGATGGCGAGCAGCGGAAACAGGCATGTTTCTGACACACCTCAATGAGGCCAGAAAACCAACTTAGGCTCATTTGAACACGATTCCACGTATTCATTACTAACGATATCGATTTTTTTTTTCAGGAACTCAGACAGACATAAAAAAAGCCCTACAGAAAATTCGACAGAAATTCCCCTTGAAAAAACACCCCCAACTCACTTTAGAAAAGGTCTCGTTTATTACGTTGAATAGTCCAATTGTAGAAAATTTGAGGGTAAGTCGGAATTCTCCCCTTTCTCCCAGTTATTATTTCATACAGCTTTGTTTCTTCATTTATTTTTCCAGTTGCATTTAATTGAAGGAATCAACAACGATGTACTTCTATCCAGCCTAATCTCAGCAGCTCACTTTTTCCTTCAACAGCCGTCTCATCCTACCTACCCCATTTTGACCACTTTAAATTACGCAATGAACCAAGCCTACTCGTCGTTCGATTCACCTACTCTCAGTGGGCCAATCAAAGGTAATTTTTGTTCCGTTATTACCTATTTTTACGTAAGTTTGCGTGATTTGTATAATGCATTGTCATAGTCTGAAGGTCAATAAAGACTACTCGAACGTGACGTGGGAACACGCATTCCCACGTGTGATACAGAATTCCAGAAAAGGATTTTATTTGTTTACGTTCACATTGTTCTGACAAGCATCATCCCACGTGTTCCCACGTCACGTCCGGACAATGTAAACGTAAACAAACAAAATCCTTTTCTGGAATTTTGTATCACACGTGGGACAGCGTGTTCCCACGTCACGTCCGAATAGTCTGAATCGACCTTTAAGAACAAGTGGCACAAAACGTGCAATTTCTTTTGCCAGCTGATTTTTTCATGGATGATAATTTGAGATGCCCCCATGTAAGGAGATAATATTGGGACACCTATTGAAGCTGATTAAGTGGGTGGCAGTCCCGCCCCCTTTCCAAGGGACCTTAACTTGGGCAAAGACCTGATAACATGTTTCAGGTACAGAACACGGCTGAATTTTTCATGAATCATGCCTTTGCTGGGGGCGTCTACCACCCATTTTGCCAATTGCAATCAGCCTGCCCGCTCCGGGACTTTGGATCATTCATGAAGGCGCTAGCTTCTCTTGAGATACTAGCTCTTTTCAATCCCTTTCCCCAGTGACTCAGTATTTTCCTGACGTTGTTTTCACTGGTGTCGTATTTTGTTTCGACTGAATCCAATTACGGTAGTGTGTTCATTTGTTCTATTATTCTTATTTATTTGCATAGACGCTGTTTGTGCCGCTCCAACGATGAACGGCTGGTACAGAGCACAAATCATCGATGTCGAGGAGGACAATAAATCATGCGTCGTTCGATTCCTTGACTACGGTGGCTATGCAGTCATAGACTGGTTGATGTTACGACAAATTCGCGGTGACTTTCTGACGCTTCCCTTCCAAGCGGTAGAATGCTGTTTGGCGAACGTAGCTCCAGTTGGTAAGAGAGAGAGTCCTGGTACCTTTCGCGCCCTCTTGTCATTCTCCTAACGGGAGTATTTACCAAACCTTTCGTGGTTTGTCAGATGACAATGGCTGGAGCGAAGAAGCGAGGCTCCTCGTTCAAAGCCTCACGCACGGCCGACTTGTTCAGGCCCAGGTATACGATTACGCTGAAGATGGAACTCCCCTCGTGTATCTTTATTCATCTCGAGACAGCGAGGTTATCCTCTCATTCATCCACATTTTCGACGCCGTCTGTAAATTCTCCGTAAAACTTTATCGTATTGGTTTCAGGTCGTACTTATCAACGAAGAACTTGTCAATCAAGGGTTCGCTCAACTCATTCTTCCGATTGAAGGATGAGAATATTAAAAAAAAAAAAAAGACTTCTTGAGGCCAAGATCATTCCCATTTTTCGTCTTTACTTCTTCCTAATTGACTTTTAATTTAAAAATGACGCGTTTTTTGCTCTTATTACTTTTTCGGACAAGTCCTTTATTATTATATTTTGTATATAGTTTGAGTCATTTGAGAAAAGCGTTTTTCATCTTTTACTTTAGTCATTTTTTGTTCTTCTTCTTTACTTGTAAATACATTCGCAAGTTTATTTCTACGTTGCTGGACTTGTAAAGATTATTTTTAATATCTATTTTTAAGGCTGATTTCTGTTTAATTTTTCTTTTCTTTTGGGGGTTTAAAGATATTTGTATCATACTTTTACTTGCAGAAGGGTTTCACTTCGCTCGCTCTTCATTAATATTGAAAAGGCTGGTTTTTTTTAGTTGTGTTCCCACACGCGTATCTTGTATACGCAGCTACTTTGAGACTACTCTACTTGCTTTTCGGAACCTACTTTTTTCATTTGTGCAGTTTCAAATGTTTCATTTTATTCAACTCGAGAGCGAAGGTGTTAGCCCTTTTTTGGTCTGTGAATTTAATAAAAAACAACGGATATTGTATTGTTTTAATAAATAAAGTAATTATGTTTTCATTAAAAACGTCGAAGTCTTTCTATTTCGATACATTGAAACTTACAATTAAGACCATGGATAGAGCCTGATAAGGTAATAAAAGCGAACGAAATATGTCATGAGTGAGGCGAGGGAGCATTTTTAGCATTTTGTCTGGAGCAATTTTCGGGAAAGTACGCTCTTCTAATTTCCGAGGGAGGGGGGAGCAGTAATTTAACAGAAAAAGTTTTTCGTACTTGTTTTTATGGCATGGCAATGATTTGATTTTATCGATTCGGTTACTATTTCATTTTCTAGTTAATCATCCATTGCATTTTTTATGCATCGGTTCCTTCGCGGATGGTTTTCCTTCCCTTTTCCTGTGTTTTTCAAGAACAGTTTGGAGGGAATGGCTTGAACGAATTACGTGGGAAAGGAGCTTGCAGAGAATGCGCTGTTATAGGTGAATGGAAACCGAGTAGCTCTACAAGCCAGCCACGTGGCGTCTCGAAAGACCTGTCCTTTTTTTTTTTTTTTTTTTTTTCATTTCATTTTTTTTTTCATTCGTGAATTTGAAACAACGCTCTTCCCAAACTTTTCCATTCAAGTTTAACCTCCTCTCGCCGCAGTCACACATAACATTATAATATTTTTATTATTATTATTTACTGTTCCTACTGAATTTAATAGGAAACTTTGGAGAGCTCCCACGGTTGCAAAATACACCTGTAAACTCAATTTTCAACAGTGGATGGGAAGGGGCAGGCGAAATGTACCATCAGGAGCAGCCGTTGTGACTAGCTCCCCCCACCCCCTCCTAGAACTGTTGTAATCTGTTCTCTACAATCTATTTGGTGGCTTATGCTATGCGCACCTAATTTGGCTCCAGCAAAACTCTGTTCACCCCATCTATTTAATTAGAATTACTGCTTGCTGAGAGATTGATTATTAATAAAAATCTGGCTGATCGGATCCCAATTTGCAATTAAACTGCAGAAATGTATCCAGCAGCAAGCAGGTGGAGAGATTGGACACCAAAACCGGAGACTTAGCGCCAAGCTTAAGTTCAATGAATTTGACACAATACAATTTGCCCTCAAAAAGTGATTATTTGGCAACTGAACTGGAGTTGCGAATGAGTATTCTCGTTTTATCCCATAAAAAAAAACAAAAAAAAACCCTCTAATCTAAGGCTGGAGGCCTGGAGCTTGACGGGGGCACGAGCATAGTACAGGGGGTGGGCTGTCCCACCCAAGATTACTGAATCTTAAATTTCATCATTTTCTTTCTCTGGGCTTAAGATATCTTTTGAAATTTAGAATAAATTAAATAATAATATTGTTGCTTTGCTAGACACAAGTGAAACGTTCACGACGAGCTTCAGACAAAGGACCTTAAATAGACGGATAGCCCGTGTCCGTAGCGGCAGCCAGGGCCGTTTCTAGCACTCGCGAGGATTCTAGGCGAGCACTATCGCGGAGCCACCCGACGGGTTAGGTACATACAGAGCTAGGCGCATTGGGACCTGCTACCCATTTTTCCCGGCGCTACAATAAAAAGACCCCGAAACTTGCAACTTTGTTTAATTTTTTTTTTTTTTTTGAACAAGACCAACCAAGAAATGGTTTTACAAGTATTTTATCTAGGTTAATTAATTATATCACAGTTGGGTTTAACTTGGATGTTGACTGTCTTATGGGGCAAGGTATCACAGTAGGCATTTGTTGGTATCACAGAATATTTTTTGTTGCTGTCACAGCATTGCGTAGTGAGTATCAAGTATTGCAGTCCAATCTGACATTTGTTATTAGGTGATTGTGGACGGGAATAATCACAAGCGGACGGTGTCTTGGAGAAGACGGGGTTTAAGCCTCTGCGAGATCTGTTGTCCTAATGAATAGTGGACTGCTCGTGACACCTCAGCTAGGTTGCGGTGAAACCTGGAGAACTTTGTTTCGATGTATTCTTTTATTGTAGGCAAGGCCATTTCCTTGTGTAGTTGGGTGTTGCGGATGAACCATGGCGCATTTACTGCCATTCGAAGGACTTTGTTCTGGATGGTGTGCAATTTTTGTATTTTGGATGCGGCTGCTGCTCCCCATATCTCACTGCCGTACAATATTAGAGGGCGGATAAGCAACGTGTATACCATCGTACAGAACCGTGATTTTAGATTGTTTTTTTCTGTTTAGGATGGGGTAGAGTAGCCGCAGTCTCAAATATCCATCTCTGATTTTGTTTGTTATGTGTTTCTCCCAGGTTAGCCTTCTGTCTAAATGAATCCCGAGGTAGCGCACAGATTGCTTTTTGTCTTTCCATTTTACGATGCTGTTGCCTATGCTTAGTTCGGTAGGTTCCTTTGGGAAGCGGAGAGTTAATACCTTGGCCTGGCATTTAGCTGAATTTAGTATTATCTTCCACTTATTCATGTATAGTGCGACCTTCTCAAGTGCTCCTTGGACTGAGTTTCGTGCTTCATCGATGTCTTTGTTCGAGGAGTATAAGACAGTGTCATCTGCGAAGATAGCGTGCTCGACATTTGGTGTACTTGGGAAGTCACTTATGTACAAGTTAAATAACATTGGCGAAAGAACCGATCCCTGGGGAGTTCCGGCGAGTATCGGTAGCTGCCTCGATTTAGTGTTGTTGATTCTTACGTAGAAGTATCTTTCGGTTAGGAATGAAGATATAATTTCATAGAGATATTTTGGCAGTCCCGCTTTTTTCAATTTATACTTGATTCCGACATGCCAAACCTTATCGAACGCTTTTTCGAGATCTAAGAAAATACCGACCGTATGCTCCTTGTTCTCGAATCCTTTTATTACATCTTCTGTGAGCCGGTAGGCTTGGTGAGTAGCTGAGTGCCTCGGGAGGAATCCAAATTGCTGCTGAGGGATAAGACCTTCCGTGTGCTTCGCTAGTCTACGTTGTATGCATTTTTCGAATAGTTTCGCTAAGACAGTTTGTTTTGTTTGTCATTTTGTTGACAGTTTGTTTGACATTTTGTTTAAATTAAAACCCTAAACTTGCAATTTCGCTTAAATCAACGCCCGAAACTCTCAATTTCACGGACACCGAGCCAGGAAAATTGTGATTTCGCTCAAATTTGGATCCGAACTTGAAAACTTACAGATACTTAGCTCTAAATGTTGCAATATCACGGTCATTTGTCAGGCCGAAAAAAATGCCCCGAAACCTGCTATTTCACAAAAAATGTAGACCAGAAGATTTAACTTTGCGAAAATAAGGACCATAAACTACCAATATCGCAAATATTTAGACTTGGAACGTGCAATTTCGTGTAAGTTATTATAACCTGAAACTTGCAATTTCACGAATATTCAGACAGGAAACTTCCAATTTCGCGGAAATTTACCTCTGGAAAATTTTTACCCGTAACCCCGGGTTTCGCGGTCACTAATAAAACGCCCCGAAACTTGCAACTTTTCGGAAAATAAATACCAGAAACTTGCAATTCTGCATATTTTTAGTTTAAGTTGTACCAAGGGCTTCGGGAACTGTCAGGGCCGCCAAGCCCGGGTTTCACGGCTACTTGAAAAACGGCCTCAACCTAGCAATTTGGCGAAAATTAGGACCATAATCTTGTAATTTTTGGAATGTTCATTCACGAAACTTGGAAATCGCAGATATTTAGGGCCGCATTCATTGACATTTATCTTAAACTTAGACCCTAAGTTCATTTTGGGTGCCATAGACCCACTATGCCTCATCCGTCAAATTTGCTTTGCCTCTTTAATTCATGTTTTAAGCCGAGGCTGTTTGGGCGCCAGAGACCCATTGTAAACAGGCAAAAGAGGGGGTAAAGAAATACGAGGACGAAACAACAAAGTGGTTGTTGGGATTGGGAAGGATACGAGACTCGTACACAGGTCACTTCGCGGTGCGGAAACAATTGCACACGATGGGATTGATAGCGGACCCAAGTTGTGAGGGGTGTGGGCTGCATGAGACACGTTATCTGCGACTGTGATAGATTCGCGTTGGCAAGAATGGCAATATTCGGAACGGATAGGCTGACCGAACTAGAATTCTCCAGGGCTCAGGGGGTCCGAGTGCTGGAATTTCTAGGGAGGGTAAGGAGGTTTGAGGAGCCAAGCTAGCCCTTCCAAGTCCGGGACCCTCAATGGGTATGACGTAGGAGCCCACTTGTGGCTTTAGCGTCGCCGAACTCGGCTTGGCCGGAAAGGCACCCCCCCCCTCCCAAAAAACTCATGTTTTATAGCCAACACGATCAGATTCTGGGGTCCAAAGAAATTTTCTGTTTAAAGGGTCAGTCCTGGTGGTGATGGGAAGGTGGCAGGGGGGCGACTTTGCAAGTGTCATGGAAAAAATTAAAAACATTTTTTGGGAGCTAAATTTCAAGATTTTGTTGTTTTTAAGGGCAAAATGTTCAGTTTTAATTCTAATTAGCAAGTTTTGAAGGTGTAAATTGACAATTTCCGAGCACAGCTTTTGTTTTCGACGATTTCACCGTCTTGTCTACGCGCACACTTGTATGTTGTACTAGTGTAAAAAGCCCTTCATTTATGTTGGAAGCAAACTTGTACTTAACTTTTATTATTCGCTCATTATTCATGCGACCATTCTATAAAAGTACAGCAGTTTTTGTAAATTGAATACCTAGTCCCTTTTTTGGATAAGCTACTCTTTTTTTAACAACTAATTATATGAATTCCCAGTTTCAGAGCCGAGCATCAGGTTCTTCTGCCTGTATCGAGCTTTTTCTGGGCAAAATTTTCTGGATTAGCTGGATCGGCTCTTTCTGAAACCAATAGCGAATCGGGCGCACTTCAGAAAGCAATTTCACTGGGATGGCTTTTAAAAAAAATCTATCACTTTTTTTACAAAGGCGAAATTTTGAGCCAGTCCCGTCTCATTGACAAATCAGAAATTCACTATTTCTGGGGGCTAAAATTTAATTGAAATCTGGCCATCTTAAAACGAGACAAAGTGCTAATTCGCGGCAACAATAAAGAAAAAGCGCTCATTCACATCCAAAATAGAGACAATTTTCTGTTTCCAATTCGTGGCTGGGGGACGGACGTTAGACACACGGGCACCGATTGGAGTTACGTTAGACACACGGGCTCCCGAAAAATGAGTTTGACGTTTGACACACAAGGTGCGTTAGACACACAGCTAAAGCCAACGGGGTTGCGTTAGACACACGGCTAAACACAAATTTTCCTTCCCACTTACAGACTTAGGACTGACTTCACTAGGCACTGAAAGCTCCCAGCGCCTGAAGGTGTGGTTAAAAATTTGTGTTATGCCGAAGTGGCATATTGTCAACCTATACCTAAGTTATTATAGAAAAGTGAGTATAAATGTCAGTTATTATAGAGTAAAATTATTGAAAAGTGAGTACAAACGTCAGTATGCACGAAAAAGATAGTATCTACGTCAGTATGCACAAAATCAATCTTCACGTGGACGGAGTTTAGCTGACAGCTTTTTAATAATAATTTGTATGCAGGGTACCCATTTTCTTTTTTCAAAATATAGTTTCGATTCACTTCTGCCCCTTAACTCGTGCCGGTCTTGGTTTTTTCGTGTCGCCTTCTTCAACTGATTTTATTCGACAATACACCTCCGACTGGATCTCCAATAGCTCGGCAACGCAACGATAAATGTTAGGGTGGGTAGATTCGAAGTCAGCATTAAACGTTGAGTGGAAGGACTCGCAAGCGTTAGTCGTCCTTGCAAGATCAGAAGAAGAACAAGCTCACAGTATCGGGGGAAACAGCGCGTCATCAGATACGTAGTTGTCGAGTATATACTGGGCAAAATCTGCTGATTTTGGGATATTCTGTGGTCTATCCTATTTTATATATGTAATATATGCCTATATTATAGGCAACATGCTGCAAATTCGCTACTTCCCTTGCCGTTGGTGTAGCAGAAGAAACTTCCAGCATGGATTTTCTGACAATCTGCGGAAGAAAAAATTTCGAAAAATTGTGAGTTATGACCGTTTTAGTGACTTAAAGTCGAAAACACGAAAAAAATCTTTAAACTAATGGTACAATACCTTCCTTGGAGGCATTGAGATGTCCTCAGTGGCTCTACGTTTCACAGCTGCGTGCAATTGAACTTTACTGACGTCATCCTCACTCTCGTGTGTGTGATCTACTTGAGCAACGGATACTCTACCATTCAACGTTCGCAAGTATGCTTTACAGTCATATTTTTTCCTCCCCGAACAAAGCCACCGGTGATCTCCACACTTCAGAACTCTTTGAAACACAAATTTGTAGCCCATGTGAAATAACACATCGTTTCCTTTACGCGAACCTCCCGCAACACAAACAATGCTTCCGTGTTCATTCATCGAGCCGGCTCAACTGGCAAGGCAGGACGGACCTATCGGAATGCGTGATATCAATGTTTTGGGCCTGTGTGTCTAAGGTCATAGGCGATTTCTGTTCAATCCGTGTGTCAAAGGTCATTGGTGTGTCTAACGTAACCGTCGCCCTCTGCCCACTTTCTCTCGCCGTGTGTCTAACGTCCGTCCCCCTCGTGGCTGAGGTAAAGTGAAAATTCTTGGCTAAAGCGAAAGAATTTGCTATTTCGTGGCCAAAATTCTTATCAAATACAACATTTCGCGGGGTTGGCCCACTTAAAAACAACCTATTATCGGTGCGTCCCGCCTCATTAAAATAAAAATGTCTCGGAGTTGGCACATTTAAAGCCCAATTTCACGCTCCATTTTCAAGCTGATGCTGACCCATTCTGAAAGCAGTTTCACAGAGTACTGGCCCATATTTCAAACCAATTTCATAGGACGGGTTTGCCATCCCTTCCAGGCTTCCACCCTTAAACTTCGTTACTTTTGGTGCAACAAAAACATAATTTGACGCTGTTGACCAATTGAAATAGTATAATACGATCCAAGAGCAGTATTATGCTCATTAAGGCTCGTTTACATAGTTCAATCTCATTAGTGACCCATACACGAGCAGGTAATTTTGACAGATTTGATCGGCCGATATTTTCAACCGATATCGTTAACGATCTAGAGCAAACGATGAGATTGGTCGTCGCCCCTTAACGTACAAAACTTATCTGCGACAGATATCTGTTACCCGATCAAATCTGCTCGTTAGTGAGGGCACATCTGGCAGATTTCATTTATCGGTCGGGTTCGATCGAAAGTTATTTGAGATCGGTGACAGATATGGAGTTTTAAAAAAAATGGAGGGAGCAAAAAGCTTTTTCACTTGAGAAATAATAAATTGATATAATTCAGACCAAAAGACTTATAAACGAAATGGAATAAAAACAGTATATTAGGGGTATTCTTGCTCTGAAGTTTAACATATGTTATCGACGTAAACCTGTTATTTCGTATTTTTTGTGTTCAGTTTCTCCGTTTCTATGGCCTTACCCATCTGTTCGGAATTTAGCAAATAACAAATACAAGGTTTAAAATTTTTACCACCTGAATACCCCTAATGTCTAGTCTGAATCATACATATGTTACTAAACTACAGAACGGACAGATCAGATCGTTACGTAAAGGGGTGACACCCGATTCAAAATCGGCAGATCTGTCCCACAGATATCCCTCATGAGAAATCGGTAGGTTAGTGGGGGACCACAGACCACATCTGACGGATATGAACTCCGTTCGATATCGTTCGGGAGATATTTGTAGATCTGTCTTCGTTTATTGCCTTCTAACGAGAAAATTTTCACCACCGATATCTGTCAAAAACATGAAATCTGCCGCAGATATCTGCTCGTGTTTGTCCACCTATTGCTCAATATGATGAAAGAAATTTCATTGAATGACTAAGGGTGCTTTCACACTAGAGATTCCGGTATCCGATTCGCGTATGCGATTCCGGAATCGCATACTTTAAGCCCCGTCAACATAAGACGCAAGGACGCCGTCGCAGGACGCAGCGCAGAACGCAAGTCCACTTTTCACTGCCTACATAAACGCAAGGCTCCGTCGTGCGTTGAGCCAATCATATGTCACGTTATAAAATAAAAAGTGAAAGAGAAGTTCTAATCACTTTATCTTGACATTGTTAGGTTATCGTACTCCACTAATTCCAGTCAGCATTGTATTTTCACACTTTCAAGTCAATTTAATCATTTTATGGATAAAATAGCTAAAAAGTTAGGACGTTGCCACGTTATTCACCATCTGTGTTTCGGCGATGGTCTTCAACATTCGGCTGAGGGAAAAATAAAATAGAAGAAGGGGTCGTCAGTGGTGGCTTCGTGCATTAACGAAAGAATGATGTTCGGCTGCTATGAAACATTGAGAATCGTGGATCACAAGGAGTTTTTTGAGTTACGGGGATGTGACCTTCGAAATTCGAGGATCTTCTTGAAAGGGTGACTCCATATCTCGAGAAGAAAAGCAACCTAACTCCTTCACCAGTTGCTTTACTATTGGTGTGAACGCTTTAGTAAGTTCACCCTGATAGCGTATATTGCATATTCATTTACTTGTACTTATAACGATTCGTTTGTAGTTACCGCAGGTGCATGGAAATACGGGAAAAAAGCAGTCCGTGGACATGGATGTTTCGAGTCGGGTGCTCAAATGCTTATAAAATTACACACCCCGGAAGTTTGCAAGGCAATATGGCTTGATTTACTACCAAATATTTTGCCATTCAAGACAGGGAATGCTTTAAAATTTTCAGATATTCGGGTAAAATTACACAGATACCCCAGTATTTAACGTAAAAACAAATGGATCCATAAATATGAGGTACTTACTACAAGGAACTGCATGTTTTCGTAATTGGTATACGTATAGTACTACAGTACACACCAAGTTGTGTGGTGCTACGATCTTGTAGACAATAGGACCTTCCCAACCACCTTCCTACCTTCCTATCCCCACTATTAGCCGTGTACTGAACGGTACAAAATCGTCCAAATGCCGACATACACCCTGTATTTTGAGTGAATTAAATATATTCTTCAAACTTGTAGGTACACTTATTTGAGAATCACTAATTAATAAAAAACTAATGTTTCTTACAAGACTAGTATGGCATAATAAAAAAAGGTTTTTAATTTATGTTTATGGGGAAATTATCACTGCTAGTTCTTCAAGCACCAATGACTCTAATTTTTCTATCTTCAGGCACTCTCCCCAAGGCATAATTGAATGATTCGAAGGCAGAGCCCCAACGCGTCGTCCCTTCGTCCTCCAAATATTTTCTTGACCTTTTCTGAGGTCTGTCACTTTGTGGTGATACTACCGACTTTCTTTGTCCTTCGTGTTGTTGTGTTGCGATGCCCTCTTTGAGTACAGCCCAGGATTTGTTTTTACCAGGGCAATAAGCTCCCTCACTTCATCGCATTTACCAGCTTCATCTACCACCGAAGAGTAGACCACTTTTTCATTTTGAAATAATACACTTTTTGATAAATAAACTTTTTAAAACAAAATCTAGAAGGAAATGGCCATGGAGGTAGGAACAAGTGGAGGGAGTGAAAGGCATTTTCGTGAAGCCGGTCGCCATTACTACACACCATCTGTTATCAGCCCTCATCCAACAAAAACATTGACAATTGATACTTGATCAGTGAAAAAGTGATAAATTCCCCTCCCGTCATCTCTAGGTGAATGATAACAGTGGGTGTGTAATGGCGGAAAAACCGGCTTCACTCTCTCCACTTGTTCCTACCTCCATGGAAATGGCGAGCGGAGTTATTTGATTTTGATAACAGTTGCCGGGTAGAAACAAACCTCCAAACTCATGGAAGAAGAAAAAATATTGGAGATGCCCAAAAAATATCTTGAAATGAGCCGGAAATAACATCTAGTAGGCGGGGCCTCTTTCACCGCAGTTGAATTCTATTGGTTCTATTAGTTCAAACTTGACGATGGCTACTCAACATCAAATGCTATTGGCCGAACGCAAGAAGTTGACGCGAGAAGTTGATATTGGTTCAACTCTGCGTTGCGTCCTGCGTTCTGGGGCCCTAGTTAGAGTTGTCGGGAAATAATCCCGCAAGCTGTATCCAAGGACGCTTCATCAGAAATAGTATTATCTCGCCATAGCAACCACCTCACGTGAGTTTTTCCCGACAACTCGGAATAAGGCCCCTGTGCAGCGTCCCACAACGCCAACTTAAACGTTCTGTATAGACGACAATGAACATTTTTAAATAAAATAATTAACAACTCTAAACTGAAGAAGAAAACGGGGAGCCATGCGAGCGGAGTTCTCTGTGTTTAAAAATGTGATTAAACATTTGTTTTTGATAATTTTGGGATTTTGAAAATTTCAACAATCAATGTAGCAGTGGAAAGAACCTCAAACCTAGACCCTGCCTTCTAAACTTAAATGCGATTGGCTGAACGCAACCGCGGACCGCGGACGCGAGAATTGGCTGAAATTCGCGTTGCTTCCTGCGTTCTGCGTTGCGTCCTGCGGCGGCGTTCTTGCGTCTTATGTAGACGGGGCTTAAAGTATCGCGATTCAGTATAGCGGCTACTTTCTTTCCCCATTTCATCGTCTGGAGATGGCCTGAAGTTTGGAGAAGTGACTTGAAAAATAATAACGTTCACTTGATTTCAAATTTATACAGATCAGCTGTTCCGTACCTACCAACCATCGAATGTTGACAAAGACGTTCATGCTTTTACTTTTCATTAAAATTCCCTAGTAGCCCAGTCAAATTATCCTCAAAATGGGCACAGCCAAACATCAAATACGCTATGATTTTATTGGTTTAATGGCTCCATTGGGGTGCTAATAAGAGTGAATCTGTGGTTTCCCACCAAAATATTTGATGGGATAACCCTTGGCAGCCTGAAAACCACGAACTTTTCGGACTTTTTCAAGATTTTTCAATAAATCTGAGAAACTAGTGGCCCTATCTATTTGTTCACCATATGGGTTTTTAAAGATAACTAAAATCTCTACAATTGGTACTTCGTAAAGTTCTTCCTAACTGTGGTAGCAAGTGACATGCAGTTCGCCCAAAAATGTGTTTTTTTCATAACTAAATCGTGAAATCCAACCATCCACTCCTGTTTGCTTCTTTCTAATTCTAACTCGTACGAAGTATTATTAAAACTTAATAGACGTTTTGGCATATTGTTAACCATGATATGGTCAGTGGGAAGAAACCATAAATGGACACCTTCTAACTTTGTGAGAACCAAGAATGGGCTTAAACCGTTATTTGGTCTTAAGAGTGGGTATACATACTACAGACTGTTGATTTAATTGGTCCCTTGGGGTAGAGAACCTATAATCAGACAGGTAAAATCACAGACGCCATGTTCGCTCTTATCAATTATCAGCCTTGTAAAATCCACCTTTTGTTCATGTTTTGTGAATGTCAACCAAAGTCATGTAGAAAAACAAGTTGTCTCACTTACTAGAAGGCGGACTGAAGCTAAACCTGAGTTATCATTTTTGCTCCCGTTAGCAGCGCGGTGGTCCCTATTTGACATAGCTTATCCATTTTGTAGCTGTGTTTTGAGTTGTGTGATTAGTGGTGTTATTAATAAATAATTAATTAATTAAAGAAATTATTCGTTTACTGTAGCAAGAAAAATTGCCTTCCAGAAAACTCGTCTTACACCCCTCTCCCCGCACCGTGAGTATAATTTGCGACTTATCAAACCCCACTCAAAATTTTTCAAAATTCGCTGAATAAAATACGACTGTGTACAATAGTATTGTAAGAGAGCCCTTTTCAAGAAAACCCATTTTTTAAAATGTGCAAGTTTCCAATTAGGAAGACTCGGGCCTAAAGCTGGTAAATAGTAACAACGTTAAGAATGGGCATGCAGTCCGAAAATTGGTTCCACCCGGGATGAAATAAAATGGCTTATTAATTGCTTTGATAGCCTCAATTCATTCATAATTATTTACTCAATACATTTATTTGCCGACCAAATGCAGTTTCGTTCGAAACCAACGTAAATCTGGCCTCTGGCTGGCTTTTATAATTGAAATAAATTAGTATAAACTTGAGTAAACAAATTATTCCTTTGCAGTCTCGATGACAGAAGCTTATTTGCGCAAATAAATAGCTCAAAATGCAATTACACAAATTTTTAATGTGAGAAAAGTAGAAGTTGTCCCATGAATTTCCGGTGTGCTAGCCCGTCAAATAGGACCAGTGGTGCACTCGGACGGGATAAAAATTTCAAACTCACGTTTTGAGTCACTTTTTTCTTTCAGTGAGACAACTTGTTTTTCTACATGACTTTGATGTCAACAAACCACCCCCAACCTATCTTATTAAACTGATAAGAACGAACATGGCGCCGTATGCGTCTACTCGTCTTTAAAGGTTCCTTACTTGGGGTACTGATAAGATTAATCGGAGGTTTCCCCACTAAAAAATTTGATGGCGTAACTCTTGGTAGCCTGAAAACTACGACATTTTCTGTCCATTTCCAATGTTTTCGATAAATCTCAGAAATTAGTGGCCCTATCGATTTGACGGTTAACGTTAACGGACGGAGACGGTTATGCAATAACTCCCTATTATTTTCAATTTTATTTATTTATCTTTATTTATAATAGTACTTTGGACCAAACATCAAATATGCTATTCGATTTTATTGGTTTAATGGGTCCATTGGGGTGCTAATAAAAGTAATATGTGGTTTCCCACCAAAATATTTGATGGGATGGCAACCTGAAAACCACGGAATTTTCCTCACATCAACATCCTCATCACACCACACGCCATCCACCATCCTCACATCACACATCATCATCATTACATCATCCTCATCACTCACGAAAAAATCTTACCCCACATAACATTCTATTTTTATTTCATATTTTCGCCGACTAGTTTCGGACTATTCAATGCACTCGATTGTCAAAACATTCACCGTCGAAACAAATCGTTGTCACATGCCACCATCCAAAATTGTCATAAACCATGAGAAACTACCGCACACAAAAACTTGCGTCTAAAAAATAACTATGTTTTCTCGTTTTTATGTGGTCGGACGTATTTCTCATGGTTTCTAGGAATTTTGGCTCGTGACATGTAATATGTAAAAACTTTTTCGAGATGAATGCCTCGTTAATACCCCGAAACTAGTCAGCGAAAAAATGAAATAAAAATGTTATGTTTCAACTCGTAAAAATCATTTAAACTACCATAGTGTAGCAAATTTTTTCAGCTGTTCATTCAAACCGGGGTCCTTTGTACTACGACGAGTGGGGACCAAGATGTCCCCTCGCTGCCAGAAAATGTCGCGGAAGTCCACGGGGGACTTTTAGCGGGTTTACCTCCCAACCCAAAGACCTCAGATACAGCACAAGTCATCAGTTCCTTTTTTTTACTCTTTTAATTCATAAAGAATAGAAAACATCATTGGATCTTGTTCAAAACGTCTAAAAAGGGATATATTTTGGAAGAAAATTGCAGGTGGGATGGGGGCGAAAAAAGAAACCTTTCTTGTTCTCACGTAAGCTTTGAAAGTGTTTTCGTTCATGAAATTTAAGGGATAGAATCCAACGAAACATAAGCTGAAAGCTGAGGGTTGGCTGGAGATAGAAACCGGCAGGGGTGCAAGGGCAGCTTGCAGGGCACGACAAACCCATGCAATATCACTATCTCTCTTCAACTATTTTCCTTGTTTCCTTCTTGTTCTCCCTTTAACTGTTTTTTCTACAATATACATTAACGCTCCCTAGTCACTGAAATCACAATGAAAAGTTGTTGGTTGTGTTGTACCTACCCATGTACCCTTGTCAGATGATTAGTCCAAAAATATTATGCCTCAAAACATAAAACAAACATAGAATAAACAATTTCAATGGATTTTTTATTTAAATTAGCTGTTAAATTGTGTAATAAAATAGTTAGGCGATGTTGGGAAGGCTTCCGGCGCAGTTGAGCAGGAATTGTTTATAATAATCTCTTCACTTTTTTGATTTACCTCCCGCATATTTCTTAAAATTATGGAATACATATATACCAACTTACAATAATTATAGATTCATAATATGAATAACTTCACTAACATTTGGACTCACGAGGCAGCACGTTTGAATAGGAAAATAATGTATCTAGGCGGCCGACGATCCCAGGAGACAGAAAAAAAGAATCGCATACGTATCCGATACCGGAATCTTAAGTGCGAACGAGCGCGCTGCCCGTATTGTATTTTTAGAATCCTCGATTCGGGAATCGGATATCGGAAGCTCAAGTGTGAAAGCGCCCTAACGCATCACGTTTATTATAGAAATTTGATTGACCAATATCATGGAAAATATGTTTACATGTTTCAATTTGATTGAATCAATGATATTGAGCCATGAGATTGAACCGTGTAAACGCGCCTTTACGGTCGAGGGAGACAGGAAGTGCCCGAAGTGAAGTCGCGAGGGCAGTTGTCGCCCGAGATCGTAATGAGTAATACAGTCGACTCTTGTTATAGCGTCTCTTGATACAACGAGAACCTTAGTATAACGAGTTGAAAGCTTGGTCCCCTGAAAAATTCTCGATAGTGCGAGAAAAAACTATGCATTTTTTTACACTCGATACTACGAGACTTTTCTTTC
Organism: Corythucha ciliata; assembly: GCA_038030265.1. NCBI lineage: Eukaryota > Metazoa > Arthropoda > Insecta > Hemiptera > Tingidae > Corythucha > Corythucha ciliata. Next base: position 27,573,252 of record CM075942.1, on the reverse strand, counting down.
CTTGCTGTGACCTGAACACGCTATACAACGAGGTAAGGCCCCCGTTCGACTTGCTATAGCGAGGTCCCTTCCACTCTAAAGGCCCGTTCACAAGCGTTATGTTTACGTTCTGTGGAGTCTATGCATCCTAACAAATTTATTCCCTCGAAAAATGAAGCAGTTTGATAGGTTGTATAGGCTCCACAGACGCATAGCATAGAGCTTGTGAACGGGGCCTAAATAACTATGTTCCGCTGACGATGCTTCTTTTTGGCATCCTAAACTCCTCTCTAGTCGATCACTCTTGTTAGAACGAATTTTTTTCAGGTTTTTTTGATACAACGAGCTCTTTTTATAGCGAAAACTCGATATTACGAGTAATTATCACCGTCCCTTGAGAATCGTTATATCGAGAGTCGACTGTAATACCTCCCGAGCCCCGAGTGTTGTACGCTATTTTTTGTACTGCCGGAGTTCATATTAATTATTATTATAATAACTGAAGGCCGGATTATATCGAGGGTTTAGGATTAAAGAGACTAAGGGCCGTATTCAGAAACCAACCTTTACGTCCCCTTAGGAGCTCCTTTAGTTAAGGTTCCTTTAGCGATTCCTTTAAAAATCGTATTCAGAAACGTTCCTTTAGAGTTCCTCTGCAGTTCCTTTAGCTAAAGGGGCCTTAAAGCAAATAAACAATGAAAATATGCTTTTAATGGTGACTGTACGCTTTATCATGTGAAACCTCTCGCTATTTACGCCTTCAAAAGCACATTAGTTATCAAAATTGTATGAAATGCCAGCCTATTAACATTGCGTAATTTTAATTTATTGATGAGCGTGGACAAGTTCAAGATCGAAGAGAACCGTAAAGTTTGTGCGGAAAGCGGCCATTGTCCCACAAGGGAATGCCCTGCTGGAGACTGCGTGATCGAGCAACGGCTACGGTTCTATTTTGGAAAATTCGACTGCTGTCAATCGAATGTAGCCAACGGGTGACAACGTCTACAAATTCCATCCTTGGGCCGCAAAACACAACTACTTTGAGACTCATCCAGACTCCTGTCACCTACGGAGACTTTAAGCGGAGTATATGTGCACAATAATTGCAGCCGACGACACCGGGGAAACCAACCAATCTGAAAAATGGAAAGGATGATTCTCTCACTCTTTGGCCACTAGGAAAATATATAAGCTGTTTTGTTAGCCCCGCTATGCTTTCACTTCCTTTATGTTCACGATACCACCGGCGTCACCGGTTGGCTGACACCTCGTAGGTCACAAAACTGTCTGCGAGGGCCGTTGCTCGGTACCTACGAGGAATGAGTTTGTCCAGTGAATTTCGAAGGAAATGTAACGCTCTTCAACTTGTGACTCAGAAGACGTTTTCGTGGAACGCGCAGTATTCGAGTGATAGACAAAAATCCGTTTAAAACTCCGGGGGAAAAACGCAGTTTTCTGCCCCCACTGAAGTTCTAAAGAGGAGTTTTGGATGAAAGAGAAGCCTTTTAGCTCCAGGGGGCCTCACGAGGTGGCGCCGACAACGATGAGCGAGGGCTTTCGAGCGCCCTTGCGACTGGGGCATTATTCCGAACGGTCGGGAAGAAAATGCCGCAAGAGGGATCCAGGAACCCCGTATAAGAAATAACATTACCCCTTCGTGGGAACCACACTTGCGGCATTTTTTCCTGACACCTCTGACCACCCGCACTGGCACTGGGGTCTTTTCCTGGCCCCAGCTCCGGCCGCGGTAGTGAGCTAGAGGTCGAAACGGTGCCACTCACCGTGCACTTTGACGAAATAATTATTTTCAGGCCTATAAATTATTTATTTTGGCCTAGGTTCGAATCCCGTACAAAACGAAAATAATGAAATAGATAGGACGGTCACACTTGAAACACAAGGGGAGACACAACACAAAAAAGATAAATTGACAAATCGTGGTATGGGACCGTCACTTGAAGATTTTTTTTTTTTTGCGTAAATTCTCAGTAATTTGTGAAAGTTTGACAGCCGTAGAGAAACTTGAACCCTTCAGTCGGTCGACGCTCGACGGATCAAAATCACAACGTTTCAAACAGTCTGATCTGACCGAAACGAGACCTTTTGGAGAACCGAACTGGATTCAGATAGTGTGCTTCTTCTGTGTCGCTCATTACGCCATTGGAGATCCGAAATAAGATTGAGCGAGTCGAAAAACACAATAAATTCTTCCATTTCTCACATTTACCGAGGGAAAATAATTACAGTAGAAACACTACAACACAAGACAAGGCTTAAAGGAACTGTAAAGGAAGCTCCCGAGCTTCCTTAAGCCGGCTTCACATGTGATCTGAAAAAAGCTCGGCTTTGAGCTGTATCCAATGAAATATAATTAATTCAAACGCGGGTTGCTCTTTGATTGGCTACAGCTCAAAGCTTAAGCTGTCACAGCTCGCATGTGAAGGCGACTTTAGAGTTATCATAAGTATAACCAGCAAATAACATTCTTTAAAGGAACCACGAAGGTAAAAGTGGCTTTGTGAATACAATTTTTTCATGCCTTAAAGAACTCCTTTACAGTTCCTTAGCCAATGCGGATAAGGTTGGTTTCTGAATACAAATTCCTGCTATAAGGAGCCACAAAGGTTAAGGTCTCGTAAAGGTGCGTTTCTGAATACGGCCCTAAGGCCCGTATTTATGAACGTTCCTTGAAGCCTCCTTGAGTCAAGGAACCGTTGAGAACAGTTTTTATCGCAATAAAAACATCTGTTCTAATGAATTTCAAGGGTTCCTTCATGTCAAGGAACGTTCATAAATACGGGCATAAAGCCCTGTTCACACGATGTAATGTTTGAAGCTATATTGCATGCTGGTTTTTCAAAAACATCCGGTCACTACCAAGGAACATATGTTTTTAAAAAACCAGCATTCAATATAGCTTCAAACATTGCATCGTGTGAACTGGGGGCTTATTCTGTAAAACATCGAAGCTTTTACACGTTGCCTAGAAAGCAATGTTGCTATGTTAGAACTGTTGAAATCTGTTTGTTGCTTTTCCGCATTGCAGTTTTAGAGAATACCGATTTAGCAACATTGAAAATCGACTTCGGAATAATCACCAAAGAACTATACTGGAGGAGACCATGCCATTAAATATGCACTGAAAGAAAATAAAATACGCATTTGAACGTCTGTAAATTCAATTTAAAATTGCCTTTATTGCTGTCAAATAATAAATTTACATTGAATTGCCAACAGCTTGTTTTTCATATCGTTAAGGGAGAGTTCAAAAATGTAAATAAGGCAGCAGTGAGGATCATATCACGTAGCACGTGTAAACGTGCGGTTTCTTTAGTCTATAGCGGGAGCGTACTATGAATCCTCACGCCCAAGTAGCCACGAAGAATCAAGCACTAGTAGCTAGAATCTACCCGAGTAATGTGGGAAATCAGCAGCGTGCCTCTTCACGACGATTGAGAGGCGAGGATCGAGTAAAATTCCCGTAGATGAGAGCGAACAATTGATGAGAATGCCATGGATGAAAATGCCGACATGCTGACGTCTAAACCGTTCAAGACAGGACCAGGACTAGCGGCTTTCTCGACCACACAACACTCTCATCTGAGACTTCGAGCTAGAATACTTCTCGCTGTGGGCTGATCCTCCACAAGCTGCTGCGCCGGAAGTCAGAATGGCGAAGATCAGAAGCGCGAGCTGAGATAAGAAACTTTCGACGTTCTTATCCCATGACAGACTTGAATAAAAAAGCTAGCCCGAGGAAAGTTAAAATTCACAATGATAAAGGGGTTTGATAAAGATGAAAGCAACACTGCAATCGAATTTGTCGATATAGCAACAGAGTCTGGTGGTGCTACTATAATAACCTACTAAAGAAATACTCCTTAGCAACGTTGCTTCAAATTCATTGTTTCTAAAATTGCAGAATGCCGAATAGCAACGTTTCTATGATGGATAGCAACATTGCAATCGAAATTTGATTGCTATCGTGTTAGAGAATAAGGCCCCAGGGCTTTAACCTTGGGCTTTAACTACAAATTTCCCATTTTTCAGTTAGTCCAGTAAACGAGTGTTCAAAAAGGTGGTCTAGAGTAGAGGGAATGAGCGAAAGCAGAAAGTTTGACTCCGGAACCATGTTTGGACTAGTTAGGAGGTAAACATACTAAAAGTCCCCACCCCTAGGAGGTGAGCCCGAGTGGGGGGAGCACAAAGAAGGTACCATTTTTCGGATTTTCACTGATATCTCGAAAGCAGAGCATCATTGGCAAATCTTTTGTGATAACCAATTAAAGCTGACATAAATATCACAAACTTTTGTCATATATCATAAACATGCTTCACTAATTCCTAGCCGTCCTCGAAATATGCCCTGCAAAAGTAAAAATGTCCGAAAAAAATATTTTTATTTCACGTTTTCCGTTGAACATTCTTTTATATCGTCTAAACCGTTTATCGTAGGAGAAAGCCCTCAGGAAGAAAGTTTTAGAGGATTTAATTATCTTTGGAAATTGTACATACATAAACAAACTTATATTGAACAGGCCAAAAGTTATACGAGTTTTAAAAATGTTGGCCAATTTCAACTTTTTTGGTTGAACTGTTTTCAATCCATTATTTTCGATAGACTTTCTTCCTCCTCCTGAAGCTTCTAACTGTAGTCAATCAACATGTGTAGAGCAGTGCAGTTTCATGTACCTTGCTCATAACACTCAATGTGCATACCTGAACGGTTAGGAATTAGTGAAGCATGTATATGACAAAAGTTTGTGATATTTATGTCAGCTTTAATTGGTTATCACAAAAGATTTGCCAATGATGCTCTGCTTTCGAGATATCAGTGAAAATCCGAAAAATGGTACCTTCTTTGTGCTCCCCCCACTCGGGCTTACCTCCTAGGGGTGGGGACTTTTAGTATGTTTACCTCCTAACTAGTCCAAAAATGGTTCCGGAGTCAAACTTTCTGCTTTCGCTCATTCCCTCTAGAATAATTCGTTGACTGGACTAAGTATGAAATAAACAATACTTTCAATCGACTTTTTTCATGAATTTTTCTTGATCCAACTACACCCCCTCAAGTTCATAAAATTTGATTATAAAACGAAAAATTGATAACGTTTACAATGCGGGTCGTTCGATATTTCTAACTTGAAATTTGACAGAAAATAGCCCTAAGTGGCATTGCAGGGACATACACTCCTTTGGCACAACGTAGAACATGATATGAGCTAACAGAAAGCACCATAACTCAAAAACGATAATTTTGTAGCTAAGTCTCTTTAATCCTCAACACTCCATCATCACATAACGTCATTTTGGCTAGTTTTCAGGAGAGCAAAAAACCAGTTCCCAATGATTTGCTGGTCTCTTAGAAGTAACGAACTCCACTTTTTGTTTTTAGTTTTCACATTCTAATTACCTTTTTTTTACCATCGGAGAAACACATTTTCCTGGAAAGTTCAGAGACCCCATTCACTAAAATTAAGCGCCGGCGCTTGAAGGTCTATTCACACACATCAGTGCCGTGAACGGCATGTCCGACAAGTAAAATATTATTCTCATATGGGAATTGGGAGGCTCGTTCACACATATCCGGCTCGAATCAGGGACGTGACCCTTCAATTTCCATTGAGAATAATATTTTATTTGCCGGACGGGGCACGTCCCGTTCACGGCACTGATTTGTGTGTATCGACCTTAAAACGTCTTTCTCAGATGGTAAAGATAGGTAATTAGGATGTGAAAACTAAAAAAAAAAGTGGAGTTCGTTACTTTTAAGAGAACGGCAAATCATTGGGAACTGTTTATTTTTGCTCTCCTGAAAACTAACCAATATGACGTTATGTGATGATGGAGTGACACCCTGGAAATGCATATTTGCGTATGCAATTGCAAATTTAAACGTATAGGCCGGATTTTATGCAAATGCATATATTTTGCATAATATGCAATTGCATATTTTGATGATTTTTCCTATAGTTTCTTATACATATTGTGATGCATATTTCAGCACTTTTTTATTGAAAAATACGGGAAAATGCAAGAAAAAGAAAGGGTAACAGCTCTAAAAAATATATTCTCAAGTCAATAAGCCCAGGAAGGTGAAGCTCGCTCTCTTTCAACTCAATTGTACGCACTCAACGGCCTGGTTCTACAACCACCACTTCGACGCAATCAAAAGCGTATTCATGGATTTATAGGGGACAGATTCGGCGCAGAACATTTCTCCACGGCTTGAGAACCTGTAAACCAAGTGAATTCACCGCCATTTTGGGTTATAGATATGGATGGGCTTCTCGACAGTATTTCCCAACGATAATATAAACCTGGATTGCTCACAGCGGACTGAAGGGCGTGAAGGGGGCAGATCGTCCCTTGGTAAACAATCACGCTGTCCCTCTCCTTGTGTAGTTATGGCAACACGGTACTTATTTTGAAACTCCACCCCTCTCACCCACTTGGGAACTTAACTGATGGCTATTCTTAATCAGCAGTGATGAGCAATCCAGTTGTTTTATATATATCGTTTGTATTTCTACCTCTATTCGCATACAATTTTATCCATTCCATCCATTTCATCCATTGGGGTATTCTTACTCCAAGATGGACGATGCGTTCACTGCAAAGTGCAACTAGGCAATTATACAGTTGCCTTACCCTGGCATTCGTTTGGCTACAAAACCAAGTGCATATTTTCTACATTTCAGAGCATATTTCCGTATTTTTTATGCATATTTCGAGGAATAATGTACATATTTGCATGCATAATATTTACCGTTTTTATTTGCATATAATCCGGTCTCTAATAATAACCAATCTTTCAGGCTTTGGGCTTATTGTTAAGAAGCTTTGTGCTATGCATCTTTGGAGTCTACTATGCAACCCGCAACGTATCAAATTAATTCTTTCGAAAAATAAAGCATTTTGATAGGTTGCGCACAAGTAGCGCACGGACTCCACAGACGCATAGCATATGGTTTGTTTTGATAAACTGAAGTGAACACACACTTTAGCCAGCCAATGGAAGGATGTCGTAGCTGATACAGGGAGAACTTAAATCGCCTCTCATTGTCAGCGTAATTTACAGAGCTTAGTATTGTGTTTTCATGCCTAATGTACTATTAAAAACAAAATTAGGAAGATCGATTTTCAAAAAAACAACAAAAGATCTAAAAGAAAGACGTTGTGGGCTGATATATTTCTTTACGCCCTGCGGGCGGACTGAACCTCATGTCGCCCGCTCAAGACTCTCCCAGCGGTCGAATTTCGAGTATTTACGCCCGGCTGTACAAAAAAGCAATGAGGAAGTTTCACATTTTCCAAAAAAAAAAATTTTTTTTCGATGAGACATATCGATCCTTTCACGTAAATAAATAAATAAAAATTGTAAACCCTTCAGAATTATTTTTTTGTACATAAATTACGCCGAGTGGCGATTAAGGTCCTCTCTGTATCAGCTACATCATCCTTCTATTCGCTGGCTAGAGTGTGGGTTCACTTCAGTTTATTAAACAAACCATATGCTATGCGTCTGTGGAGTATGAGCAATCATTAAAATGCTTCATTTTTCGAAGGAATTAATTTGATTGGTTGCATAGACACCACAGATGCATAGCACAAAGCTTCTGAAGTTTTAAAGATTGGTTTTTATGATTATTATTTTTATAATTATGAACTTCGGCTGTACAAAAAATAGCGTACAACACTCGGGTGGTATTCCTCATTACGATCTCGGGCGACAACTGCCCTCGGCTTCACCTCGGGCACTTCCTGTCGCCCTCGATCGTAATGAGCATCATACCGCCCTTGGATCGTAATATACTATTTATTTCTTAACAAAAGTTGGCATATTTGAAATCCCGTCAAAACGAACATTTTCTGCAACTTAGGGTGCCCGCGCACTAGGCAGCCAGTTGAATACATTGCAACCTATGGCTGCCCGCGCACCAGGCAGCCAAGATTTCCTGGCTGCGGCAGCCAAGATTTCCTGGCTGCGGCAGCCACTAGAATTAGTTCTACTGCACTGCCAACTGGCTGCCCGCAGCCAAAGAGATATGACAAAAGTCAAGTGGCTGCCCGAAACCTCGCGCACTGGTCTAAGCAGCCAAGCAGCCACCAGCTAATTTAATCAATCTATACTGATTTGTCTTCCGGAGTTATAGGCGCTCGCATTCGATTATCGGTGCCCAACTGCCCATGATTGTGAATTTAATGGTTTTCAATAGGTTGTCGAATGATTCCACTGACATTCTCGTATAGTCGAAAAATGTATCCGAATATACTCGGAGTTCCCGGAAGTAGGCTTGAAATTGACCCTTTGAGCGTCGTTCCTTAAGTATAGGATGTATCCAGTATTTTCTCTCCATTTTCCTTTTTTTGCGAGGCAAAGCGTAAACAACGATTACTTCTTCCACTTTCATCTCGGGAACGACTAGCTAGAATCCGGCTGCTCTATTTGGCTGCCCACACGGCTGCCGCAGCCAGGCTGCCTAGTGCGCGGGTACCCTTAATATCTCTTGTACTCTCTGTCCTTTTCATGCCTCTAAATAGCTTTAGTTTTTAGCTCATATGTTTATCCTCCATTATTTTATTATTGAAGAGCTCCAGTAGAAAATGGCAAATAAACACTACAAACCGCTCTCCGACGGTTACATTACAGGTGAATTTTTTTCGGAAGGCGCATACAACGATATATAGCGTACAACACTCGGGTGGTATTCCTGAAGAACTGGATTGCTCATCACTGCTGATAAAGAATAGCCATCAGTTATGTTCCCAAGTAGATGAGAGGGGTGGAGTTTCAAAATAAGTACCGTGTTGCCATAACTACACAAGGAGAGGGACAGGGTGATTGTTTACCTGGGGACGACCTGCCCCCTCCTGGCCCATTCAAAACCCATTTAGCAGAGGATTGGGTCATTAAAAAAAAGAACATGGAAGTAAAAATACAAATCGTAATTTTCGGCAACTCGAAAACCCAATTTGACGCGTTTGACTCATTTAATAATTAAATTTTGCTGAGTTGGCTTGTTCGAACCCAATTTCGCGAGGATGGCTTCTCTGAAATTACAACATTTTTTAAAATTTGATTTTTTCTGCCTCCGCGTGGAATCAGTATACTTAATATTTGGTTTTTATACTATTTCTACAGAATATGAATGTAGTCTGCCTTCTTATCTAATTGAATAATTCGAACCAAGTCTACCGAGATCAATGGATGAAAATTAGGCCACGATTGACTTTTCAAATCACAAACACAACTTCAGAAAAATTGAACATTTCCTGTTTTTAGTGTCGTCACTCGACGTGAATAAAAGGCAGAAAGAATAAATAAAGTACTGATATATATACATACACATTATATATATATATCACCACCGAACAGCTCACTGTTCACCGAAAAATTCGTTCAGTGGAGAATTTAATTTTGTCGGTGGTTAATCTTCACCGAAGAAGGCAGCCATATTGGATAATTACCACCGATGGTTCTGCAGTTGAGCATTCTGCGGTCGTATAGCTGAACGTAGGTGAACATTCACCGCAGAAGAAATTACGGGAGTCCCTAATCTGATGACAGAATGAAAAGTCTGCTGACAACCCCCTCCCCTACATCAGGCAGGAACGAAACTCCCCACGTAAACACCATCAGCAACATGTCAAGTGCCACAAGGGTCAAAATACCAAAAAATCATGAAAGTACTAGTACTTCCCCCCGAGTAACTAAAACAAATAACTGCTGACAACCCCCTCCCCCAGATCAGGCAGGAACGAAACTCCCCACGTGAACACCATCAGCAATATGTCAAGTGCCACAAGGGTCAAATTACCAAAAATCATGAAAGTACTAGTACTTCCCCTTGAATAACTAAAACAAATATCTGCTGACAACCCCCTCCCACTCATCGGAAGGGGTTGAAACTCCCCACGTGAACACCACCGGCATAACGTCAAGTGCCCCAAGGCCTGAAAGTACTAGTATTTCCTAACAACCCCTACCCTTTTTCAGAGGGGGATGATGTTCCGCATGTGACCACTATCAGCATAATGCCCGTGGCACAAGAGTCAAATTACCGAAAATTCTGTAAGTACTAGTACTTCCTTCCGTGTAACTATCGCAAAAATCCGCTGAAAACTCTTTCCATTACTTCATAGGGGGATGATAGTTACTACGAGAACAGTTGAAGTCGCTTTTTTCGTTTTTTGTGTATGTGTTTCTTTAATCGGTCATTTGTGGTAGTAGAGAGATTTTGGGAATAGCTCTGCTAATGCTTTCGTTAACGTTTCTCATATTTTCAATCAATGAAATGTTCGCCATGCAGATGCGTACACAGACATTATACAGCGTTTACATTTGAGAGTTGTTTGCTGTCGAGAGTACAGGGGCGTACCTAGAAATCCTTCCGGAGGTGCCGATTCCGTCAGTCCGCAGCCTATTGATGGGTGGAGGGGGACGGGTGTTGTAAGGAATGCCCTTCTTATTGCTGGGATATCGCAAAAACTTGGCTAAAAACGGGGACGATCCGCCTATCACCTCCCTCTTGTTACGCCACTGCGAGAATATCTCCGAGAGCTTAACTCGTCAATCTAAACGAGCCAGAGAGTTTTCGTGAGACCACGTGGCTGCTTCAGAGAGTTCAACTCTCACATGTAAGAGCACCCTTAGCTGCGAAAAATGTGGAAAAATAATGGGCAGTTTCACATTTTCAACAAACAGTTTTTTCAACAAGGTTGGCATATTTTAAAGCCGGCCAAATCGACTGAAAATATGCGATGCATATCTCCGTTTGTTTCTTGCTTCTACATATATGCGTTATATTTCCTTGCTTTCGTAATTCGAGAGCTCTGGGGCCTTAGTAGGAACCCGTGGGAAAATCTCACGTGATGAGGTTGCTATGGCTGGATAATGTTATTTCTTATTCGGTGTCCTTGGATCCCGCTTGCGGAATTTTTCCCGAACTTTCGTTCTAAGGCCCCTGGTAGTAAAAATGGCAAAGAAGCGTAGGAAGTGAATTTTTTTCTTATGTAACGTGACCGAACATTTTTCTAAATGCGTTTTTTATTGGCTGTTTTGTTTTGATTCTTTTGCGATCGGATCATCTATGATAATGAAATGTGTAACAAAATACTATTAGGCCGAAGTGTGGGAGAATCCATCAAATTACTGTCGAGGAATGAAATATCTTCTCCCACTTTTAAAAAGTTGATTAGAAAAGAAGATATCGTTAAAAGTGTACCAAATTTTTGTCCAAATCGTAGATTTTGGCTATGTCCATATCAGAGTCAATTTTCATTCTTAAGGCCCGTTCACAAGCTCCATGTTTTTGTTGTGTGGAGTCTATGCAACCAAACAAATTTATTCCCTCGAAAAATGAAGCATTTTGATAGGTTGCATAGACACCTTAGACAGCTTGTGAAAACACAGCTCTATGTTTGTGTTGTGCGGTGTCTATGCAACCTATCAAAATGCTTCATTTTTCGAGGGAATAAATTTGTTTGGTTGCATAGACTCCACACAACGCAAACATAGAGCTTGTGAACGGGTCTTTATGTCAAATAACTTGGTAAGAATCAGTTTCATGTCGACCAAGGTGAGCACGTAAATTTTCATAAAAATCCGAGATACTAAAGTCCAACCCTTGTTTGATTTGGCGTGGAATGACTCTACACGAAGAAGGAGTTCGTACATAAACGTCCAATATAATATATACCCATCTTCTGTCATTCATAGGCAATCTTCTGTTGTTAGCGTCAATTGTTCTTGCTGTAGCTACACTTAGACTCCTGTATTAGCTGTCGGTATTCACTCCTCACCCTTCCATTCCTTTATTGTTTGATTGGGGGATGCCTACGCCTACCCCCCTGGGTCACCCCTCAGTTTGGTATAAATAGGTCCTCCTACTCCGGATCTTCGATAGAGCCATTTGAAGGTTGGAAGTTGCGTGCGACAGTGTTTACACTAGATAGCGGATAGATCCATGTTCTTTACGACATATAATACTTGACATATAGTACTTGAGTTTTTAGTTGTTCGGAGGGAAGTACTAGTACTTTCATGATTTTTGGCGATTTGACCCTTGTGGCACTTGACGTATTGCTGATGGTGTTTACGTGGGGAGTTTCGTTCCTGCCTGATGTGGGGGAGGGGGTTGTCAGCAGACTATTCATTCTGTCAGCAAACTTTAGTTTTAGGTATTCGGTGGGAAGTACTAGTACTTTCAGGATTTTCGGTAATTTGACCCTTGGGGCACTTGAAGTTATGCCGGTGGTGTTCACGTGGGGAGTTTCAACCCCTTCCGATGAGTTGGAGGGGGTTGTCAGCAGATATTTGTTTTAGTTATTCGGGGGGAAGTACTAGTACTTTCATGATTTTTGGTAATTTGACCCTTGTGACACTTGACATATTGCTGATGGTGTTTACGTGGGGAGTTTCGTTCCTGCCCGATGTGGGGGAGGGGGTTGTCAGCAGACTTTTCATTCTGTCAGCAGATTAGGGACTCCCAGAAATTACTTCTCCACTGAACTTCTTCGTCGGCTTAAAATTCGATGACACGCCGAAAATTCGAATTTACTGAAGATCGGTGACATTATTTCGGTAGTTGTTTTACTGAATGTCGGACGCGATCCCCAGCTGAACAACGGTAAATGACCAGCGAAAAGTTTTACTAAGGTGACAAATCTCATGTGTAAGGGAACGGGTCACTTCTGCCAGGGAAAATTAGCCCATCGTGGTTGGCTTGGCTATCCACCGACGCACGCCGAACGCGCGAGACGAAGAAATGAAGCTTGTATACTATTATACAGGGTGTCCAATTACGAGATGCTCAGAGAAAAACCTGAGTTTGGGGACATCATTTGGGACCAAAATGCCTATGTGACATTTTTAAAAATTCCTTTTAGTTTTCTCAGAATCGTCCTTTTTACGTTATTTTGGCTTGTTGCTTCTTTTTTTCGAAATGTGCGTGTTGCAAGCCTCGTAAATCTTGCAAACCCAAAACTAAGGAGCTCGTTGGAAAGAGCACAAAATTTTCTTACAGAATAGTTCATTTAAATCATGATTAAACTACATTTATTTGGCATGACAGAAGCTCAAACGAAAACAAACTTCATTTTTCAAAAATTTGGAAAATTCCGTACGTGATTTTCTAAACTTTCTTAAATTGTCGACTATTATTTTTACCGCTGGAAAAACTTCCTAATTTAGTGAACTTTCGAATGATCTATTCACTTTTTGATATTCGTCCATTTTGGTAGGAGTAATTAGGCAAAATGTCTGAAAAATCTCAGGCGACACGTGCAAAATGAGTTACATGAGACATCTTTTTTTCGGGTGTATTTTCACTGAAATTGGTTTTCAACAGGAACAACGATCTGAAAACGACTATGTATGTTTATGTAGAACCGGTGACCAAAGAGGAGAGCGCCTCTAGGCAAGAAAGTGGCCCTAAAAATTGCACCGGAACTAACATGACAATTTTCTCTGCTACACTCTCCTCGCAGCTCTCCTCTTGAGTCACCGCTCCTACATAAACATACTCTAAGGAAATAATGATAATTTATGTTATCCAAGCTTTCTTGAGTCAGTAATGAAGAGGAGGGGCAAGAAGTAAGATTAAGGAAATATGTAATTAAGCATGAATAAAGCTGTAGCCGCGTAGAAGCCTACATCCTACATTGTCTGTCTTACATCGTTGAGGTTCGTCAAAAACGGACCGGATTCGGCTGCTCGCCATCTTCAATATTTAATTGAGTTTCAGTTGGGAAACCAGACGCTGAAGATGGCGAGCAGCCGAAACCGGTCCGTTTTTGACGAGCCTCAACAGAAAAGACAGACAATGTAGGCTCGTACGGCTACAGCTTTATGCATGCTTTATCCACTAACCCTCGTAGTTTAAGCGCTTCTACCAACAATTTAAAGATGTAAGAAGAACAAATTAAAAGAAAGAACAAATCAATTCGTGTAAAGAGAAAGTAAATCTGGAGACTACTAACCACAAAATATGACAGTGGTAATAATAATAATAATATTAAAAAAAAAAAGAAACCCTCTTTCTCTCTGGAGCTGCTCGAAGTGTCCTCCATGCTCCGGAAGACACAATTCCGCTCTTCGACCAACTGCATTTGTAGCACGTTGGAGCTCCTCAGGGTTCCTTCTCAGCTTGTTGCTCGCCGATATCATCCGGGCTTGTAGCCTTGAGGCGCTCTCCTCTTTGGTCACCGGTTCTACATAAACATACCTTTAGTCGTTTTCAGATCGTTGTTCCTGTTGAAAACCAATTTCAGTGAAAAAACACCCGAAAAAATATGTCTCATGTAACCCATTTTGCTCGTGTCACCTGAGGTTTTTCAGACATTTTGCCTAATTTCTCCTACCAAAATGGACGAATATCAAAAAGTGAATAGATCATTCGAAAGTTCACTAAATTAGGAAGTTTTTCCAGCGGTAAAAATAATAGTCGACAATTTAAGAAAGTTTAGAAAATCACGTACGGAATTTTCCAAATTTTTGAAAAATGAAGTTTGTTTTCGTTTGAGCTTCTGTCATGCCAAATAAATGTAGTTTAATCATGATTTGAATGAACTATTCTGTAAGAAAATTTTGTGCTCTTTCCAACGAGCTCCTTAGTTTTGGGTTTGCAAGAATTACGAGGCTTGCAACAAGCACATTTCTAAAAAAAGAAGTAACAAGCCAAAATTACGTAAAATGGACGACTATGAGAAAACTAAAAGGAATTTTTAAAAATGTCACATAGGCATTTTGGTCCCAAATGATGGCCCCAAACTCAGGTTTTTCTCTGAGGATCTCGTTATTGGACACCCTGTATAGTTCTCACTGAGTTGAACGGGAGCGGAAAGCAGGAGTTCAGTGTTCCGCGTGGTGATTGTGTGTGTTGGGTGGCCGTAAGAAAGAATCTGTTATCGGCAAGTACTAACATTTTTATTTTGATTGGTGTAGTTTCTGGTAATTTATTGCGATCGAGTTTTACGACGCTTCCTGACGACCATGACGGATGAACTTGTTTCAAGAATATAATAGATGCTGCATGTTTTTGTGAGCCTAGTTTTCAGTTTATGTACTTTATTCCCTTCTACTTGTACATTGAGCTATGTACTTTTTTCCCCTTTTATCAATATGATGGATAATACCAGCATTTTAAACAGCGTACTATAGTTTATGGAGCAATGTTTCTCCTTGTTTGTTTGAAATACAGGCCATCTTCAGCACTGTTTGCCGAAAATCTACGTTCCAATTTTTATTCCCCTTTTTTACTGACTCATTCCGCCCCCGCTGAATTTCGGTGGATGTTTCCCGCCAGCCAGCAGAGTATACCACCTTCTCCCGGTGAACCACGGCTAGTTACGATTAAGGATAAACTAAAAAAAAATTCTATATACCTTTTTTTGTTATATCATCGGACCTAATTACGAATTCGAGTGCCTTATCGCGGATAAGGTACATGCGGAATGAATTTGCCTCTTTACCGAACATCGATCTGCGTGAATGCAGGGTATAGTACCCGAACCAAAGACGCGAAACAAATACAGTCTACTACCAACCAGCGAATGTACCAGACTGTATACTGAACTTGAACGCTAAACACCGACGAGCCAATGCTGACAATCATCACCGACCGTGAGAAACAAGGCACTTGTCAAAAAGGACGGGTTGCCTAACTAATAGGGAAGCGTATATTCCGATCATGATTGATTGCGCCCCGGTATCAAGGGACTGGCCAACGAACTTCTGGAGATAAGCCGAAGAACTCCGTGACCGAACATTGACTCATTGAAGACGAAGTTCGGAAGCAAACTACCGAAATTTTACTTGGCGGTTTTACACCGAACATCACCGGAGAATGTTACACGAAGAAGATCGGTGGTATTTTCACCGCCGAAGGCCTCATTTTTTCTCTCAGTGATACCTACATAACGTCAGAGCGATTTGTTCCTCCACCGGTCCGATTTGTCACTCACCGGTGTCTCAAATGAAAGGGCGTTTATTGCTCATATTGTTCGACTTCGGGGACGGTAGCATAATTATAGCATCAACTGGCCCATAGCACCGTTTACCACAGACTGATTCGGCTGGATTTCGTACACCTCCGATATATTAAGACTATTAATTTCACGGATAAAATTCTTTGTAATTACCATATTTTCCCTCATAACAAATAAGTGTGCGGGAATGTTGTGGGGGGGGGGGTGCATACGCGGAAAAGTCCACGCGCCGCCACTGGTGTAATTAAGTAACTACCTACCGAATAAAATTAGTCGGACAAAGATGAATGCTCATTGTTTTATTCGGTGTTTCGCTAAGAGCTATTTGAAATTGAAGCAACTAAAATATTACCTAATGCTCATCTTCAAACTATTAACAACAAATAAACCGAAATTACAGCGCCATATGATCCTTTGTTGTCAGACCTCCCATCCAAACCCTCTCTGGTGTTAAGGGAAGCTCTGTATTTCAATTGAGATTAAATAATATAACTTGAACTCTTCTATGAGAAGGAATAAGAAAATGAAACACTAACCCAAATCAAACCACAGTTCCCGATTGCCAGCGTCTTCACGCGCGCTTCTGAGAGCATTACGTACTGCGAAAACAACCGAACATGCTAGGCACAGTGCTGGTTCACCCGTTGCTGTCATTAAAAAAAAAAAAAAAAAATTAGTGCGTTTAAAAGTCAGATAAAGTCACCAGACCAGGGGGGGGGGGGGTCCCTTACCTTTTGATCGCAATACTCCAGTAGGATTCGGTGCGTTTTTTCTAAACGTAATCCGCATGTCGACTGGAATATCTTTGAAACCAGGAGGCTTGTACGTCTGAAAAGAACATAAAAACATCATTTAACGACTGTCAGTCTTCACAGTTTCAGTCTTTCGCCCGTAAACCCATGTTCTATTGGTGAGTAGTTTTCCAGTCTTCGGATCGTGTATGATGTCTTCGGTAGTATGATAGCCCAAGCCCATGATGAAGGCTCCTTCAATTTGTCCGACATCAATTTCTGGACTCATACTCTCACCAACGTCTTCTAAAATGTCCACCCTCCTGGTCTGAGAGAAGAAGAGAATTTTTTTTTTTTTTTTCATTGTAGTTCAATCTCAATAATTTTTGCCTCACAGATAGGCCCTCTTACCACGTATTGGCCGGTTAGAATGTCGATTTCGACTTCCAAGACGCACACTCCATGTATAGTGTAATTTTTGGCATCTCTATTTGTGAACCTAAAGTATATTAGGTAACGTTAAACACTGAACATTATGGACGTTAGTTAAAACGTAGATACATGTAAGAATTGTTTAGATTAATATTTTTTCTGTTGGCCTTGTTCACAATTTCAAGCCAAGTAGCATTAGGGCCAAGCTCCTTTCTCACAGGTTCTAGTCGTCGGTTAAGTTCTTCGCAGCACATTTTAATAGCCTAGATAACGAACATGTAAGGAAACACGAATACATGAAATCCACATGAACAGGATAAGAAACGAAGAGCAAGCCCTTACGTAGCATACAGATTCACTGCCTACGCTACCGCCTGTCGGAGCATTGTTTGGAGAAACCATACTACTCGTTGGCTTGACGCTGATAAATTTTAAATCTATTCCAAGAGTGTACGCTGCCACTTGCGCCGCCTGTTAAAAATCAAAAGTGCGTGGAATATTGCCAGAGAATCACGTTGAACAGCGTGTAACGGAATTCCACGAGTATAAGTTATGAATGATTAGGTGATGTCATACTATTATTGCTTTTAAAAAATAAAAGTTCAAATAAACCACCATGCATTGAAATGTATTTTATGTCATGTATATCATGTATTTGGTAATTTTTGTAGCAAAAATTGTGTTGAATCACCCATTTCGCACATGACTTATACACCCTACTTTAGTATTGATTCCTTGGCCCATTTCAATTCCACCATGACAAATCGCTACGGTCCCATCCATGCCGTATATTGAAACCATGCCGTAAAAGGATCCCCAATAAAAGAACGGGTAGTTCATTGCCGTTAAGGTGATTCCTCGCTTCTTCCAACGGTTTTGCTACAGCGGAAAAAAAGTTGGTATTGATTTTTAAAACACATCGTAACGGTCATGAGTGCGTGCTTTGTTGAATTGAACAATTTCTTGGCATCGTTTGTTGTAGTCGCTAATTTTTTTCAACTCTTCCATCATTTCAGGTACAACGGTCTCATTTTTGGCCAAATTAGCCAGGCGCACTTGTAATGGATCTTTGTTTACGACTTTGGCGATGTGCTCCATCACGTTCTCTATAAACGCAATGCCTTCGGTTGAGCCTGTGCCATGACAAATAATTTAGTCAAAAAATATCAACACTTTTGTATAGTAAAGAAAACTTTAACCAGGGGCTCGGCACCACGTGTGACTTTCCACGTCGGTTTTAACGGAATTCGCCACTACGCTCCACTTGCTCGAGTCGTATATATTTTTCATGAGCATAGGAGTGAATTGAGCGCACGAATCGCTGTGCGAGTGACCCACGTTTTCGTACAGCCGTGCATCAAGGTATTGAATAGCTCCATTTCCATTCACGCCAACCTAAAACAAATAAATGACAAGTTTATTATCTGGCTTTCACTAACATACAGGCGCGGATCCAGCAGGGGGCTAGTGGGGCTTTAGCCACCCCATTGGGCTGAACCTCCCCCAACTTTGCCTATACCCCTCGTCTTCAAAGCCAAATTTCCGAGTTTTCAACCAATCTCAAAAGAAAATTTATGAGAACAAAGGGGGAAGGGCTTGCCACAATTCATGACCAATTCTACATGACTAGAATTTCCGCTTGGGAAGGCTATACACTCAGCAAAGTTATCTTATTTTGTGTATTTTTCAATTCATCTGCCGATCTCCGGTGCAGCGTCGGATCTAGACCTTTAGGGGCCCAGAAGAAGAACAAGAAAAGTTGTATACCGTCGAAAAGTGTCTACAAATAATCGGGACATAGGCGGATACAGCAGACGTGAATGCAGTGGGGTGAATTTCAAGCCGTTTCCCGGGGCCAAATTCGCTCAATTTGAGTTTCTTCTATAATATAGGATAGGATGGGGAGTTTGAAATCCCAAAAATTGGATTTTCTAGACCAATAACGGGTCCTTTGGATGATGATAATGGCTGTATACGCTATACAAAGACCCATTTTTCATCACGAACTCATCAATGCGATCAGAAATTGCGAAAAACTTACAAATTGACGAATCGACTGATATTACGCCTCCCTTGCCGATTCAAAAAATTTCCACCGTCACTGCCTATCACCTCTAGGCACTGTTCAGGACGGTAGTTACCTGCTATGTAAGTCACACCCTACGGTCTCACTGGCGTTTTGCCAAGGGTGTCAAGGTGTCAAGAGGGGACAGAGTACTAATTCGAAATTTCGAACATTTATGACTACAGTGACCGTACAGACTCCGTACTTCAGACGGAGGAGTCATTACCGCTTAGCAATGTCGCAGTCATCCTCAGTGGCGCCGAAACTGTTTCAATAAGGTGCAGCAGAACTCTTGAAAAAAACCGACCCACACCTATGAGAGGAGGACCCCCCCCCCCCCACAAATCGTACCTACCAAATCAACTATGAATGGCATTTAGGCCGTGGTATAGAAAGTGAAAATCATAAAATCGTGTTTCTTTTTACCGCAGGCCCCTTTTTTGGCACCAACTAAGGGGGAACAAAATGATGTAAATGAAAAATGAAACAGAGTCGGTTTGGTTGCCTATACGATATGGGAAGGTGGACTCTTGTTAGAGGAGTTACTTGCAATTAAAATCTTCATCCCGGCCTAAATTTCATGCATAGTTGATTGATATCGTTCTAACTTATGAGGTTTGACTCGATTGTCGCATGAATGAAATGCACTTTTCCCGACAGGCTGCTGCCGGAACAAAACTTTTTTCAGATTACGTTAATTTTCAGATCAGTTACATTAGGTTATAGTCCAGTAAAATAAGAACTAAAAAGGGGGGTCTGGTAGAAACCTTTAATGATCATGATAGTACTAATTATTTAGCTAGACTAGACTGAATCTTCAAAAATGAGGCCAAACGACTTGTTATCCTCAATGTTTTGATAGTGGTTGGGTTTGCTAGTGGTTCTCAACCAATGGGTGGCGGGCTTATCCTCACAGACCCATAATTTTGTCCTAAAGGGCCGTGCCCTCCCCACTATTTTATGTTTTGCTACCGTTACTTTCTTTATTCACCTTAGGCTGCATAGTTCAAGTTTATTATTTCATTCACCCATTTAAAATTTCAGAGAGAGCGTGAAACAGTGCTCTCAGGCAAAAAGTCAAATCAAGACGGGAAAGTCAATCCTAAAATCCCCAGGTACCCTGCTTTCGAACATCTAATTTGGTCCGAGGGACTAATGTGTCGTATAATCGTGAGATACATATAATCACAGAATTTGTGGCGTATATCTTAATCTAAGTCGGCATGGCTCGACGCGACGCCTTTTGTGGAGCCTGCTGAAAGACTTGCAGCATGTTTTTATGCACTGCTCTCAATACGCCTCTGATACGGATTTTCGATCATCTGAGTGAAACAGATCATGCTGGACCAATTACAATTATAGCGATTTCCATTCAACACACTACACAAGTGTAGTGCCGCATCCTCTCCATAAACATATGTTTCAATTCAGAGAGGACAGGTGGAAAACCTTGCACCACACTAGTGTATTGCATTGAATGGAAAACGCCATTAGTGTGTACTAATTGAAAGCCCAGTAAATTCCATACAGCGTTCAAGTGTCGCCCATAAATTGAATATCTAAATAGTGCCTGCTGATTTCCGCGTATACCCAAAATATTTGTATTGATAGATGATGCAAAAATAACATCCACCACTGAAAGCCCAAATTTCCCCGGCTTTCGACAGTTATAATTTTCTCTGCTACGGTGAATGTGACAGTCACAGTTGAGTTGGGGCTTTCGGTGCAGGATTCGGGCTTTCACAGTAACGTGTATAGTCACTAAAAGCCCAAATGCCCACCCCCCTAAACCTAAATAGTATGTTATGCACATGGGTCGCGAAGAAATTAATTATTGCCGAATTTAGAGGGTCGCGAGCCGCAAAAGGTTGAAAACCGCTGCTTTATAGGACATAATACGTATAGCAAAATACTCCCGTGGTGGGGTCCATAATCTCCTTATTTTCTATATAATTTCGAGATTTTTCATATCTCCTGTCGCCGGATCTATTTCAGGTTCAAAAATGGTTGGGAAACGAGAAGAGCCGATTGAAATTGAGATGGGTCCAATCATTTCGAAAAACATGTCTAATGATCCTGCTCCCTCCCATTGGTGCTACAGAAGTCGTCCTGGTCTAATTTTGTGAAAACGACCATTAAAAGAATCCTACATCGTCACGAATAACGAAAACCGATAACATTTATTACAGCCTTTTACGAGTAATGGCCGTACCAATTGTAATTAGGAAGTACTTCTATCAACAATGCATTATTGATCAATGTAGTTACGGAGCTTCTTGGGCGGCAGTTATCGTTGTGCCTTCACTTGGTTGGTACGTTCAGCCTAAATCTGAAGGCCGTGTACCATTTTGACCACTAAAATGATTCTACATGGTTACAGATGATGAAGACATGGAAACATCAACATCATTTGTCACTTTTGAAAAGTTATCCTACATTTGACGATCTCTATCTTAGGTACTGTGATACCTCCAGATCCCGCTTTGGACTAGTTTTGTCGGAAATTTTGTCTGCTTTGAAATGTTACTTCGTAGTCTCAGCCGAGAAATGGCTACTTAAGCAAAAAAAGTGCCTAAACCCGAAAAAAATCCAAAAATTACGACGTCCTTCCCGAATTCAAGGATGATCCCGAGGTTTTTCGAGGTCAACAATTTCACATCATACCTAAACCATCCACAACAACATGAAACAAAAAAATCATCTACCCTAATTATTGCAACCTTCAACACCTTATAGGTGGTATGTCACTATTTCACCATTGCGGAGTGCCTGGATTCGAATCCGAAACAATTTGTTTAAATTTTTTTTGTTCCTCTCTTTTTGGCCCACCTCAGGATTTTTAACTCAAGATTTATAAGGCTGTAGGCATATCAAATAAAAGAGACGGCTCAAAATACAATGTCAATGAAATTGTTTGCTAATTGGTTGGTCCAGTAAGGCATAGCGTTAATTTAATAGCTCCCCTCCGCCGAGAACTCCCCTGCCATATCAACGGATTTGGTTCACTAGGGTCTCATACGAAAGCGCGTTCATTTTTCATTACTTGAGTCAAGTTTGGGGACAATTGCAGCAACAGCCGTGCGGTAGCGAATTTTCAACTAATTCAAACCCCTCTTTCACACCGTTCCCGTGGACCAATTAATCTGGATCACGAACTCGTCCGAGATATTCACGCTATTGATTTTTAGACCGAATTTGGTTACCCTAAGTCAAAAATTGCGACCGTGATCGTGCCAACAAGCGAGGGGCCATAAATAATATATCAAATCTAACCGACCTCGGATTCCTGTTCTAGGGGTTCTGAAACGTGAAAAAAAAGTATCACAACCCATATGTGCGACCATCAGGGCTAGACCAATAGTGCATTTTTTGAATGAAATGCACTAAAAGGTCTAATTCGCGGATAAAGTGTAAAAAAACACTAAAATTCTCGGCTAAAATTAGAAAAAACGCCAATTTACGACAAAAAATTTAGAAAAATGTCTAATTCATGGCTATAAAATTGAGAGAAAGCAGGCAAAATAATATACATGTACAGCAGGCAAGACGTTAACATAAAGTAGTACCTGCTAAAAAAAATTTTGATTCGCTGCTAAAATTGGGGGAAAGTGCTAATCGGTGGCTAAAACATAGAAAAACGCTAATTCATGGCTAAATCGCTAATTAGCTAATAAACGGCTAATATTGACAAAAATCAATAATTCACGGCTAAAATGAAGGAAAACGTCAATTCTCTGGTACTAGCAGTAAAAACGCTAATTTGCGGTTAAAACTAAGAAAAACAATAATGCCCAGCTAAAATCAGGAAAATGTTAATTTGTGGCTAAAAGGGAAAGTGCTTATCGGCGGCTAAAACAGAGAAAAATGCTAATTTGTGGCTAAAATTGAGAATAATCTCTAATTCACGGCTATACAAAAAAAAAGCAGCGATGAATCGCTCAGCAGGCTCATCTTTTATTGCAAAAAACGCCGCCAATTCATGGTTTCTCGTGGTAACTTCGTGACCAGCTTTCACTACTATCTAGAATATTTTGTTTTAAATCATTGATTTGAGGATAATATTGAGAAAAAGAGCTCATTTGTCTCTAAAATTAAGGAAAATAGACCAATTCTTAAGGCAATCAGCACATCAGGGTGTCTGAAAGCAACTTCGCTACTAAAATAGAGAAAATACGCTAGACAAAAGTTTCTTTAGGCCATTGATACGTGGATAAAATGCTAGTGCAAGTGTGCTAATCTAGGGCCAAGTACGTGGCCCTAGATGTGGCAAAAAGTTTGTAAAAGTGCTAGTATTCCTGGCTGATTTAGTGGGAAAGCGCCAATTAGCTGCAAAAAACGAAAAAATCATAAATTCACGGCTAAAAATTCGAAATCACGGCCATCATTGAGAAAAATTGCTAATTCAAATGATCACGCTTTCGCTCGCGCGCTTTTGGCCGGGAAATTAAAAGAGTTTTCTCAGTTATATCCGCGAATTATTTCTCAACTTGAGACGAGAATCACCGCTTTTACTCAATTTTAGCCGTGAATCCATGAATTCTCTCTTTATGATCCACGAATTAGCGTTTTTATTAAGCGAGTGAGCGCTTTATCTTAATAGGTGCCAATTTATTTTCATAGTTTCAGCCGCGTGATATACATTTCACTTTTACTGAATTTTAGCCCCGGGGAATCAGCAACTTTTTTCAAATTGATTTTTCATTTCATTATAGCTGCAAATGAGTGCTTTTTGATAACCTTGGCCGAATTTTCGCGTTTTTTCCATTTCAGCTTTGAATTAGGTACCTACTGGGTTTTCTCAAACTATCCACGGAATATAATATTTTCTAAATTTCAGCCGTGAATTAGCGCTTTACTCAATTTTAGCCGCGACGAACCTGCTGAGCAATTCATCTTCATGATCGAATCTGCGATCGAAAAAGCAGATTTGAATCTGCGATGAAACAGCTGATGAAACAGCGATCGTGTAGCGGCTGCTACACCTGTGTCGGCACTAGTGGGCATCCTCTTCATGTGCCTGTGACTACGGCGTGACAACCAGCAACAGTTATTTGTTTCTCTGTGGTAACAACAGGGCTGTTAAAACGGGAAACGCTCAGTCTACTGGCTACGTAGTCAGCCCCAAGTCAATTCCCCCCAATCCTGTTGCGATGTGATGAAGGCATCAGACAGCGCATGAAGATCAGTCCAAGACACATATCCTCCAACTCTGCTCGGTTGTGCTGGTTGAAGCCTATTCAATGGCCACTCAACCGTACCAAATTACCAACGCAACGATGTTTTTTTTATACATGTATATTTCGACTCTGAAAGTAAATTTGTTAGTTCAAACTGCGCTCGAAGTATCCCCCCCTCCGATAGAAAATTTCCGGAGAGAAATTCGTAATCATCATTTAGGCAATTACAGGCCGCAAATACTACGTCGACCCAAGCCGAGAATGTCAGTTTGGCCATTTTTGGTGTGCGAATGTTTGATACGGCAATTTTCAGAGGGCGTGAAGTCTGTTTGGCTATTTTTAGAGCAGATATTGCTATTTCAGCTCTTCTTAGGACTTTCAGTTTTATTACTGTAAAGCTAATGAGCTTTCTGCAATGCTATCCGAGTTTTGGCATATACAGTCATATTTTCGGGACGCTTCTCCTACTGCTTGGAGGGTTACCTGACATTTGAGGGGAAAATGAGCTTGCTCGACAGGCTCTCCGTAGTTAGATGCCTACGTATTTTAAAAACAATTTGGATCGGCAGTGAGAAAGTCCTTTAATAAAGCCTTTACCTCGTATTCAGCGTAAAACGGGAATCGTTTCCCCGCCCACTCCATGTTGGTCTCCAAATTCAGCACAATTCGAACCGGTCGGTGGAGCAAATATGCCGCTAGTGAGCACACGACGGCCACATGATTTGATCTAGAGACTTTCGAACCGTAGCCGCCTCCTATCCTTTTGACCCTGTAATTAATCCTGAAAAGGGCAAGAAAGGAAAAGTGGTGATTATAATGTATTCCCAACAAATTCAAACGACAAGATAAGTTTACTTATGTTGCGGGATACCCAGCGCGAGAGAAATCGCTTCTTGACAAAATGAGGGCCATTGGGAGGCAGGGTAAACGTCTAAAGCGTCGTCATCCGAAGGAACAGCCAGGCACGTTTGAGTTTCCATCGTGAAGTGAAACTGGCTTCCAAGTTCAAATTTACCTTTGAGCTTAAACTCGGCTGTACCTTTGCAAAACAGAAAAACAATTAAAATTCAGTTAGGAAAAGTTTTAGTTTGTTAGCTCGAACCCCGATTGCCATCACAATTGGTTCGCGAGATTTCTTTAATTCTGTCTTTAACATCGTTTGAGACAATTTCCTTCACGTCGATCATGACTCGCTCGAATTTCGAATAAATAATCTTAACCTTTTTGGCAGCTCGAATAGCATTGGCATGGCTATTAGCAATGATGATACCCACCGCTTGACCGGCATAATCGGTAAATGTATCAGCGAAAACCTTAGTTAATGGAATACATATTCAATATCCCTTAATTGGTTACAAGTGTACATAGATATGGTGTACGTAGTGTAGCTTACCCTCTCATCAGAGTTGGGGGTTAATGGTTCTGAGAAGGTGTTTTTCCCGGGGATGTCTTTAGCAGAAAAGAAAGCGACCACGCCAGGAAGTTTCTGGAAGTCAGAAAATCCTTTACACTCGAGGCCATACTCCACTCTTTCGTCTTACCAAAGCATCTGACGCATCTATCTCGCTGATCGTCGCCCGAGCTTTACCACTTAAAACCAATTGGCCCCATACTTCGTCCGGGAATTTCGGTATGTCATTCGTGTATTCTGCTTCACCTGAGCACTGAATAATAGCCTCTAACTTCGGAATGGGCTTATTCAGCGGCCAATTTTTCTTATTCGTCTCAAAATCCTGCAAACCAGATGAGATGGGGCGTTCGAGGAGGTCACCGCCGGTTTTACTTCTTGAATTAATTTTGCTCGGATCCAGTCCTAGAAAGAATTTGAACAAAAGAGATTGCGCAAGCCCACTTCTGTAAGCGGGGGATGCGTCTGGCAGGATGTTGTCGGGGCTAAGCTCAGAAGCGAGGATGTTGAGAGCTTCTTTCACAGCGGCTGGCTCAAGCAGCTTTTTCCCCGCTAGGTACTCTTCGGTTTTTGTTGCGTGCAGCTGTCGGGATAACATCAATAATAGGTAATCTGGACCATGAGGATGTTTTCACGTTTGAAACTTACAAAATTCGGTTCTATGCCTCCAAAAAGTATCGTAGGTTTTTCGAGTGTTAGGAAACCATTTTGTTTATCAACCTTAGCAAGGAACCCAGCATTGACATAGGCGTGGGCGTTTTGGGCCCTGGGCATTATCTAGAGAAAGTTTTGGAATCTTATCTCTGGAATTCAGTGGCCGGGACTCTGACAATGAACTCACTTTAAACGACCGAAGGACGTGCTGGTCATTCAAGACCGGAATGAGAATTCTTAAAATAAGTTTTTGACTCATATCCGTGCCTAAATATTCCAATAGTGTCAGCGTATTCTCAGTTCCTGATTCATCGGCTGCAGATATTTCGTTGAAGTTGGATGAAATTTGGGACTCATAAGTTGAGTGCTCGAAAGACATTTACCAATTACAACTTTAGCTCCAACCATTTCCAGAGTAAGGAAAACGTCCGAAGGGAACTCGTTATGGGCGTGTTTCATTGCAAGATTCCCACCTACCGTTCCCGTCTAGGGGTGAAAATTCCAATTAAAACTGAGCCAAAAAGCGCACGCACTGCAGTTATTTTTCTCACATTTCTCACGGGGACGTTTGCAATCAAATCGAAATGATCCGCTAATACCTGGCAGTAGGCAAACTCGGATGGTTTCTCCGTCGCAAGCTTGTTGAAAAGGATCATAGCTTCGGTTAAGGTCACGCCTGCCCCTATGGTTATACCAGAACTGTGGGCTTCGGATTTTCTCAGTTCACCCAAGCCGTTAACGTCGATATTTACGTCGAAATCTCTCTCGATGCGATACACACCTGTTAGTGGTCATGAAACCAGCGAGAAATCAAGGATAACGGAAAGGCATACCATGCCCGGTGTTTCCAGCCACAAAACGGTACGACTTTTTCCCCATCTCGCTAAGAATATGAAAGATTTCCTCTAATGACGTTGGCCTGAACCAAGAAGTTCCGTCCTTTAGATCGAGGTGGAGAGAGGGGTACAAAACAGGAGTGCACCCGTTTGAACAGTTCTCTTTTTTACATGAGTGACCGGAGCTGGGGCACAAAATATCCTGTAAGTTCAAGCATTCACGATTTCACGTTCTTTTCACGATTAGTTTCCGACTAACTCGCCTCAATATCTGCGATTTTTTGCACCAGTTCGTTTGGAGCGTCAGTAGCGAAAGATTTGAAAGCATCCAGAATGGGGCGATATCCCGTGCAGCGGCAAATGTTTCCTCCAAATGAATTTTCAATCTCTTTCATAGTGATTTTTCTGTTGTTTTCCAGAAGGCTGTGAAATGGAGGGGAAAATAATATTGTTTCACAGTTTTATCTTTTCATCATTCTGAGCTCTAAGAATTGTTGGTTTATATGTATACTCCCATCCGAATATTTTTGCTTATCCTCAATTCCCTTCCCTTTTACCAAGGTCAGAAATGATATATGTATACATGCAGGCTTGGGGCAGTATATTTAAGTACGCCTATTTGTACCTTCAATTGCGGCATTTGAACTCACACTCACCTAGCCGCACTGTATAGAGCTAGCCATTAATAATGGCGAGCAGCCGAAAAATGCTTGTTTGATAAGGAACTCTCACGAGAGATTGGGATAAAATGGGATAACTTTGAATTTTCGTGCTCAATCACTTATTATTAGTACTACTTTTCATTGGCATGTCAACAAGTACATATTCGTATCCTGTCCCTCCTTATAACGCTCAAATGCACTTAATGAAATACAGTTGAATTTTGAATAAATTAAACATTGATGATGTTTTTACCGAAAGACGAGGGAAGGGGCATTTGGAAAATTGGAGTTTCGAGAAAAAATTGGCTCCCCGTTGGGATTCGGAACCCACAACTTCTGGAATTTTAGTCTAGCACGCTGCCAATTGCGAATCTTGAAACATAATTTATCATAGAATATTTGGAAGATGAAATGGAGGAACAAGACATGCTCCCCCCCCCCCCATGGGAGTTAAGTTCACTTTCACCAAAACACGTAATATTCGATATTTTAATTAACATAGAAAACTCACGATTTCATAGTTATTTGAACCTAAAACTTCAATATGGCTGCTATTTTCATCAGTGAAATTCGCGATTTCGCTGACTGTTTCTTCAAAACTTCAAATTGCACAGCATTTGGCGCTACGTAAAAATTATATATCTAATTTATTTAGGGACTAGGTATAAGGTGCCTCTTCGACATTTCCGTCCGTTGTCCCGGTAGTTGTACGTCCGCCATCGCCACTTCCACCGTGAAATAAGGCAACGAGTTCTGACTTACTCGGCTTTGCGGCGATAAAAACCGACCGAAAAGCCCTCGTATATTATAGGGGTGCGTTATGCACGGCTGGTCGACGTACGAGCCTCAGAAGGAGGCTTTGGGAACGTTGCGGGTTGAGGTTTCACCAGGGGCGCTCACTGAAAAAACTATAATAAGTAAACCTCCCCTAGACACTCGGGAGATTTCACGGTTGACTGTGCCCCAAAACTTGCAATGTCATAACTATATTGCCCTAACATTCCAATTTAGTGGCTATTTATCCCCTGAAACTTTCAATTTCACGGTTATGGGTTGCGTTTCGAGGTTACTTATCGGTTGAAACGTCCATAAAGGTGGCTACACCGAAGACATTTCATTGAATGGCTCGACTTCGTCTCGTGTCGGCAACTAATCGTACTCGTTCGGAATGAGCAATTTTCCGCTCTCGTACCGTAATATACTATTGTTTTCGAAACAAATGTACGTTTCGCGATTATTTAATCCACGGTAGCTTCTACCATTTCATCGTTTGACATCTCGAAGGCTTCTGAGCCCGCCGGGCCGGGCTGGGCCTTTTGGTTGTCTGTTTCGCGAGACACATTTTATTATCCGCAGTTGAAATGTTTCTGGGTAGCAATCCTCTATTGTGTACAGTCTGCTATGTTTTAGAATCATAACACGAAACACATTACCGGCGGAACAAGCCTACAATGTTTTTGTATGTTTCGTGTTGTGATATATAGCTTATACCTCGATAGTGTGGAGCTGGCTTAACCTGAACAGTTCGAAAAATAAATTGGGAGACCTTCAACGAAATAGAAAAATCCCAAAAACTTCTAATTTGACGGATGAGCATTCCTTGAAACTTGAAATTCCTAAGATATTTATCCCCTCCTATACGTGTCAATTAGGCTGCTGTCCTCCGCTCCATAATGCGGGAATTCGTAAATGCCCGAATAACGTGCGATATGTGGTCGACAGGCGCGGAGGGGTGTTGGTCGGCTGCGAGGAGGTCCCCTTTGAAGCGACTTTTGATTCGCGATTGGACTCAGTCGTACATGTCCAGAAATATGCAGTTATTTATTTATGATCTGTGATTTCGTCAATGTTCAATGCCTCAGAGGGGGGCCAGCAAATTTTAATTAGGCAAAATGAGAAAATGGAGGTAAAGCCATAAAATTTCAGAGGGTTGTACATAAGTATTTACTTCAGCTATCAGCACCGAACTTGATTTTATGGCGTTTTCCATTGTATGCCATACGCTCGTGTGGTGTAAGTTTTTCCACCCGTCCTCTCTGAATTGAAATATAATATTTATGGAGAGGACACTGCACAACACTTGTGTAGTGTGTTGAATGGAAATCGCTATTAACGAAATGAAAGAATGGTACTTGGTCATTTTTTTATTAATTATTAATAATGGGGAACTTGCACATTTTTGAAAAGTTGGTGTTGCTTAAAGAGGGCTCTTCCACAAGTCTATTGCTCACATTAAACTTTGAAATCAGTCAAGGATGCTTTTTTAGGGAATTTTTAAAAATTTTGAGTGGGGGTTCGATTACGTAAAAACTTACTTATTGAAATGGTTGATGCGGGGAAGAGGGGGTTAGACGAGTTTAATGGGGGGACATTTTTCATGTTATTTGTAAACAAACAATTTTAGAGTTCCCTCAAATGCTTCACAAGTAAGTATTTACGTCATTTCCCCTCGCGCCATCCATCCTCTTCTGAAGAACTTTGAACCTTTTTTAAAAATCTTAAAAGGCACCAATCGGGTTGCAACTTCCGTTGTTATCCTTCAGTTCACGGGTCAAATCACCGGTATGCTTTTCTACCCAATCTGAGATTCATGCAAGTTCCCCATTATGTAAAAGGTACTTGGTACGTATGAAATCATCGATTTGAAAGTACCAAGGTGCTGCTTGCTTATTTAATAATAATTGAATTACAATAAAAGTTTTCTAGATGCTCTTTTCTCAAAGTAATTTCCTAGGACGCCTGGCACGAAAAAGTAGGGCACTTGCAAGGGAAAGTGTAGGATACAACAGTAGGACGCCTAAAAAACAGATAACAACTACTTATCGTTGATCATAGTGTTCAGTTCAGCCAAATCCGTGAACATAGGTTTTGATAGAAGAGTGCAAATCCGTAAAACTTGGGATTTGTAAGGGCCAAAATAACGAAATTTGGGATTTGAATAATCATTGGTTTTAGTAAAAACTAACCCCACAAAAATCTGTTTTTAAGAGCATGAAAATCCGCGAAATTGGAGTAGGAAATAACATAAATCGGTGAAATCGAATTTCTTAGGTTCCAAATTTGAAACATTCGGTTATGGAAGAGCGAAATCGGAGATTTCAAAACGTCAAAATCACATAATTTGTTTTTCCGTCGTTTCTTTTCCGGCACATTTTTTTTCGAATTAACTGAACCTGCGAAACTGGTAATGTACATTGCTAAAGCCACGAAATTTGGTTTTCGATCTGGCCAATATATGTATATCCCGAAATTGTATTCTGAAAGAGTCGAAGTCCGTGCTAAATGGTCTGTGAAAGAGCAAAACTCACGAAAATTGGTTTTTGAAAGAGCAAACCCCTTGAAGTTCGGTTTGTAAAAGTGTGAAAATCCGCGAAATTGAGACTTATGCAGCTCATAAATTCGGAGATGAGCGCCAACACTATTTTTTTTAAAATGTCCTTGTCTAATCGCCATTAGACAACAACCATCGTCTGTTACGCCAAAATTTGAAGTACTATGTGGGTACACATTGAGACGATTTCAATTTTGACCTCTTACACTAGGACAGACTGTTCAACGCACCTGTACATGTTCATCACTATCCCGGGGCTACAGTACCCACACTGAGTTCCGTTAGCGGCGGCGAGCCTTTTCTGTATCTTATGGTATCCGATCTTCTTATTGCCGATCCCTTCAACGGTCGTCACAACCCAGCCATGGCACGAATAGACAAGAACCAAGCACTTTATTTTAAAGTGATGAGCGTTAAAAAAAAAAAAAACCCCTGTCTACCTCGGGAGAAGATGAAAAAATGAACATTGACTCATAAAAAAGTGTTTCATTTCTTAAATGTTGAACTCTTTCTTATTCTCCCGAAGCATGGAACGAGCCACCACCATCCCACCTCCAATCACTTTTAAAAAGTTCTGTTCTGTTTACTAACTGAGTTAACTGCTTGAAGCTCGGTTTTCTTAGTCGCAGGATGCGTGTAACCAACTGTAACGATGCAAGCACCGCAGCCTCCCTCGAGGCACATGAATTTGGTCCCTTTCAAATTCGCATGCTCACGAATAAATTCGTTTAGGGTCGTGCTTGACGGCAAATTATTGGGAACTGCAGCAAAATATAGAAATTGGATTTATAATTCTAACGAATAACCGAGGTATTTGTATAGTGAATGTGATTTTTGTGTGGGAAATAAACGATTTTTTACCCGCATAAGGCTTCCCGTTGATTGTCAATTGCACTTCCATGACTGTAATGTTCCCAGCAAAGAAAGCGTTTAGTTAAAAGTAACGAATTTGTTTTCCGCCTTTCACTCACCGCTACTTACTACCTACTGCAGGTATAGATGAGCAAAACGTAATCTATACAAAATGATCCTATACAAGTACAGCAGTGTTTGCTGAGTTATGCAATACATACCTGAAAAATTCAATTGTTTATTTTACTTGGCTGGGGGCAGGGTACTTTTATCTGGAAAAATAACAGATAAAAGGAGGAGATCACTGAGAGAAGAAACTGAAGGAATACTTTTTTTACAGCAATGTGAAAAAATGATGTGTGTTTCATCAGTTCACCACGCACATACGAGTACAGCACACACACTTCTTCCCTATACCTAAGTATAAGTAATTGAGTAAGTTCAAATGGTTAGCATTACTTTTTCAAAATACCAAGCACCACTGGTACTTTACTCCAAGTGTCATACATACTAAACGCTTGCTGAGGTAGGCTTTTGCTATGTAGTGTTCAGGGTCAAGAGGAATTAACAACCATTTGAAGTTATGCGGGTTTTGCCGTGTCGATTCCCCGTTTGTCAGTAAATTAGGTATGGAACCTTTAAAGGCGAGTAGACGCATACGGCGCCATGTTCGATCTTAACAGTTTAATAAGAATGGTTGGGGGGGGGGGTTGTTGACATCCACAGAACATCAACAAAAGGTGGATTTTACAAGACTGATAGCGAACATGGCGTCTGTGATTTTACCTGCCTGATTATAGGTTCTCTAAATTAGGATGTCCCGGTCGAATAGGAGACAGTCTCAAATTATATAGGAACAACATTCGCTCTCCCGGTAATTATACTGATACATATTTTCGTTAATTCAAAGTGATGGAATTTCAAGTAATCAGAAGTCCAATTAATTAAAAGTCACCTTATCTCCATGGATAAGATTTTTTGAAGAAAAAATAAGAAAGAAATAACACTTGCCACCAAAGTCATATGGATTACGTCGCTTTTGATAAGACACGGTCCTGAAGCATTTTGGGAAAATCGATCCCGATAGAGGCCTCTGCAATTCTTACTTTAGGTCTATTCGTTTGTCGTCCCGGACTACTCCGAGCAGCACGAAATTTTGCAACCTCGCGGGTTATCATGTGAAATAACGCGAAAAAATAACGAAAGGTTAGTACTTTCAGTGCTAATAGTGCAGCTCCGGACGACAAACGAATAGACCTTTTATTCAATTACGAAAAAGCTTTCATGAAATGGCGTAGGTTATTACCTTTCCCCGGGGGGCATCTGCTCTCAAATTTGTTAAAAATTTGTAATTATCACTTTGTTTCATTATGTATACAGTGGATGCGGTTTAAACACCTAGGAATACGTGATCGAACACTGTAGACTCTTCTCGGTCCTTGACCATTTTTATGCAGGATGTTCCGGATCAAGCACGGACAAATTTTTGGATGAAAGTAGACCTTATTTGCAATCGAAAATGCCAAATACATCATAGCCCGAAACTCAATTGTTTCTGAGATATGATTTTCCAAACGTTTTAAAAAGCACATATCTCTTTTCTTAGTCTAGTGCGACCTGTCGCTTCCAAACGAACTTTTGTCGACCTCTGACGCGAGATTCGAAGATAGCACATTCGCACCCTCGCTACAATAGTGTCGTAACTCAAAAACATATTTTTTTCAGAAATCACAAAAGACAGTTTTCAGCCAAGTTTTCAACAACTGTTTTTGGTGTTTTTTGAAAAAAATATGTTTTTGAGTTACGACACTATTGTAGCGAGGGTGCGATTATGTTTCTGTCAGAAATGACAATTTCAGGGATAGTTCTTCCTATTTTGTCGCGGCAACTGCGGTTCACAACTGGACAAATCAGAGATTTTAAATTTAATTTGTTGCAAAGGTAGCCCCCCCCCCTTACCGTTAACCACCATCACTATGGGTATTCTGGTTTAATGGGTCTACTAACTCGTTACCCTAATCATCCTTTCAACATGCAGTACTACTTCAGTAATTCAACCTGGAGTGCTTTGCAGCATTGATCCTGCGTCTATCACAGCATTTAGTTTTAATGTTATGATCGTATTGACGAGATGTTCGTTGAAACTGTAACGAAGGGACAAAAACACGATGAGAAGAAGTAACGTCAGGAAGAGGAACGCCCAATTTTACTGCTTCTTTGGGTGTTGGTGGGGGGAATCCGACTCTCCCACCCCGAAGAAGTAGCCTTCAGTACGACCCTGATCTTCAAACTATATAATTTCTGCTCTGCAGTTCACAACGGACTAAAATAAAGGAACCATGTAAACTGAACTTGAATAAATTAAAGAACGCAGTGCTCTCTTCTGGGATCAAAAATGAGAAATTTATTTGAGACCGCTGATTTAGGGCGGGAGGGGGTAGAGTGGTGCAACTTGTAATCCATATGACCCTTGATGATGATGAAGGGATGTAATCCCTTTGTCAAGTCCTTTATAGTGTGACCTTTGTGGGTACCCCAGATATTGCCAACACCATTATATTTTTTTTATTTTTCATGTAGGTAGCAATGCCACAAAGCTGGCTGAAATTTCGGGCCGTTACCTAACTTTATAGTTATCCTTCCGTTACCAAAACTCACCCTTATACTAAATCCTTATGCCGTTGGCTTCATGACAGCTTCGTTTTAATCGAAACTGGCTAAGGTGTATGATTATAGGCCCATTTTCACCAACAAAATTGATCACGGTTAAAATTGATTGTGATTATTTATTTTGTCAATAACCCATATGAGTTCTGATGTGCTCGCTGGTTCTGATGAAATTGTGTACCTACATCGTAATCATGATTAGTCGTTGATCGTGGTTAAAGAAGTTGGAGAAAACGGGCATTATGATCTCATAATCTGAAACCGGTTATACAGAGAAAAGAAAAACATCATGGGTAGACGATTTTACTTCATTCCTCTCGAAAATGACGGGTATTTTAAATCAGAAGAACAACACAGTAAATAGAAGTGAACAATATAAATATATTATGTATACTAACACGAACATGTAGTTTCAAAGGTAATTTAAATTACGTAAGTAGTATTTTCGTAAAATGCGTATTTTCACCCTTTTCATGCTTCCATCACAGCGTCATATTTTCTTTCTTGGTCAGGCCACCGACCCATACTCTTTCCGGTGTTAGTGGCATTTCTGTTTTTGCATCGGATAAATAAAATTGCATTAGAAAGGTGGTGCCCTTATCGTATTTCGTTGAAAAAAAAAAATGCTATTAACGATTACCCAAATCAAACCATTCCTCCTGAAAACCGGTGTCTTTTCGTGCGCTTTCAAGGGCATTGCGTACTGCGAAAACTACCGCACAAGTGACACAAAAAGGTGGCTCCCCAGTGGCTGTTGTTTCACGCAAATCGAGATTGAAAGTAAATCGGATAACAGAGAAAAAACCAATAATAATCGACCGGTGCGAGTATACCTTTTGATCGGAAGACTCCGGTAGGATTCGGAGCATTTTTTCTGAACGTGATACGCATCTCGACTGGAATGTCTTTTGCTCCAGGGGGTTTGTACGTCTGAAAATGAAATTATTTTGAATGAGATTGGTTTATAGTAAGTATCGTTTTCTCCTAACCCATGTCCTGTTGGTGAGCAGTTTTCCTGTCTTTGGATCGTGTATAATATCCTCTGTCGTGTAATAACCCAAAGCCATGATGAGGGCTCCTTCCATTTGTCCAACATCTACTTCGGGGCTCATGCTTTCTCCGGCATCTTCCAGGAGGTCCACTCTTCGGGTCTGGAAAGGTTTATAAGGTTGGTTAGTCAGGTGGTGGTCAGTTCCGATTAATTATTATTCTCGTTCTAAGATCTTACGACAAACTGGCCCGTCAGAATGTCGACTTCCACTTCAATGGCGGCCACTCCGTGAATATTGTAACTTTTAACGTCATCTCTTGGCGTAAACCTAAAAATACAAGGATGTTTTACTCTGCACGTGCGGGAGATAGTAAAATTATCGTACATGTAAGAGTTGTTTAGGTTAATCTTTTCACTTTCGGCTCTCTTGATGACATCAAGCCACGAGGCTGTCGGTCCCAACTCTTTCTTGATTGGCTCCAACCGACGGTTCAATTCTTCACAGCACATTTTAATAGCCTAGGGTACAAAGTCATAGTTCAGGGTAATGAGAGTAGTCGAGACTAGAATAGTTTTTCTTTACATAACAAACAGCTTCGCTGCCGATACTTCCTCCAGTTCCATCATTGTTCGGAGATATCATGCTGTTGGTGGGCTTGACACAGATGAATCCCAAGTCGACTCCCAGAACGTAGGCTGCCACTTGTGCTGCCTGTTCATATTTAATTGTAATACTGTAAGGCCTGTTTAGTTTCTAGTAGCAGAACCTTGAGACCATTAACTAATGAAAATCTGTTAGTTAGCATTTAGCGTTACCAAGTTAGTGTAGTTAAAAGGCTGGAGGAAATGTAGGGATTGAAGAAGGCTGGAGGTCGATATATTCGGTTTCAAGACAAGAGCTTAAGGACCGAAATCGGAACCAATATTGTAACTGTTACTGTTATTTCCTCAAAATCGCCAAACCCTTGGCAAACCTCATATAGTGTGCCGTTAGTCCGTAATACCTTTGTATTGATTCCTTGCCCCATTTCGATACCACCGTGACACACTGCTACTGTACCATCCATCGCATAGATTGATACCATACCGTAGAAACCGCCTTGGAAATCGAAAGGGTACCTCATTGTTGTTAAGCTTATTCCTCTTTTCTTCCAGCGGTTTTCCTAAACGGACAACTTTATCATGAAACATAAATAAAAAAAGAATTTTTCACTCGTAGACAAACACCTTATTGAATTTTTCAATTTCTTGATGTCGATTGTCGAATTCGCTCATCGTTTTCAAATCCTCAATCATTTGAGGAATAGTTGTTTCATTTTTAGACAAATTGGCCAAGCGAACTTGAATCGGATCCTTTTTCACTACTTTAGCGATGTGTTCCATGATATTTTCAATAATAGCAATGCCATCGGCAGAACCTGTAAAACAGTTTTTGTTGATGCGTGTGTGAATTTTTTAAAATTTATTTTATCAATGACTGGGCTAACCCGGAGCTCGACACCATGTATTGCTTTCTATGTCAGTTTTCACAGAATATCCAATGATGCTCCAATTCTTAATATCGTATATGCTTTTCATAAACTCCAAGGTGCCACTGACGGACGAATCGTTGTAGGAGTGTCCGCAGTTTTCGTAGAGCTCAGCTTTCAGGTTAACGATAGCTCCGTTTTCGTCCACCCTAGCCTGATTGAAAGAAACGATGACAAAGCGGGACGTACAAGGGAATTCTACTCCTGGTAACCCCTGGCCACATTCGTTCGGAGCTTGATAACTTTCTGACGATGCGAAATAACTACAAAATTCAGTTTAATTGTCTGACAAATGGTACACGACGCGGGTCGTCCTTCCACCCCCGCCCGCCATCGCCTTTGCATGTATTATAATAAAAGGGGGGGGGGCGAGAAAATCCCAGCTCGTGCGCCCCCTAAAGTCCAACGCTCCAGGTGAGTTTTGCCTGAGGGGGATGCGTCTGAGCTGCCATGCTCTAAAGCCGGCACTCCCCTCCCCCCTCTGAAGTTTCAATAGAGGAATTTGGGTGAAAAGCTCGTGCTCTTCATCCTCATACATTCTGAAACAGCACCCCTTCCCTTCCCGAAGAATGACGACGAATTTGAAGAGGTCATAATGGCTCAAAAATAATCCATCTTTCCGCGCGAGGTGGCTCTTAACTTATTGGAAATTCATTCAACTACTCGGAACATAGGACCAATCTGAAATAGAACTTCAAAGCTTCTAAAGTGAATTACGCGCTGGCCATTTTGTTGAACGTTGGGTAGTCGTTTCTCCCTCCGATTTTGGCTGGCCTTCACGACTTAACAGCAGCCACATTTCTTTCATTTTCTATGATTGCCTCTCACGCAAAAGAAAGAAAGTTACCAAGCTCCGATTTGACGTGTCTGTCCTCTGGCTTACCTCGTAATCAGCAAACACCGGAAAACGCTTCCCCGCCCAATCCATGTTAGTCTCCAAATTTAGAACAATTCGAACCGGACGTTGAAGTAAGTGAGCAGCCAATGAGCAAACGACGGCGACGTGATTCGACCTGGACAATTTCGATCCGTACCCACCTCCTAGCCTCCTGACTCTGTAATTAACCCTAAAAATGGGGGGGGGGCATTTTGAGAATTACGATCAATGGAATCAATGTGCAGCAACGCTTCTTTCCCATTTAAGTAAAAATTTAAAAGTGGTAGATGTACTTGTGTTGCGGAATATTCAAGGCGAATGAAATCGCTTGGTGAGCATATGCCGGCCACTGTGAAGCAGGATAAACGTCTAAACCATCGTCGTCAGAAGGGACCGCCAGGCAAGTTTGTGTTTCCATAGCATAATGATACTGGCTTTTGAGCTCAAATTTCCCTTTCACTTTGAACTTGGCGCTGCCTAAATCAAAAACCCTCACTTATATTTGAACGAGTAGCCAGAATATCATTTTATAAATTTGAATAACCACCACCAGCATTATCTTCCGGGTCGATTCGTGCCATTTCCTTTATTCTTTCCTTGACGTTGTTCTTAATAATCTCCCTGACATCAACCATAACATTTTCGGATTTAGAGTAAATGACATTGACTTTTTTTGCGGCTTGAATAGCCAAGGCATGGGAGTCGGCAAGGATGACTCCAACGGCTTGACCTGCGTAGTCAGTAAAAGTGTCGGCAAATATCTATGCAAACAAACATGTTAGATTCCTTGGTAGGCCATAAGTGACTCTTATGCGGAGTGACTCACCCGCTCATCACTCGAGAAAATCGGTCCAGAAAACGTGTTTTTCCCTGGGATGTCTTTTGCTGAAAAGAAGGCTATCACTCCAGGTATTTTCTGTGAAATATGGGCTAGTTGTAATACAGTACTTCTATTATTTGTGCAAGCTGCATTTACTTACCAAAGCCTCAGACGCATCTATCTTGCTAATGGTCGCTCGAGCTTTGCCACTTAAAACCAATTGGCCCCATACTTGGTCCGGGAATTTTGGTATGTCGTTCGTGTATTCAGCTTCACCTGAGCACTGAATAATGGCCTCCAACTTTGGAATGGGCTTGCTCAGCGGCCAATTTTTCTTATTTGTTTCAAAATCTTGGATGCCAGACGAAATGGGGCGCTCTATGAGAGGACCGCCAGTTATATTTTTGGGATTGACCTTGCTGGGATCCAACCCGAGAATGAATTTAAAAAGAAGAGATTGGGCCAGTCCACTTCTGTAAGCGGGAGCGGCGTCTGGAAGAATGTGGTCGGGGCTGAGTTCCGACGCGAGCGTATTGAGTGCTTCTTTAACAGTCGCCTGTTCTAGAAGTTTTTTTCCAGTCAGGAACTCTTCAGTTTTTGTAGCGTGTAACTAGAAAGGACTTGAACGTTATATTTTCATGACAATTTGAAAATAATAAGCCTTACGAATTTCGGTTCGATGCCACCAAAAAGTATTGTTGGCTTTTCGAGGATTAGGAAGTTATTTTTTTTGTCAACTTTAGCAAGAAATCCAGCATTTACATAGGCGTGAGCGTTTTGTGCTCTTGGCATAATCTGAGGGGAAAGAAAAATTTTCCAAACAACTTCAACACTCGGCAACTGCAGTCAACTCACTTTAAATGATCGGATAACGAATTGCTCGTTTAAAACCGGAAGAATAATTTTTGAAATTATCTTTTGGTTCATTTCCATCATGAGGTATTCAATGGGAGCCATAGTATTTTCCACGCCTGATTTATCCGCTGAAACGTTATCCATTCAGTTTTCATCCTCAATTTAATTTTTAGGGATATTAATCTGTTACCTATGACGACTTTAGCTCCAACCAGTTCAAGAATAAGAAATACATCTGAAGGGAACTCGTTGTGAGCATGCTTAATCGCGAGATTTCCTCCAATCGTCCCCGCCTTGAAATTGTAATTCGTAAAAATCTAAACCCATGAATATTGTATACGAACAGGACTCACATTTCTGACGGGAACGTTTGCAATTAAGTCTATATGATCGGCCAATGTCTGACAGTAGGAAAACTCGGTCGGTTTCTCCTTCGCTAATTTGTAGAAAAGCGTCATAGCTTCGCTGAGCGTGACATTGCCGCCCAGAGTTATGCCGGAGCTGTTGACTTCAACGTTTCTCAATTCACTCACTGCGTTAACGTCAATGTTTACGTCTGAATCCTTTTCAATTCGATAAACGCCTGGCAATTTTTTGTTGTTTGGATGAGTCAATTTGTTTCGAATAAAGACGGGGGGGGGGGGCGTTTTGATAGTGTTTGCTAACCGTGAGCCGTGTTTCCAGCTATGAGCCGGTAAGATTTGTCGCCGATCATGTCGAATATTTCAAAAATTTCCTTGATCGACGATGGCCTCAACCAGGATGTACCATCTTTGAGTATCAGGTGCAGGGACGGTAGATCAACAGGAGTGCAACTGTTTGAGCAATTCTCTTTCTTGCACGCTTTCCCAGAGTTTGGGCAAACCGAGTCCTAAAATGAAATGCAGTCAAAGAAATTATGACGCATCATCTTTTCAGCTCTCTGTAATTTCCATCATCAAAAATATCACCTACCTCAATATCGCCGATCTTTTTTACCAAGTCGTTCGGAGCGTCACTTGCGAAAGATTTGAAGGCGTCAAGAATAGGACGATAACCTGTACAACGGCAAATGTTTCCTCCGAACGAGTTTTCAATTTCTTTCAT
The DNA here is from genome assembly GCA_038030265.1 of Corythucha ciliata. Taxonomy (NCBI): domain Eukaryota; kingdom Metazoa; phylum Arthropoda; class Insecta; order Hemiptera; family Tingidae; genus Corythucha; species Corythucha ciliata. The sequence continues at coordinate 27,532,310 of CM075942.1, read as the reverse complement.
TGTGATTTTAGGGTTGTTCTCCAGCAAGCTGGTATACATGGAGGCAAAATATAAAATTTACCAATTGAATCGAGTACAATAGATTTTATTTCATTAAAAAAGGAGAAGAGAGGACCAAATAAGCCTCGTCAGTCATACGGACACTCCCCCCCCCCGCCGTCCAATAAAGTCATAATTCGCAGGGGAAACTGCTAAGAGGAACTTGAGACAGTCACATCCAAGGGTTGAAATTGGGATAGAGTATACTGCCCCATTTTCTCGTGATTTTGACGTTTACGGCTCCAACTTGTTTATTCAACATATCAAAATTGGCAGAGGAACTTTTTCCAATGGGCTACGCTATTTGGACCATGTAAGGTTGTACAACGCACCTGTACATGTTCATTACCATCCCAGGGCTGCAGTAACCACACTGTGTTCCGTTAGCAGCGGCGAGCCTTTTCTGTATTGTATTGTATCCTTTTGTTCTGTTACCAATTCCTTCGATGGTTGTGATTGCCCAGCCATGGCATGCGTAAATGGGAACCAAACACTTTTACAGCATGAGAAATAGAAATAAACATTACAAAGCTCTTTTCTTCCCAACCGTTCGTTATACGTACTGAATTGACCGCTTGAAGATGAAGTTTCTTAGTTGCAGGATGTATAAATTGAACAGAAACGATGCAGGCGCCACAACCTCCTTCGAGGCACATGAATTTGGTTCCTTTCAAATTTGCATGTTCCCGAATGAATTCATTTAATGAAGTACTGGACGGTAAATCATTGGGAACTGTGGAAAATATTTATGGAAACACCGTGTATTCTAGTTTCATTTTGCATTAATATATACAATATAGCACGTACCTGCATAGGGCTTTCCATTGATTATGACCTTCACCTCCATTACCTGCCTGGAATCAAAAAATATTAGTTTCAGGCTTCATATCTCGTTCAACACTTATAGCGATTTCCATTCAACACACTACACAAGTGTAGTGCCACGTCCTCTCTGTAAACATTAGGTTTCAATTCGGAGAGGACGGGTAGAAAAACTTATCTACACTAGTGTATTGCATTGAATGGAAAACGCCATTATTTTTATACTTTTAATTCCCCCAAGACAACTTGTCGGTTTTTAACGCACCGGTTCATGCACGGCCAAATTATTTCATAAACTTAGTTAGTTGACGCCCATCAACGGACAAGATTCACGACCCTTTCAAGAACAAAAATACGCGCTAATTAACCGTAACAGCTCAGATTTTGTGCAAAAATATAATGCACTGACTTTTGCAACTAGAAGTTTCAAGAAATACTGGCACGGAAATTAAATCGCGTTCTACGCGAGAGATCTGCATGACGGATATAAATTCTCCGCAATTCTATATCTGTTGTAGGTAATAAACAAGAGATAAAGATTGGAAATAAATAAACGGGAGAGAACACTTGAAAAACCCATATTGTTATGTTTTCGGTGGTTCATGACCAAAGTTTTACATAAATCATGTGTCCTGCCCCTGTCCGTACTGGACAATAAATAATATTCAAATATTAATTAATTGAGAAAAAGCGCTCATTGACATCTAAAGTTGAGAAAACGTTAATCGAGGACAAAAATGGTGAAAATAGCTAATTCGCGTCTAAGATTGAGAACAAATGCTAATTTGATTAAAAGAGGAAAAATCGCTAGTTAACGGCAGGGGCGTAGCCAGCCTTTTGGTCTAGGGGTGGCAGCTTGACGTGAGAACAAGTCAGATACATCCCAATGGCTATTGTAGGCTTATGTTCGGGGATGAGTCCCCAGAAAGAGAACGCGAGGTAAATCGACGCGAGAAATCGGTAATTCGGCCCCAGAAGCTAAATTAATTAGCACAGTTAAAGGGTCGTGAACCGTCAAAACCTAACATTTCTGCTGTAAAACTGTCTTTATTTCGAAATTTCCGTCAAATAAATGACAATTTTTTCTCCAGAAAGTGATATTTTTGGAATTTAACTTGGAATCTTTGTCTCCAAGGATGGTAACTGCGGTATTTTAGTCCCCCAAACTGGACTCTTCCGTCGTAGGGGTACAGGCGAATGGTTTTTCAGCTACACACAGGCACAAAATTGGGTTTTCATCAACAGAACAACCACGACATTGGGTTTTCTGTGAGCCAAAACTTCAAAAATGGGGTTTTAGTGAGAAAAACCCGCGAAATGGTCATTAGAGTGCGAAGTCAGCGATCATATTTTTAGTGCATTTCATTCAAAAAATGCACTATTGGTCTCGCCCTGATGGTCGCACATATGGGTTGTGTTACTTTTTTTCACGTTTCAGAACCCCTAGAACACGAATCCGAGGTCGGTTCGATTTGATATATATGGATTCTGGAGACCACTGAATTCGTGTTCTAGAGGTTCTGAAACGTGAAAAAAACATGACGTGACCCATGTTTGCCACCATCACAACGAGACCAATAGTGCATTTTCAGAATGAAATGCACTAAAAAAAAAATCGTGAGTGTAGCCTACTTGACAACCCAACTGGGCGGGTCCGGCTTCTTCGTAAAAGGGGGTCCAATTAAAACTATTTCGCTGGTTTGGCCCCCACTAAAAGCTAATTCGAAGGGACCGACTATTTCAGACCTGAAGTTTCGAGGATCTTGCTCCTTAATACCCAAAGTCGAGGAGCTGGCTCACCAAAAACCAATCCCTTGAGTCTGGCTTATTTCAAATAAAAAAATTCATGCGTGGTTGAATCATTAAATATACCGGGTATAGCTAATCGTAAAAGACAATGTCGCGGCAACAAGTACAAAAATTCGCACTGTTGATCCGGCCAATCATATAGCAATTTCCCACGCTTGATTTGATAGAAAGAAACAACAAACAAACAATTTCATCAACTTAACTCTTTCAAACCCCATATTTCGCGGATCTGGCTCTTTCGGAAACCAATTTCTCGGGTTTGCCTCGTTCATTAGCAAACTTTTCTCGAAATTAGCTCATTTGAGTCCCATTCTGCTGCTATCCGAAGGAGACAGAGAGACAATGATTGAGGGAAGTCTATGACACCTAGTCACCAGATCACCTGATCTCATTGACAAGTAAGACGACACCTTCTCTGATTTCCAACCACATTATGGTGTCCGGCACTGTCAAAACGGGCTGTGACTATGGTAAAGATAATTTCGTAGACTGTCCCAATCCGTCCGTAGTCCATTCTTTGGTTGATTGAAGCCGCTATACAGTTGTGGCATCTTCAGTTTTCAGAAGGTTCATTACTATCGAGGACCGAAGTTGTATAATTTTACAAGCCGCTCATAGTGACGACTCTGTAACATTCCTTGCGCCGACCATCTCACTACAGAACACTGGGCAACAGTGGCTACCGCCATTTTTTCCATGGATTCTTATCCTGTAGTCAGAAATAGCGTCGTCATAATGGTTAATCCCCCCCCCCTCATTTACTGGTTATATTGTTTTATGAGATGGTTTCGATCGATAATACCAAACATCCACTTGATCTAGCTGTAGTAGCCTAGCGGGCATGAACACGATACGTCTTGAAATCAAATGAGTATTGGTTGTTGCCGGTAAACTCCCAGCGTTGCGAAAACGCAACATTATTTTTGAACATCCCACAACGACTAATTTTATGTCGACCTTAAAACTCGCAAGGACATCTTAGAACTATTAGTTGTAGTCGTGAATAGGCCAAGAAAGTATTTTTGAATTGCAATTTAGTCATTCAAATCAATAAATTTGGTACTGAAGTCAAGTGAGATGGGAAATGGCTACTTTCATTAAATTTTCATAATTGAAAATGTATGAATAAAAAACGGACAAAAAATATTTAGGAGCAGATAAAGCCCGATCTACACGTTCAAACTTTTCGTCAGTCTTGCTATTAATTAATTGGTTCAAATAGGTTTCCACAGCTTAATTTTTGACTGAATCAGCTGTATAAACTGATTTGAACCAATTAATTAATAGCAAGACTGACGAAAAGTTTGAATGTGTAGACCGGGCTTTAAGGTCAGAAGAATCACTTCAGTTCATTAATCATTAATGAACTTAATGATGTTGTTGATCAGGTGATGATGTTAATTTAATCATTAAACTAATCATTGCACCATTTTTTCATCGAAATTAAATTACTTGAAATAATGTTGCGTTTTCGCAACTTTGGTAAGAAAGGGGTTTTAATGGAAATGTTAATTAGGGATCGCAGAAATAATCGCACTACAGTCAAGATAACGCTATATCTTAAAGTGTAATAATGAAGTTTTACTGTATAAAAATCCTTGAGTTTCCTGTTTGCTCTTTTGATTGACTCCCCAACTGTTAAATGGAGTCACACACTATATTTTCAAAGATAAACATAGGTACACTTGGCCTCCTGGTGCAAGAACGGCTTTTATATACTCTTTCTTGACTTGGCATGCCAGAGTTAGGACATGAAAGTGATTCATCTCGCGCTATTGCCCATCATACCCAACATACTACATTTCAGTAAATGTTAAGAGTATCATTCTAAGGATTCGGATGCCCCTCCCCCTTTCACGTACCTGCATATAACTGAAATCACTGAGAGCCCCTTTGCTATAACATAACATTTTTCATGCGAATAAAGTATTAGTGAAATGATCGAAAATGTTTGTCTCTCCACAGTTTTATTTTTCAGGCCTGAAATGGCCTGATACAGGGAGGCCGAAACCGGTCCTGCACCTAAAAATAAAGCTGTGGAGAGAAACAATTTTCGATCATTTCACTAAAGATCTGCAACCTCCACTATCTCGCCCTCAAAAAACAATGAATAAAGTATTAGGTCGATACTAAATTCTGATTGGGGTTTAAGCTATTAAGCTCAGATTAGTGTTAAACGGAACTTTAAACCCATGTGGTCGAACCGAGCCTAATTAATTATTCTTAATGCATTTCATGCATTGAACAGTTGGGATGCCCATGAAAAATCCTCAAACTCGTATTCGTTGAGTGCTAAACGTTGAACGTGCCGTCTTTATTAAAGTTGGGGCCACGGGCCCGGAAATAACATTGGTCCCCTCTTTTACCGAATTTGAGTCACTAAAATAATTTTGAATCTGATATTAGTAATTACACGCGTTTTCCGCATTAAAAATACATTTTTGCAGGTCTGACTCATTAAAAAAAAATTGCGACCGTGATCGTGCTAACAAGCGAGGGTCATATATAAAGAAATATATATGAATTCTGGAGACCACTGAATTCGTGTTCTAGAGGTTCTGAAACGTGAAAAAAACATGACATGACCCATGTTTGCCACCATCACGACGAGACCAATAGTGCATTTTCAGAATGAAATGCACTAAAAAAAAAAAAAAAAAAAATTGAGACTCAGAACGTTTCAAGTAGAGATTTCCTTTATTTTTGGAAGCTTAGGCCCGTATTTCTGAACGTTACTTGAAGCTTCCTTGAGTCAAGGAACCATTGAGATCAGTTTTTATCACAATAAAATCATCTGTTCTGAATAATTTCAAGGGTTCCTTAACGTCAAGGAACGTTCATAAATACGGGCATTAATGTTTATTTACTGGAATCACTTGACATAGGAAATGCATGCACATTTGTAGCTCTTGGATTATCTAAATTACTACTGAATTTGTTGGGAAATTTTCTTTAATTTCCAAGTATAGTTAGGAGAACTGCCCATCAAAAAGTATTTTACTTATTGAGATGTGCGTGCACCCAAAATTCATGTTTCCTTTTCCTCAAACTAACAAACGAAATCCATTTTTGAACTGAGCTCTACATCTACTGGGCAATTATTTAGTCACCAAGTCTGCGCTCGAAGGAAGGAGGAAGCAGCGAGTAATTTGGAACGGAGCCGAATTTTAAACGCCACCTCGATTTTTTAGTTTCGGGGCCCTAATCCACAGAACCCACTACTGGCTGGCTACTACTAATACTACATATTATACGACATTGAATAAAATTAGATAAAGGAAGTCACAGAGTGGTGATGCGCCCATTTGAATTTCAATAATGCCCCCACTCTTGTGATTTTTTCAGCCTCAATGCCAAAATTACATTTCCTATTAGCTATCTGTTCTGTCTAGGGTGGAAAATGGAAGTATAATATCTTAATTTGGTATTTTCTTGTCTAGGGTAAAAGAATAAAAGTATAAAATCAATTTTAAATTTTTTATTTTATTTTAAAAGGTTGGTTGTATTTTATTTCATGGTTGTATTTTATTACGTGGACAGTAATTGAAACAATTGGGAAAGGTTTTGATTAAATTTTTATATTTTTACAATTCTTAGATATCTTTATTTGAAAGGGAAACGTTTAACTCGCTTGGCAATTCGAGAGGGTTTCGTTGGTATTTTAGATAAAAAAATGTATGTTTTACACAGACTCGTTGTTTCGTACTTTAAGGACTAGAATTAATTGATATTATTTTGTGGTGCTTGAAAAGTGGGAGAAACTTTAACAAGACACCGAGGATAAAATTATATTGATTACTTCTTTTATTTAAATCAAGTTCAAAATTATGTATTTATTTTGAGGCGAGAGGATTTTTAGTGCATTTCATTCTGAAACTAGAATTAGACTAGCCTTTGATTCCCATTTTAATTTTTTGAAAAAGTCTAGGTGGAGGGGGTGGTGCTCCCGGAGAGGAAGTAAGTGTGTGGTCTTGTTAGCACGATAACTCTCGAAGAAATTAATTCAGCGGGACGCGCTTTGGCAAAAAAATCAGTAGTCATACGACCTCGTTTGGTATTGCATTGGACCAAATCGGTCGACTTGGTGGGGGGAGGGGGGGTAATATGGCTTGAACTGGTAAAAAAATCACTAGAAATCACCAGTTGATTCCAGAAGCATTATATTCGGTACGATTATTTCATTTTGAAGTAGCCTTTGATTCCCATTAAGTTCAGCTTAAACAAACCCGGCAGCAATCAGTCAGTATGAGGGAGGGTCAAACATTAACGAAACAAATCATGGTCTCAACATTACTACTTCTGGGACGGCTTAGTATCCGTATACAAAATGAAATGCACTCTTTCCGATCGCCAGCTGCCGGAGCGAAATTGTTTTTATTTATAGGGGAAGATTTGAATATTAATTGATTGTTATACTTTACAATCCTGGGGTTGATTATTTAAAGGTAAATTGTACCGACTTTAATTTTCGATGAGTGCTCAGGGGAGAATTTGCCAATTGCCGGGAAATCCAAAAGTCATAATTTCGTCACTAGCCTTCTTAGATGTTCAAGAGCCCGTCAAGAAGCCTCGAGAAGGGCTTTTCCGGGGAATTCAAAATATTTCTCCCACTAGTTATTTCTGTTATTCCTAAGGTGGGAAATCGGCGCAGGGACTTAATGGAAACACTTGATTTGCCTATTGTAGGTGGGGGGGGGGGGTCTCTTCATTCCTCTTTGTTCGAGTCTTCGAAAAGGGAAAGGAAGACGGGAAATTAAATATTTTTCTTAATGAGAGATGCTGGCTTTTATCCTCGTTGCTTATTTTATAACCTATTCGGTCCCATCTCTGTTTGGGGGGCTAGAGGACTCTTTTGTCCCAATACAGTTCTCAACAAACACGGCAAATCTAAAGCTCCAGACTCATTTGCAAATACCAGCATCCAAGAAAACACAAAGCGCTCAAGTCTCGAGTAAATTGGACACGCTTCCAGAAAATAAATCAGGTAAACGAAGTAAAAACTCTGTTGAGTAGAAATTGTAAGTTCTTTCGTTGGAAAACCTCACCGAGGGTGCAGTCCAGTCTCAGTTTCGACCTTCAGCTACTCTGAGGTCTCATCAGCCCGGAGCCCGGCAATTGAGCCGATGGACCTCCCCTCGCCGGGGGCGGAGGTTCCACTGCACTACGGTCTCCGCCCCCGCCGCTCAACCCGACCAGGCAAAATCGAGTCAGGGAGGGTGGCTCACCAGGACGGATGAGAACCGTAGGGGCGAAAGGGGACTGGGGAATTGGGGATGTTGTGGCTAGGCGCCACGGTTTTTTTTTTATTTTTTCCCCCTAATGAATTGTTCGCGCAAGAAACTATGCGGGTCTTACATAAGGCCGCGGAGTTACGACCATTTACTGATTAGGCGTTCTCTCCTTCTCTCTCTCTCTATCCCTGGTTTATTGTTGCCGTTCCCGTTTTGAAGTACACATTATACATATTATAAGCTGGTATCCTCCCAAAGTATGAGGAAGTAACACATTTTCCAAAACCATGCCGTCATGATATCTTGGTTACCAAAACTCATGAAAACACGATCCGTTCACATAAAATCAGGCCCTATATTTTTTTATTAATTTTTAAAACTATTGGTTTGCGGGACCCATTTGAAATAGGCTAGATAGACTGATGACGCAATAACAGCCTTCGCATAACCTTCACAATGGCTTCCCACAAATCGAACAATAGGACTTATGAGAAAGGGGATGGTCAAGAAGGGGGAACACATGATAACAGCCACGATGCGGAGGGTTGGGAGGGGTCACGACCCTTTAGTTACGTCACGAGTCACAGACCGGCCGTTTAAGGTAACAAAAAAAATTGGCAAGTTTTATTATTTCGCTATAAATCGAAATCAATCATTTACGCACTAATATTCAATTCCTGGTCATATTTAGTCATTTTCTTTGAAAAAAAATGTCTCCAGCGATTTTTATTTTTTATGTTACTTCCTGATTACATCTCGTGAGCTTTAGATGCGGTGCACACTATTTTGCATCACCTATCCGGATAGGCATTGCCCAACGAAAGTAAGGCACTATAAAACACGAGTACTGCAACACGCAAATCAGCGCCATACTTGGTCCCTCATATGATTATAATTATCACCTGGGGGCCTATTCTCTAACTCCGAAACAATAGCTTTTTTGAAGTCATATGTTTATTTAATTAATTTTCTTCAAACAAATGAATGAAATAGACACATGACAGGCGAAAAAAATATTGCTTGTTGTTAGAGAATAGGCCCCCTGATCTCATTGACAAGTAAGATATTTTTATTTATTTCGACCGCATTCCTCGTTTGTTTGCTGTTACGATGACAATTTTTTCATTCATGATATTGTGTGTACCCTAACGACTGAGGGACCAAATATGGCGCTGAAATCCGTGTTGCAGTACCTGTGTTTTAAAGGTTCTCTAACGAAAGGTCTTCTCGAAGACACCGTGTTCGAAAAACTCGTTTTTCCGAAAGGCAATAATATAATGCCAGAAAGAATACGATCAACAGAGAAATTTAAAATTGTTTACAAATGGCAAGAAAAATTGTCTCCCCCCCCCCCAAACTGAGCCTTCGCGTTTTAAAATGACAAAACTGCAGATGATTCGTGCCGTAGAAATAGCTTAACTGATCCTTGCACCACGGTTGAATTCTTCGAAAACCAAGTTATTCGGGTTTAGCTCCTTAAAACCCTCAAGTTCACGGACCCCCCTCCCCTCTCTATTTGGAAAATCATTACTTTGTGGATTATGTATTAACAATTTATAAATTATTCATAAAGTAACCGTATTTCTTGACACGCCCGAGAGAGGCTAAAAAAGGTTCACAAACCGCTGACAACGGCTCGGTAGAGCCGAAAACCGGTTCAGGAAATTGAAAAATTAAAGAAAATTGAGGACGACAACGTCTTACTGTTTCTATCAACTAGACCTCCTTAACGTCACTGAAACAAAACATCATTTTGTGGGCCAATTACCCGCTTATGTTTTGAACATAAGCGTTTCAAAGCTGTAAAAACGAAGTTATTTTTAGTGATTATTTTGTAATGTTTTTTATTCCAAGCCAGAGGCATCCAAGGGAGGGTCGGAGCCCCTACCCACTAAGGCGGTCGTCAACCCTGCCTATCCCTAAATACGCACCTGCATGTCACTGGATCACGAAAAAAAAAAAAAAAAATCGCTCCGGCAGCTGGCGGTCGGAAAGAGTGCATTTCATTCCGTATACGGATACCCTAAGCCGTCCCAGAAGTAATAATTTTGATACCATAATTTGTTTCATTAAACCGAACTTCTTCCTCTATTTTCACCCCCTTCTCTTCAAAAATGTCGAAAAGTGTCGGTAGTTTTCCAAGGGCTTTGTTATATTAAATTTTTGTGCCGTATTTTATAACACCTAAACGTGTGAATTTAAGCAATTTTTTGGAAATTTCATCCCCTATTTCACCCCCCCCCCCCATCAAAGTTTTTGATAAATCTCAATGGAACCCAGGGCTTAGGTTGCATTAAATTATTGAGTCGAATTTTAGAGCGCTAAGATGAACTAGTGAAGTTCAACGCTATTTTTTTACTTTCACACCGGAAGGACCACCCCCACCACCTTGACTTTTTCGAAAAATTAAAATGGGAATCAAAGGCTACTCTAACATGGAGTATTCGTACTGAATACGATGCTTCTAGAATCAACTGGTGATTTATAGTGATGTTTTGACCATTTCAACCCCTATTCCCCCCCCCTCCACCTCGACCGATTTGACCAAAATTCAATACCGACCGGGGTCTTATGACTACTGATTTTTGTGCCAAAGTGCGTCCGCTGAATTGATTTCTTCGAGAGTTATCGTGCTAACAAGAAAACTGCCATAATATACATACATATGTATATCTTTATGGCCGTTTTCTTGTTAGCACGATAACTCTCGTAGAAGTTAATTTAGCAGAACGCGCTTTGGCACAAAAATCAGTTGTCATAAGACCCCGGTCGGTATTGCATTTGGGCCCAATCGGTCAAGGTGGAGGGGGGGATAGGGCTTGAAATGGTCAAAAAATCACTAAAAATCACCAGTTGATTCCAGAAGCATTATATTCGGAACGATGATTTCATTTTGAAGGAGCCTTTGATTCCCATTAAGTTCAGCTTAAACAAACCCGGCATCAAACAGTACGAGGAAGGGTCAAACATTAACGAAACAAATCATGGTCTCAACATTACTACTTCTGGGACGGCTTACGGTATCCGTATACAAAATGAAATGCACTCTTTCCGACCGCCAGGTGCCGGAGCGAAATTTTTTGTATTGCAGTTTAATTGTGCTGATGAGGGAGCGGGGGTCGGTCCGAAATGCGCATCCATTAAAAAATGAACACATGGCTGAGGGTTCAATAATTTTTCCTTCAATTCTTCAAAATAAAACAGGTTTTTTGCTCTGAATAATTTAGGCCCGCATAACTTCAAAGTTCTGAGGTGAAAAAAAAATTAATGCGTAGAAGAAGGAATCATTAGACTAGACTAAACCCTTTACTTTTTTATAAAATTAATCGGACAACTCTAACCCGAGAATATTCGCTTTATTCATATATCCACTGTTTTGAGTTGATGGTTCAGTTGTTGGTGGTGGTGGTGGTGGTTGGTCTATTTACAAAATGTTTACGGAGAATTACCGCAAGTAGAAACCGTTTCTTATCTGTGGAGGGAACCACAAAGGATATTACAATAAAGAGGATAGACCGAGCAGTCGAAATGCATATAGGGAAAATGGAAAGAGACACATTATTAAGCCTGTTTTACACGAGTAAGTTTTTTGATCAAAAATATGTTCATACTGAACTGAAACAGTTAATACGATGGGGAAGCGAGGTTCGATTTTTCAAAGGTAATTCGACTCATAACAAATAAGAAGGTTAGAACCCACCTCACCCCCTTTCAATGTTTAGAAGAAGTAAGGAGGAGTCTAGTCTCCAACTTCTGCCGTTTCGTTTAGATATTTTTTGTGTTGGTTAAAGTGAATAGTCCCTCGCCTTTTTAGTGCATTTCATTCTGAAAATGCACTGTTGGTCTCGTCGTGATGGTGGCAAACATGGGTCATGTCATGTTTTTTTCACGTTTCAGAACCTCTAGAACACGAATTCAGTGGTCTCCGGAATTCATATATATATATTTCTTTAGGTATATTATGCGCTTAGTGAGCCCTACTTGATACTCCTCAGACCGCTATCGAACCACTTTCCGCTAAGGAGCCATGGCTCACTAGCGGCGTCTGAAATGTGAAATCAGGGTTCACTAATCACTTCCCATATAAAAAGCGCTTAGTGTGCCAGGCTCAGTTGCGGCTTGAGGAGGCTATGAATATAAAAGGGTGACAGTGAGCCACATCTCGACGAGGGCCAACAGATAAATATGCTTTAGTAGACCAAGTGGTTCACTAAGCATAAAATGTGAAACTGGAGCTTGTAAGCCACTTTCATACTCTTATCACACTGCAGTTATGTCACAGATTTCAGTCGAATAAATTTATGAGTACTCTTGAAAAGTCATTCAAAGAGAAAATATTGTGCAAAATAGTAATTTTTCTTTTTGGGATAGTGTTTGAGAGAATATATTTGTGAAAAAATTGGATTACGGAGAAGACCACGCCTGATTGGAGTATTAGCTTTAGCTCATGTGACTTGGGCTTACTATAGGTATGTTTAAACGTATTTATTTTATGTGTACAGAATAGTTTGCATGATTACCCATATTATAGATCGACAAGTTTCTAATGGACCCTGAGGGCCCAAATTTCCAGATGGTTCCAGGAACATGAGTTTAGAAAGTTAACTGAATTTACCGCTTTTTTTGGTCCATAAGAAACGTGGATCTATAAAGCCCTGTTCACACGAGGCAATTTTCCATGCTACATGGCATGCGAGTTTTATGAAAACTGTGTTCACCGGCTGTTTCCAGAAAACAAGCATGCCATAAAGCTTAAAAAACTGCATCGTGTGAACGGGCCTTAAGATAATATGCCGTAGTGAAACCACATTCTAATTGATCTTTTAATTAATAAAATTAAGATTAATGAGTAAATAAAAGTGTTTAACGGTGACAATGTCTTCTCTTGTAATTTCCAGGATGAAATTAATCGGAAAAAGACGTTTTAAAAAAGCAAATCAGGATCAAAACCATGACTTTGACCGCAAGCAACAGTCTTCACCAGCTGACCGACACAAGATTTGAAGTTTATTTCTGTGTTATTTCGGCTTTATCCACCGCCCCAATGTGAAGGGCTCTAGCTCTCGCAGCCCAAAACTAGAACTTACCGCCCAAAGCTCAGTCAGACCAAAGCTCGAATGTGAAGGCGGCTTTACATTTAGATAAAACTCGTCCCGTCATTCAACAGGTCTCGTAATCGAAACTTGTAATGAGCGTTACAAGTCCCTCTATTAAGGAGTGAAACAGTTCGACGAGTTTTCAATTTAAGTACCTACATATAAATAAAAAACTAAGGTGAACTGTTGATTATCTAACTAAAAACTACTGTAATTTTTCAGACTTCTGTTGGATCATGTTTAAGGATAACATTTCAGCATCTCCTTGGTCCTTGGTACCATAACTGTCGCCATCGGAATTCTAGTATTTGGTCAGCTCGTCGAGAGGATTCTATTTTCTACCAACTTTTATGGTTGTAAATCACGCATTTAGATTCTTCCGACGTCTTTCGTAGACAGAAGACTGATCAGTCACGCGTGATTTGTAGTCAATTACGCTGATGAATAATTTTTAGTTCTTAATAAATTGGGGAAAAAAGGCCCGTTTAAGCAAGTGTACATAATTTAAACAGTTTTTCGGCTATTTCCAAGTTCGGATTCAAAATCAATCATGCTCGATTGGCGTTTTCAAATCAAAATTTCGTCTTTTTGACTCTGGCAACCCCAGTTTTGCGTATTTTCGCTCTACGATGGCCAAATTTCCCTGATTCAGCATGTTTAAAATCCAATTTTAAGGAATTTTCTCTTTCCAAAACTAAATTTCCTGGTCTTGGCAAAAATTCACAAAAATCGTACGAGTCCGAAATGGTGCCACACTTTCATGTTCAGTCATTCCCGACCAGTCCGGTCAGGTCAGCTTCGGTCAAGTCCGGTCACGAAACCTTCATTTGCACTATTTCTCAAGTCTCGTGAACCCTTGAGGTCAACTTACCACGTTTCGTGTCTGTACCACTCAAAGTGACCGCTTCGGTCAACCCCGGTCACGGCTGATCAATTCGCGGTAATTCTTGAGTGGAATCTGACTGGTGGGCCCCTTCAATACAGACAGCAAGAAGAACGGCTCAAATCGGACCAGCGACTGTTGAGTAACATGAATTTTTACGAGCTTGACCACTCCGATCTTCAAACGGTCGTTTGACCGCTGACCGAACTCTTGATTGACGATTTGGTTATGAATTTCATGAGCTGGGGCAACTATTTACCAGATTTTCCAGGTTTGGTTGCAATTTTGGAAGAACTCGCACTGATTCTGGATCGAGAGCAGGCTAGAACTCCCGGAACTTCGGTCGAAATTTTTCTGAACTGTGGTTTAGTGTGGTTTAGGAGTGGGGAACCGAAAAAATGCAGATTTTGGCTCGAAAAAATTACACAATGCAGATATCTCTACGTTAGACTCATTAGGCCACCCCTCACTCACATTTTATCAACGGCCGAATTTTTAAAAATGGCGGATCATAAGCAAATGGGGGGGGGGTAACACACCTGATAACCTCCACTTTTTTTGACGTCAAAAAATCCACAAAAATCGTACGAGTCCGAAATGGTGCCACACTTTCATGTTCAGTCATTCCCGACCAGTCCGGTCAGGTCAGCTTCGGTCAAGTCCGGTCACGAAACCTTCATTTGCACTATTTCTCAAGTCTCGTGAACCCTTGAGGTCAACTTACCACGTTTCGTGTCTGTACCACTCAAAGTGACCGCTTCGGTCAACCCCGGTCACGGCTGATCAATTCGCGGTAATTCTTGAGTGGAATCTGACTGGTGGGCCCCTTCAATACAGACAGCAAGAAGAACGGCTCAAATGGGACCAGCGACTGTTGAGTAACATGAATTTTTACGAGCTTGACCACTCCGATCTTCAAACGGTCGTTTGACCGCTGACCGAACTCTTGATTGACGATTTGGTTATGAATTTCATGAGCTGGGGCAACTATTTACCAGATTTTCCAGGTTTGGTTGCAATTTTGGAAGAACTCGCACTGATTCTGGATCGAGAGCAGGCTAGAACTCCCGGAACTTCGGTCGAAATTTTTCTGAACTGTGGTTTAGTGTGGTTTAGGAGTGGGGAACCGAAAAAATGCAGATTTTGGCTCGAAAAAATTACACAATGCAGATCTCTCTACGTTAGACTCATTAAGCAACCCCTTCGCCCACATTTTATCAACGGCCGAATTTTTAAAAATGGCGGATCAAAGGCAAATGAGAGGAGTAAAACGCCTGATAACCTCCACTTAATTTTAACGTCAAAAATTTCACAAAAATCGTACGAGTCCGAAATGGTGCCACACTTTCATAATCAGTCATTTCCGACCGGTCTGGTCCGGTCAGCTTCGGTCAAATCCGGTCACGAAACCATCATTAGCCCTATTTCTCACGTCTCGTGAACACTTGAGGTCAATTTACCACGTTTCATGTCTGTGCCATTCAAAGTGACCGCTTCGGTCAACCCCGGTCACGGCTGGTCAATTGGCGGTAATTCTTGAGTGGAATCTGCCTGGTGGGCCCCTTCTTTACACACAGCATTTTGAACGGCTCAAATCGGACCATTGACTGTTGAGCAACATGAATTTCTTTGAGCTTGACCACTCCGATCTTCAAACGGTATTTTGACCGTTGACCGAACTCTCGATGGACGATTTGGTTATGCATTTCATGAGCTGGGGCAACTATTTACCAGATTTTCCAGGTTTGGTTGCAATTTTGGAAAAACTCGCACTGATTCTGGATCGAGAGCAGGCTAGAGCTACCGGAACTTCGGTCGAAATTCTTCTGAACTGTGGTTTAGTGTGGTTTAGGAGTGGGGAAGCGAAAAAATGCAGATTTTGGCTCGAAAAAATTACACAATGCAGATCTCTCTACGTTAGACTCATTAAGCAACCCCTTCGCCAACATTTTATCAACGGCCGAATTTTTAAAAATGGCGGATCAAAGGCAAATGAGAGGAGTAAAACGCCTGATAACCTCCACTTTTTTTGACGTCAAAAAATTCACAAAAATCGTACGAGTCCGAAATGGTGCCACACTTTCATAATCAGTCATTTCCGACCGGTCTGGTCCGGTCAGCTTCGGTCAAATCCGGTCACGAAACCATCATTAGCCCTATTTCTCACGTCTCGTGAACACTTGAGGTCAATTTACCACGTTTCATGTCTGTGCCATTCAAAGTGACCGCTTCGGTCAACCCCGGTCACGGCTGGTCAATTGGCGGTAATTCTTGAGTGGAATCTGCCTGGTGGGCCCCTTCTTTACACACAGCATTTTGAACGGCTCAAATCGGACCATTGACTGTTGAGCAACATGAATTTCTTTGAGCTTGACCACTCCCATCTTCAAACGGTCGTTTGACCGCTGACCGAACTCTCGATATGCGATTTGGTTATGAATTTCATGAGCTGGGGCAACTATTTACCAGATTTTCCAGGTTTGGTTGCAATTTTGGAAAAACTCGCACTGATTCTGGATCAAGAGCAGGCTAGAGCTACCGGAACTTCGGTCGAAATTCTTCTGAACTGTGGTTTAGTGTGGTTTAGGAGTGGGGAACCGAAAAAATGCAGATTTTGGCTCGAAAAAATTACACAATGCAGATATCTCTACGTTAGACTCATTAGGCCACCACTCACTCACATTTTATCAACGGCCGAATTTTTAAAAATGGCGGATCATAAGCAAATGGGGGGGGGTAACACACCTGATAACCTCCACTTTTTTTGACGTCAAAAAATCCACAAAAATCGTACGAGTCCGAAATGGTGCCACACTTTCATGTTCAGTCATTCCCGACCAGTCCGGTCAGGTCAGCTTCGGTCAAGTCCGGTCACGAAACCATCATTTGCACTATTTCTCAAGTCTCGTGAACCCTTGAGGTCAATTTACCACGTTTCGTGTCGGTTCCATTCAAAGTGACCGCTTCGGTCAACCCCGGTCACGGCTGATCAATTGGCGGTAATTCTTGAATGGAATCTGACTGGTGGGCCCCTTCAATACAGACAGCAAGAAGAACGGCTCAAATCGGACCAGCGACTGTTGAGTAACATGAATTTTACGAGCTTGACCACTCCGATCTTCAAACGGTCGTTTGACCGCTGACCGGACTCTTGATCGACGATTTGGTTATGAATTTCATGAGCTGGGGCAAGTATTTACCAGATTTTTCAGGTTTGGTTGCAAGTGTGGAAGATCTCGCACTGATTCTGGATCGAGAGCAGGCTAGAACTCCCGGAACTTCGGTCGAAATTTTTCTGAACTGTGGTTTAGTGTGGTTTAGGAGTGGGGAACCGAAAAAATGCAGATTTAGGCTCGAAAAAATTACACAATGCATATCTCTCTACGTTAGACTCATTTAGCCACCCCTCACTCACATTTTATCAACGGCCGAATTTTTAAAAATGGCGGATCATAAGCAAATGGGGGGGGGTAACACACCTGATAACCTCCACTTTTTTTGACGTCAAAAAATCCACAAAAATCGTACGAGTCCGAAATGGTGCCACACTTTCATGTTCAGTCATTCCCGACCAGTCCGGTCAGGTCAGCTTCGGTCAAGTCCGGTCACGAAACCTTCATTTGCACTATTTCTCAAGTCTCGTGAACCCTTGAGGTCAACTTACCACGTTTCGTGTCTGTACCACTCAAAGTGACCGCTTCGGTCAACCCCGGTCACGGCTGATCAATTCGCGGTAATTCTTGAGTGGAATCTGACTGGTGGGCCCCTTCAATACAGACAGCAAGAAGAACGGCTCAAATGGACCAGCGACTGTTGAGTAACATGAATTTTTACGAGCTTGACCACTCCGATCTTCAAACGGTCGTTTGACCGCTGACCGAACTCTTGATTGACGATTTGGTTATGAATTTCATGAGCTGGGGCAACTATTTACCAGATTTTCCAGGTTTGGTTGCAATTTTGGAAGAACTCGCACTGATTCTGGATCGAGAGCAGGCTAGAACTCCCGGAACTTCGGTCGAAATTTTTCTGAACTGTGGTTTAGTGTGGTTTAGGAGTGGGGAACCGAAAAAATGCAGATTTTGGCTCGAAAAAATTACACAATGCAGATCTCTCTACGTTAGACTCATTAAGCAACCCCTTCGCCCACATTTTATCAACGGCCGAATTTTTAAAAATGGCGGATCAAAGGCAAATGAGAGGAGTAAAACGCCTGATAACCTCCACTTATTTTAACGTCAAAAATTCACAAAAATCGTACGAGTCCGAAATGGTGCCACACTTTCATAATCAGTCATTTCCGACCGGTCTGGTCCGGTCAGCTTCGGTCAAATCCGGTCACGAAACCATCATTAGCCCTATTTCTCACGTCTCGTGAACACTTGAGGTCAATTTACCACGTTTCATGTCTGTGCCATTCAAAGTGACCGCTTCGGTCAACCCCGGTCACGGCTGGTCAATTGGCGGTAATTCTTGAGTGGAATCTGCCTGGTGGGCCCCTTCTTTACACACAGCATTTTGAACGGCTCAAATCGGACCATTGACTGTTGAGCAACATGAATTTCTTTGAGCTTGACCACTCCGATCTTCAAACGGTATTTTGACCGTTGACCGAACTCTCGATGGACGATTTGGTTATGCATTTCATGAGCTGGGGCAACTATTTACCAGATTTTCCAGGTTTGGTTGCAATTTTGGAAAAACTCGCACTGATTCTGGATCGAGAGCAGGCTAGAGCTACCGGAACTTCGGTCGAAATTCTTCTGAACTGTGGTTTAGTGTGGTTTAGGAGTGGGGAAGCGAAAAAATGCAGATTTTGGCTCGAAAAAATTACACAATGCAGATCTCTCTACGTTAGACTCATTAAGCAACCCCTTCGCCAACATTTTATCAACGGCCGAATTTTTAAAAATGGCGGATCAAAGGCAAATGAGAGGAGTAAAACGCCTGATAACCTCCACTTTTTTTGACGTCAAAAAATTCACAAAAATCGTACGAGTCCGAAATGGTGCCACACTTTCATAATCAGTCATTTCCGACCGGTCTGGTCCGGTCAGCTTCGGTCAAATCCGGTCACGAAACCATCATTAGCCCTATTTCTCACGTCTCGTGAACACTTGAGGTCAATTTACCACGTTTCATGTCTGTGCCATTCAAAGTGACCGCTTCGGTCAACCCCGGTCACGGCTGGTCAATTGGCGGTAATTCTTGAGTGGAATCTGCCTGGTGGGCCCCTTCTTTACACACAGCATTTTGAACGGCTCAAATCGGACCATTGACTGTTGAGCAACATGAATTTCTTTGAGCTTGACCACTCCGATCTTCAAACGGTCGTTTGACCGCTGACCGAACTCTCGATATGCGATTTGGTTATGAATTTCATGAGCTGGGGCAACTATTTACCAGATTTTCCAGGTTTGGTTGCAATTTTGGAAAAACTCGCACTGATTCTGGATCGAGAGCAGGCTAGAGCTCCCGGAACTTCGGTCGAAATTTTTCTGAACTGTGGTTTAGTGTGGTTTAGGAGTGGGGGACCGAAATAATGCAGATTTTGGCTCGAAAAAATTACACAATGTAGATCCCTCTACGTTAGACTCATTAGGCCACCCCTCACTCACATTTTATCAACGGCCGAATTTTTAAAAATGGCGGATCATAAGCAAATGGGGGGGGTAACACACCTGATAACCTCCACTTTTTTTGACGTCAAAAAATCCACAAAAATCGTACGAGTCCGAAATGGTGC
Organism: Corythucha ciliata; assembly: GCA_038030265.1. Lineage (NCBI taxonomy): Eukaryota > Metazoa > Arthropoda > Insecta > Hemiptera > Tingidae > Corythucha > Corythucha ciliata. The sequence goes on along the minus strand of CM075942.1, from coordinate 27,512,684 downwards.
CACACTTTCATGTTCAGTCATTCCCGACCAGTCTGGTCAGGTCAGCTTCGGTCAAGTCCGGTCACGAAACCATCATTTGCACTATTTCTCAAGTCTCGTGAACCCTCGAGGTCAATTTACCACGTTTCGTGTCTATACCATTCAAAGTGACCGCTTCGGTCAACCCCGGTCACGGCTGGTCAATTAGCGGTAATTCTTGAGTGGAATCTGACTGGTGGGCCCCTTCAATACAGACAGCAAGAAGAACGGCTCAAATCGGACCAGCGACTGTTGAGTAACATGAATTTTACGAGCTTGACCACTCCGATCTTCAAACGGTCGTTTGACCGCTGACCGAACTCTTGATTGACGATTTGGTTATGAATTTCATGAGCTGGGGCAACTATTTACCAGATTTTCCAGGTTTGGTTGCAATTTTGGAAGAACTCGCACTGATTCTGGATCGAGAGCAGGCTAGAACTCCCGGAACTTCGGTCGAAATTTTTCTGAACTGTGGTTTAGTGTGGTTTAGGAGTGGGGAACCGAAAAAATGCAGATTTTGGCTCGAAAAAATTACACAATGCAGATATCTCTACGTTAGACTCATTAGGCCACCCCTCACTCACATTTTATCAACGGCCGAATTTTTAAAAATGGCGGATCATAAGCAAATGGGGGGGGGTAACACACCTGATAACCTCCACTTTTTTTGACGTCAAAAAATCCACAAAAATCGTACGAGTCCGAAATGGTGCCACACTTTCATGTTCAGTCATTCCCGACCAGTCCGGTCAGGTCAGCTTCGGTCAAGTCCGGTCACGAAACCTTCATTTGCACTATTTCTCAAGTCTCGTGAACCCTTGAGGTCAACTTACCACGTTTCGTGTCTGTACCACTCAAAGTGACCGCTTCGGTCAACCCCGGTCACGGCTGATCAATTCGCGGTAATTCTTGAGTGGAATCTGACTGGTGGGCCCCTTCAATACAGACAGCAAGAAGAACGGCTCAAATCGGACCAGCGACTGTTGAGTAACATGAATTTTTACGAGCTTGACCACTCCGATCTTCAAACGGTCGTTTGACCGCTGACCGAACTCTTGATTGACGATTTGGTTATGAATTTCATGAGCTGGGGCAACTATTTACCAGATTTTCCAGGTTTGGTTGCAATTTTGGAAGAACTCGCACTGATTCTGGATCGAGAGCAGGCTAGAACTCCCGGAACTTCGGTCGAAATTTTTCTGAACTGTGGTTTAGTGTGGTTTAGGAGTGGGGAACCGAAAAAATGCAGATTTTGGCTCGAAAAAATTACACAATGCAGATATCTCTACGTTAGACTCATTAGGCCACCCCTCACTCACATTTTATCAACGGCCGAATTTTTAAAAATGGCGGATCATAAGCAAATGGGGGGGGTAACACACCTGATAACCTCCACTTTTTTTGACGTCAAAAAATCCACAAAAATCGTACGAGTCCGAAATGGTGCCACACTTTCATGTTCAGTCATTCCCGACCAGTCCGGTCAGGTCAGCTTCGGTCAAGTCCGGTCACGAAACCTTCATTTGCACTATTTCTCAAGTCTCGTGAACCCTTGAGGTCAACTTACCACGTTTCGTGTCTGTACCACTCAAAGTGACCGCTTCGGTCAACCCCGGTCACGGCTGATCAATTCGCGGTAATTCTTGAGTGGAATCTGACTGGTGGGCCCCTTCAATACAGACAGCAAGAAGAACGGCTCAAATCGGACCAGCGACTGTTGAGTAACATGAATTTTTACGAGCTTGACCACTCCGATCTTCAAACGGTCGTTTGACCGCTGACCGAACTCTTGATTGACGATTTGGTTATGAATTTCATGAGCTGGGGCAACTATTTACCAGATTTTCCAGGTTTGGTTGCAATTTTGGAAGAACTCGCACTGATTCTGGATCGAGAGCAGGCTAGAACTCCCGGAACTTCGGTCGAAATTTTTCTGAACTGTGGTTTAGTGTGGTTTAGGAGTGGGGAACCGAAAAAATGCAGATTTTGGCTCGAAAAAATTACACAATGCAGATATCTCTACGTTAGACTCATTAGGCCACCCCTCACTCACATTTTATCAACGGCCGAATTTTTAAAAATGGCGGATCATAAGCAAATGGGGGGGGGTAACACACCTGATAACCTCCACTTTTTTTGACGTCAAAAAATCCACAAAAATCGTACGAGTCCGAAATGGTGCCACACTTTCATGTTCAGTCATTCCCGACCAGTCCGGTCAGGTCAGCTTCGGTCAAGTCCGGTCACGAAACCTTCATTTGCACTATTTCTCAAGTCTCGTGAACCCTTGAGGTCAACTTACCACGTTTCGTGTCTGTACCACTCAAAGTGACCGCTTCGGTCAACCCCGGTCACGGCTGATCAATTCGCGGTAATTCTTGAGTGGAATCTGACTGGTGGGCCCCTTCAATACAGACAGCAAGAAGAACGGCTCAAATCGGACCAGCGACTGTTGAGTAACATGAATTTTTACGAGCTTGACCACTCCGATCTTCAAACGGTCGTTTGACCGCTGACCGAACTCTTGATTGACGATTTGGTTATGAATTTCATGAGCTGGGGCAACTATTTACCAGATTTTCCAGGTTTGGTTGCAATTTTGGAAGAACTCGCACTGATTCTGGATCGAGAGCAGGCTAGAACTCCCGGAACTTCGGTCGAAATTTTTCTGAACTGTGGTTTAGTGTGGTTTAGGAGTGGGGAACCGAAAAAATGCAGATTTTGGCTCGAAAAAATTACACAATGCAGATATCTCTACGTTAGACTCATTAGGCCACCCCTCACTCACATTTTATCAACGGCCGAATTTTTAAAAATGGCGGATCATAAGCAAATGGGGGGGGGTAACACACCTGATAACCTCCACTTTTTTTGACGTCAAAAAATCCACAAAAATCGTACGAGTCCGAAATGGTGCCACACTTTCATGTTCAGTCATTCCCGACCAGTCCGGTCAGGTCAGCTTCGGTCAAGTCCGGTCACGAAACCTTCATTTGCACTATTTCTCAAGTCTCGTGAGCCCTTGAGGTCAACTTACCACGTTTCGTGTCTGTACCACTCAAAGTGACCGCTTCGGTCAACCCCGGTCACGGCTGATCAATTCGCGGTAATTCTTGAGTGGAATCTGACTGGTGGGCCCCTTCAATACAGACAGCAAGAAGAACGGCTCAAATCGGACCAGCGACTGTTGAGTAACATGAATTTTTACGAGCTTGACCACTCCGATCTTCAAACGGTCGTTTGACCGCTGACCGAACTCTTGATTGACGATTTGGTTATGAATTTCATGAGCTGGGGCAACTATTTACCAGATTTTCCAGGTTTGGTTGCAATTTTGGAAGAACTCGCACTGATTCTGGATCGAGAGCAGGCTAGAACTCCCGGAACTTCGGTCGAAATTTTTCTGAACTGTGGTTTAGTGTGGTTTAGGAGTGGGGAACCGAAAAAATGCAGATTTTGGCTCGAAAAAATTACACAATGCAGATATCTCTACGTTAGACTCATTAGGCCACCCCTCACTCACATTTTATCAACGGCCGAATTTTTAAAAATGGCGGATCATAAGCAAATGGGGGGGGGTAACACACCTGATAACCTCCACTTTTTTTGACGTCAAAAAATCCACAAAAATCGTACGAGTCCGAAATGGTGCCACACTTTCATGTTCAGTCATTCCCGACCAGTCCGGTCAGGTCAGCTTCGGTCAAGTCCGGTCACGAAACCTTCATTTGCACTATTTCTCAAGTCTCGTGAACCCTTGAGGTCAACTTACCACGTTTCGTGTCTGTACCACTCAAAGTGACCGCTTCGGTCAACCCCGGTCACGGCTGATCAATTCGCGGTAATTCTTGAGTGGAATCTGACTGGTGGGCCCCTTCAATACAGACAGCAAGAAGAACGGCTCAAATCGGACCAGCGACTGTTGAGTAACATGAATTTTTACGAGCTTGACCACTCCGATCTTCAAACGGTCGTTTGACCGCTGACCGAACTCTTGATTGACGATTTGGTTATGAATTTCATGAGCTGGGGCAACTATTTACCAGATTTTCCAGGTTTGGTTGCAATTTTGGAAGAACTCGCACTGATTCTGGATCGAGAGCAGGCTAGAACTCCCGGAACTTCGGTCGAAATTTTTCTGAACTGTGGTTTAGTGTGGTTTAGGAGTGGGGAACCGAAAAAATGCAGATTTTGGCTCGAAAAAATTACACAATGCAGATATCTCTACGTTAGACTCATTAGGCCACCCCTCACTCACATTTTATCAACGGCCGAATTTTTAAAAATGGCGGATCATAAGCAAATGGGGGGGTAACACACCTGATAACCTCCACTTTTTTTGACGTCAAAAAATCCACAAAAATCGTACGAGTCCGAAATGGTGCCACACTTTCATGTTCAGTCATTCCCGACCAGTCCGGTCAGGTCAGCTTCGGTCAAGTCCGGTCACGAAACCTTCATTTGCACTATTTCTCAAGTCTCGTGAACCCTTGAGGTCAACTTACCACGTTTCGTGTCTGTACCACTCAAAGTGACCGCTTCGGTCAACCCCGGTCACGGCTGATCAATTCGCGGTAATTCTTGAGTGGAATCTGACTGGTGGGCCCCTTCAATACAGACAGCAAGAAGAACGGCTCAAATGGGACCAGCGACTGTTGAGTAACATGAATTTTTACGAGCTTGACCACTCCGATCTTCAAACGGTCGTTTGACCGCTGACCGAACTCTTGATTGACGATTTGGTTATGAATTTCATGAGCTGGGGCAACTATTTACCAGATTTTCCAGGTTTGGTTGCAATTTTGGAAGAACTCGCACTGATTCTGGATCGAGAGCAGGCTAGAACTCCCGGAACTTCGGTCGAAATTTTTCTGAACTGTGGTTTAGTGTGGTTTAGGAGTGGGGAACCGAAAAAATGCAGATTTTGGCTCGAAAAAATTACACAATGCAGATATCTCTACGTTAGACTCATTAGGCCACCCCTCACTCACATTTTATCAACGGCCGAATTTTTAAAAATGGCGGATCATAAGCAAATGGGGGGGGGGTAACACACCTGATAACCTCCACTTTTTTTGACGTCAAAAAATCCACAAAAATCGTACGAGTCCGAAATGGTGCCACACTTTCATGTTCAGTCATTCCCGACCAGTCCGGTCAGGTCAGCTTCGGTCAAGTCCGGTCACGAAACCTTCATTTGCACTATTTCTCAAGTCTCGTGAGCCCTTGAGGTCAACTTACCACGTTTCGTGTCTGTACCACTCAAAGTGACCGCTTCGGTCAACCCCGGTCACGGCTGATCAATTCGCGGTAATTCTTGAGTGGAATCTGACTGGTGGGCCCCTTCAATACAGACAGCAAGAAGAACGGCTCAAATCGGACCAGCGACTGTTGAGTAACATGAATTTTACGAGCTTGACCACTCCGATCTTCAAACGGTCGTTTGACCGCTGACCGAACTCTTGATTGACGATTTGGTTATGAATTTCATGAGCTGGGGCAACTATTTACCAGATTTTCCAGGTTTGGTTGCAATTTTGGAAGAACTCGCACTGATTCTGGATCGAGAGCAGGCTAGAACTCCCGGAACTTCGGTCGAAATTTTTCTGAACTGTGGTTTAGTGTGGTTTAGGAGTGGGGAACCGAAAAAATGCAGATTTTGGCTCGAAAAAATTACACAATGCAGATATCTCTACGTTAGACTCATTAGGCCACCCCTCACTCACATTTTATCAACGGCCGAATTTTTAAAAATGGCGGATCATAAGCAAATGGGGGGGGGGGTAACACACCTGATAACCTCCACTTTTTTTGACGTCAAAAAATCCACAAAAATCGTACGAGTCCGAAATGGTGCCACACTTTCATGTTCAGTCATTCCCGACCAGTCCGGTCAGGTCAGCTTCGGTCAAGTCCGGTCACGAAACCTTCATTTGCACTATTTCTCAAGTCTCGTGAACCCTTGAGGTCAACTTACCACGTTTCGTGTCTGTACCACTCAAAGTGACCGCTTCGGTCAACCCCGGTCACGGCTGATCAATTCGCGGTAATTCTTGAGTGGAATCTGACTGGTGGGCCCCTTCAATACAGACAGCAAGAAGAACGGCTCAAATCGGACCAGCGACTGTTGAGTAACATGAATTTTTACGAGCTTGACCACTCCGATCTTCAAACGGTCGTTTGACCGCTGACCGAACTCTTGATTGACGATTTGGTTATGAATTTCATGAGCTGGGGCAACTATTTACCAGATTTTCCAGGTTTGGTTGCAATTTTGGAAGAACTCGCACTGATTCTGGATCGAGAGCAGGCTAGAGCTCTCTGGCGACCCCCCCTCCCCCGAAAGTGATATTTTTGGATTAAGCTTGGAATGTTCGTCTCTTGGGATGGGTATCTGCGGTATTCTAGTCCTTCGAACTGGACTCTACTGTTGTGGAGTCATTTCCGACCGGTCTGGTCAGGTCAGCTTCGGACAAGTCCGGTCAGGAAACCATCATTTGCACTATTTCTCATGTCTCGTGAACCCTTGAGATCAATTTACCTCGTTTCGTGTCTGTACCATTCAAAGTGACCGCTTCGGTGAACCCCGGTCACGGCTGGTCAATTGGCGGTGATTCTTGAGTGAAATCTGCCTAGTGGGCCCCTTCAATACAGAGTGCAAGATGAACGGCTCAAATTGGACAATTGACTGTTGAGCAACATGAATTTCTTTGAGCTTGACCACTCCGATCTTCAAACGGTATTTTGACCGTTGACCGAACTCTCGATGGACGATTTGGTTATGCATTTCATGAGCTGGGGCAACTATTTACCAGATTTTCCAGGTTTGGTTGCAATTTTGGAAAAACTCGCACTGATTCTGGATCGAGAGCAGGCTAGAGCTCTCTGGCGACCCCCCCTCCCCCGAAAGTGATATTTTTGGATTAAGCTTGGAATGTTCGTCTCTTGGGATGGGTATCTGCGGAATTCTAGTCCTTCGAACTGGACTCTACTGTTGTGGAGTCATTTCCGACCGGTCTGGTCAGGTCAGCTTCGGACAAGTCCGGTCAGGAAACCATCATTTGCACTATTTCTCATGTCTCGTGAACCCTTGAGATCAATTTACCTCGTTTCGTGTCTGTACCATTCAAAGTGACCGCTTCGGTTAACCCCGGTCACGGCTGGTCAATTGGCGGTGATTCTTGAGTGAAATCTGCCTAGTGGGCCCCTTCAATACAGAGTGCAAGATGAACGGCTCAAATTGGACAATTGACTGTTGAGCAACATGAATTTGTTTGAGCTTGACCACTCCGATCTTCAAACGGTATTTTGACCGTTGATCGAACTTTCGATGGACGATTTGGTTATGAATTTCATGAGCTGGGGCAACTATTTACCAGATTTTCCAGGTTTGGATGCAATTTTGGAAAAACTCGCACTGATTCTGGATCGAGAGCAGGCTAGAGCTCTCTGGCGACCCCCCCCCCCCCCCAAGAAAGTGATATTTTTGGATTAAGCTTTGAATGTTCGTCTCTTGGGATGGGTATCTGCGGTATTCTAGTTCTTCGAACTGGACTCTACTGTAGTGGAGGCGAATGGTTTTTCAGCAACAAACAGCTGCAAAATTGGTTTTTCAGCTATTGACAACCGTGATTGGGCTTTCCGTGAGCCAAAACCACGAAAATAACCAAATGGACCATCAAGAGTTCTTTCTTATGAGTCAGTTTAATCACAAAGAAGAGAACTTACCTTTTGTGCCGTATAGCCTTGTAAAAGGGCCCCTTCAAGAAAAACAGTTTTTGAAAAACGTAAACGTCTCCTATTGCCAGTTTCTGAGATTTATTTTCGCAAAATTACGAGTTTCGACGATGTTTTTCCAGTAACCCCGGCAACCTGGCCATACAGCGCCCCAAAGCACGCAAAATAGCTGCTGATTTTCACCATTTTGACTGATTATTCGCTAAATTGGAAGTCTCATGGCTCAATATCCACAGTTTCAGGTTCTTGGGTCTTAATTTCAGCGGAATCGCAAACTTAGCATAGCTTGACGAATAAGCTGAAACTTACCTCATTCGGACCTAAATACCAGTGATTTTTTACGTTTTTTTGCTTAGGATTCCGAAGGAAAATACTGAATATGTTGATGGATAAGTATTCAAAAAATGAATACTTCTGAGGATAATTACAAATGGCGCAAAATTGTTTTTCGGTTGATGTTCGCTGTTAAAAAACAATTTCGTGGCTTTCGCTGCAACAAATGCACAATTTCACTCTGTTGGCCAATTCAAATAGCTGCTTCACGATCTAGCTCTTTTGAAAAACAAAATTTTGCAGGGTGGCTCAATAGTGATTTCGCTGGGGATGCAAAAAATCATTTTGCGTGTTTCGCTTCATTTAAAACCAAATTTTGCGCTGCTGAACCAGTTACACGTTTTTTTATTCTGTACAAACAAATTTCGTGGGACTGGCCCACCTATAATACAACAATTTTGAGCCTCCAGTTAGTTGTCCGTGGTCCCGCGGGGCTGAGACCAGGGATCTACCTTTTGCACAATAAATTACAATTCATAGGAACAGAGGCCATAAGATTACGTACTTCGTTTGGTTTCGATCATGCCATGATTAAACATTATTCGTCTGCACAATTTGACAATTCTACAGAGTATTCATCCCATTTATGAACAAATCAGACCAGTCTGTGGCCACAAAAGATGCAACCCGCAGACTAAACCAAAGGGCGTAATTGGCAACCAATAACAAGGATGGGCATTCTCCGGCGGGCGGCGAGCTGGCCAGATATTTCATTCAACTAAATGTGAAGGCAACGATCATGGTACCAAGGAGGGGCCGCTGACACGTTATCCATGAAGCTCTGAAAAATGATCTCACTGTCAGTTATCATTTATTTGCGCTTTGCTTTTCATACGTACTGGGCAATGAAACTAGTCGAACTGGATGATTCTGTTGTAGCAGGCCTTAACATCCGTTATACTCGTGTTTCACTCAAGAGAAGATCACGTCACCACCAAGATTAGCACTTGCTTCGTCCGATTTCCGGGCCTGTTTTATCTAGGGTCACGTGAAAAGGAAATACATGCATAAGAAGGAACTAGGCCTTCGTATAAAGCCCGTTCACAAGCTTAATTTATGCGTTCTTTGGAGTGTATGAACCGAAAGCATTTTGATAGGTTGCATAGACTCCACAGACGCACAGCACACGGTTTGTGAATCGGGCTACTAGAACGGGAAATAAAGCTTTAAAAAGCCACAACAGCGGGTGAAATTCGGGACAACTTCAAACGTGGCTTTGAAAATTAGTTTTGACTTTACTTTGAGGATTCGAAGAGCCTGAAACGATACGGGGACATATTTTTGAGGTAAACATTGTTTCAAGGGCCAAAACGCCCAAAAGCCTTCGGGCTCATCATATTATTCTCCCTTTAGAGGTTTGTAGGGAGTAGGGATGAGTTAATCAACGGCTCGTTGTTATGGACTCATCAAATCCTCAGAGTGTACATCAAAAATAATTTTGACGCTATTCTGTTTTATTCCATGTACTGTACAGGGGAGGCAATAATGCAAATAAAGCTACTGTACACAGTAAACAAAACTCACATGAGATCGAATTCTGGCCATCGTCTTTGGAGGAGAGGAGTAGCGAGTAATTCACGGTTGAAAATTGAACCATCACTGAGAACCACGTCTAATATTAACGTAGCTTGTGTAATTATTCGTTAAATTTGTTACTACAAATGAAGAATAAGTATTAAAAGGATAATGAACCCGAATTAGCTTCAGCGGTACTGAGACAAGAAGAGAACTCTGATAAGTGATAAGCCGATAGTCAGGGTTCACTAAGCGGGTTTCATCTACCGTGTTTGAATATCAAGGGAAATTAATTTTTAAAAAGGGAATTTCTTGAAATGTCTAAACACTTCACAATTTTAAATAGTCCATTGGAGTTATAGGTACGGAGTGAGGACAATTTTAAAGCTATAAAATGATTGATAATTGTTGTAATTGCATTTGTACGGCGATGTACAAACAGGAACTTCATACCAGTGGTTCCTTAAACCACATTTATCTGAAAAAAGATGAATAGTATGAAAATGAAGTTCACTTTTTTCCCCCTTAATCCCATGACAGTAAATGGAAAAATCATCGAAGTGACTTTTTTTAAAATGACTTAGTACTTCGTGAACACATACAAGAAAAGTATTCAAGCACTCAGTTATCGGCCGAAAATCGTTTGTACAAATTTACTTTAAACAAATAGCCACATTTTTGGGGTTATGACCATCGAAAATAATTTATTTTTGAAAATCAAAAAAATTAGATAAAACACGAAGTTCTAGGGGAAACGTTGATGATTTTTTCCAAAATTATTGAACCAAGAATGGAAAAGTGATAAGAAAATGAAGTGGCTCCATAAACTCCCCGTAAACGTCAGAGAGGCTCGTTAGCGGCTGGCTCACTAACCACTTTTCATCTTTATATATATATATATATATATTTATGGCCGTTTTCTTGTTAGCACGATAACTCTCGTAGAAATTAATTTAGCGGAACGCGCTTTGGCACAAAAATCAGTAGTCATAAGACACCGGTCGGTATTGCATTTGGGCCAAATCGGTCAAGGTGGAGGGGGGGAAAATCGGGTTTGAAGTCGTCAAAAAATCACTAAAAATCATCAGTTGATTCTAGAAGCATCATATTCGGTACGTATACTCCATGTTAGACTAGCCTTTGATTCCCATTTTAATTTTTTGAAAAAGTCAAGGGGGAGGGGGTGGTGCCCCCGGGGTGGAAGTAAGTGTGCGGTCTTGTTAGCACGATAACTCTCGTAGAAATTAATTTAGCAGAACGCGCTTTATCTAAAAAATCAGTAGTCATAAGATCCCGGTCGGTATTGCATTTGGGCAAAATCGGTGAAGGTGGTGGGGGGGGGGAAATACGGCTTGAAATTATCAAAAAATCACTACAAGTCACCAGTTGATTCTAGAAGCATGATATTCGGTACGTATACTCCATGTTAGACTAGCCTTTGATTCCCATTTTAATTTTTTGAAAAAGTCGAGGGGGAGGGGGCGATGCCCCCGGGGTGGAAGTAAGTGTGAGGCCTTGTTAGCACGATAACTCTCGTAGAAATTAATTTAGCGGAACGCGCTTTGGCACAAAAATCAGTAGTCATAAGGCCCCGGTCGGTATTGCATTTGGGCCAAATCGGTCAAGGTGGAGGGGGGGAAAACAGGGCTTGAATTCGTCAAAAAATCACTAAAAATCACCAGTTGATTCTAGAAGCATCATATTCGGTACGTATACTCCATGTTAGAGTAGCCTTTGATTCCCATTTTAATTTTTTGAAAAAGTCGAAGGGGAGGGGGTGTTGTCCCCGGGGTGGAAGTAAGTGTGTGGTCTTGTTTGCACGATAACTCTAGTAGAAATTAATATAGCGGAACGATATTTGGCACAAAAATCAGTAGTCATAAGACCCCTGTCGGTATTGCATTTGGGCCAAATCGGTTGAGGTGGAGGGGGGGAAATTAGGGGTTGAAATGGTCAAAAAATCACTATAAATCACCAGTTGATTCTAGAAGCATCAAATTCGGTACGTATACTCCATGTTAGAGTAGCCTTTGATTCCCATTTTATTTTTTTGAAAAAGTCGAAGGGGAGGGGGTGTTGCCCCCGGAGTGGAAGTAAGCATGTGGTCTTGTTAGCACGATAACTCTCGAAGAAATCAATTTAGCGGAACGCGCTTTGGCACAAAAATCAGTAGTCATAAGACCCAGGTCGGTATTGCATTTGGGCCAAATCGGTCAAGGTGGAGGGGGGAAGTAGGGGTTAAATTGTCAATAAATCACTGTAATTCACCAGTTGATTCTAGAAGCATTAGATTCGGTACGTATACTCCATGTTAGAGTAGCCTTTGATTCCCATTTTAATTTTTCGAAAAAGTCAAGGTGGTGGGGGTGGTCCTTCCGGTGTGGAAGTGTAAAAATAGCGTTGAACTTCACTAGTTCATCTTAGCGCTCTAAAATTCGACTCAATAATTTAATGTAACGAAAGCCCTGGGTCCCATTGAGATTTATCGAAAACTTTGATGGGGGAGGGTGAAATGGGGGATGAAATTTCAAAAAGAAAAAGCTTAAATTCACACGTTTAGGTATTATAAAATACGGCACAAAAATTTAATATTACAAAGCCCTTGGAAAACTACCGAAACTTTTCGACATTTTGAAGAGAGGGTGGTGAAAATAGAGGAAGAAGTTCGGCTTAATGAAACAAATAATGGTATCAAAATTATTACTTCTGGGACGGCTTAGGATATCCGTATACATAATGAAATGCACTCTTTCCGACCGCCAGCTGCCGGAGCGAAATTTTTTTATTTATTTATTTTTTCGGAGATTAGAAAAATGGCTCGTGAACTTGGTGCCCGGCGAAGTAAAGGCTCACAAAGAAGGAGAAGCCAGCTTTAAAAAAAATTTCGCTCCGGCAGCTGGCGGTCGGAAAGAGTGCATTTCATTTTGTATACGGATACCCTAAGCCGTCCCAGAAGTAGTAATGTTCAGACAATGATTTGTTTCGTTTATGTTTGACCCTCCCTCGTACTGTTTGCTGCCGGGTTTGTTCAAGCTGAACTTAATGGGAATCAAAGGTTATTTCAAAATGGAACCATCATACCGAATATAATGCTTCTGGAATCAACTGGTGATTTGTTGTGATATTTTTACCATTTCAACCCCTATTTTCCCCCCTCCACCTTGACCGATTTGGCCCAAATGCAATACCGACCGGGGCCTTATGATTACTGATTTTTGTGCCAAAGCGCGTTCCGCTAAATTAATTTCTACGAGAGTTATCGTGCTAACAAGGCCTCACACTTACTTCCATCCCGGGGACATCGCCCCCTCCCCCTCGACTTTTTCAAAAAATTAAAATTGGAATCAAAGGCTACTTTAACATGGAGTATACGTACTGAATATGATGCTTCTAGAATCAACTGGTGACTTGTAGTGATTTTTTGATCATTTCAAGCCGTATTTTCACCCCCTCCACCTTGACCGATTTGGCCCAAATGCAATACCGACCGGGATCTTATGACTACTGATTTTTTAGATAAAGCGCGTTCTGCTAAATTAATTTCTACGAGAGTTATCGTGCTAACAAGACCACACACTTACTTCCACCCCGGGGGCACCACCCCCTCCCCCACGACTTTTTCAAAAAATTGAATGGGAATCAAAGGCTAGTCTAACATGGAGTATACGTACCGAATATGATGCTTCTAGAATCAACTGGTGATTTTTAGTGATTTTTTGACCATTTCAACCCCTATTTTCACCCCCTCCACCTTGACCGATTTGGCCCAAATGCAATACCGACCGGTGTCTTATGACTACTGATTTTTTAGATAAAGCGCGTTCTGCTAAATTAATTTCTACGAGAGTTATCGTGCTAACAAGACCACACACTTACTTCCACCCCGGGGGCACCACCCCCTCCCCCACGACTTTTTCAAAAAATTGAATGGGAATCAAAGGCTAGTCTAACATGGAGTATACGTACCGAATATGATGCTTCTAGAATCAACTGGTGATTTTTAGTGATTTTTTGACCATTTCAACCCTATTTTCACCCCCTCCACCTTGACCGATTTGGCCCAAATGCAATACCGACCGGTGTCTTATGACTACTGATTTTTGTGCCAAAGCGCGTTCCGCTAAACTAATTTCTTCGAGAGTTATCGTGCTAACAAGAAAACGGCCATAATATTATGAATTCCGGAGACTACTGAATTCGTGTTCTAGAGGTTCTGAAACGTGAAAAAAACATGACATGACCCATGTTTGCCACCATCACGACGAGACCAATAGTGCATTTTTCAGAATGAAATGCACTAAAAAACCATGTTGATATTGTTCTACGGTGATCGTTGTAGGTTGCAGTCATCGCAGAAAAACTGTAGCGGCTGAATTTAATACGAATATGTCGAAGAAGAAAGGGCAGTCGTTTCTGGTACACCGAACACTGAATCCCACCAAAAACTTTAAAAAAACACACAGTGTAGTGAGCTCAACGGCCAGAAAATAAGTTTTCATGAGTGATGGTGATGCTCACAGTTTCACAAGTGCTGTACACCGTACCCTGTGTCTCGAGTTTGCTTGTCACCCGAAAGTCATCAATTTCGACTAATCCCGGAAGACACCAAACCCGACATTCGTGTGCTTTTGACGGTGGTCTCTGGAGGGTGTAAATGTGTCGAACACGTCTTTTATGACTTCAAAAGCATAATTTATTATAATCAACTCATAAATAAACGATTCAATTTGACTACACGAAGTGTTTTTACCGTGAGCTGCGCCGGAGTGAAAAGACATTTTGGTTATCTAGAATTCTAGAGAGAGGTGAAGAAAATAATGTTCATCTGAAGCCGGACGGATTCAAAAAATCAAGTAGCCCCTGTCGATTGCGAATCAGGTCTTCCCGACACTAATTATTACGTAGAGAAACTTAAAACATATATGAAAAACACTGAACTGCCTTAAAACGTGGGATTTGTATCAATAATCAATAATGTCAAACTGTCCTAGGGGTTGATGATAAGGTGATAAGGTTTATTATGAGTCAAAACTTCCCCGACGTATTGTTGGCAGGGGTCAGCTGATATTTTTTTTAAATTGCTACTTTGATAAAAAAACTTACTCGTGTAAAAGGTGCCTAAATCATAAAACTTGGATGTGGACACCTATAAAGGGATGATGAGGAGGGTGTCAATTAAAGACTGAAAAATTATCAATATCGTATAGACCCCGTTCAGCTCCTAAAGAGCTCGCTGCGGTAGTAGAGTGAGAGGGGGAATATAGTTAGGATCAGAATTATCAGTGCATGTCATTGTCAACGGACCACGAGGTCGACTTCCAGAATTTTCTTAAAATTTATTTATTTAAGGCCTTTTTTCGACGAAATAGTCTTCGAAGTGGATACTTTAGGGTTTTGACGTTATTGTGCGCGAGTTTAATTCGAGATTTTGTTAATTCTTTTCTTTATAGACGATTTGTTGTGTTAGGCTAGAGGCGTGTTCGCTCGTGGAAAACAATACTTCTTTTAATTATTGAGTTTTCGTGTTTTCATCATCATGACATTCTTGCTAACTGCTAAGTATTATTGACTTTATCGGCAAGGACAGGACTAACGCGTTTAAGCAGGGCGATGCAGTGTTAAGTGCGGGTCACATCGTTTTGCTCGGAAGTGTGAACAGAACGACTGAGAAAAACGATATATTCGGACTCTGTCTTCAGAGCAGTCATTTTGTCGGGTCCTCCTCATTACGAGATCAATGTCACCGTAAACAACGAAGAGAAGATCGTGGAAGCCAACTGTTCATGCACGGCTGGCAACTCATCAAAATGCATGCATATCGTTGCGGTATTGCTGAAGGTTCACCGGTAATGATTATTATTTTGATGAAGTTTAATAATTCCTTGATTCAAACGCCTATTTTGTTGTTTTTAAGAGCCGGTATAGCAGATCTGGAGGACTTGAGTTCCACCGATGAAGCAACAGTGGGGTAAGGCACGGAAACTAGGGAAGGACTTATACACCCCTGTTCCTGTTGACCAAACTTGCCATCTGTCTACGAAGACCTTTCAACCAAGTTCGCCGGGCAGACCACTTACAAACGCTGTTGTCTGCCTGCCCAGGTACTTTTCCCTCGCCAAATTTCCCCAGTGTGTACTTGAAACCTAAAATGCGTCAATTAGGCTCAGAAGCCTCTCTCCTGCACGCCAAGGAGACGGTGGCCCACGAGGCTCGTGCGCTTTTTCTTCGCCTCCAGGAAAGATGGGACGCCGCGTCCTCTCTGCCTTTTTCTGTCTCGAACTTTACTACCTTTATGTCCAAGAAGGAGGTTGAGTTTTTCAATGAAAAGGTAGCACTTGCTCGGACAGCGCGTGTGACATTTTCGTAAACACGCTGGGTCAAACGAGTAAGTAATCTTTTTCACTGTTTATTGGAGAACATTCACTTTCTCTTTTTGTGTCACTGTACGTTTTTCTTGCAGGTTCTGGGACTTGGACGAAGGAAAGAAGTTGTCGGATCACAGCTTCGAGGGCATACGAACTTTTGACTTACTCGCGGAACAGTAGTGCGGACTGGGACGTTAAATTTAAGAACTTGTATCGGTCCTCTTTCCGTCATAGTTCGTCTCAGTGAGTTACTATTTGGTCACTTTAAGATTTTTTTATTGCAAAAAACAGTGGCAAACAAGAAGAGAGTGCGGCAGTTCACCCATTTCCACTTTTCAAGTCAATTAAAATATTAACTCATCATGAATGTAATTAGAAATAGTCATAACATAATTATTTCAATCGTTAAACTTTATTAAAGAGAGACTGAAACATTTTTTTCTGGAACACTAATTAAATAAAGCTATTTTAGTCGTCAGCCCCACCGGGGATATTCAATTTGATCCTAACTATAGGAGTTTTCTACCGGCTTCCGCAGGAGGCGGGTCTATCGCTGAACGGGGTCTATAACACAATGGACCATTTTCCAACATGAAAAAACCGCTGTTTTGGGTATGAAATCTTGTAGTACGTGGTATATTAACGTTTTAAAGGCAAATGTTTGCCTTGGATTAGCAACACCAATCTTGAAATCAAAGATTAAAACCGGCAGGATTCTGAACTTTCCAACTTTAAAGTGACGTCACTAAACTGTAAAATGAACTACAGTCGTAAATGTTTTCTCCGTTGTTATATGAAGCATTTTTTAAAAATATTGAACGTTATTTTGTGGGTAGTGTAAAGCTCGGTGCACACGATGCATATTTTGAAGCATGATAGCCTGCCTGTTCTAAAAAAAACATCCGGTCACTACAGGGGATGACCTTTTTTTTTCTTCATGCATGTAAACATTCGAAAAATGCATGCCTCTTTTTACAATACAGAGTTTTTGCTAACAACTCCGGTAACGCTAACGTTAACGATATTCACATTTCAACCAACGAAATGTTTACTACCCTAGCAACGCGTACACAAAAATGAACTTTAGCGTTCACGGGACTGGTTGCAAAATCTCTCTAAGGCCTGTCCACACTTGTGCGACTTAGCGTTCGACAGCTGCATGCGACTAGGCGCAAGCAGTGTAGAACGAGTGGCATGCGTTGCTGCAGCATGTGACTGAAAGTCGAAAGGAGGGAGTAGAAAGGAGGCGCAAGCTGTGTCAAAAGGGAATCCAAGATCTCTGGATTTTCGTTCGACACTCAGTGCGACTTCTGCATTTAATACTGTTAAAATGGATTGGGGAACACAGGCGTAGCAAGGGACGTGCGGCGTGTGCGGTCCGCACCGGGCATCACTACCCTGGGGGCATCAAATTCAAACCCGTTGTTATGTTATGCGATCACCGCTACCTAGGAATAGGAAACAAGAACGTGAATTTGTAAGGGAACGTTTTTAGCGAAGACATCGGCCGACGGCCGCAACATTACGCCACGCCTTGCGCCTTCCTAGGAAACCCAAGCAGTAAGCAGCTAAGCACCCCACCGATGGGTGGGGCTAACTCATTTGAACTGAAAAGGAAGGGGTTTCACTCATAGTTCCGCTCTGATTTAAGCTCGCATCGCTGTGTGCTTGATGATCCTCTCTTGTTCATGTTTGGGAGTAGCGAGTGGATATGATCTATCGAGGTTGGAATGCCTAGAACTGTCGGTATAATTATGCTATTGAAAGAAAACGCGATATTTTTTGTTTTGGTTTTAAAAGACGAATGAACGTTAGGGGTATTAATGGTCAAAAGTTTAACCCGAGTTTAATACTCAGGGGGGGGGGGGGCATCAAAAAGACCCGCACCAGGCATCACTTGCCCTTGCTACGCCCCTGTTGGGGAAACGGGAAAACTCTCAGCTTTATTGCGGATTACAGTTACCTCGTAGTATTGTGGGACCAAAACAAAAAAAGAAAATATTTCGGGCAGCTGGCGGTCGGAAAGAGTGCATTTCATTTTGAATGCGTATACCGTAAGCCATCCTAGACGTAGTAATTTAGACACAATAATTTAGTAACACACACTTAACCATTGGAATTTATCCGAAGTTTGAAATTAGGTTGTGCTCTTTTCCATTCATACGGCTCAATAGAAGGAAATCGCAAGGAAACTTTTGACCGACATCCGAATACGTGGTTATCGAAGGCACAATACATTTTTGGGCCAAATCATGATACGTTAGGGTAAACGTGTGAATTTGGGCAATTATTTTCGATTTCATCCTCTAATGTAACCCCTCCCCTCTTCAAGTTTTTCGATAAATTTCTGTGGTAATCCAAGGTCTTTGTTACATTAATTTTTGAGCCGAATTTGGGAGCGTTAAAATGAACTGGTGAAGCACTGGTGAGCGCTTCTTCCCTCTCAAGCTCCGTTTTAATTTTGAAGTCCCGTGAATTCAGGAATTTTTCGTCCACACTTTTCGTTTGTGTTTTTTGTTTTCCTTTCTCCAAGCAAAATTTAGAACGCCGTGCACAGACCTGCATCAATGGCAATAACGGCATCCATTGCAAAACTGTCGAAACGTCGAAAGGGAAACCCGCATCAGTGTGGACAGAAAGTGGAATGCCATGCGCCTTGTCGCATTCGATCTCGCATGTGACAGTCGAAAGTGGAGTCGCCACGCTCGTGGAATGTCGAATTGAAAGTCGAAGACGAAAGCGCACAAGTGTGGACATAGCTTAATGTTATGTCACATCCCTTTTTTTCATCTTTTCATTTTTCTGCATGGGAGTTGGGGCAAAACAAGTCTTAAAGTCTTTTTTCGCGATTATTTCATCCTAATAACTCGTTTTCCACACATTTTTTTTTTTTTTCTTCAGAAAATGGTCCATTAGTCCAGTCTGTTGGGGCCGTCGAAAGTCTGTTTCAGGACAAACGTATAGACGTTTTTTTCTCAACGGATTTATATAATTTTGGGGGTATACTGAATCCGAATCTGAACTTCGCCAACAAAAAATCGGTCGGTTTCACGTCGAAAATCTCACGAAACCTCGACATTTTTTGACTTTTTGCACTCAATCGCCTATATCTCTGAACTACGGACTTTTCGATGATGACGCTCCTTGGTATTCTTGAAGTAGATTACATTTGTGACAATTTAAGCCTAATTACAGCTCCGTACGACCAACAGTTCCTGAGATATGAACCCTCAAGAATTGACGAGTGCGCGGGAAACCCAGTTTCTCGATCGAATTATCGCGAGATTCTGTGTCCGTGTGCACACAAAGCGAGTCATTTTAAGGCTCCCAGACGCTTTTGAGGTATCTAGTAGGATATTACCTAATTATTATTCTTTTTTTTTTGACACAGTCTCATATTTTTCAGTACAACTGAAAAATCTCTCCTTCCAGCTGTATTTAGGGTAATTTTGGCGACAAACCCTAAAAGAGCACACTTTTTTAATTATGAAACGCTCACGTCCAACGGGTGAAATTTTCACAAGCATTCTCAAACGAGGTTGGAAGTTGCGTGAAATAGTGTTCTTTATATTTTCGCTAAACTATCCATATAAAATGTCGTGCGGTAAGTTCATAACGCAAGGTGCCCTCGTTTTTGTTATTTATTTATAAGGTTTAGTTCTTTATTTAGATAACTTGGAAACTCGCAAAAAAATTAATAACACATCAATAAATAAAATAAACCCGGATTTTTGAATCCAGAATTTAATGTGCGTCTACCGAAGAAATGCGTGTTCATGAATTAACAAAAATTAAAAAAATAAGATTATTTAAAAAATCACAGTGCTTGATGGTAACACTATTTTTAGAGCTAACTTAGCTCGAGTTATGAACCAAAATACTACATAGGATTAGACACCTCGTTTGGGCACATATTTTGTTTACACCTTGAAGCGATGAGTTGGCGAATGCCAAGGATGTTTGCTATACCCCGTACCGTTGCGGATTCTCCAAATCCTCGAAGCATACATCAAAACACATTTTTCACGTCGCTATTCATCAGCCTTTTTTAGGCTTAATAATAAAAGTACGATCAAGGGCTACATTCATGAGAGTGGGCAATAAATAAAGAACCTTTACAGTAAATAGTAACCATTGTGCTATCCCTTTGAAACGATCTTGGGAATGATTCTGTAAGTTTAAGGTATCTTATTTCCTATCGTGAGTGATTTAAAAAATACATAAGTGAGCATTTCGCTTCTTGAAAGTATTCAGCGCGCGGAAAACGCCCGTAGTTTCTATCTGTGCACTGTGCGTTTTCGATGAAAATCACGCGCCCGTTACAAGCGCTAAACCTGCGTTACGAACGATACCTTTGGTGTAATCCAAGGCAGCATGTACTGCGGTGATTCTGCTGACGCAATGAGGTTTTTCTCGAAAATACAAAAAAGGCATGGACTCTGAACTCGTAGGGGGATTGTTAATACGCATCCCTGTCAAATCCCCTATTGACTGGACCATTGTGTGACTGTTGAAAAAAAAAAAAAAAAAAAAAATTGCTCTTACCACATCGAGTTGGGTATCACATGAAAGAGCACAACTCAAGGACTTCAAATATATATACAGGGTGGAAGGGGGGGGGGGTGATTCAGAAAAACATCTTCAAAGTGTCCTTTACAAAAATAGTCATAAGCGTTTTCTTAGTTGATTGGCGAGTTTTCGTCAGAAATGACCATTTTTTAGAAAAAATAATGTTTTTTCTCTTCAATATCGCTTGTTTTGACCTGAAAAATTCGACCAATGATTTTTAGTGATCTTGTGAAGAGACAAGTTTCCTGGATTACCTGTCTATCAACAGGATTGTTGGATGTGAGGGTTTTTGACATGTGACGGGGAGATTTGTTTTTTTTTTAGACCTACGGATGCCTTGAAAATGGGGTGCATTTAACCCCGAAACTAGTCGGCATGTTTGAATATTATTAAAGAATGTTTTAATCAATTAATTAATCAATTACCTAATTTTTGTCACACTTATCCCCTTCCACCCTGTATATGTAAATGTTATAAGATCGACATTCGACAAGTTTCTAATATTCTTATGGGGGTCTATTCTGTAACTCTTAACGCGTGCGTTAGCGAATTTTCTCAGCTGATAACTTTCAATTATTCACCTTGTTTATTTCGCTAACGCACGCGTTAAGAGTTACAGAATAGGGGGGCTGGACCGAAAGAAGTGGTAAATTCAGTCAACTTTCTAAACACATGTTCCGAGAACCATCTGAAAATTTGGGCCCTCAGGGTCCATTAGAAACTTGTCAAGTTATACCGAAGCTTACGTGCAAACGTCTTAGGTCCGTCATGTAGGTTAAGGGGAAACTAGGAATATTTGACCTACTAGGACGTAGGAAAAGTGCCAATTATGTTTTTATAAAACAGATTATTGGGGAGAATGAATCTTCCGCTACAAGAGCCTGTTGATAACGGAGTGGACTACTGACTCATTTTGATGTATACCATCCAATACGGTCATGTCGACATTCGCTATAATTTTCCTTCATACTACTAGACCCTTGTACCTAACTAATCACATTTTTCCCACAATTTTATCCTTTGTATCTTCAGAGTTAAGGAGGGGAACGGTCATTTTTCAGACATTTTTTGAAATTGCACGTACAGCTTTTGGCTTAAAAAACCCCTTACTTAAAGACCCTTTACTGGTTTATAAAATTAATCGGGCAACTCTTATCCGAGAATATTCGCTTTATTCATATTCACTGTTTTGTGTCATTTAAATTACTACTTTTAAATAAGAAAAAAATAAATTGAGAATTTATTTTTAGAGTTTTTGTTTGTTTTTATTTCTTCTACTTCTACTTCTCCTGAGCTTGAAAACTAATAATATTGTTTACAAAATAAATGGTATTTAAATTTGCCAACGACGTGTTCCATCGATCCTTCTAATGACCGGTATTTTGGCAAGAGTCACGTTTCTTTCACTTGCTTCATTCCTAGCTACGTTTAGTCCTGATCCCATGAACAAAATACCCTTTAAACGACCTGAAAACGAAATCCCTCACATACCTTAGTTTGATGGCACTAGAAGGAACGCTCTGTGTTTGACCCATTGTTCCTTTCTAGCAATTCACATCACACTGTACAAAATGAACGTTCAACAACCCACTCTCGTTACGAATGCGTACGTTGTTCGATTTACCACACGTAAATTTTGTTAAAAGGAGCAGTTGTCGAAAGATCTGACCTCACTCTCCTGCTAGAGGAATATTTGAACCCGTCACTCCCACTCCACTAGTTTACGGCAGGCTCCTACTAAACCCTCATCTGCCTTTCCTTCTCCTTCTCCACCATCTGTTTACGACGGCAGACCTCTCTTCGAAAAGAGAGTGGTCCTATCACGAAACTTGTACGGGGTGTCGGGGGTAATGGATGACCACTGACCACGCTGTAACAGTGCTCATCCCCTCTGTGTTAAAAAAAAATAATCTTTTTTATTACTGCGCTGTTTTAATTTAACTTGAACATTGTATTATTATAACTTTGATATACTTGTGATAAATTCCCGTGTATTACGTCCCGTGTATTCGACAGTGTTACTAGGGAATGTTTATACAGGGTGATTCAGGAGGAGATGCATATACTGAAGTATGTTGTAGTACTAAGTATTTGCGACCAAAATCATCCTATGAGCATAGGGTCGCAATTGGTTTCCCTCTGAGATACACGTACAATTGTGGTTTTTCACAGCGAAAGCCTAATTATTCTCGAAAAACTCGATTTCACGGCCCAACCGCTAAGCGTGGAACAAAACGGTTGACGTTTTTGAAAAGAGCCCACAATTTCACTTCAGAAAACAGTGTTCTACATCGTTGTAATCGAACCTTAATGGGTCCATAGACGTACAATAAATATTGCGCAATAAATTTGTACAATATTTCGTTTCAACAAATGACGAAAGTTACTTTTTTGATATTTCTTCTATAATTCAGCGACGATTTTTGTCAAAGTTACAGTGCTTTCCAATATGGTCCCAATATCTGAAAAACATGCCCGTTTTGTGAGCTTTCCAATGACTTCCTCAAAATTGAATTTGGTCCAATTTTGAGAGAGATATCGCACATGAAATCCGAAAAAACAAAGTGTAATCGTGGAAAATCAGTATGTTTGTCCCAGTAAAAAATTATCTCTATATGTGCCTTAAACATGCCATTGTGTCTTACGAAAGGCAAGTATTGCTTGGAATTCAGTCCGAAAATGTCACTTTAACGCAAAAATCACGAATCCCCCTCTCTCTATTTTAGGTTCCGAAAAAGATGGCGAAGGGCTGGTTTTTGATTTTTTGCGCTAAAGCGATATCGGATTGAATCCCAAGCAATAATTGACTTTCGTAAGGCACAATAGTACGTTTAAGGCACGCAAGGACACTTTTTTTTTACTTGGACAAACTTGCTGATTTTGAAAGTTTACACCTTGTTTTTTCAATTTGACCAAATTCAATTTTGAGGAGGTGATTGGAAATCTCACAAAACAGACATGTTTTTTGATATTGGGACCATATTGGAAGCATTGTACATTTGGCAGAAATCGTCGCTGAATTTAAAGGAGAAATTTCGTCATTTGTGGAAAATAATAAAAAATACTGTACAGCTCTCTCCCCCACTGACATGGTTCGATCACTTCCCGGACAAGATTGTGGAACAGTCGCGATCTGGGACCGCTTACAGAGAAAATTCAAAAAATTATTTTGCGTCATCGTGCGACACCTCTTGCTTGCGGTTAATAACCTTCAGAACTGTACTTAGGACGGAGAATAAGAATTAAATTAGATGCTATTTTCCTAAATCGTTCCCAGAACGCGACTGTTCCACAATCTTGTCCGGGAAGTGATCGAACCATGTCAGTGGGGGAGAGAGCTCAAATTCGAATCCATATAAAGACAATCAGGAATCATGGAAATTCGGAGAAGTTATACGAAAGCTTGGAACCCGTCACTACCTGGTGAAACTGGATTCGGGAATAGTCGTGAAGCGACATAAAAATCAATTGCTATCGACACAAGTACAAACGCCTCATGAAACTGGGAAGAGTACAAATCATAGGGAAATACTGATTATGTTCCCTTCATCAAAAAAACATTTCAAAACGCGGCGTGTGATGAACTCCCCATAAATTTCGATGAGTCCACCCACAGCCATCAAAACTCCCAAAATAACAGTCCTATTGTAACCGACCATGAAGTATTATCTCGCCGTTCTAATCGAATCAGATGACAACATAGCTACCTTAGCGACTATATTTTATAGAAAATCGTTGAGAAGGATCCAAAGATTAATGGAGGAGATTATTGTATCCCTTCATTAATAATTACTTCTCATGTGATCTTATTATCATCACTTTTTACTGTATCCCAAAAAAAGCAATAAACAACGATTTAGATTTCGTTGCTTCATAGAAAATACAACAACTGTCAATCAAGAGAAATGAAATACAGTTCCACGTTCATGTAAACATAAAATTAAATGCATTTTTTCCCTTAAGTCTGACTCAATTTTAAGCCGAACCTGAAGCCTACGTGGTGAAATCCACCATTGGTACATTGTTTTTCGTTTCTTGTGAAGGAGCTGCACTGATGAGTGATGATTCCTTGGCCCCTCCAATTTCAACAACGCTCACCTACAACAGTGCACCCATTTCTGGCACCAATTCTGGATTTTAAGATCTCGTTTCAATCTCAAGGAATTTATGCATATGCATTATTAGTATCTTTTTTTAAAATTTCGTCCCTGAAATAACTTTAAAGCCTTAGTGGGAAGTTGATTTTTGAAGATTTTTTATTTAGGAGGCAGGCGTGATTTGATTTTTTCAATTTCTATATTCGTGGAACGTCGCCAGAGATAAAAGAAAACGGAAGGTTCGGTCATCGAAGTTTATTTTTGATTTTTTTTTTTTTTTATCAATACAGTCACGCAGTTTGCAGGTAGAATTCATTTCAGGCCCAATCCCAGTGCCCCTTCTCAGCAATCTTATCGCCGCAAAAGCAAAAAGTTTACGTAAGCGAGGGCAGAGCTTGAAAAGATCATCAATTTTTGGATTTAGATCAAAGATCAAAGATCTTTAATTTCCCCGAAAAAATTAGATCAAAGATCCAAGATCCTATTTGTTCCGGAAAGATCTAAAATCAAGATCCATGATCTTAAGATCTAAAAGATCAAAGATCTTTTTTTTTCTCTTTTTTTCCCCCCAAGACCGAGCGTCCCTTTTCAGTTTTGTTCTTTTTTTTAGCCTTTTTTCTTCCGACACAATTGTTTTAAAAATTCGTTTTCAGATTGCTACATTAGTAAAGAGTGAACTGTAAAAATTTCAATCCCGTGATCCATTGCCTTCATTGAAAAAAAACAAGTGGAACCCAAAAAAACTGCTTTTTCCGCAGTCATTCCGCCATGCAGGCATTCCGGCCTGTTGTTGTAGAGTGGTCTTGGCAGAATGCTAAGTCAGCCGTTTGCGGGGTGGACAACCCCTAGCCCATGCCTTTGATGCCTAGCCGCTAGCCGCTACACCCCTACCCCTGTACACTATGCCCTACAACGCTTTATTTCTTCCATTTCCACCCATAATATTATTTTAAATTTTACGCATCATGGGAGTGGCATAGTAATAAAGCAGAGAAAGGATGAATAAACAGCGTCATTTTCAGAAAGGGATCTCGAGGATCTTATTAATGAACAAGATCAAAGATCCTCATTCCTTACGATCATTCAAGATCCAAGATCCCGATCTTTTCAAATAGGATCTAGATCAAGATCAAGATCATGATCTTGATCTTGATCTTGGATCTTTTTAGCAAAAGGATCTTGATCTGTCAAGCTCTGAGCGGGGGAAACAATCACTCTCTGTCGCCGTCTTTATTTTCTCATTTTCCGTCTCTCGGGAGCTTCCCGTCATTCGGCGCTTTTCCACTTGACGAAAGTCAAACAGGCAGCCAAAATATATGTATCTGTAATTACAGTAAAGAACGTACACCGGAAAATGTACTCAACAAAAAGTAAAGCAGCACATATTCATCGGATGAATGCGTACAATTAGACAATGCAAACATTAACCGTCTTTTTATCACAGTAAGCATAACGATTATACGACCTGCCGATGTTATCGATTCTGACATTTTAAAGGACATCAAAGATACGATAAAAGTGGATTTTTCTAGTAAAAACATCTCGTCTTGGTTGCTTACTTTCCTTCGAATAATTATAGAGCCTGTCTCGCATGGCGATGACATGACAATCAACCGCAGCAGTGAACGAATAGTGAATCTGGTGGTTTCTAGTTGTAAATAAGTAGTACATAATTGTCGTCTGCACAGCTTTGTAGCGGCCTCTGCTATGATCGTCTCAGAGGCAGACCTATAATTATGCCTATCGGGCCCCACGGCAGAAACTATGAGACTCCTTAGTCTCTAAATAGTGAAGGAATATAACTTTAATGTAGCGTTCAATTGAGTTTTTCTCAATTTTAGCAGCTATTACTACTGATTTCGAACTTTGCACGAATTGGCGTGGTCCATGTCGACAATGAACAAGCTATGATTTAGGTAATTGTTTAATTAATTGAGTAAAACATTCTTTATTATATTTTAAATATGCCGACTAGTTTCGGGGTAAGTGCACCCCATTTTCAAGGCATCCGCAGTTCGCAAACAACTTAAAGGAGACATACCAACAATTAGTCCCAGTTCTCAAAAACAACCAAACAGCAAAGTACTCACATTTCCCCGTCACCCGTCAATAAACACAGACTTCCAAATAATCCTGCTGACGGACAGGTACCACAAGAAAACTTGTCTCCTCACTAAACGCTCTAAATACAAACGATAATCATTCAAGATTGGGAGCCCCTCTCCCTCAACCCATTCTCGTATCTGTTTTTCCCACCGTTTCTCTTATACATTGCTAACACATTACAATACGGTTCTACACCCATACTATCCAACTGGAAATTGACAGTTTCCCCCCCCCCATATTTATGTGCAATTTTTCTAAAACTCTCAATTTTTCACAATTATTCTCCCGATCCAATACACTTACGTCTTTAAAGTTAAAAATATGCCCCGTTTTTTTATGATGTTCACTAAGCCCAGTATTATTTTTTCCATTTTTAGTATCACAAATGTGTTGTGATATTCTATTTTTCAACTTTTGCGTAGTCATCCCTATGTAGTAATTTTCACACCCCCCACAATCAATTTTATATACTACGTTATTCTTTTGAGTAATATTTTCTTTATCTTTAAAAGCAGGAAAAATATTCTTAAGTGAGTTATTCAATTTAAAAGCTAAATTTATGTTATTAACTATACAAAATTCTTTTAATAAATTTTTAATCGTATACGAAATTCCTTCTATAAACGTGATACTCATCGTACACCCTTCATTTTTATTCACAACCTCCCTTTCAGCATTATTATTCCGCTTCAATTTGTTAATCTCGCTTTTAACAAGTTTTTTTACTAACATAGGAGGGTAATCGTTCTTTATAAACATATTTTCTATCTTTTTCATGTTATCTTCATGAAAATAATCCTCACTTAACAATAACATTTTCCTTGTTTGGGTTTTAACAATGTTAACTTTCATGTGGTACGGGTGGTTTGAATAATAATTCAATAATCTGTTTGAAGCTGTTTCTTTTTTGTACCAATTAGTTTTTATCTCACCATTTTCTAATCTAGTAAGCGTCATATCTAAGAAATTTATTTTATTGTTATTTTCACGTTCAACAGTAAATTTAATATTAGGGTGAGCTTTATTCAACACGTTAATTAGAGGCATAATGTGTTCCTTTTTTACACTAGCGATAGAGTCGTCAACATAAATTTTTAAAAAATCAACTTTTAACCCACTTTTCAGTAAAACGTCATTAATAAGCTTATCAATGTAAATACCGGCTAAAAGAGGTGATAGACAGCCACCCATGCTTAAACCATTTTTTTGTTCATATATAATGTCATTAAAAGTAAAATAATTATTAAAAACACAGAAACGTAATAAATGAAAAAATAAATCTTTTGGAATTTCAGTATGTTGTTTTATCAATGACCATTTTGACTCAATATATGCTAATACCTCAGTTACAGGAATGCTAGGGAACGCATGCTCTCAACATCTAAACTGACAAGCTCGTCACCTTCTTCGATTCGTTTACTTTTTAGAAAACTACGAATCTCCTCTGAGTTTTTAATAGCAAAATTATGTAGGTTATTTAAGCACTGAAGGTGTTTGATAATAAATTTTGCCAAATTGTAATTTGGATTTGAAGAAGTACGAACAATCGGCCTGAAAACTTTTTTCTTGACTTTATATACACCGTACGCTTTTGGGATAACTGCCGTATGCGTGGTAAGCTTCCTCTTTTCTGTTTTATTAATTAATTTAATCTCTTCTAATTTACGAACAAGTTCATTATTTTTCTTCATTAATGATTCAGTGGGATCTTTATCAAGTATTTTATAAGCGTCAACATTTTTAAAAATCTCCTCCATCTTAACATTATAAAAATTCTTGTCAATTACTACAGTTTGGCGAGTTTTATCGGATTCCACAGCGATTATAGTATTGTTTTCTTTGAAAATTTTTTAAATAATGAGGCATTCTTTAATATTGCTTTATTTTTTGCATTTGCGCTTCCCGATATGAAGGGTACATGTTTTGCACTATTTTGTTTTATCAAGTGGTTTGTAAGGGCATTAATTATTTTACACCGGCTTTCAGTAATGAGGTTCCTACATTTTCCTTCTTCAACTACATTAAATACATTTTCAACATCAGCTATTAATTTTGGAACATCTTTGAAGTTATTTTTATATGGCAAATTAAATTTTGGCCCCATGCTAAGACAGTACTTTACTTCTGGAGGAATAATAGTGTTTGTTAGATTCACTACTCTTTCCACCCTTTCCGCATCTACTGCACTGTTTTCAGGAACATCGGTGCCAATTCCATTTTTCTTGGCAAGGTGATTAATTCCAAACGATTCAGATTTAGTTTTCAAACGTTCAAATTTTGTTTTCAATTTCTCTTTTTCTTTTAATCTTACGGCAGATGCAAAAATGGTGAAAAAACTAACCACGTCGTTATACAGACTTGTTGATATCAATGCTTTCAAACTTTTATAGTTTTCTTCCCCCAAATTTTTAAGCCTTTTAATTGCTACGTGTTTGTCTTTTATTTCTAAATTTAACAATTTATTTGCATGTATTAAATTATACTTGTTCAAATGCCGATATAAGCTAAGATTGATAAAATGTGAACCGTTGCCTAGTTTTAAAATATTCGCAATGTGCTTAGGAAAAATCTGAGCTATGATTTGTTCAAAGTTCATTTATAAGCGGGAGGTCATGTTTGTTCAGTTACGGTCGGTACAGTGCGGGATAGTGGTTCGATTTTTCAATATTGATTGTCATAAACAAAAATGGCAGCTCAGAAGCGACAGAAAGAAGTCGCTTCCATGGTAGTCAAATAAATTAGTGTTATGTACCGTGAAGAAATATGTAGACGAGAGTTCGTATTGTTAATGAAGTACACGTTGCCATGTTGTGCAATTTCGTCCTTTTTTCATTCACGAAAACGTATTGAAAGCGTGAAATTTCAAAAATCATCGCTTGTAAAAAAATTTTTTGGTTCATATTCCTCTTCGGTTGTGACTTTATATATATGTATGTGACTTGGAACATTGTGAACATTGCCCAAGTTGATATGTACAGAGTATGAAAATGACATGTAATTTCGGACTTTGTCGTCTTTTGTGTATACAAAGTCCGTTCTTTCGGTGCTAAATCAGACTTTGTACGAAAACGCTGGGCAATGTCAGCATCGTAAAGAAATAACTTGTCAATGCGGACATCGTACAATTCCAGGCTTTGCTCGTAACATATACGTCCATACAGGGTGTTCCAGGAGGAAACGTCAATACTTGTGCATGTTGTAATACTAAGTAGGGCGAACCAAAATGACTATATGGACATAGGGTCGGAAACGCTTTGTTTCAGAGTTCCAGGGAATTTAGTGTTTTTTAAGCCAAATCATCTCTTTTCCATAAAAAGCGGTCATAACGGACTAACCGTTCACCGTAGAACAAAATAAACTACATTTATGAAAAGAGCACAAAATTTAGCATTGGAAAAATCAGGAGTAGCATGTTAAAATCGTCTTTTTGTACGTTTGTTATTTTTGGAAAAATCGAAAAAGTGTTACGTAGAATTTTTGTGTTTCTTTCAGAGGCGAATTTCGCTCAATCTTTAGTTGGTCGGGAATTGACCAATTATTGTAAAAACATGCCCATTATGTGAGCTTTCAATTGACGTAAGAAAATTGAAAATCGGTTGAATTTTACTGAGATATGACACGAAAGGTTCGGAAAAACAGTGCAAAATCGTCAAAATAAGTCATATTGCAACTGTCAGGTAAAATCCCCCAAAAATTGTTTCCGACGTCAAAATAACCCCATAATTCAAAGATCCAAATAATTTAAGAAAAATCAGTGCACCATATCCATCATCATGATCTCCCCTCCACTTTCACTAGCAAATAATGAATTATTAAACAAATTAACTGGTCTGATTCCTTCAATTTTTCGTCTGGTGCTATTTTTCAGACGTTTTTGTATGAAAATTGCAGTGATTCACGCGCATGATATGATTTGTACCAGAAAAATAAATTTTGAACTAAAATAATTACGGAAGGATACCTGGAAAACTAATTAAACGAGTATTTACTAGTGAAAGTGGTGGGGGATGACGATGATGATGATGGATATGGTGCACTAATTTTTCTTAAAGAATTTGTTTCTTTGAATTGCGGGGTTATTTTGACGTCGAAAACAATTTTTGGGGATTATACCTGGCAGCTGCAATATGGCTCATTTTGACGATTTTGCAATGTTTTTCCAAACATCACACTATGTTCTGTCAGGATTAGCCATTTTCGATTGACGTTAACTATGTTATGTGCCCTTAAATGCGGCTCAAAGTCGTGCAAATCGGGGATTCTATTTTTTTCAAAAAAAGTCAATCCACGTCTGTCCACACTAAATCGGAGTGCACGGACAACCCGTGATTCAGAAAAACATCTTCAAAGTGTCCTTTTCAAAAATAGACATGAGCGTTTTCTTAGTTGTCTGGTGATTTTTCGTCAGAAATGACGATTTCTTGGAAAAAATAGTGGTTTTTCTCTACAAAATCGCTTGTTTTGACCTGAAAAATTTGAACAAGTTTTGTGGTTTTAGCGTGACAAAAAGCACTAAAACCTTATCCAAAGCCATACGTTGA
The DNA here is from genome assembly GCA_038030265.1 of Corythucha ciliata. Classification (NCBI taxonomy): domain Eukaryota; kingdom Metazoa; phylum Arthropoda; class Insecta; order Hemiptera; family Tingidae; genus Corythucha; species Corythucha ciliata. Next base: position 27,481,400 of record CM075942.1, on the reverse strand, counting down.
ATCGAACTGATTATGCACGCCTACCAAAGTAACAAAAAATGTCGCTCCGGCAGCTGGGGTGTCGGATAGAGTACATTTCACGAAATACGAAATTCGTTAATTTAACTTAATTAGCGATTATTCAGCAAGAATGGCTATAAAAATGTAGAGTAACAAAGTGAAATGTTAATTAATGCCGAATATTAGCTAAATAACTAAAAACGTCGAAACTTGTAGCACTGTAATGCACTTAACCCGACAGTCAGCTGCCGGAGCGACATTTTTTGATACTTTGGTAGGCGAACACATTGAATTCCACTCCAAGGATAGCTTTGGATGTGGTTTTATACCTTTTTAGCGTGTAAAAATCACTAAAAATCATTGGTCGAATTTTTCAGGTCAAAACAAGCGATTTTGAAGAGAAAAAACATTATTTTTTCTAAAAAATGGTCATTTCTGACGAAAACTCACCAATCAACTAAGAAAACGCTTATGACTATTTTTGTAAAGGACACTTTGAAGATGTTTTTCTGAATCACGGGTTGTCCGTACACTCGGATTTAGTGAGGACAAACAGGGACTGACTTTTTTTGAAAAAAATAAAATCCCCGATTTGCACGACTTTGAGCCGCATTTAAAGGCACATGAAATAGTTAACGTCTATCGAAAATGGCTAATCCTGACAGAACATAATGTGCTCTGCCCGAATCCATCATCAAAAGTTGCAAAAATTCAAATTAAATGCGAGTTTCTCGCCGTTAGTTTAAAAATATGATGTAAGCCTTAAAACTCGTTTGAAAAATCATATATCGAAGGTTTTTGATTTTCGGACTATGGTTTATATGGTGATTTCGGTCGCAAATTAGGTCTACTTTGGGATTGAGGTTTTTGTAAACATTGCGGAATTGTACTTTTCTCAATTTCAGCCGTAAATTGATCACTTTTACTCATTTTTAGCCGTGAGTTTGCGCATTTTCTCAATTTTAGCCGCGGACTGTCCACAAGAGCAGCACATAAGCGTTTTTTGGGGTAAATTTCGTCGCAGTCCATACATCGATTTTTTTTCTCAAGTTGGATCTTGAAGTTACATTGAAAAAACGCGAATTAGAGAATTTACTCAATTTCAGCAACGAACGAGAGGGCCTTTTCGCTCTTTTAGCCACCATATTTAGTGTTTTGCCTAGACGTTTAGTTGCGTACATACCCCAAGTACCTAATATCCCATTAGCGCGCCTTCTCAATTTTAGCCGCGTAAATATCTGCTGAAACCGCGGGGATCAGCTTAAGCGAGCCGAGAGAGTGTGTGCGCGAAAGAGTATTCGCGTCCAACAGGTACCAACAGGATCCCCACACCCATAATTATATTATAAAACCTAAAAATTCCTATTTTTCTATTTTAAGTTTTTATTAACGGGCGCCCGGGGTTTCCAGCCCCCTCCCTAATTTGGTACGTTACAGGATCACCTCGGGAATATGCGTATTGTGGTTTCTCCAGAATTCTCGTTGAAAATTCTAGACCGCCAACTTCTAAATGTTTATGGGTCGATTTTGGGGTCAAATGCTGAGTATATAGCATAAGTGTTTTGTTTACTCTACATATTGGAAGTTTTTCCCATGATATAGTTCAAATTATCAACATTTCCTTTCACAAAATAATTTAATCTAATAATTATGGTTATTAAATACAAATGAAATGTATGCATTATAAGAACATCTCACTAATCCACGGAAATAACTGCAATCATAGTGTCAATCTTCTGGACTAGAGTTTTTTTTTCAGTTGGCCTCGTTTGAAACACAACGGGAAGTTGGTCAGGTGTGAATCGGTTAATCAACTGTGCCTCAAAATTACTTCCGTTCAGCCGAGTACGAATTGCAAAAAACTGTCACATCACTATCACATTATGGACCTTACAATACAACACGAATAGTATTGAGATATAGGTACATAAAGAAAAAAAGATGTCAAGTATGTACTTGACGTTGCCGGTAACATAAGAGGATTTCGCTGGTGGAAATATTGCGCTACTACTGGTAGAAAACAGATGCAAAGTTTGACATAGGTACTTACCTGTAATGGATTTAAAGCCGGATTTTCCTAGCCGCACAAATCGAAGCGTGTTTTAAATTTTTTATCCTACTCGATGTGAAAGCGCGTGTTTTCATGACTCGCAACTGTCATGAAAATACGATTTTCATGTCTAGGCATGAAAATGTTTGACAAAATTTGTCACCAAATCGGATAGCTAACGCATTTTATTTCCTATTCTTGCAGGGCGTTTTCTCGTTGCCACTCAACACACCTCTCCGCACTCCTCCACACCGACAGACTTTCCCACTCACTGAGGCGTTCTCGTTTGTCTAGATGCACTTTTATTATGTATTTTTTTTTTTTTTTTGTACAGATGGGCAAACGTTTTCTTTTTATTCCACCTTCCAGTTTTAAACTCAATACTAATTTATTAATTTTGTGTCCCCTTCTTTCGTAGGATAAAAAATAATGTGTACGCCTCGGCAGAAAGGCGTATTCTGGGCCTCGAAGAAAGATCAGCCTCGACTGCGTCTCGGCTGGCCACTTCTTTTTTTCGTCTCGGAAAAGTACGCCTTTCATGCTTAGGTGTACAATATGCTATTCTTGAAGTTGAAAAGTATACATGTCCCAAACTCACTTACAATTAGCTGGCTACAAATGCTACCACGAACCTGGCACGCAAACCATCCTTATTCGGAAGGGGGGGAGAGAGATAAAAGTAGGTTTTTGGTCCCGTAAAAATCAAGTACATACGTCTAATCACCAGCCCTCGCATCCATAACCCATAAACAGCCACACTCGCATTCTAATTCAACGCTGCAAATCGCTCAATTGGAAATGACAGCGCTGATATACGTCGTGCTGATCCGTCCAATGTGGCTGGCATGCGAGCCACACTTTGGAGTATGAGTCCCTCCCTCAATCGAATAGAAAGAATTCAAGTGTGGCTCTTGGAACCATGGAGGGAGGAAAAGAGAGAAGGGAGCATAAGTTAAAAAAAGGGACGCCGAATTTCGCGGTGGTCCCTCGGCCATTATATTTAAAATATATAGATAACAGAGCCGGAGTCGTGATAAAGCAGTAGTTCCCAGCACAAATCCTGATGCGTTCCGGGACTATCAATGTGGCGTTATGTTGGCTTCACCCCGTTAACTTGATTTTATATCAATCGCTCTCTCCTCTCTCTTCATACCTCCGTGGTTTGAACAGAGAATAGTTTGTAATATGTTTTGAAATAAGCTTGCTAGAACGCTTTTTCCGTATCATGCATGCGCGAGCAGCTCTGAAGTCCTCGCTGGAACAAACCTATTAGGGCGGCTTTCAACTGTTCGACATTTCATATGCTCGACAGGGATGTCGAACAGTTGAAAAGTTGAGGTTTGACAACTGTTCGAAACGTTCTCATTTTCAACTGTTCGACAAAAATTCTTGTCGAACAGTTGACAATTAGCCGATATTTCAAGTTTTCGACAGAACCTAATAAAGCAAGCAGAGGTGAACTCAGGGGCGCGAGTAGCAACATATTTTAGGGGTGTGAGATTTGATTTTACCAACACAGCTACAGCTGCAAGCCACAGCCTACAGCTGGCTACAGTTTTACCACTTTCCCCCCCTCCACCATGCTATTTATTTTAGAGGTCTGATCAAAGAGGGGGAAAGTGATGACACTGTAGCAGCCAGGTGGTAATTGGTAAAATTAACTCTCACACCTTCAAAATATTTTGCTAAATCGCTTACCCCTGTGCTCACCTCCACGGGTTCTCCTGTTGAACAGTTAAAATGTCGAACACTCGCAATGTCACCTCGTTTTCACCTGTTAGACAAACTTGCACGTGTGGTAGCGACGCGTTCCTTTGTGGGATACCCACAAAATGCCACTTCAGTATGCGTTATCGACTTCTTCTGTCGAACAATTGAAATGTCGAACACTTGAAATAACGGCTCATTTTCAACTGTTCGACAAAAGTTCTTGTCGAACAGTTGCCAAACCTCAACTTTTCAACTGTTGGACACCCCTGTCGAACAGTTGAAACACTCCCACCTATCACTGTCTGTCCACTTAGTGATGGACCAGTGATGGAATCTCGAACTTATTGCTTCATTTCGATGGTTCGAGTTTTTCACTCACGCCAAAAATGTTTAAAGAAATCAACAAAGAACTTTTACTACGGGCACTATGGTTACGTATAGACGGTATACAGTGATCATTTGTTCTAAAATTATTCCCCGTGCGTTATTTTTAGTAGAAGGACAAAGGGGAAACTCATTCCACTAAATTCGGGGGCGGGCGAGAGTCCATCCCTGGACAGACTATAGTAAATACATTATCGCTGGTAAATACATTCTCGCTAATAAATACAAGCACACCACACTACGCACCACACACAATGTGTAGTAATAGTACATTGTATTATAGTAATATAATGCTATTATAATGTAATAACAATCGTATATTAAAAGTTACAATATGTATACAGGGAATGTGAAATACACTTTTACAATAGTAAAAACGTCTTTTGCTCAAAAGGTGGGAAAGAAAAGTCTCCCTTCATCATAGGCAACTTTTTCACACCTTTCTTATTTATCCCTCCATTAACCATAATATGTTTATAATGGTAGGACTAAATTTACCAAGTTCCTATAGTTGATAAAATAAATAATACATATAAACATGAGCTTGAAATATTAAATGTGCTATAGAAGCTTTCTGTAAGAGCTCAAGAAACCGGCCCTTTCAAAACTATTATGTAGTTTATATTGGGCTGTTCACCCCTCCCCCCTGCCTGTTAAAGGGTTCTACGAAGAGGGCGGTGGATCTAAGGAAAGGGCGAGCAACCCTTTTCATTGTACTGGGGGAGGCGTATCAAAAAGGGCTTTTCTTTTCGATAAAGCTCGCAGTTCTTTTCCGAGGATGCGTGATAGCGAAGCTGCTTTTATTCTGCTGCAGTGAGATGTTGACCGCCGTACTAGTCACTTCAGTGCTAGCGGTTTCAGCTCAGATGGATTATAACACAGATATCGATCAAGACGATTTCGATTTGGATTTTAATTCTTTGAATAGTACAGGTGAGAAAATTTGAAATAATGTGAGGGATGAAGCGGCGAAGGGGGGGGGGCTTCATCTGTCAGAGAGCTTGAACAGAGGATCCGTGCATCGTGGAAAAAAGAATTTTCGATTTTTTGCGCTGTCTGGTGAACAAAATCGTTTGTCGCTGTACCATCCGTACCTTTTCAGACGCAATCAAATGTTCAACAAATTCACCAAGCACCCAAAAAGGATAAACGATAGTGCTTACACGTGACTCTCCAACACGCCTTTCTCAGGGTATCTCTCTTTCGGCCCTTTATCACGAACGTTGTCCAATTTGTCATCCACTGTTTCCAATTTTAAATGGTCGGGAACGTAAAACTTTCTTGTGACGTAATGAACTACAAAACCGAAAAATAAACGTGAGATTATAAAATTTATCCTCTAATTTGGACTGACCATAATTTTGTGATCGACCAGGGAATATCGTTGATCTACCGACGAACGTTTTTTGTCGAAAACACAATTTGAAGGGGGGATTTTCGCTCGATTTATCTTTCCCTATTTTTTTCGTTCTTGTCACATTCTCTTCCTCGCCCATCGTGACCCTTCAGAAACTTGCTATTGATCTTTCCCAGAGAGCCTATCGAACAGCAAAAAATAAACTCAATGAAAAAAATAATATTTCATTAAACTAGGTACCTGTGCTATTGTGTCACGAATGGATCAATGATGAGGTCACCATAGCGACCTAAGCAATCCCTCGACCTACATTTATTGGTCTCCGCTAATATTCAAAATCTTATATACTTATCATGTTTCTAATGAAATGGCTCAACATTGCTCCTTTTTTAAAGAGGACAGTAAAGTTCTAAGCGTCTGTGAAGGGGAAACAAACCAGTAAATCAGATTGATCCTATACTTATATAAAAAAATATTGTTTACGCTAAAACCGCTGACTTGCGCTTTTCTTATTTATTACTGGATCCCTTGTGATTTAATATTACCATTTTTATTAAATTTTGCTGTTTACCTTCTGTGACTGGTCTTTTTTTTTCTACTTATTTTGAACAAAAATAAATCGAATTTTGCGGTGCAAATATCTTCACTCATGCAACGGTTACCTACATACGTACAGGTACACATGCCTAATCTATTGTTTCAGCACTTGGCGAATATCTGGGGGACGCATGTGACATGTCCTGTAATCAAGAATTAATCAACGTAATTTGCCAACCGGAAACTAAACGATGCGAATGCGTCAAAGGATATCCCGTGCGACTGGGCCTTTCGACGGGCTGCGCAAAACGTTAGTAATACTTCGTATTCTTCAACAGGAATACAATTAATCTGTTATTGCCTCGTTTTCAGCTGTAAACATAGGTGATCAGTGTTTTTACCAAGAGACGTGCGAGTACACAGACTTGAACTCAGACTGCGTTCAAGTGAAACACAATGCATTGTGCCAATGTAAGAAAGGGTATCACGCTGTGACGCTAGCTCGGCCTAAACGAATATTTTGCTCTGAAGGTACAACCTGCTTTTACACGTGCCAGAATCTTGTAGAGACCGAAACTATTTGTACTGTTTTCAGACGTTGTAGTCATAGCCACTGACATGACTACTCTTCTTGGTGTAGCTAGTGGCATGGCAGTACTCATGGGATTAATATGTTTCACGCTGAAATTATTTGTTGGTTCGAGACCAAGGCGCTACGCGAGCGGTAATATTGGCCATCCGATTCTTTTCGCTCAACCCAGTACGTTATAGTTTCATTGTTCTGAAAGTTGAGATTTTTCATCTGAGCATGCCAACTAACCTCTATTTTCCCTCTTTCCACCCTGAAAAAAAAAAAGCTGGAGTGACTGGTGTGTCAGTCTTAAGAGGTGGTTGTACAAGGGCGAGCCGCGGAGGTTTGGTTCCCTCTTCACGAGCAGGTGCAGCAAGAGCGGCGGCCATCTTGCTTATCTCATGTCACCTGTCGCCGTCACACGGTAACCACAACCACAATCGCAGAGGTCAATCATCATTTTAATCCGAAAAATATTATTCCCCTTGCCTGTCCAATGCGGTGACACTATTCATCCGCCCGTCATAGGGTATTGCAATAGGGAATGAGGAGCTGGTGTACGAACGGTCGACAACTATTTGTTGACATGAACCGGATTAAAAAAGTAGTAAAAGACCGGTAGCTCTAGTTTAACCTAATTGGTGCCGGAGTAACCCCCCTTAACCGATTATTACCTCATCGAATAACACGTTTTTAGTTAATCCAAACTTGGAGATGAATGATTTTACAGTCCATTATATCGAAAGATGGGGGATTACTTTCGTAAGAGCCGAAATGTTTTCCGGGTGCACCACATGTTTTCAATGAGGGTTCAATGTCGAGACGTACTTATCCAGCACTCGCCTCAAGTTCTTCTTGAGAAAAGAAAAAAAAAATCAAAATGTATGGCCTTTGGAATAAGTGGGGGATCGCGATTCTGTCGAATGCGAAGTTTTTGGCAATTCGATTCCCAGGCATCATCCTCAATATCTACTCTAAATTTCAGCCTGTCTTTGACTGAACACCAAAAGAAAATCACATTCAATTTATAATTAATTCATTGAAATGACACAAAGATCTTCTTACACCTATTTTCGGTAAGCTAATGACAGTTGAGCAAACGTGGAAGAAAATATTGTGAAAGCTTACCAGCTTGCGCCCATTCTTCGAAAATTCGAATTATTTACATAAAAAGTACTCTTCTCACTCTACCTCCGAGTGCCAAATACATACATACAAAATTTCGCGTTTAAGAACATGTGGCGAGGTTCGGACGATGACAGGCCCCATGGAAGCAGCAAGGTGGTCGGGTGAGACCAATAACGCTAACATTTTTTATTTAAAAATTATTAATATTAGATAATACGTAGTGTTTTTAAAAAAATACAAAGAACAATTTGATTGCTCATAGAACGCTGCTGATGCCTCACAATCCATTGCCCCCTCCCCTTTTCATTTTCAATTAAGTTCACGATTATAATTACACTCTTATTGCACACGCTACATCTTTTATTGAAAATCGTGAGCTTGGCATGTTATACGTTGCCTTCAACTAAATAAAAATTTGAAAAATGCCGTTTTAAACTAAGTCGGTATAATGATTTCCCAGATTACTGTCTTGTTTTAAACTCAATTTCCCTCCCGCAATCGTTGATGATTGCTGCCTCAAGTCAATCTTGACCGCACTTGAAAAACTTTCCCGCTCTCATGAATGTATAAAAAAAAAGAATTAGGAAAATTACCAAAATCTGGCTGCATGAGTAGTTTCAGGAATTGAGAGAAAAAAACAAAAACAAACAAATAGCCAACTTCATATACTACATAATGCATAGTTGTATATAATGATACCGAAGCGAGCGATAGAACAGTATTGTTGAATAATTTTAGATGGTTAGTTTACATTTTGCTGTATGAATTGATTCATTTTTGTTTTCTTTAATGAGAGGGGCACTGTCAACAAAACCTCTAATCGCTATTTTAAAAATTGACTTCCTCCCACCACTTTTCAAAAAGATTTTTAATTAGAACACAACTTTTTGCAATTTGGCTTGCTGTCCTAAGTCCAAAAAAAAAAAACTCAAAATAACGTTCAACTTTTAAAGATTATTTAATAACTTTTCAACATATATTTTACAGCTTCAGTTCACAGCAGTACGTCGTCGACGAAAAGTTTCAGCGCTCGTCAATTCGAAAGAGAACGGGAGAACCGGCTTTTAGCCAGAGCGAGAAACCGTGAGAGGGATGGTAATACTCCCAGTCCTAGTCCACGGTCAACGGAAAACCTATTGGACGATCCACTTCCTTCGGTAAGTGATTGTTGAAAGTGAATCTTTTGACTTGAGTTTACCTTGGCTTGGCTTCTGTCGTAACATTGACAAATTTTTGAAGTCTCTGCACATGCTGGCTTCACATTGTATTGACCTTGACTGGTCCCGCCTAGTGTGACGTTTTCACAATAGTGACTTTGACCTGTTTCTTCTTCTATATGCAACCTTCTGAGTCCTCCCAGTCCTGCCTGTGCGCAAAATGTGCATGATCAAGACAAATTTCGCTTTCACTCGCCACTATTACTCCTTGATAACAGTATTCTGTGGATAAAATGAAGATCCTCTCGTGGAATTTAAGGAATTTATTGGGAGGGTAAACTAAACTGTTGTACTTGACCAGAACTCTGGTCTGGTCAGTAATATTCTAAAATGACGGAGTGTATCTCCCTTCCCTAGTTTACGTCGTTACTCTGGTACTCACCATCCGCGTTTTCAACAGGCGTGAATCCAGAGTTTTTCTCAAGGGGCGGAGGGTACACAAAGAAGTTCCTTCACGTTTTCCCTCAATTTTAGCCGCAAACCAGTGTTTCTTATTTTTTCAAACATCTCCATAAAACCGTGTGCATTAAAGGGGGTCTTCCTTAATGTTGACCTGGAGCACGATTTGGTGCGTTTTGTCAATCTTTGCTGTGAACAGGGCCATTATTAGGGATAGGCAGGGTAGGTAACCGACTAAGCCCCCGCCCCCCCGTTTAGGAATAAAATTAATGACAACAAAAAATTTATATTTTTGTACTTGAATGAAAACTTGGGGAACCCCCTCTTGACAATGGCGTTAAAATTGCTAGGAAAAATTGTGATAATTGTAGCAACGAAAACCGGAAATTTGTTTTGAATGAGTTAACTCCGCGAAATCGCACCTTAAAACGAGTCAACATACTGGAAATTTCTCCCTTGGAAAACAATAGGTTCGAAACTCCGTAAAATTGGCTTCTTTGGGGTGTCAACCCCACGAAATTGATTTCTGGCGTGCCAGATTCGCAAAAGTTGGTTGGCTCAAACCGGCAATTTTTTTTTTTAACGCGAAATTTATTTATTGAGTTAGTCAAAACCAGAAATTAAGTTCTAGGAGTCGTGAAATTTGGACATATATGGAAAGCGCATAACCAACGGTATTGCTTTTTTGAACGAGTCAACCCTGTAAAATTGGCTTTTGGGGCGAGTAAAACCCTTAAAATTCAAAACACTGATAAAATTTAGTCTCTCCAAGGGGTTGATTAGTTTAGTTTTTAATTGCAACTTTACCAAAAGTGCTTTTCGGACACTTTTACCATCGTCAGTGGTTTTGGGGGTCACACTACAAATTTAAAATCGAATTTTAAAAGACCAAATAAATACATTAAAAAGAAACTAAAATATTATAATGCTTACAGAAAAGGTGTTGCCACCACTTGACCTTTAACGGATTTCAGGACTCCACTTTTTCTCTAAACATTGTAATATTTTAGTTTTTTAGTTTCTTTTTAATGTATTTATTTGGCCTTTTAAAATTCGATTTTTATTTGTAGTGTGACCCCCAAACCCACTGACGATGGTCCAAAGTGTCCGAAAAGCGCTTTTTGTGAAGTTTGTAATTAAAAACTAAACTAATCAACCCCGTGGAGAGACTACATTTTATTCGTGTTATTCGTCTTACCTCCACTACATCGCTGGGAAACTATGGCCTTTAGGTGGCGAACACACTACAGCGATACGATATCGTTTCGACATCGCCGGCGCTATTAACAGCGTCTAGGACAGATAGAAACAACTGGAAATGTGTCAGAGTGATGTAGAAACGATATCGTATCGCCGCAGTATGAACGCCGCCTAAAATTCACAAAAATTGAAATTTACGATGATCAAACCCTGTGAAGTTGAATTCTTTATTACCAAATAGGGTTGAAAGGGAGAGATATCGCAAATTCTAGCGATCAAATCGTAGATGTTGAGAGCGAATGTTACCTATACACTTGTTATTATTTTTTAACCCTATCCTCCAATTTCAATGGCGCCATTGCCCCTCCCCCCTGTTATCAGCCCTTCGCTTGAACCAATTATGTCACCGTTGTGTACGGGTTTTCGGTTGCGAACTGGTAGTTTAGCTACTGAAACCGATTATTTTGCTCAGAAACAGCGCCTTGTATTCAGCCAGAAGAACGTATAATGCTCGACTCCGAAACTGGGCATTCACCCCAATTTGTTGTTGAAAAATGAGTAAATTCGTATCTAAAAAACGTACTACAAATTAATTTCAACTAGTTTTTAGCCCATCAACCCCCTACACAGGAAATCTTCCAGAATTTGACCATAGGAAAAATAGTTGACTTGGTAGAGCTGGGACGTGCGCTTGAAGTCGCTGCCAGTCGATGAAATCCCACTAATGTCAAATTGAAAGAAAGAAGAAGAATAAAAAAAAAAAAAAAAAAATTTCGCTCCGGCAGCTGGCGGTCGGAAAGAGTGCATTTCATTTTGTATACGGATACCTTAAGCCGTCCCAGAAGTAGTAATGTTGAGACCATGATTTGTTTCGTTTATGTTTGACCCTCCCTCGTACTGTTTGCTGCCGGGTTTGTTTAAGCTGAACTTAATGGGAATCAAAGGCTATTTCAAAATGGAATCATCATACCGAATATAATGCTTCTGGAATCAACTGGTGATTTGTTGTGATTTTTTTACCATTTCAACCCCTATTTTCCCCCCTCCACCTTGACCGATTTGGCCCAAATGCCATACCGACCGGGGCCTTATGACTAATGATTTTTGTGCCAAAGCGCGTTCCGCTAAATTAATTTCTACGAGAGTTATCGTGCTAACAAGGCCTCACACTTACTTCCACCCCAGGGACATCACCCCCTCCCCCTCGACTTTTTCAAAAAATTAAAATTGGAATCAAAGGCTACTTTAACATGGAGTATACGTACTGAATATGATGCTTCTAGAATCAACTGGTGACTTGTAGTGATTTTTTGATCATTTCAAGCCGTATTTTCCCTCCCACCTCCTTTACCGATATGGCCCAAATGCAATACCGACCGGTGTCTTATGACTACTGATTTTTGTGCCAAAGCGCGTTCCGCTAAATTAATTTCTACGAGAGTTATCGTGCTAACAAGGCCTCACACTTACTTCCACCCCAGGGACATCACCCCCTCCCCCTCGACTTTTTCAAAAAATTAAAATTGGAATCAAAGGCTACTTTAACATGGAGTATACGTACTGAATATGATGCTTCTAGAATCAACTGGTGACTTGTAGTGATTTTTTGATCATTTCAAGCCGTATTTTCCCCCCACCTCCTTTACCGATATGGCCCAAATGCAATACCGACCGGTGTCTTATGACTACTGATTTTTGTGCCAAAGCGCGTTCCGCTAAATTAATTTTTACGAGAGTTATCGTGCTAACAAGGCCTCACACTTACTTCCACCCCAGGGACATCACCCCCTCCCCCTCGACTTTTTCAAAAAATTAAAATTGGAATCAAAGGCTACTTTAACATGGAGTATACGTACTGAATATGATGCTTCTAGAATCAACTGGTGACTTGTAGTGATTTTTTGATCACTTCAAGCCGTATTTTCCCCCCACCTCCTTTACCGATATGGCCCAAATGCAATACCGACCGGTGTCTTATGACTACTGATTTTTGTGCCAAAGCGCGTTCCGCTAAATTAATTTCTACGACGGTGTCTTATGACTACTGATTTTTGTGCCAAAGCGCGTTCCGCTAAATTAATTTTTACGAGAGTTATCGTGCTAACAAGGTCTCACACTTACTTCCACCCCAGGGACATCACCCCCTCCCCCTCGACTTTTTCAAAAAATTAAAATTGGAATCAAAGGCTAGTCTAACATGGAGTATACGTACCGAATATGATGCTTCTAGAATCAACTGGTGATTTTTAGTGATTTTTTGACGACTTCAAGCCCGATTTTCCCCCCCTCCACCTTGACCGATTTGGCCCAAATGCAATACCGACCGGTGTCTTATGACTACTGATTTTTGTGCCAAAGCGCGTTCCGCTAAATTAATTTCTACGAGAGTTATCGTGCTAACAAGGAAACGGCCATAAAGATATATATATAAATATATAAAGAAATATATATATGAATTCCGGAGACCACTGAATTCGTGTTCTAGAGGTTCTGAAACGTGAAAAAAACATGACATGACCCATGTTTGCCACCATCACGACGAGACCAATAGTGCATTTTTCAGAATGAAATGCACTAATTAGAGTAAAATATATGTACATCCCGTTAGGCCCAGCACACACTAGGAGAAAAAAGACGCCGCGACGCGCGAGTCGGCGTCTTTTTTCTCGGGGAAGAGACGACTCTCGCGTAAGCGTCCAATGTGGAAGGCCCCATAGAGTTCTATGTGTTTTTACTGCACGAGTCGGACGCTGACGCGCGTCGGCGTCTTTTTTTTCCTAGTGTGCGCCGGGCCCGTAGGGGGCCCCGTGCGGGCTAGAAATGACCCTGGCTGCGAAAGAGCGTTTTTCACATTTCAACCACGAATTTGCGTTTTTCCTAAATTTTTAAATGGAAATGAGCACTTTTTCTCAATTTTACCCGTGAATGGGAGCAATTTCTCAAATTTTGGTAAGGCGGATACACCCCAAAGCTGAGCACAAAATATTTAATTCATTAATCGTTAATGAACGTTATATTAACTTTTTGGTTAACGGTTTAACGTTTGCGTTATAACTTTTAATATCGTTATCAAAATCATTAACGATCGTTACTTTTTCATCCGTCAATTCAATTCGTTTATTGGGGGGGGGGGGGATTTACGCCAAGAATTCACATACATCATTGCTCTATGTTTGTGTTGTGTGGTGTCTATGCAACCTATAAAAATGCTTCATTTTTCGAGGGAATACATTTGTTTGGTTGCATAGACTCCACAGAACGTAAACATAGAGCTTGTGAACGGGCCATTAGCCCCATTCACAAGCTCTATGTTATGCGTCTGTGGAGTCTTCGTAACCTATGAAAATGCTTCATTTTTTGAGGGAACTAATCTGATTGGTTGCAAAGACTCCACATACGCATAGCACAGAGCTTTTGAACGGGCCTTTAAGGACACGTTTTTATTATTATTAGTATTATTATTATTATTATTATGGACTTCGGCTGTACACAAAATAGCGTACAACACTCGGGCGGTATTCCTCATTACGATCTCGGGCGACAACAGCCCTCGGCTTCACCTCGGGCACTTCCCGTCGCCCTCGACCGTAATGAGCATCATACCGCCCTTGGATCGTAATATACTATTCTCTACACATACCCTCGAATACCTTAATTCCGCACGCTCAATGCTCCTTTAGCGTTTAGTAATAGACCCTATTCCGCACAGCGCGAGAAACAATTTTATTCTCTCACGGCGCGGCGTGCGAGAAAGTATTTTATTCCCGCATGGCGTGCGAGAAAAATCCACAAATTTCACAGATTTGACGGCTACCTCTTCACGGATTAGATATTTTAATTCAGCCTTGAATATTTTAATCTGATCCCAACCCGACCCCATCCTGAAGAAAATCCTACCTACGCCCCTGCCGCGTAACGTAAATTTTAGCCGCGAAACGAGTGATTTTTCAAACTTCAGTGAAAAAGCCCTGTTTCTCTTTATATCCGTGAAAAGTATGACCATAAGCCGAGAATTAGCGTATTTCATTTATTTCGGCATGGACGTTGCTGTTGGACTGCTCTTTTTCTCTATTTTCACACGGATGTTGAATCGAGAAACCCCGGCTCTTGTTCTAGATCTTAGCCGCGTACTAACAGAAACTTGGCCAATACGGAATAAATAATTGAAATTAAAATTAATATTAAAAAATGCAATTAAATTTTTCCCTAGGAACAGCGCATGCGCGTTTCAAGGGGTTATTTCGAAAGTCAGGAGGGCTGAAGATCGACGAAAACCAGCGACAAGGCAGAACGGCTCCATTTTTAGCCACTTTGAGGGGCGTTTTGGCTGTCACTGAGGGACACGTAAACCGCCCAAAACAATTCACTGAAAAAATATAAACTTCTTAACGACCCCTGGACCTACTCGAAATCGAGACGGATTTCCAGCTCAAGTTGAATGCAGTTTTTACTGGCTCAGGGCCCCCCTCCTCTTCATCCATGCCTGATTTTACGCGTATACTATGCTCATTTTTTATGACCCAGTTTTGTACTTTTTACTCTTTCAGGAAACTTGGCCTAAAACTGACCTAGAAAAAGGTGTGGATAGCGAGGCGTTTACACCAGACGCTCTCAAGAATGGATCTGCAGCGCGTGAACCCGTGCAACTAATCGATGACCCACTCTCTGTGGTTGAAGACAACTCAGAAGCTCTAGCCACATCTACGAGCCTTCCACCATATAAGGAACAGCCGTCGCCGACTCAACGCCACTGAAAGAAAGGACGGAACAGTGAAAACGCAAAACTGTCTGTTCCTTGAAATTAATCGCTCGGCTATTTCCCAATGAATCGTGAAAAGTGCTATCGTCTTCCCAACATATCATGTGACGTTAAACACTTCTTATTCCACGTCTTATAGGGCCGTATTCAGAGACCTTCCTTAAATTTAAGGGCTCCTTAAAGCGCTTCGAAACAGGTGGCAATTTTTAACAGAACGCATGATTTTTGAACAACTCACGTGAAGGTCTCGTTAAGGTTGGTTTCTGCATAATCTCATAATTATGTTTGTTACTTTTTTCATCATAAACAACTGTGCCAATCACTAAAAAATAAGTTATCCCTCCTCATCGTCATATCATAAATCCAGGAGTTAGTAGGTTAATGAAGAAAAATGTTTGGCAGCAGTGTAGAGATCCGCATGCAAAAAAGCTTTGAGTCGTTGAATTTGAATCATATCAGGAAGCAAAGTTATTTTTTATACGTAAAAGACATGCAGAATTTCTTCATTTTGATTTCTTGTGGCCTGTACATTGAATTTATTTATTTGACACGCCAGAGTTACGTAGTGCCTTTGAAACGTTCAAAAATATCAACAACTCTAATGTCTCGCATTTAACTGAATGTTCGAAACGAATGAACAACAAATCAATGTCGTACAATGTTTTAAATGTGTAAGAAAAAAAGAAAATATTAAACAGAATTTTATATGCCTAGTATAAAATATCATCCCCATTCCTCCCAATTGAGTTTGAGGAGATTCGAGTAAGAACAACCCATCAAAATATGCGTTTATTTAAGTACAAATTTGACAAAGATAAATCTTTCATGCAACCCGTCGAACTTTTAAACTCCAGAAGAGAGTAGGCAAATGGGTAGATGCATTTTTATTCGAATAAAAAAAATTGAATGCGAGGGAATCGGCAAAATGTTCATGAGATTCACAGCTAGTCCTTTTAGCGAAGGGAGTATTTCGTTAGGGTACAGTGATAAAATCCTTGTATTCAAGGCAATGTTCCTGAAAGAAGAAAGCAAAAATAAAAAATGAAATTCATAACCGATGAAATATGTGTTTCATCCCACCCGGAGCGTGTGAACCTGACTTCGACTTCAATGGACGTCACCATACATCAGTTGAAGTAGCTTTCGACCTCAACTGATATCTTTGCCTGGTCCACACGCTCCGGCTGGCATGTGGGCGGAGCATAAACTTTAAGCCACTGTAGTGGCCGGGGGTGGGTGTTCCAAAGTTTATCGTTGACGGTACTTGAAGATACTTTGATCAAACTATCGAATTGTACTATTTTGGCGCTTTGTACTTGTCATGCCAAAATCTCATTAAGCTATTCTGTGCTTTTGCCCCCGCCCCCCTTTTTTTGGCTATTTCTTGGACGTTCCAAAATGATGTTTCGACGGTACAATGGGGTATAAAGACTATTAGTCATGAATTTTGGCGTTTCATGAAATTTCACCTCTCAGCAAAATTTTCCATCAACTTGTACTGGGCAATTAAAATTTCGGAAATCCAGGTAAATATTGCGTTCCGAACGATTCCGTTGACGGTACAAGCAAACCCAATCCTTTTCGTTTTCAAATATCTCACAGTCGCAGAACAAGTTGATGGACCTCCGGTGAGCTTGGTCTGAAAAATAAAGTCTCACCCAGGAGCGGTTTTATGAGGGGGCTCAGCCCCTCCTGGGCGCGAATAAGGAAGGAAGGGAATGTCAACGGATAAAAATGTGAGGGAACGGGAAAGATGATCTTGATAATATTGTTTTACGCAGCTGGAGACGTCTTCAGTTGGGATCACAGCCCGGATGTTTTTGGATAAACGAGCTAACCTGAAGTGAATAAAAAACCCCATGCGTTATATCACATTTTAGCACGTTCCGTGGAACACTCCCACGTTCCTTTTACGATGTTCACTTGAACACCTTCGATTGGGGTCATTTGGGCTTATACACAAGTAGTTCGGGGCGGGAAAATTCACCAAACTCCGTATTTGGATTCAAGGGAATGGGATCCCTTTGCCACAATGTTCAAATGACGAAACCCTCAAACTATGAATAACGCTCGAACCAAAAAGATGCCCCGCCAATGCTCAAAACCACACAATGCTCGAACAACAAAATTTTCGAATGACAAAAACCGCTGACCTAAAATAATGCTTGAAACAACAAAAATCACTAGACATAAAATGCTTGAATCACAATAAAATCGAGGCACAAAAAACTCTATCCACACAATGCTCAAACCAAAAAATGTTTCATCCGCAAAATGCTCCAATCACAAAATGCTCGACCCCCGCAGTGGCGGACCAAAAATCTACCGGGGCTCGGGGTGGAAAGCTGTATGAAGAAAAGGAATGCAAGTTTTACTTTGCGTTAAATTACGGCTTTTTACAATTTTAGACTCAAGCTTACCTTTATGGGAACTGCTAAAGAGGAAGTAACACAAAAAATAAAAAATCGCTGAAAATATTAAAAAAAAAAGGGTAAATATGGCAAGGAATTGAATGTGCGTAAGTGATTAATTTCAATTTTTAATGGAATAATTAAACTTGCCATTTTTTTTGTTACCTTAAACGGCCGGTCCGTGACTCGAGACGAAGTTAAGGTGTTGTGACCCCGCCCAACCCTCTGAATCATGGCTGTTATCATGTTTTGCCCCTTCTTGTCTCTCCCGTTTATCCTAAGTCCTGTTGTTTGATATGTGGGAAGCTATTGTGATGGTTATGCGAATGCTGTTATTACGTCATCAGTCTATCTAGCCTATTTCAAATGGGTCCTGTAACCCAATTTTTTATTAAAAATTAATAAAAAAAATATAGGGCCTGATTTTCTTTGAACGGATCGCGTTTTCATGAGTTTTGGTAACCAAGCTATCACGACGGCATGATTTTGGAAAATGTGTTACTTCCTCATTGGCGTTTTCTTAGTTGCAGTCGTAAATTTTCGTTTTTTTTTCATTCTCAGCCGCGGAAAATTTCTTAATTCAGCAGCAAATTACCGCATTTACAGAATTTTAGCCGCGAACTAGCGTATTTTCACAAATTAATCCGCGAACAAGCGTTTTTCGCGAATGAGTGTTTTACATTAACTTTAGGCGTGAATCAACGCTTTTTCTCAAGCTGCGAATCAGCGGGTTTTCTCAGTTTTAACCGCGAATCAGCGCTGTTCGTCAATTTTAAGTGCCAGTTAGCGTTTTTTTTTTGTTCCCACTTCTTAGCGAATTAGCATTTGATCTCAATTTTGGATGAGAACTGGCTGGTTTTCTCACTTTCGGCTGTGCATATTGGCGGATTTTCGCAAATACATCCGCGAATTAGTGTTTTTCCATCATTTTAGACGCGTATCATCACTTGCAGCGTTCTTGTCGCGTTTGTGGCAATGTTAGAAACGAATTATGTATTTCTCAATTTCAAACGAGAAATACCGCTTTTACCTAATTTTAGCCGCGAATCAGGATTTTATCAAATTGATCAGGGAATATGTGTTTTTATTCACCTTAGCCGCAAATTGGCGCTTCTACTCAATTTTATCTGCGTATTTAACGGATTTTCTCATATTGATCCACGGATTAGTGTTTTTCTCTACGAATAACCGCCCATCCTCGATTTTAACCTCGAATTAGCGCACATTTACAAGTCTGGCTGCAATTAAGAGCTTTAACTTGATGTTATCAAGGGCTTTAGTGATTTTTCCAAGTTTAAGCCTCGCATTAGAGGGGTTTCTCGAATAGATCCACAAATTGGGGGTTTTCTTCAACTTTGGCCACAATTCAGAACTACGTATTCCTCAACTTTTGCGACATATTTACCGGTTTGTCTCGATTAGTCGAGTTGCCCCGAGAAACCATGAGTTGGCGTTCTCTCAATATTAGCTGTGCCTGCTGAGCGATTATTCACTGTTTTTGCTCAATACTTATCCGCCAATTAATTTTTTCCGCTGTTTGCCATGAATTAGCACTTTTTCATAATTTAGCCGCGAATGAACTTTTTCATAACTCTTTGCCGCGTGCTAGTCCCAAGATTAGTACATGAGCACATTGGTTTTTAAACGAGCCATTTTTTATTTATTCGTAGTGACCAAAATTATGAAAAGAGCCAAAGCCAAGAAATTTGTTTTCTCATCAAGCTGCATTGTATTCCAAAGGAGCCAAATCAAATAAATTGGACTTTGAAAGAGCAAATGACTGTAAATTTCAGGTTTGAGTGACCAAAACCCAAGAAATTTTGTTTTTGAGAGACAAAAAAATCCCTAAAAATTGAATTTGAACGAGCCGAATCCAAAAATTTTGTTTTGAAAAACCAAAAGGGTTCAAAATAGCCTCAATTGCGGGACATATTTTTTGGTTTTTGAAAGAGCCAGACGCGCAGGATCAGATATTGAGCCAAACCCACGCCCATCGCCCTCGCAGCGCAGCGCGAGTCGTTGGGTCTGGTTTTTCGGCAGAATGTTCTGGGACCGAATTTCCAGTTTGTTGTTGTTGTTAAAATTCAAATCGCCTACCACCACATTCACCCAGAGTCTATAGCAGATCTCAGGAACAGCAATGAAAGATCCGGTTTTTGGGAAGCAGAGACAGTGGGCTTTCGGGCTATTGGTTTTTATATGAAAATTAAGAAATAAGTCGAGTAGGATAAGTGGGTGAGAAGAAAGTTTACCGCCACCCCCGTCACGCAGGCATAAAACCGCCCCTGCCCTCAAGGTTTGTACGTAACCTTATACGAATTTCCCTTGGGGTTCAAGTACAAAATAAATATACCTACTCACCTACTTTTTGTCAGTTTTTCACAACAGCAAAAAATCAACTCACCTAGAGAGTAAATCATGCGACGTAAGAGAAAAGTATTCCGCTGTCGCGTTGAGAGAAGTGAAATCTAGGCCGTGAGAGGTATTAGCTAAATTCACTCCAAAAATCACAGGTTGAGCCTCCCGACCGGGAGCACAATGAGCGTAAAGCCGAAGGGACGGATCGCAATCACCGCTCACACACGAAATTCGCAGGACATGATTTCCAACGTGCTTTTTAAACAATACGCTGACCCAATAATCCTGTAAGAATAACGTAGTCGTCTGTTCAGTAGATACACCCCGGCGCCCGTAAGAAATCCTTCATTACGTACAGGTGTAGGACGAAGAGTATGGTCGTCCAAGAGCCCGTAATGACCGCTGTAAATGCTCTGACGGACGACGAGAGAGATTCCACTTCGAGCAGCCACTCCCAGTTTATCAATCCACAAAAAACTCGACACAAATCTGTTTGACAGGTTTTTCACTCCACCGCCGTAAGACGAACCAGTTTCACCTGTTTAAAAGTATCTTTCAAAAATGCACTTCTTGCTAAGATTTCGAAAAGGGAATACATACCTATCCAGACCGGGGTTTTCGGGTACTTAGATCTAGTAACGTCGATCATTCTCCGGCAGGCTTTCTCGAACGAATCCAGAGTCTCAACGTTGAGGTAATCATATAGTGTAGCGTTGTTTCCGGTGTAATAGCTTTAAATCAAAAAATCCAAGCGAATCGAAATTATCGTTGCTTTACGTTATTCATCAACTGAAAGTGATTTCGGACGGAAATACAAATTTAGTGTACCCTGAGAGACTGTATAGTGTAATACGACATGGGATTTAAGTAATTAGGACCTAGACGCTTCAAAAAATTGATCTTCTTGAGTTCAATCACCCGCGAGCGCGAGGGGAGAACAGAATGCCGAATGCAGCATTAGTCCAACAGTAAACTTAGACGAAGCATTTTACAAGCGTAGCTTGTGCCAGTCTCCTCCAAGCCATGGGAAACAAAATGTTGCTACCAACTGGTAGGTCTTGGGCTGTAGCAACAAGACATGGTTTTAGACCCGGTGACCAACGCATAAACCATTCGTATCATATTATGGTCTCGGAGGAGAGGGGGGGGGGTTCAGCTCTATAAAATTAGCTAGCTACGACCAGCGAGAACAGGTAATGTTAGAAAATTTGATGCAAGAAATACCCACGTTTTCCCTCTCCAACCGTCCGTTTTGAGAAGGTAGAGTCACTAGATGTTTCCCAGGATCACCAAGTTTGGACGCTTGGGAGAGGGAAACAGGACAGGCCTTGTTCGTACCTTGATTCCCGTCTGGGCTCGAAGGTAAATCGTTCAATCGCTTGATTCCATTTAATTTTATCCAATTAATTATTGGGAGGGTACATGGTTTTCTCGTTAACTACTGTTGGCAGGGCTGAAGACCATGCCCACAGCTTGAGACGTTTTCTAGGTGGTAATAAAACTAATTTTCGGGATCAATGGTTTTTTCCCGCTAACAGCAGAGCTAGCCATCAGCAAACACCACTTTCGCAAACTTGAAAATGACTAGCGAGAGTAAAATCAAAATGTAGACTAAATATTCACCCACTGATGCCAAGTGACGGCATCAACTTCCGGTTGGGCATCCAAAAACTTGTCGAGGAATACATCTGGCTCTGTGCTTAACAATCGAGGATTGGTAACATCAGGTCCGACTAGTCGCGACGAATTATAAATGGCGTAGCGGTTCAGTAATCGTCGCAAAGTATTGAAATCACGGGCAAGTGATTCTGGAGGGATGTTAACGCCGAATCTATGACTGAAGGAATTCGGTTCTGTAAAACGATACGGATAAGATTCTTTCTATTATTAAAGCCTATACTGTCTTGCTACCGTTGCCGAGTTGCCAGTCTATGTCATACTGGTAGGAATAGGAGAAATCAAGAAGAAGCTCGGCGTTCGAATAGTTCCAACTTTGATTTGTTCTGAGTAGGACATTTAAATCGTACAGTAGCTTCAGTCCCGTTGCTGAAGCGAAATCGTTAATATCGTTCCAATCGCTGGCTGAAATCAAGGTTATTTGTTCATTCAAAATGTTCACACAACATTCTTCAGATTTCATGCACTTACCTGACATGGAAAAATTCCTTAGGTTCTTAAGAGATCTATCGTCTGAGCAACGGACTCCTTCGAACGAGCACTCACCGCCGTCCATGGCCATGAAGCGATGGGACCAAGCCCTGAAGCCTGGAGAAAAGATGAGGAGGTCAGCCGCGTTGCCGCCAACTCGAAGATAGCCACCTTTCAAGTGGGCCATAGTCCGGCGTAGTCTCTCATTCCTGTAGGGATAATTCAGAGTGATTAATAAGAGCCAGTCTACGCTGTTCAACTCGTGGATAAATTTCACATTGGAATTTATAAGTTTCTCATACGGCATGCAAGCTATTGTCAGCCAACGAAAGACGAAAAAACACACAAAGTGGATGATACTAAAAGTTGGATAAAGTTAACCGGTCTAAACTTATAAAAAATTGCTAATGTTCACCTGAGCGAAGGGTTCTTGAGGCCTTTATAAATTTGAGAAGAGTCGATGGAAAAGCTTAAAAACCGGTTGTCCAAAATGTGAAGGATTTCGTTTGTGTCTAAAGTGAAGGTTGAGACTTT
The DNA here is from genome assembly GCA_038030265.1 of Corythucha ciliata. Classification (NCBI taxonomy): domain Eukaryota; kingdom Metazoa; phylum Arthropoda; class Insecta; order Hemiptera; family Tingidae; genus Corythucha; species Corythucha ciliata. The sequence continues at coordinate 27,458,637 of CM075942.1, read as the reverse complement.
ATCCGGAGGTGTTTTCATCCAAGCGATAAAGACAGGATCCGCAGTATCCCAACGGGACTCAAGAGAAGCAGATTCCTCTTGTAAATCACTCAACGATACAAGTATGTACATGAACACAAAAGCACAGAGGCAACTGATGAAACAAGCGAAATTTCGTCGAAAATGGCAGTCGATGAACATGCTTTACAGGCTTTCATTACACCTGTCGACTGTCGAATCATAAACTGAAAATTTAGCACTCAAACAAGATCAACTAAACTATAACTTTTAATTTGGACATGCAAATTCACTCGAAGGCGAAGGGCTCGAAGGGGGAAAAAAACTTCACTTGTTGACCCGGTTAAAAGGTTAAACGGTGATACGGATAAGCGGAGCAGAGTGAAGAGAGAGGGAACTCTCGAAGTTTTGATGACGATGACAGCGTGGCTAACGCTAACGTTCGCCCGGGGCGTTCGCCTTCGTTCGTTGGCAGCTTTGGCCTTTGGCTCTGAGTCTGACTTGGGCGATTTGGGATTTTCATTTTCAGATGAACCATGGCTGATAAATCAAATAAAGACAGTGCGATCTGTGTAAATTGCGGGAAGAACCACCCAGCAAACTACAGGTGCTACGAATACTTAAAAAAAAATTAATCAAAGCACGAAAAATCTGGCGACGTTTAATGTCAACAAACAACAGACAGAAGGGACCAGCTACCCCCACTCACAACACCGCCCTCTTCAAAGGTATGCCTCATACGCAGAATGCGCCAAAAAATCTGACCCAACCGCTAATATGTCTACAAGCGATGTCCCCAACATCATTAATGTTATAATCATCTGCGAGGGGGTGCGTGTGCGTGCAAGATAACTCCAACGGACGTCGATTAAAATACCTTCGATATCTTCGCCCTGCCGCCGGAACCTACTTTTTTCAGATCTAGTAGAACCCCAGACATTTTGGATACACTGATCTCCAAGGATACCCATTTCTCAATCTACACCAAAAATGTAAGTGAGCTAAGCTCAGATCACACGCCGTGTCTCATTTCCTTCAATGCACCCGTACAAGTTCAAAAACGTTCGCTAATTAAGGGGAAAATTATTTGGCCATTATTTCTAAGGCACCATGACCACGCACCATTCCCGGGAGGAAATCGATGATGACGTTGCCGACTTCGTTCAGATCATCAAGGACGCAGTTTCCCGTGCAACAATTCCCCCACAGAAAAGAAGACCATTCAACCCGATTAACAGTACACCATCTGGACATCTGGACTGCTTAGTCTCATTAAACACAAAAACGCTGTAAGGCGTCAATGGCAAATATTCAGAATTCCTGCACTGAAACGAGATTAAACCAGCTATAACGGCGTGTTAAAGACGCCCTCGATAAGTATCGTCATGCCTCGTACCAAAAATATGTCGAAGATATCCATCCGGCAGACGGCACATTATGGAAAACCACAAAACGTCTCCTCCGAAAACCTTACATTATTCCCCAATAAAAAAATGGAAAGAGCACTCAAATGCTACCTCTACTTTGCGGATTCTTGAGGCAAATTCATGGCTATAATTCATAAGCACCGATTCACAGCTAATCAGCCTGGTCAAAATTAAGAGAAAGGTAAGCCTAAATATTTAAATTACGTTTGTGTGGAGGACCCCACGATACTTCCATGTTCCCGTCGTTCGCTTACAACACGCCTTTCACATTAAACAATTCCGACACGAGTGATTACTCAACTCGCCCATCAAAATTAATTAATGTAGCCTAATATAGTTCTCTTTAACGGTAACTATCAATTTGAAATATTCAACACGATCAATGAATGAAATAATGGACATAATTTGATCAATAAGACACTCGCTAAAACTCAAAATAATCGAAGAGAAACTAATCTTCGTCAATTTGTTTGACAAATTAATTTAAAAATAACCAAATTGAATTTCGAAAAAATGGCCAGTTCATCGATAGGGAATTTTGTTGTGGTCATTTTAAGCCATCATGAGAGGAAATCGGACTAAAATTCTGATAGGAGATAGGTTTGGGGCAAAAAAAGAGCTGAAACGCATTCCAAACCTTAACAACCGTACCGCTCAAAAAATCTTATTCGAATTTTAGCAGCGTCTTCTAGGAACCTAGATGACGATATTGAGCGTTCCAACCGTTTTTACTCCGAACACATTTGTTATAATATCTTCCAAATCGCTCAACCAATCATTTTCAAATTTTACGGTGTACATCTAGAGATGAATACACAACTTTTGAGCCATCACCCGTCCAGATCTGTCGAGAAAAAAGTGGACGACGGACGACAGACGCCATACTGAAAATCGAGATTTAGGCCTTTTCGGGGTCCACGAACACGAATCTGGTGTCAGCTAAAATTTTTTTTTTGCCATTACCAAACTTCCTTCCCTAGGGGAACATGGAAGTAAAAAACGATGGCACGTTTATATCGTCTGACGAAGAAAAATGCATGGCATTCAGCAGCTACTCCGCAGGTATCCTCGGTCCAACTGACGTACATCCAGATTTAGACAGGATCATTATTGACTTTCAAGCCAGTTCGATTCACACAGCTGAAGGGGCAATGCCATACATCACACCTAAAGAGATGAAAAACTCATCTTCCAACTAAAAAACAAAAAAAGTCCCGGCTCGGACGGTATCCCCCATCAATCATCAAAGGTCTTCTTAGAAAAGGGATAATGAAAATGCCAAGTATTTTAAACAGTTGCTTACGCTTCACGCACTTTCCAAAAGACTGGAAAGTGGCAGAAATAATCGTAATCCCGAAAACAGGGAAAGACAAATCATGTGTAGCTAACTATCGCCTTATCAGCCTACAACCCATCTAAGGAAAGATTTTCGAAAAATGCCTCAAAACAAGACTGATGCCATTCTACAATGATATAGCCCCAACACACCAGAGTTTGGATTCACGGAACACCACTCCACGGTTCACTAAGTGTACAGAATTGCAAACTGCAAAATAAAAGGGTTGGAACAAAAGATACACACCGTGCGCGCTCTACTAGAGCAAGTAGCAAGCATTCGACAACGTGTGGCGGGGTCCGGACATATTGGTGGGCGGATAAATTGGTGGGTGCGGTAATGGAAGGAATTCTCGCACCCACCAATATGTCCGTTGTGTATCGGACAAATTGGTGGGCGATCGTATTGGTGGGTGAAGCCACCAATTTGTCCGTAGTGTATCGGAGAAATTGGTGGGCCACCAATATGACCGTAGTCGGTTCCGGACAAAGCGGTGGGTCCGCCAGTATGACCGAACCATCAGGAGTTCGGTTTCATCTGAAAATGTATTGAGTGTCCCTATCAAATTAGTCAAATGATTGATAAATAAAACAAAAAAGTAATTATTTCCGGAAAATAGTTGAAAAATTAAAATATGAGGCGGTGTCTTTTGAGGATTTCCGCAAGAAGCTTTGAGATAACATTCATTATTAAAATCGTAATTGGCCATGTTGTCGTGGAGTTATTCAGACTTCAGGTGGTATAGTTGTTGTCTCTCCACATTAATTGTTTTTATTCTTGTCAAATCGATTTTCGGCCTGTCTAGGCCATCATCAGGACCCTAATTAACACATCATCTTTAGTACAAACGCAACCCTCTTTGAATAAATACATTTAAAATTGAAACCTAATTATCACAGATTAAACCTAAGATTGAACTAGATTGAAACCTAATTATCACAGATAGGATCAAATTTTGCACTACTTACATTATTAAAATAAGCTTTCGTGTGTCTTCCACACTCGTTGACTTCCTTTACTATTTTAAATAGGGAAAGATTTATTTTTATTTCGACAGCTGGGAATGAGAGGGAGAAGAGAGATTAGTGGTGACGAGCTCCCCTCCTGTCTTTCATTGAGACACGCTATCCCGTCTCTGCACAATTCCATTTTTATATGGAGAGCCTCTAACGCACTTACAAATTGACCCTTTTTATGAGTGGTCTGTATGACCTCTGCCACATGTCGGACATTTCCCCCACAAGCAGAAACATGGTCCTTGAATTTTGAATGACCACTCCCCAAATGCTCCTTCCAGCGCGTTTTGAACGCCCGTTCCGTTTTGCCGCAATATGTTGCCGTCTCACAGCTTCCGCAAGTCAGTCGATATACCCCGCTCTTCTCCCTCACGTCGACCGCATCCTTTGGTCTGGAGAGCAGAGACCTCAACGGCGCTGCGCTACTGCATGCTGCATCATAACCATACTTCCACAGTATTTTTTGAACTCCCTGGGTGGCACCTCCGATGTAGGGAATTGAAAGTCGGCCACATTAACACCAACACCGTCGGTGTCATTAACACCGTCGGCCAAGTTAACATTCATTAACTTAAGTCAGGGGACTCCACCGTTTTTCCCCCTTTACAACTCAATAATCCAGAGTGAGTGACCGCGAATTCATTGGAGACAAAGAGTGGCGAAGTACCCTGTCCTTACGTTTATGGTTTTTCACTCAAAGCTAAATCTACAGAAGAAGCCGTCTCGAATTTCATTTTTTTACGAAAAGGAAAAGCTCGATTTTTTCCACGAACACCATACTTCCATTCCCTAGAGAAGCATGTACAATGAATCATTCTCCCAACCACCCCTTAAATGAATAAACTAAGGCCCCAATAATTATCGAAGAATGACAGGAAAATTAATCCATGTATATATGTTACCGGGAATGTCGTGAATCAGGAAATCACGTGAAATACTAGGGAATCACGAGATTCCCTGCATCCCTCAGTGAATGACGTTATTTCCTAGGGATTGACGTTAATACCTAAAATGGTCAGTCAATGTTGTTTATCTTTACATTCTTCCATGGAATTCACGACATTTCCTAGTCATTCACGTGAATCACTGGTCGTTGTCAGGAAATGTTGATAGAGAGTAACCAGTTCGTAAAATCAAATGTATTTCCATAGTATGGTAACTCTAATCGCCAATTTCACCATGTGGGAGTTAGGCTAACTCCATGATTGACTGGCTGAGTAAATCAGCTAGCCAATCATGGAGTTAAGCCTAACTCTCGCATGGTGAAATTGGACATAAGCGACAATTAAATAAACTAAAATGAAAAAAACTATAATGAACCAAAACCTTTTTAATGAATGACTGACCGCTCACTACAGTTTCACCCGCCCAGTCCGGCACTTAATCTTCAACTACCTTAAACCCATGATAAGACTATCACTAAAGTTGCCCGTGCGACCTGCAACGGGGTAGGGATTAACGTGAATGCCTAGGAAATGTTGTTATAAACAACAATCCCTAAAATCTTCAGGAAATAACGTTATTTACTAGTAAATGACGTTATTCCCGGCTATGTGTAGTCATTAACGTGGTTCCCTAGTAATTCACGTGATTTCCTGATTAACGACATTCCCGGTAACATACATTACATATATTGCCTTTTGTAAAAGCTTGAGTTTCTCACTTCACCAGAACTTTTTCATCAGTTTCGTGAAGTGTGTATATCTTGCAATTCAAAATGACGTGGGAAAACTTTCTCAAGAATATAAAATGAATAGATACTCGCGTAATCACGCTGTGAACGAACCGGTAAAGAAGTATTTCTATTTAAGTAAAATTCCACCCCCTTGCCTATGCGTCACAATAGAAACTCGGTTTTTATCTGTTTACTTCTATACCCTAAATAATGATTTTCATGAGTACCCCTAGAACCCCATTCACACCAGGTGAAAATTCGCCGACGCGCGCGTCAGCGTCCAACTCTTGTAGTAAAAACGCATAGAATTCTATGAGGCCTTTCACATTGAACGCGTATACGCAGGAGCCGTCTCACCCCCGAAAAACGATGAATATTATCCAGAATAATGGGCTCGTTGTAAAACTATAACACGATTGACCCTTACCTCTTCTTATTTTACATGTGTTGAAAACAAAACCTCATCAAGGGCTGGGGGGCAAGTACGAAGGGGTGTTATATGAAATAACACGGGTGGTATCCACGTGTCACCCATTTTCATTGTGATGACTTTATGAGATAACGCCATGTTAAAATTATAACACCCCTTCGTACTTGCCCCCTAGGAGCCCAGTAGAGTGGCCGATGTCGTCATGTCCAGGTATCGTCTGCTGAGTGGATTCGATTCCCACTACAGGCTGGATTGTTTGAGCAAAGGTCAAATTATGTGTAAAAAAAAAAGAGTTAAAAAGTAACGTGTGTGCTCTCGCCCTCGTACACGACACCTTAAAGGTAATTGGACGTAAAGCCCCGTTGGTTTACCAACGATAACTTTACTTACAGCTATATAGCAATACAGCTTACCTACGCTGGTCAATACAGCCATAGTTGCGACTTTGGCGAACAATAACTCTCAAGGAAGAACTTTTATAGGAGTTTTTATCTTCGAGGACCAGTTGAAACAACCACAGTCTTGCAATTGGCCCAAGAGACGTGTGGACCACTTGATCGACCTGGTCTTGCGTTTGGTCCACATGGCAACTGGTCTACAAGACTTGTAGACTAGTTAAACGGCCAGGTCTTGCAGCGGGTCTACATTCCGTGCCCGGGGGATGTTAGTCGGGGAGTAAAGGCGGTTCGGGTGACTCGCACGGGCGCGGTTCTTCTTGAGCTCGAGAAGGACTGCGCCAATGTGGACAAGATGGTGGAGGCCCTGCAGGGATCGGGCATCAGCGTGTCAAAGCCAGTTGTGCTGGCTCCGCGTCTGGTGCTCCCCAATGTGCCGGCCGACTGGGAGGCGGAAACGCTCTCCCAGCGACTCCGGGGACATCTGGGGATCGCGGCCGGGGAGGAACTTGGGGTGACCCCAGTCCATAAAGTTGGCCGAAGGGACGGCCAGCTGACCTCCTGGGTGGTGGAAACCACACCAGCGAGGCGGCTGGAGCTCCTGGGGAAGCCACTCATGAGGGCGGGGTGGTTCACCATCGTCCCAAAAGATCAGGTGGGGGTCACTCGGTGCTTCCGGTGCCAACGATTTGGGCACCCGGCCAAGACCGGTCGCCGGGAGACAAATTGCAGGGCCATGCCGGTGTGCGGATGGTGCGCCGAAGAAGGCCATGAGTTCCGGGACTGCCCGAGGAGGTCCGAGCTGGCCCGATGCATAAACTGCGAAAGAGCGGGTCGCCGGGCCACCCATGACGCGGGTTTTCCGGGGTGCCCCGCACTCCTGGCAGCCATCAAGGCGGTGATGGGGCACACCGATTACGGTGCCTCATGTCCGCTAGGGGGCCCCCCCTTGCCACCATCGGTGAGAGCGGAAGGTGACGCTGGTGCGGTGGGGGCCGAGGAGGCCACCAGAGGGGCGCTGTGCCCGTGGTCACCACTGCAGGGGACGGAGAGGGTGGTCGACCTGGCACAGGACCAATGGAGACGGAGGAGACGGAGAGGGCGCCCCTGCCGACCGATGACCCTTAGGGTCGGTCAGCAAAATGTGGGGCACAGTCGCCTCGCGCACGATGAGCTCAGGGTGGCGGCGGGGGAGAGGGGCCTAGCCATTCTCCTCCTTCAGGAGCCTCATTGGGCGCGGGGGCGCCCGAACCGTCTCGGGGGGGTTTCGAGAGGGTCTCAGGTCTCCGAGCGTCCTCCCGTTTCTGGAAGCGTCGCGTGGTGGAGGGACTGTGGAGGATACGCTGAGGAACTTCATCCGACGTATCTTCCCGCGGGACGAACCCGGGGAGAACTCTGCCGCGGACCGCGAATCCAGAGCGGAAGCGGCAGTGGTCCCACAAACGGCAGGCAGTGGGCTCTTCACGGAGGAGGAGCTTCGGGACGCCCTTGGTGGATTCGCGTCGGGCAGGGCTCCGGGGTTCACCGGGGTGTGCCCTGAGATGCTTAAGCATCTCCCGGACTCGGCGGTGGAGTCTTTTTTGGGGCTCTACAATCGATGTCTTGTGGCGGGGTACTTCCCGGTGAGATGGCGGGTCGCTGTGGTGATACTTCTTCTGAAGTCGCCTGACCGCGACCCGGCGTCTCCCGGTAGCTATAGGCCGATTAGCCTCTTGCCTTGCGAGATCAAGGTCCTGGAGCGGCTCCTCCTTGGCCGGTTGCAGCCCTTCATCAAGGAGCCGCTCCATCCGCGCCAGTTTGGGGTGGGGTAAGAGGGGGCTCGACGGACGCGGCACTGGACGCGGTGCAGTCCCTCGTCGATGCCCCCTACGGGAAGTACAAGGTGGCGGTCCTGCTGGATGTGCAGGGGGCCTTCGACTCAGTGTCGTGGCCGGGGGTCTTGATGGCGCTGCGAGATGCTGGTGTCCCAAACGACATCTTTAGGGTGATCGCCTTGTACTTCGAGTCGAGGGAGGTGCGGCTCCGCTACGGTAGTGAGGAGGTGCGGGAACCTCTCACCAGAGGTTGCCCGCAGGGGTCGGTTCTCTCGGCTGCTTTGTGGAACCTTCTCTTTGCCGCCCTTTTGTGGCTTTTGCAGGGGGAGGGTTTCGAGGGAGTGGCGTACGTGGACGACCTTGCGGTTGTTGTCGCGGCGCGCTCCCGGGACGAGGCCGGTCGGGAGATCGATCGGCTGTTGCGGGTCGTGGACGAATGGTGCGGGGCGGTCAAACTGGCTCTCGCTGTGCCGAAGACCCAAATGGTCCTAATGCGGGGTCGTCTCTCGCAGGGTAGCCCCCTGGTGGTGCGCTATCGGGGATCACGCCTTGTGGGGGAACGCAGGGCCGCTACGTAGGGGTTGAGATTAACCCGGGGAGGACAGCGACCCCGCAGCTAGAGGCGGTTGCGGGGAAGCTAGAGAGGACCTTTGCCCTCTTTAGGTCGGTGGGGGGAAACGTATGGGGCACGAACTTCCACTGCCGAGCTCGTTACTTCAGGGCGGTATTCGTACCTACCCTGCTACGGTGCAACGTGGTGGTGGCACCGGCCCACGAAAGCTCAGAGGGCGAAGGTCCTCAGCTTGCAGCGGCAGGCCTTGGTAAGGGTGACCATGGCGTACCGGACTGTCAGTTCCGACGCGCTTCAGGTGCTGGCGGGGATACCTCCTACGGACCTCCTGCTCGACGCATGGGTTCATGGGCGCCGCCTGGTTCAGGGAAACTTGGACTGGGTACGGTGCCGTGAAGATTGGGCAGAGCGCCTCGGTCTCTTGGCCGAGGATTGGGGGGCCGCATGGGGCCTCCGCCTCTTTGACGACCTAGTCGTTGAGGCTTGGCAGGCGCGTTGGACTTACAGTTCAACGTGTAGGCGTACATTCGGGTTCGTGCCCGACGTTCGGACGAGACTGGCAGCGGCCAAGTGGTTCACCCTTGAGCACGCTGCCATGCAAATCCTGACTGGTCACGGCTCGTTTAACGCCAAGTTGTGGTTCTTCCGGCGGCGGGACTCTCCAACATGCCCTTGTGGTGTCGAGGAGGAGACCGCCGACCATGTGCTTTGTCGCTGCAGCCTCCACGGGGAACTGCGGCGGGCGACATGGGGGAGTGGAGGCCCACCGGAAGACTCGGCTCTTGTCCGAGACCGGCGGGCGTATGGCCGCCTCCTGGCCTTCTCCCGCTCCTGGCTGGAGCGAAGAGGGCTGGGACCGGCCATGCTTGAGTAGGGTTCCCTACTCGGGCAACCCGGGCAGGGTTCTCTTCCCTGTCCGGTTTCGGTCCATGGCGGAAGCCAGCATCCTCAGCTCAAAAGACCCACCTCCGCGTGGTCTCTCTCGGGCGCGGCTGGCTGGCCAGCAGCCTGGCTAACGGGTTGAGCTGAGCGATGGGACCGACTCTGTTGCGGTATCCGGGCCAAAGATGGGGCACAGGCCAGGTAAAGGCCTGCAAACAGGTCTAGGTACTGGCCACATCTTAAGGAGTTCCGCAGAGAGAGTGGGTCTACATTACAACTGATCCACAAAACGTGTAGACCAGATGAACGACACAGTATAGCAACTGATCTACAAGTCTTGTAGATCAGTTGAAAGACAAGCTCTTGCATCTGTTCCACAAGACTTATGGACCAGTTGCAAAGTCCCTTTCCAAATACTTCTACCACACGCATCTCTATTGGGAATTCAAGCTATCACTTGGAGCGCTGCCGTCTGATAATGAAAAGAGTACTCCTTGGTAAATTCCTACTCAATGACAGTGCCGGGTGTTTTAATTAAATTCGTGGTTTTAAATGTTGATTGAGAGCTCGAAATGAATGAATTTATGTTCTCTGGGTGGAATACTGTATTGCGAGTCTACACAAGTCAATTTTACGAGTGGCCGTATGATGAAAAAAATCTAAGCCTCCAAAAAGAAATGCCTCGGTGGGAATTCCCTCTCCTGAAAAACACCGGCAACACCAACAAAACAGTCTGTAGGTACATCTGTTTTTCATTCAAATGTGTCGAATAATTTCCTTAAACCAGAGGACTTCAAAGGCGGCTTCGATAGCCACTGATGGAATGGGAAATCTCCTTTATTCTGATAAAAGGGGTGTAAAAAATGAACCTCAGGGAAGCTTGGCTTGGTCACATTTCTGTTCTGTAGCATTCTCTACTCATTAATGGTCTGGTAATTTGTTCGTTTTGTGATTGTATGGTTACTCCGAAAAAATGCGCTTAAGGCTGAACTGCAGTGATGATTCCTTGACCCTCCTCCCTTCATCCCTCGTCTATTACTCGGCATACACTTCCTCACCTTATTTCTGGCACCAAAATCTGACTCGTTTTAATCTTCAGGAAATTCCGCATTATGCAGTAGTTTTCCTTTTTTCAAATAAGTCGAAGGAATATGAGCGCGAAATTACAAGGTAAAAGTTCAAGGCAAATTTAAAGTAACTTCTGGGATGAAAGTTGAAAAACGGTTCGAATGGTCTCAACGGTTCCTTGACTCAAAGAACGTTCATAAAACGGACCTAATTTTTTTTTTTTTTTTTTTTTTTTTTTTTTATCAAAGTGACCAATTTTTAAAAAATTAACGGATGTTACAAGCCCGAAATTGTCTGTTTGCAGACAGATTGAACATATTTTTTGAACAAAAAACTTACTCGTCTATAAGGGGCCCGTAAACGACCATCCTGGTTGTCAACTTAGTTTACAACATTGCGTGTTGACAACAAAGTTTACTGTCTGAGGGGAAGTTGGTGGTTGACATATTGAAACAACTTCCCACGGACAGTCAACTTGGTTGTTAACACGTAATGTTGTAAACAATGTTGACAACCCAGGTTGATCGTGTATGGGCCCCTTAAAAGGGGCCTTAAGCGGCCCATACACGTACAATAAATATTCCGCAAACTAGGGGTTGTACAATAAAATTGAACGTTTGTGGGTTGCACAATATAATGAACAACTCATTTCTTTTTTTTTATCCATAAACATCTGGAAAGGAAATATTGTACAAATTTATTGCGCAATAATTATTGTACGTGTATGGACCCCTTAATAAAGGAACTACTAAACGTATGTATTAGGAAAGAGCATACTATTTTCTTTCAGGATTAGCCATCTGCGGTGGATATCAACTATTTTATGTGGCCACGGGCGGGCCATTGTGATAGGCTCACAATGCTCACTTCTTGGCCCGCGGGTCCTGGGTTGGCCACCCCTGCATCTTTCAGTGAGAGTCGAAATTGATAACTAAAAAAAAAAAAGCGATTAATCTGCATATTTTTACCGAGGTACTCGATAGCTAACCACGACTATATCCGCATCAGTGTATTGGCTCTCTGAGCACCCCGCAGTTTTCACGGATCTTTAGACTTATGCGGTCGCCAACATTTTCACCCCACGGACCCCTAAAGCCTAATTTTAGGCCACCACGGACCCCTAAATTCAAATATGTATAATTGCACTGTCAGCAATATATTTTTTTTAATTTTGTGTTTTTTTTTTCTGATTAACATTTTTAATGTTTTCCCCCGCTTAACTTTGTCTTTGGTAGTTTGGGTCTTAGATTTCAGTATACGTGTCTTTTTGAAAATGATTATTTTATCTAGAAAAAGCTAGAATTTGCCGGGACTTTCTATGGTTCCACGGACCCCCTTGGACTCTTCGCGGACCTCAGGCTGGCGACCGCTGTAATGGACAATTTCACCGTTTCTTTTAATTAATTTATACAGGGTTTCAAAGTTTTGAAATATTTGGCTCTTCTCGAGGCATTTTCTGTCTTTCTCCCTTTCCCTCCCTCGATTTGCTTGGCGCCCCTATAGGACGCCCCGTTCGTCCCTCCTTCCTAAATCAGGCACTGCCTGAAGTAATCATTTGTTTTATCGGTTCAAAATATCGAGTACTACCTACTTGGTATCGAAAAATAAGTATCGGTACCTGCCAAAACCACCAGGTGTGTACCTTCCTTATACTAGTTTTTTTCTTGATTGTGTTCTCCTACTACATGCACGGGATCTTTGGAGCTGTCATGGAGAGGGTCCACCCAAGGGGGAAAGGGGTAATGATGCCGTTGTAAAAATAGTGAAAACCGGCTCTGGTGAATAATACAAATTTATGTGGTATGAATACGGCCCATAGAGTTATTATGTATTTTTGTACCGCAGACTGCAGGAGTCTGACGGTGACAAGCGCGTCGACGTATTTTTTCTCGTGGTGTAAAAGGGTCCTAAAAATGTAATTTTCCCATACCGATAGTTCCTATACTTTTTCATTCGTTATAATATTTAATATTTTTAGAATCAATGACCAATGATGTCGTTCTCTTCAGGGAATGAGTTATTCAGTCTTCGGTCGTGGATCAGTTTTCCACGCCGGAAGTCAAATTTTTATGTTTTGTAAAAGTCACAACGTTACCAAATTCTGAACGGCGAGTTATTTTTTTCTTTGCCAAAATGTTTTTTGTTTCATCTACTATACATTTTACACATACAAATTGTCTATAATAATAATAATTTATTCAAACTGCTCCTACTTGCTCCTCAGCCCCACTACTTCTTATGAAACACTACTTCTTATAATAAATACTTCAAACATCTTCAACCTCCAAATCGTTCTTTTCTATGCCCAATGTCAAAAGTATTAATCTTGGCCGAATCATAATTGGCTATCACGAGTGACTTTCACGCATTCAGGGGATGAGGCGGAAGCACAACCGGAGGCGATAAGATATATTCATGTAGCGTTCTTTATTCCAGTTTTCGTCCTACTTTTGTCGCTCAACTAATAATAAAACAAAGTTTTTTGATCGCATTTCGACATTTATTGGGGCAGTATGTGGTTGGAGGTGAGTGAAAATAAAATAAAATAAAAAACAACAAAAAGCAAAGAAACAAAAAAAAGGTCGGTATTTGACGGGCAGTGGATGGAAAATTCTAAAAAGTGTGCGTCCTCAACTGCAGTGAAGATCGGAGAAAAGGTTTTTTTTGTGTAAATTCGGTGTCCTTAAGTAGTCCAGCCTATAGTGATTTAGGTCCAAAGGGCGGAAGAAAAAATGAGTTGTAGTTTTCACATTTGCTGGGCCAATAACTCAGATTTTTTTCCATTAATTATTTTTCTAGAGATTAATTCGAACGGTATTATCTTCACGATGTACAGGTATTACTTCCATGCCTGACGATCGTCGCAGTGGCTGCTGACAACAGTGCCGTCAGAGAAATGGGGCAAGGTGTTTGTAGGTTACAGTGGAGGTTAGTATAACAATAAAGCACGGAAGGATTTGTACCAAAGATCATGACTTCCCCCGGCACGCTAGCCGTGGCCAAATTAATTGTTTTACTCCAGGAAGGGCTGGCTATTTTGAGCCTATAGAAGCCAGTGCCAGACTCTAGAAATGTTAATATTGCACTGCGACTTTTCGTCTCACCACTTTCACCGCCCAAGATAATAATTATCTAAAGTTCATCTTTTTGATCCCTTGTCGCCAGTGCTCACAAGCCCTACCTCACATTCTTGTAATACTACGCGACTTTGAAGAATCTCGAATTGAATTGTCCTCTGTCACACTAATTAATCGCAGAAGAATTGCAGATTCTTTAAAGTCTTGTCGTACTGTAATTCGAGTGTAATATCTGTCATTATCTGTTGCAGCGTTACCAGACGAGTTTTACGTGGGAGGTATTTCAAGGTAAATTAAAATTAGCCAACAGTATCAGAGACAGAAAATGTTGATTCGGTCGGAGTGCAACAAGTAATAAAATAAGTTTTCCAAATTGATGCTCGGCAGCAAAAACGGTGATCAATTCGAAAAATACGGAGGAAATCAAAATGAAATGCACTAAAAGAAAAATATGGGTGGGAAACGTTGAAATTGTGTGGGGAGGGAAGGTTCGAATTTTTCTAAAATTGGATTTTAAGAGCCCAACTAACTTTTTGCCGATCAAAATAATGAGCCTGAAAGGGAAGGCAAGGAGGGGGCTCTGCTAAAAACATTCTATTGTCTCCCTCTTCGTTCATCCATTGAGAGCTAGATTCGAATGTTTTTCAGAAAAGTCTTTCTGCACCCGCCAGGTTCATTCTTTCGGTCCCTCAATAAAACTGTACCTTACTACTACTCCAAACCGTTTTGTAAGTGATCGAAACACTCGCCTATCATACACTTTATGTTGAAGGGGTAGGGTGTCTGATGCTGTTCAAAGAATCGAAAAAAAATAGATTTAGCCGGCAATCTATTTCCCACAGCCATGCCTCTAATAAGTAGGAAACGCACCCCGAAAATACGACTAAACGACCAAATATCGGAATGGTCGCAGGTTGTCAAAGGGGAAAGGAGGCTGCCATTTCGAACGTAGGTTGAACTAAATATGTAAATAACTAATGAGTGCGGCCTCCGACTCTGGCACGGACCACGGACGGATGAATAGGCATTGAATAGACTTGAACCAGCACGACCGAACGGAGTTGAAGGGTGGGTGTCTGAGACTAAACCTGTTACCTGTTCGCACCCTACACTATGTACCTACTGTGACCGGATTTTTTCAATCAATTAAACAGTATCAATTAAACAGGTGGTTGAAGAGCCTCACCATATCGATTTCTGCTGTGCCGGATATTCAAAAGTTGAACACACGGATGACTTTGATGCCAGCGGATTTCAATGTGTACCTGTTTGCGAACCTCGGTGCCAGGGAAGCAACTGCACTGCTCCTGGCTTCTGTGAATGCTTTCCTGGCTACATTAAGTTACATTCAAGCTCATGCATCCCACAATGCATTCCAAAGTGTGTCAACTCTACTTGTGTTGCTGCAAACAAGTATAGTCTATCCATCTTTCTCTACTCGAAACTCGACTATAAATTCATAAAGGGAGGTTATTTTTTTCTAAATCATCAATAGATGTCAATGCCACGAAGGGCACGTAGCTACCGATGACTCTCATGTGTGTCAACCTCATTGCCCGATAAGTTGCGTTCACGCAGATTGTGTCGCTCCGAACACCTGCAGGTGTCATAAGGGCTTCGAACCAACTTCCTCCACGATTTGTCACGCAGTATGTTCTTTGGAATGCGAAAGCGGTTATTGCTCTGCTCCTGATGAGTGTACTTGTTTTTCTGGGTACAAAAGTTTGATTCAAAATGACTCAGTGTATTGTGAAGGTGTTCAGTTTAGTCAGAGGATGTACAGCTTGTTTCAGGTACACAGTGAGTGATGACAACTGGAACGTCTGCGTTCCTTACTGCTCGCAAGGTTGCACCAATGCTCTTTGTACTTCCCCTGAAGTATGTTCCTGTTTGGAGGGCTTCGAAAAATCGAAAGACAACGACACCCAGTGTGAGCCCGTCTGCTCCAAAGGCTGCGTCAACGCGGAGTGTATCGCTCCTGATGAGTGCGCCTGTTTCGATGGTTTCATCAACAATACGCGTGGCGTTGGCTGCACTCCTTTCTGTTCAGATGACTGCGGTGATCACGGTGACTGCGTTAGCCCCGACAAGTGTGTTTGCCACGAAGGCTACCAAGGAGCGACATGTGAACCACGTTGTCCAGCTGGAGGCTGCGTGAATGGAGAGTGTTCGCGTCCCGGTTATTGTGGTTGCGGCGACGGTTTCATCAAAGTCAACTTGACCTATTGTCTTATGCTCTGTCCAGAATCATCGGATACTTGCTACAAAATATCTACTCACGAGTCAACTGGTGACTTCCTTGTGACTGACAGCAATGATATTTCACTGTCTGAAGACGTTAAGTTCCAAGTAGACTTTTGCAACTCTATTATTAACGCCAATTTTACCCTTAATTGTTTCACGGAAGTAGCAGAAAATGAATCGATTGCATCAGTTATCTGCGGATTTCAAGAACTATTCCATTCATTCCCGCACGAATCTCAACACAACTTGACTAAAAATTCCTTTAGCTCCATAAATTTCACCTTCGTTTATCCGCAAAACATTTCAAATGAATTCGACTGCCGTTTATGCCTACTCAACTCATCAGAGAGGTACCTCTAAAATATTTTAATGTAGCTATTTTTACAACCGATTTTCTCATAGCACCTTGAAACTGAATCAAGTAACCATTTTAAACCTGGCTTTCTGCCCCGGAAGTGAGCCACCTGCTGATGTTCACAGTATTTTCTTTTACAGTATTCTCAACCACTTGTCATTTCCTCATTAATTGTATTTTCAAGCATCTTCCAGTGACTCGCTTACCGTCATAAGTTTTACGGGCCTCGGATTGATTTTCGTGACGTCGTTTTTCGTCGTGTTGTTTCTCTGCAGCAGAAAAATTACTTCTTACAAAGGTACTAACCTGACCGAGAAAATGAAATTATAATTATTAAATTTTGAATTAATTTCAACTTTTTAAATAACAGTTCACGATTTTGAAGACACGAGCAGGAGAAGAGCCGATGAGACAAGCGAGAGCGGCCAAGTGGCGCTAATGGAGTCGTTTCAAGGCAATGATGACTGTGATGATGAGTTCGAAAGTTAAGATTGTTGTTTGGAGCAACTATTTTAAAGTGAATTTCATTATTAAAAACCTGCTGAATAAAACCTACGCTACGAGGATTGGCTAAAAGAGTATTAAAAAATACTTTATTCTGAGACTCTTAAAGATATGGTGTTCATCTGACCTCCTTTGGAGACACTCTATGAACACGTGACCAAAAGGCTTCGATTCTATGGTTCGTCATCTTAGGTCGGTGACATAATTTTCTCTCTAGGGACTCCATTCGAGACTTTGCCATCTCAATTGAGTTGGATAGAAACCGGATTCGTGTCACAAAAAGGCATCGTGGTGGTCACGTTAGACAGTAGACTAGAAATGCTTTTCGAAATAAGCGTCAATACGGGATTGTAAACAGAGAGTCGCGCCGTTAGACGTCTTCGACTCTTCGTCAATCCAAAAACATTAGTTAACTTCGACAGCAACTTGGAAAAATTTCGGGCTTGCTCCTCATTTGGGGCCAGGCGCGGACCCAGCCAGTTTTCGAATCATCTATGCCCCCCCTCGCAGCGTTTATCCATGAACTTTCTCAGACTCTTACGCTCAAAACAATTCTGTTTTTCACTGGCTCTTGAAATTACCAATTTCAGCATGAAAATTACAGAATCTGAAGCAATCAACATTCCGTATACTTCCTCATTAAGAATGACAGATCTGAATGTTTATTCTACTATTTAGTGCCACGAGAATGAACACTTAGATCTGCGCCATTCTCACCGGTTTACTTACCTATTAAGTCTGCGTACCTAGAGCAAATTTTGTCTATTTCATTGATGTCGTCCTCCGAAAAATGTGTCATGCCTGGAAACAGAATGGTCAGATCGTAGAGTTTAATCGTGTCGTCGCTAAATCGGTCTTGGAGAACGTAGTCAATTAAATGCCTGGATGTAAATGCCTTGATCCTCGGCACTTTCCGTTGGATAGTTTTCTCGATTTGTTTGCCTGTTTGCGAGTTGAGGGAGTTTGATTTCCGATTCGACGCCAGCTGGAATCGACGAAATCTCCACAAACAATGCTTGGAATCTCTCTTTGCTTTTGTAACGTTTCCTTTGCAGAACTTTGATCTGACCGTTGAGCATATCCTGAGCTGCTTTCAGATTAATTTCCTTTTTTAAAAAAAAAAATTAGATAGGAGCTGAGTACTTGCCAAAACATCGCTCAAACAGACGACGGCGACGATGATGTCACTTTCACAGAGAGCAGCAGCTAGCGACCGAGCTTTCGCAGCTGTTTTGTAATCTTTTTTATTGATTCTGTTGTATTTTACCGGATTAGGATTTTATTGGAAAGGTTAGATTAGTGTTTCAACAGCAGGTTTTGAATAACAAACATTATATTATTTAATATTAACCAACAATTATTGCGTGCACGCCTTATGCCCAAAGGGCTAATGTTGATCTTGATCTATAAGCTACGCTTTTAATAAAATGTTTAACTAGGTCTATAGCGTTTTAAAGTCTCTTGACGCGAAGGTTATTTACGCTTTAACATTAGAATCAGGGAATATTGATGAGAATTCCTCGCGGTAAAGTCCTTTATCGCGTGTGCGGCCTTTAGCGTTCGCGGGTGTCTCTTACGATTATTTATGAAATTGAACGACCAACCTCTTGTTTCGTGGTGTCGCCCGTTGATATTTTACTTGCTTGTCGTCGTCGTCCTCGGGAAGTCCACGCCTGTCCACGAAGGGAACGGAACCGAACGATAACTCGGGGCACTGTCCAACACGTCAGTTATGTCTACTCTTGGACTCGCAAAAGAAGGCGTTTACACACCTTCTATAGGTTAAGATTTCAGCGTGTAACGCTGAAATTGGTTGCTATCGCTCTTTCGCCGATGTATCCTAACGACGATGTTGTGTCTTTGGCGTATTTGGACTTCACCAGATGCGATGACTCGACGACCAAGTGAGAATGTGAGAGCAGCCACCATCAGGCGGAGTATCTTTTCTACCCATCCGCAATGCTGCCAGTCTCTCTGAACTACACATATCTTTGAACTTTGGTCTCCAATATTATTTTTGGCGGTTCGTTCTTCACTATCACTTGTCACTTCACGTCACGTTTGTTTACATTGTTTTTATTTATGTTATTCTGTATATAAACTATCATTTTATTCGTTATTTACAGGGATTCGCCAAGTCTGGATTGGATCAGGATGTATCGTCCCGGTCATACATTCAGCGTTTCACCCGGACAACTCCGCCGCCGGCCAACCCCAGCAGCCGCCACCCACGCAACCATCTGCCCTTCGTTTGGAGCTCTACTAGAGCTATCATTACAGTTTGCCTGTCGTCCCACTGTGAAATATCGTCGAGAGTTTTGATGATTTTTGGGAGAGCCGTTCTAAATTGTACCACACCTTCATGCCTCTCAACCCAACGAATTTCACAAAGACCTGACAGCTGATGACCGAAAATGTACTGTAGACCGCCAAGAAGAACATGAATAACCCGCGGCCAGCCAAGCCAAGAGAAGTTGCAACTGATCGAATGAGAATTCAATTAGTTGCAACATCTCTTCCCTCTACTTTTGTACAGAATTGATTGCCCCACTGTTCACCAAAGATAAGTGTTATTATCAAGGCGAAGTTCCGTGGAGGGGGTAAGGAAAAATAGCTGATCACGGGAGGGCGAGGTCTACGTTTAACTTGACGAGCTATAGAAGTCTATTTTTTTTTTTTTTTTTTTTCTTGAAGAATTATTCAAAAATGAGATTGTGCTTTTCATGAAATCCATGGCGTTTCGTACAGCTTTGACTTCGGAGGTTTTGCCAATTTGATAAATTCATAGCGTGATTGTGGCAGGGGATGTAAAGGGCATTTTATACATTTCATTCTGAAAATGCACTATTGGTCTCGTCGTGATGGTGGCAAACATGGGTCATGTCATGTTTTTTTCATGTTTCAGAACCTCTAGAACACGAATTCAGTGGCCTCCGGAATTTATACAGGGTGTTTGGTAAGTCGACGGGCAAAGAACACCCAAAAAAGCACTTTTAGCTCGAAACGTGTTCATTTTTCCAAACTTTTACGAAGGGGTGCGATGATCTGGGTTTGGTATTTTAATCCTCACGAATCAGGCAAGCAGTTTTTGTGAAATTTGCCAAACCTGGATAGCATTTCAAGATTCGCTATCATGTGAACTCGTTACGGCTAAAATGCCTAAAATTGATACAAACCTCCGCAATCTGACTGATTGCTGGAAAAGTAGGACTTCTTCTGGAGATAAAAATGGACCAATTCCCACTGAAAAATGTCTGCTCTTTCCGGTAGCGCCTTCAGATTGATTGTACGTGCAACCGTTCTCAACTTATATGCGCTGAATCCCATAAAACCAACGTCATGGCTAAAAATACTAGAATATCAATTATTTCGAAAACGGTTAGAAATCAGACCTATGTCTATAGGGACTTTTTTGGTCCAATTTGGACCTAGAAAAACCCCCTTCATTTTTGACGTCGACTTACCAAACACCCTGTATACTATAATATCTTTATGGCCGCTTTCTTGTTAGGAAGTGTGTTTATGGGGGATCGGTTAGCCCGGGACTGACAAATGAACAGAGCTAAAATTTCGGTCAATGCAATCCCTAATTAGATAATAAAACATCATTTTCGTCACACTCTAGTGCCCTGTACTGCAACTGCAATATAAAATGAATCGAACGAAATAATTTCGGTGGAAAGAGTCACTCAGAAAGTTACTTCTCGATCATCGTCGTAATTATCCGTCACGCCAACGTTTCTGCGGATACTCGTTGGATAATAAAGTCTTTTAGACGCATTATTCACACGCATTAGTGACAACAACATCGCAAAGTGACGTTGCTGAAACGTCAACATAGTAGTTATGATACTGAAACGTTACTAAACATGTTGTCAATAACGTTTTTGTAACGTTTTCGTTGCTGAAACGTTACTAAATATGTTGTCGATAACGTTTTTGTAACGTTATGAAGTAACTGAAACCATAATGTAACCATACGACGTTTCAGCAACGTTATTGACACTTTTTATGTGGATTGGGTGGTTGCTATTGCATTTGGACCAAATCGGTCGACTTGTATGAGGGGGGGGGGGTAATATGGCTTGAACTGGTAAAAAATCACTACAAATTCATTGTTTTTTGAGGGCGAGATAGTGGAGGTTGCAGATCTTCAGTAAAATGATCGACAATTTTTTGTCTCTCCACGATTTATTTTTAGGTGCAGGACCGGTTTCGGCCTCCCTGTATCAGGCCATTTTCAACTACCAAATAAATTATATAACAATAAACTCAACATCACAAAAACAAAACAACAACAACAACAACGATGTTACCTGCAAACTTCTAAACTGCTCAAATCCCATTAAGGAGGGGAAGCCACGTCAATATTCTACATAATTATCAGTAACAAAACCATAATTAAAATAAAATAAAAACGGTGAAATAAAATGAAAACGTACAATGGAAATACTTACAATAAATGTTCAAATTCGTTATAAACTCGTCAAGCGTCTATAAACTTCTGAACCGGCAGGCTCTCTCTTACTCTACGCGGTATAAAATCCATCAGTAAAAGTAGAGGGGAGGAAGAGCACTCGGCTCTCTCGTTAAGGCAGAGCATCGTGTCTTTAAGCTCCCGATGAATAAATAAGCTTTCCAGGGAGTCTATTACCCTTCCTTGCCCTTCCTTAATAGAATTTGGGCTCTGTGACCATTTCCTCCGCTGCACGTCGAGATGTGGTTGAAGAACGCTGAGTCGCCTCTTCGCAGTTGTTCTTTAAATCGGGTCTTGAATTTATGCGTTGTGCGGCCACAATAACTCGCCCCGCAATTCCCACACTCCATCCTATATAACCCGCTCCCGTCCCCAGGTACCTTCCGGTCTTTTCCTTGGCTGACTATTCCTCCCAGGGCGTTGTTGCTTTTAAAGGTTGCCTTATATAAGTCCTCAGGATTTTTTCCAATTTTTGGGAAAGACCGTCCACGTACGGGAGCGATATCCATCGCTCGGGAATATCCCGTTGTGCAAGGCCCGGAGACACGTCAAGGAGAAGCTGTCGTTTCCCTTTTTTCTCAATAAGCTTATCCACCATACTTGACTCAAATCCATTCACAACCACAACCACAAAATAAAGCTGTGGAGAGACAAAAAATTTTCGATCATTTTACTGAAGATCTACAAATCACCAGTTGATTCCAGAAGCATTATATTCGGTACGATGATTTCATTTTGAAGTAGCCTTGCCTTAGATTCCCATCAAGTTCAGCTTAAACAAACACGGAAGCAAACAGTACGAGGGAGAGTCGAATATTAACGAAAGAAATCATGGTCTCAACATTATTACTTCTGGGATGGGACAGCTTAGGGTATCCGTATACGAAATGAAATGCACTCTTTCCGACCGCCAGCTGCCGAAGCGAAATTTTTAGCTTCTGGTTGAATGCAAGGTTGACGATGCGAGTACACCCAGCGGGCGGAAATGTGGGGGCCGGGGTGGTACCACCACGCTGTGCATGAGTACACCGAAAGGGGCAACGGGTCTATGACACGAGTGAACAAACTTGATCATAACTGAACAAAAAAAATTAAAGGAAAGAAGAGGAAAGGACAACAGAATCCAGCTTCTCTATTATAGACAGACTCAGTGCCGTCTTTTGGCGGGGGCCGAACGGGCCTGGGGCGTCTAGGGGGCCCCGGATTAATCAGATTTTTTCCCTAACGTGGGAACAAAGATACTCATCAAGTCATCATCAATAGCACTCAATCATAACAGAATTGAAAAATCGGACATTCCCTGTTTCCGAGGGCATGTTCACGACTACAAACGGGACGAAGTGCTAATTCGCGGCTAAAATTAAGAAAAATCGCTCATTCACAACCAAAATTCACGGTTTCCAACAACTTAGTGGCTGACATAAAGTGCTAATTCATGTCTAAAGCGAAAGAAATTGCTAATTCGTGGCTAAAATCGAAAAAATCATATTAATTGTCGACTAAAATGTGTGAAAAGCGCTTATTGAGAAAAAACGCTTATTGGCAGATGAACTTGAGTAAACGCCATTGACTGAAAAAATTGAGAAAGCGGCTATAGGGAATAAAATTGAGAAGCAACGCTAATTCATGGCTAAAAGCGGAAAAATAGCTGGTTCACGGCAGGGCGTTGCCAGCTTTTGATCTAGGGGTGGGCAGCTTCACGTGAGCACAAGTCAGATGCATCCCAATGACTATTGGGGGGCGGCCTTATATTCGGTGACGAGTCCCCCCAAAAAGATCTCGGTAATTCATCAACGCAGGACCCTTAACTCGTCGCTCAGGCTCTAAGTTCCTACGAGTACTGACAGTCCACCATGTTTGTTCCCCCCCTCCACATAGGATCAAACATCAAATAGATTTGATATCTCTCATTCGCTGCTCCGCTCCGGTCATATAGGTTACGCTCACCAGCCAATCACAAGCCCTCTCCTCACTAAAGGACCACATAATGGCGGGTATTGTCACGTAAATTTACGTTACGTAAATTGATAGTTGAGCGCAGTTTCTAGAGAAATTATAGTGTAAGGCCCTGTTCACAAGCTCTATGTTTGTGTTGTGTGGTGTCTATGCAACCTATAAAAATGCTTCATTTTTCGAGGGAGTAAATCTGTTTGGCTGCATAGACTCCACAGAACGTAAACATAGAGCTTGTGAACAGGGCCTTACACTATACTTTCTAGTGTTGTAACGGTGCTGGTCCGACAAGCATATTGAAGGAAGTTCAAAAATGAATTATTTGGAATTAATGTAAGTCGCAACTCATGATTTAGTAGCAGCTAGCTAGAGCCAATGGCTATAAAATCCGCAATAAACACTAATTTTGTGAAGGTTGACGCCATCCTTCGTTCCCAAGTGGCAACCAAGAACACATCAATCCTACCTGATTCCGTCAACCGAAACGTTCGTTTTAGATTAGTCTTGATGTGACTTGATTGTCATCCTTTTGCAACACAATTTGAGCAAATGAAAACTAATTACAAAATAAAAAAAATTTCGCTCCGGCAGCTGGCGGTCGGAAAGAGTGCATTTCATTTTGTATACGGATACCCTAAGCCGTCCCAGAAGTAGTAATGTTGAGACCAAGATTTGTTTCGTTTATGTTTGACCCTCCCTCGTACTGTTTGCTGCCGGGTTTGTTTAAGCTGAACTTAATGGGAATCAAAGGCTATTTCAAAATGGAATCATCACACCGAATATAATGCTTCTGGAATCAACTGGTGATTAGTAGTGATTTTTTTTCCAGGGCTTTCGTTACATTAAATTATTGAGTCGAATTTTAGAGCGCTAAGATGAACTAGTGAAGTACAACGCTATTTTTACACTTCCACACCGGAAGGACCACCCCCTCCCCCTTGACTTTTTCAAAAAATTAAAATGGGAATCAAAGGCTAGTCTAACATGGAGTATACGTACCGAATATGATGCTTCTAGAATCAACTGGTGATTTTTAGTGATTTTTTGACGACTTCAAGCCCGATTTTCCCCCCCTCCACCTTGACCGATTTGGCCCAAATGCAATACCGACCGGTGTCTTATGAATACTGATTTTTGTGCCAAAGCGCGTTCCGCTAAATTAATTTCTACGAGAGTTATCGTGCTAACAAGAAAACGGCCATAAGCTTATAAATATATAAATAAACCTATATATATATATATGTGTGTGTGTGTGAATTCCGGAACCACTGAATTCGTGTTCTAGAGGTTCTGAAACGTGAAAAAAACATGACATGACCCATGTTTGCCACCATCACGACGAGACCAATAGTGCATTTTCAGAATGAAATGCACTAAAAACCACTATCTGGAGCAATCAACCACGTTACTATGGGCTTAGTGCAAAGTTTAAAATGAGAGCGCTCTAGGTTTCAAACTGTGCGATTCTTGTTCCGACTTTTTCTTCACTTTTCATAGTATTCTAAGTGAAAATGCGTGAGTCGCTTTGTAATTTCCCGTTTTTTAACTGTAAAATTAATGAGATGGCCTCTCAAGATTTTTGCCAACTTTTTAGATACATAAATTTTATGAAAAAAATATTTTGAAGTCACACATGTAGCTAGAAGAGACAAGAAAAAATTAATTATTGACCCATCGATGTCCTATGGTCGAACTGCGAACTTGAATTTTTATAATAATTATTAGTCCATTCATTTCCACCCTCAGGCCAATTTTGTAATTTTTCAGGGTTCGAATTTGATGCCATACTTCATTTCATTTCATTAAAATCATTTTAAAAAATGTAACAAATGCCAGCAAAAAAGCAATATGTTTTTCATAGCAATAATTCTATTTCATTCATTTGTTTGAAGAAAATGAATAAAATAGAAACATTGCTTCGAAAAACATATTGTTTTTTTGTTAGAGAATAGGCACCCTAGGTCCCTTTTACACGAGTAAGTTTTTTGATCAAAAATATGTTCATTGAACATATTTACAGATGTAAATTCTGTAAATTTTTCTTAAAATGGCTGCTTTGATTAAAAAGCTTAGGCCCATATTCATAGACATTTTTTTAAGGCCCGTTCACAAGCTCTATGTTTGTGTTGTGTGGTGTCTATGCAACCTATAAAAATGCTTTATTTTTCGAGGGATTAAATTTGTTTGGCTGCACAGACTCCACAGAACGTAAACATAGAGCTTGTGAACGGGCCTTTAAACTTAAATTTCCTTAAGTGGGCGTCAAAACAGATGATTTAATACCAACAAAAACTGGATTGACTTTTACTTGGGAGAATTTTAGCTTAAGTAGCGACTATGGATACGGGCCTTACTCGTCTAAAAGGGGTTTACACAATTAAGTTTTTTGATCAAAGTAGGCATTTAAAAAAAAAAAGTGGCAGATGTTTCAAGCCCGAAATTGTCTGTTTGCGATCAGGTTGAACATATTTTTGAGAAATACTCAACGTAGTTTAAGCATGACCCCCCTCTCACCACGGGATTTTGATTCCATTCTTCCGGGAAAAGAAATAACCGGAAATATCAGGAAAAGTGGCTCCTATATGTTTTCCTTTTTCACTGGTGGTGTGCAATCCCCCCCCCCCCCGGAAGAGAACATTTTAGTTTTGTCCCCCCCCCCATTCATAAAATGCTGGATCCGCCACTGGATCTGGGATTGGTCTATTATGCATTCCTAGCTGTGCGTTTTAGAAATTTAACAAAGGGCTAGTATAAGATGTCAAACATGATTTATTTTGAAATGTAAAGAACGAGAAACGCGAAGATTTTTGCAATTAAAAATAGGTGTATTAGGCTACATAGGTACACATTAATTAAAATATGTACCATAGGCTTATTATTATTAATCCATAGGCATCCATTACTAGTCACACATGTACTCTCTGTTGATCGAGAGTACAAGGTCATTACATATTTAGCGGAATGCGGAGTGCCTGGGTTCAAATCCGAAACAATTTTTTTTTAAATTTTTTTTTGTTTCCTCCCTTTTTGGCCCACCTCAGGATTTTTTACTCAAGATTTATTACGCTGTAGGCAAATCAAATAAAAGAGACGGCTCAAAATACAATGTCAATGAATTTTTTTGGTAATTGGGTGGTCCAGTAAAGCATAGCGTTAATTTAATAAGCTCCCCTCCGTCGAGAACTCCCCTGCCATATCAACGCATTTGGTTCACAAAGGTCTCATTCGAAAGCGCGTTCATTTCTCATTACTCGAGTCAATTTTGGGGGCAATTGCAGCAACGGCCGTGCGGTAGCGAATTTTCAACTAATTCAAACCCCTGTTTCACACCGTTCCCGTGGACCGATTCATCTGGATCACGAACTCGTCCGAGATATTCACGCTATTGATTTTTAGACCAAATTTGGTTGCCCTAAGTAAAAAATTGCGACCGTGATCGTGCTAACAAGCGAGGGGCCATATATATATATATAGCAAATCGAACCGACCTCGGATTCGTGTTCTAGGGGTTCTGAAACGTGAAAAAAAAAGTAACACAACCCATATATGTGCGACCATCAGGGCGAGACCAATAGTGCATTTTTTGAATGAAATGCACTAAAATGCACTATTGGTCTCGTCGTGATGGTGGCAAACGTGGGTCATGTCATGTTTTTTTCACGTTTCAGAACCTCTAGAACACGAATTCAGTGGTCTCCAGGATATATATATACATATATACTATTATGGCCGTTTTCTTGTTAGCACGATAACTCTCGAAGAAATCATTTAAGTGGAACGCGCATTGGCACAAAAATTATTAGTCATAAGACCCCGGTCGGTATTGCATTTGGGCCAAATCGGTCGAGGTGGAGGGGGGGAAATTGGGGGTTGAAATGGTCAAAAAATCACTATAAATCACCAGTTGATTCTAGAAGCATCATATTCGGTACGTATACTCCATGTTAGAGTAGCCTTTGATTCCCATTTTAATTTTTCGAAAAAGTCAAGGTGGTGGGGGTGGTCCTTCCGGTGTGGAAGTGTAAAAATAGCGTTGTACTTCACTAGTTCATCTTAGCGCTCTAAAATTCGACTCAATAATTTAATGTAACGAAAGCCCTGGGTTCCATTGAGATTTATCAAAAACTTTGATGGGGGAGGGTGAAATGGGGGATGAAATTTTAAAAAAAAGCTTAAATTCACACGTTTAGGTATTATAAAATACGGCACAAAAATTTAATATTACGAAGCCCTTGGAAAACTTCCGAAACTTTTCGACATTTTGAAGAGAGGGTGGTGAAAATAGAGGAAGAAGTTCGGCTTAATGAAACAAATAATGGTATCAAAATTATTACTTCTGGGACGGCTTAGGGTATCCGTATACATAATGAAATGCACTCTTTTTTGGATTTGGTGCGATGTAAGCCGAGAAATTGCGGATTTTTTGAATCAAGCATTGGTTACTTTTTTAAACACAAAAAAAATCATAACTCCGGAACGGATCGACGTAGGATACTTCCGAAGGTACCATTTTACTCCACTTTTAACGTAGTTTTACCCAAAAATTTTTTTCACACTTATACGGATCCACCCTGTATAAAAGAGATCTCTAAATTTTTCGTTGGCCGTTATTTTGTATACCGAAGAGAGCACGACCCACAAAGTCACTAAACCTTGAAAAATTGACAAAACGCAAATGCGTAGCTTCTGTTCGAGGCTAAAACTAAACAATAAACGCTAATCCATACCAAAAATTGAAGGAAAAATGCCAACGTGGGACTGAAGTGTAAAAAAAAAAACAGCTAATATTGAAAAATTAACTATAATTAGCCTGTCATAAATAAATGAAAACTCTCGTTTTCAGCTCAAATTGGGAAAAAGTGTTATTCCCGGCTAAAATTTGAGGAAATCACGAATTCGTGGCTGAAAAATTAAGGTAATTCGCAAATTCACAGATTAGAAACGCTTCAAAGCAGCTAAAGTTGAAAAAAACGCAAATTTACGGCTAAAATTGAGGAAAATAATCGCGGATAAAGTGTGTTGGAATTTCTAATTCCGCCTTCTGACGACAACTTTGTGGCTAAAATTGAGGTAAACGGCAAATTCATGGTTATAAGTAAAAGAAAAACACTGATTCACGGATAGAACTGAGATGAAGCCCTGTTCTACATATAATTAAAATTGAAAAAAATTACTAATGCGATGCCAAAATGTAAAAGAGCCCGCTAATTTGAGGCTAATATAGAGAAAATCAGTTATTATTCTGGCTAGAATAAAGAGAAAAGTTAATTTTCAGCCTAAATTGAAACAAAAAGTGCTAATTCACTGTCAAAAATGGAAGAATTGCCGATTTGCAGTGCGAAATGAACAAAATTCGCCAATACACGGGCTAGAAATAGCTACTGCACTGCAAAAATTACGAAAAAGCGCTAATTTACGGCTAAAATTCAGAAAAATTTAAAATTGCGTCAAAAATTGGAAATACGTTAATTCGCGGCTTCCTCGGGATACTTTGAGGCTAAAATTGAGAAAAAGCGCTAATTTATGGCTATAAGTGAAAAACTCGCAAATTCGCGGCTAAAACTGAGACGAAATCGCTATTCCGCAGTGTATGGTTACGGTGAACCAAAAATGCTAATTTGTGGTAAACATTTCGAGAATTTTACGGCTAATATTGAGTAATTTTCAGCTCATACTGAGTAAACCACTGGAAAAAATCGCTAATTTGCAGCTAAAATTGTGGAAAACACCAACTCGAGGAAAGTTAAAGAAACATCGCTGATTCACAGGATACAAAATCTACTTTGATGCTAAAGTTGGGGAAAAGCGCATATTTATGTGGGGGGGGGGATTACCCCGCTAATCAGTTGCTAATTTGCGGCGAAAAGCGCTAATTTGCTGTTAAAGTTGACAAAAAGTACTCTTTCGTGGCTAAAATGGAGAAATTCGCAGTTTATACTTGGCATAAGCGCTGTTTAGCGGATAGACTTTGGAAATAGTCATGGCTAAAATTAGGAAAAGGCCTTAGAGGTTACCAATAGAGGTTTCATGTATAGTTAGAGACTTTTAGGGGCCTCTTGAAGATTTCCGCCCCGGGCCTCGATATAGGTCCACCAGTGACCTCACCTCCTTTTCAGCTCACGATCCACCAGTGCTCGCCGGTTCGGTACAAATTTACTTGGTGACAACTTGTCTACTTTTTTTGCGCATCGCGGCGCAGCGCCATTTCGCGCTGCTACATTTTGTCAACTTGTCTATTGAAGGGCCTGATATTTTTGAATTATTTATTTTTCGTGTTTTTCGCACTATCTGCCATCGAAATCGAATTTTTGAAAAGTATTTTAAATTGTATTTGTATTTTTTTCAAAATACAATTCAAAAAGTATTTGTATTTCAGTACTTAAAATACATTTTTGATAGTATTTTGGGCTTTGTATTTAAAATACATTTTCAAAGTATTTTGCCCACCCCTGGGCAGGAGTTATGTAGCTCAGGCTCTTCCAAACACGTTGTTGCCTAATTCATTTTCCTGCCATGGCCACAGCGCTAGCGGCGCTGCTCGCCACCAATAATTGTGACAGAGTTCTTAGTCGGCTTTACGCTTGGAGCGCTACCTTTTCGAAATGTAGTTAGAAGGCCAGCCGCTCATGAACCTAGCGCTTAGAAACCCTCGTCGGTCAGAGCCAACGACATATAAAAGAACTGGATTGCTCATCACTGCTAATAAAGACCAGCTGATAATGGTCATCAAATAAGCTCCCATAGTGGATGAGAGAGGTGGAGTTTCAAAATAAGTGCCATATTGCCATAACTACACAAGGAGAGGGACAGGGTGATTGTTTACCAGGGGACGACCTGCTGCCCCCTCCACGCCCCTCCAGTCATCTGTGAGCAATCCAGGTTTATATATCGTTGGTCAGAGCCTTTCAGTGTGCTCCTAGGTGACTAAACTTTCTATAGGTACCGCAGATCTTCGGCCCTTACTGTCCTTCACCTACGTCATGAGCAGTCCCAAACGCCTTTGCGCTGGACCCAGTACATTATTAATTGTTTTTGGCTGTGATTTTTGAGCATTCATATACTTCAATTTCAAAATTAACTTGCTCTGCTGCTCTAGGGTAAGCCAAGGTGACTAAACTTTACTATAGGTGCCGCAGATTTCCCCCTGCCAATCGGTCGGGAGGGGTGGAGACTGACGTCACCAGCAGTCCTTTGCTCCCGATTGCTCACCGTAGAGCAGCAGAGCAAGTTAATTTTGAAATTGAAGTTTATGATTTCTCAAAAATCACAACCCAATAACAATTAATAACGTACTGGGTCTAGCGCAATGGCGGTTGGGACTGCTCGTGACGTAGGTGAAGGACAGTGATCTGCGGCACCTATAGAAAATTTAGGCACCTTGGGGTAAGCAATCGGGAGTAAAGGACTGCTGGTGACGTCAGTCCCCACCCGTCCAGCCTGAATGGCAGGGGGAAATCTGTGGCACCTATAGAAGAATTTTGTGTGCTCTGTGCCTCGTGCTTGGTTAGTTGCTTTGGTTCCTTTGTTCAAATCCTTGTTTTTCCGTTTTTCTCTTTCATTCCTGCCTTTTTTCCTGTCTATATTTCAACCGTTCTTCTTCAACCGTTTTTTACTTTTCAAGCGTTCTAAGAACGAACCTCTGTACCTACCTTAAAGGTATTTCTGAGTTATTCAGGAATATATTTTCATTTGAAGCCTTGTTCCTACATCCACACATAGTAACAATGCCTGGTGGGAAGCACAACTGTTGTGTACCCGGCTGTGAGGACAGAACATTGCTCCAACATTATTTGCCCTCCAATCGTGATTTGGCTCGGAAGTGTTTGGAGAGCATTGGGGATAAAAGTCTAATGGACCGATGCGGAAATGCGAGAAATTACGGGTACCTGTGTGTGACAAGCACTTCGACTCCCAGTGCAAACTTCCAGCGGCCTCGCGAGGCAGACTACTCCTATTTGTGAAATTTTGTCAATAAAATAACAATCATAAATATTGGATCAGTTTTTTTTTTCTTTTTGAACCAAAAGGAATATTAGTCTGTTCCAGTAAGGTGTTTGGAAACATGTTTGGAGCAAATTTACCATGGGGCCAGCCAATAAAATATTGGCTGGTCCTATAGCAAATCTACTCCGAATATTTTCCCAGCACCTCACTGGAACAGACCTATTAATGAAGTACGAGAAAGAGAAAAACTACCGCTATCTACCGGTGATTTCAGTGAAAATAGTTGGGCGGCTTTACGCCAGGGAGCGGAAAAGACTGTCTTACCCCCACCACCGCCAGTTTCCCATCTACATATAGTATACTTCCTTTATCTATGGCTACAATCGCCAATAGTCTTCTAAACGCGCGTTCGACCAGCTCATGATCTTAGAAAAGAGCAGCTTTTCTGAGAAGATCGCATGATGTCTGATACTGAAGGAGGTCACACGAAATTGAGATTTTCATGGAGCTTAGGCTTTTTAAGGGCGTTTGAATTTGAAAAATCCGTGTCATGGATGGGGCCTGATGTTATGCCGCGCCCCGACAGACGTGAAATTGACCATTTAACGTTTACCGTTTACAGTTCTCATTTGGACAAATGTGACTTCCGGAAGCCATGCCATTTTGCGTTTTTTTTTTTTAATTTATTCTCGATTGTTTTATATGTATAAGGTTGAAAATGGCTGGCATCAGCTGAAACCGGTCCCTCAATAAATTGGTTTTTTTACGTGACGTCTCTCCTTTTCCTGTGGGGGATCGTAAGTTGCAGTTTTACCTACATGATTGTGTGACGAGTATTATCTTCATTTTTCCTGACTGTTCCTATGGTGGGGGTAACAGCAGAATTACCCCCCCCTGGAGCTTGGAAAATCTCTCAAAACATGTGGGAAGGGGTGTGGTGGGGGCTTACTGGGAGAGGGGGAGGGGTTTCGATTTCCCCCCCCCCCTGAGATAGGTCCCATCAGATCCGCCCTTGAGTGGGTGTACTGCGGTACTCATCTGGGTGTATTCGCGTCATGCCAGCTCGGGTGTACGCAGGTAGTTACTTTCGACACTTGGGTGTACTCACGTGATTTACGGAATGCAGAGCACAGCACCTTTCACCTCTGAGGCGTTCGTCCTGCAGCCGTTTGTACAAATTCTGAACTCGATTCCACTGGAAATTTCCGATTTAGTTTTAGTGACCTGTGGGGACTTAGGGTCGCCTAGGGTGCTGGACTTTCTGGAGGCGCCTGAACGGGGCTTTGAAGAAATTATCCCCCCCCCTCCCATTCCAAACGAAAGTAGCGACCAAAGTCGTATAGATACCAAGTCATTTCTCTTCTGACAACGTGTGGTCACTGAAGCTAGAGGGAAAATTGCTCCCGCCAGAGTGCCAAACGACATTTGGTCCCCAAATTTGGTGGTTCGGAAAACGCTTATGAACAAATATCGGGTCAATCACGAAATAATAGTAATGAATAGTGGATGAATGGTTCTAGGAGACTAAAACTGAAGAAGATTTCCGTTGAGCTAAAAAAATTGTATTGTATCTATTGAAACTGTGTGTTTCACTTTCACGATGTTTTGCCAAGTGCAGCGAGATCCTGGGCATTCTCAAGCGTCAGGTGAGCATGGTGTTTCTTCCATCTCCTCTGCAGACCGAACGTTGGGGCCAGTTTCACGCAGATAGTATACCTCGCCCCCTCCAAACGGCCTTCGTCAAGTATGTGCCACGTTTTTTCACGACTTATTTGTGCCGCACGGATTTCAAGTACTCATTCCAATCTACAGAAAATTGTACATAAAGTTGCAAAAGTATACATTTTCCAAATTTTGTCCCCAAAATAACTTCAAACCCGCCTTGAACTTTTACCTTGAAAATGTACGCTCTACCTTCGACGCACTAACGGCGGACATCTATCTACAGACCAGTTCCTCTGGCTGTGCTGGGTTTTACACAGGGGCACGAAAAACGACGGAATTTGAAGTTTTTTTAAACGACGGAATTAATTGTTTTATAAAGAAAATAGATAGAAAAGAATCGAAATAATAAAAAAATAGTCTATCAGTGAAAATGTCCAAAAAAAAAAGTTGAGACCAAATGTTGGAAGAGCGCTCTGGCGGGATCAAAATGTCAAATTTCATAAATGACCACCGTTACCACAGCGATCGTGCTAAGTGGAACAACTTGGGTTCTATACAACTTTGGTAGCGACTATGAATACATGCGCGCCTCGATGGTGTAATGGATACAATACTCGCTTCGTAACCAAGCGGGCCTGGGTTCGAATCCAGCAATTGCCCATTACACTGTAAGGCTGCGGCGAGCTGTGACACGGCTCACTCGGCTTCGTGTGGGCGTTCACGGCGGTGTGCGTATGACAAACCGCGCATCGACCGAAACGCCCGCGTAGTACGGGTGTGAAGTGCACAGCTGATGGAGTTACAGGGTATGGTGTAAGAGCCACACGAGCTTAGGCGCCAGCGGGCTCGGTAGATCCGAGTCCGTACCCTCAAAAAAAAAAAAAAAAAAAAAAAAATGAATACGGGCCTCTGACCCCTTTTACATGATCAAGTTTTTTGATCATAGTAGCCATTTAAAAAAAAATTAACAGATGAGTTTGCGATCAGATTGAACGTCTTTTTGAACAAAAAACTTAAGCCCGGTTCTCACCTATCATGCACGCTTCCGATCCGACACTGATCATGTATTCTTGGATAGTTGTGGGACTTGTAGGGACCATAATAGGCGCCAATACCGCTTCTTTACGCTTCTTTATCACTCGCTATTGTTGTAGTTAGAGGATCTTCGTTGCATGCAGAGGCTCCGACTGCTCCAACGGGTCAACTACTCGATAATGTGCCGATAGGGGGCACGAAAGTATAAACAACAAGTAATATATATGTACAATTTGTATTAAATATAACTTTATGTACAAATCTTACAAATAAAATGTACACAATGTCTATAAATATATAAAAATTATAAATAAATAAAATTTCACTTGAAAGCAAACAATTAGAAGAACACTCGTCTTCAAATCTAAATGTATGTACTATGAACAATACAAATGTTTACTGCAGTTATGTGAATTATCTAAGGCATCTTGCACACTTCAAGTTAAAGGCAATAACTCTTAGACGCAAGCGTACAGTAAAAAACAGTTTCAACCACTGGTATGAGAAACGATAAGAATCGAGAAATCTTAACCGAATCAGCAGATCACACCATCCTTCTGAAGGCATCATTTTATACAAAAAATCGTCTTACAAAATTAAATTCACGAGAAAGTTTTCATTTATTGTATCACGAATCACTTCAAAAAGAAAATAAGAAATAAATACGACTAGCCGAGAGAAAAAAAAATAAATTTTTGTTGTCAAAATCAGAGGCAGAACATAAATTTATTTTTTTTTTTTATTCAATTTTAAAAGGGCTTGCTAAATGATACGATCAACAGTCTTTAGTTTTTTAGTTCGTGTCAAAACAATAGAGGAAAAATTAAATGAAGGAACTAGCTGTAGAAAATTTTAAAAAAGCGTCTACAGGATCCTCCTAAGGAGGATCGAAATTACGACCCTGGAGAGGGGGGGGGGACCGACACAAATTCACCACTTTGTTATCATTGTTTCGAATTAAAAAGATTCCACAGCCTTAATTTTTAACAAAGTTTCTTTCTCTTTTCTTCGGTGAAAAAACTTTGGGGGGGGGGGCACAGCCTTTTCCAGTTCGACACTTGTCGTAATAAACAGTTCCCAGTGCACGACTCACAGAGGTTGGGTAACGATGCAACCGCTAGCATTTGCGCAGGCCCACCCCGTTAACTAGAGCCATTCCGTAACGGAATTTCCGAACCAAATCATGACGATGGGCATCACGTAAGAGAAAAGCGCCCGATTCGTCAGAAGTGAGTGGGCACCGGCCGCGGACCAACTTCGAACTGACGTCGAATTGTAAGATGATCCTTGGTCGGGTATTGGATAGAGTGAGTTGTCTTCGTTGTTCTTGGGAGCTTCGCTTGAAGACGATACCGGTATCGATGGGATTGGAGAGGGCGGTGGTGTCGTGTCGACCGGCATGGCGCCAGAGCCTTCGATGCTGTCAGGGTCGCTTGAACCGTAGCCTGAGCCACTGCCCGACCCGAAAGATTCCTCTGGACAGATTAAACAAGGGGGGGGGGGGGAGGTTGTTGGAAATGCTCATCTGATGCATGAAAAATGGTGGTGTCATACCTGTGTCAATCCATTCGACATCTTGACCCATGTAAGCAGTTTTTAATTTACTCGTTATGGCTTTTAGCGCGAAAACTTGTTCGTTCACTAAACTGTTGGGTCGACTAACGTCCACGCTCACTTCAGGGTTGTTTTGTTGATTGCTCATTCCATCACCAACCACTGGAGCTTTATACCTTCAGAAATCATTCGATATGAGATTATTTTGATCGAAATATACGAGTATTAGAGATGTCTTGGGCTATACACGCTTTAGCCTACTTGCCCAGTAAAAAAAAAATCAAAACGAGAAATAATAAAAGCAGTCTTATGACGGTTACCTGTCTTTCGTTTCACCGTTCCAACAGTTTTCCTGCTCTTCCGATACTGACGTTCCACACATATGATACGGAAGTTTCTTCCAAAAACTTTTTGACTCTTTCAATTTAGCACGAGCTTCTTTAATGACTTTTTCCAGTCCGTCGACGCCCTGCTGGGGTTTCTTCCCTCGTCCACCGTTCGTATTGAATTGCAGGGTTTCAAATGGGATTTCACCGGTACTCCGCCGTCTTTTGCCAAGGACAGGTTTCCCGCAGCCGGCAAATACCTGTTGTGTGAAAACAGTTGATAAAATAAGAATAGGAAAAAAAAACGAAGAAAGCTTAAAATTAATGTGATTTTACATTTTTCGAGACTGGGCCGGCGTTTTCTTGGAAATTCATTATGGCTTCGGATATTTTCAAATTTATCGGCTCTACAACCATTTCAATGTTGAATGGCCCCAGAAGACGGTCAGCTACCTTATCAATTTCATCTATTGTAACAAAAATAAACCGATGAGATTAATCAAATAAGCCATGCTAGGTTTGAATTTGCTTTAAACATACTTATAAAGTCGTTCCAGTGATTGTCTAACTGCGAATGATATGCGAGACAGCCCTTCATGACGTTCGTACAGTAATTTGAACAGGGTTTTATCTCTTTCAAACCACTACACGCGGGGCAATGGGTCATTTTAGCAACAGCTTGGTAGCATGACGCAGTCATAACAATCTAAAAATACAACTCAGTGTAAATAAATCTTTAAGCTGTTTTATTTTATTGTTGTTATTATTATCATTAAACAAAGGTAAGGTGGAAAAGCGTACATTTCCCATGTTGTTTACAATGCTTCCCGCTGCGGACAGGGCTTGCGCAAAAGTTCTCGTAGCAACAAAAGATCTTTTGAGCTGTAATGAAAGTTTACTGGGCACATCTCCAAACGGCTTCAATTCTTTCATTCTCTCGCTTACGCACTCTAAATACCTAAAATAACCCCGTGGTCAGTGAGAGAGAAGTGAGAGGGGTTAAGAATAGAAATCCATTTCTAAATGGTCTCTATCGCGCTCAAAACTTACTTATTATCGAATTTGTATTGAGCGTTGAGCACAGTGAACATCTTCTGGTAGAGAGTATTGAAGAAATTGTCCATCGCCTCCATCAAATCAACGTGGCCTCTCGCGTAATAGCTTTCAAGCTCTTTGAATAAGTCCGTGAAGACGTACGAGTTTTGTTCGTAAATGATACCATAAGTTTTCATGAACATATTATGGAAATCCGTTTTGGCCTTGGCCATCATCTCTTTAAAAATAGCTGCAAAAAAAAGAGAGAAAGGGCCATTGTTTACAACAACAAAAGTTCTGGGGACCACCAAGGAGCAAAAGAGAAAAAAACAGGGGTCACAGGAAAAGACAAGATAGTGGTCGATGAGGCAAATCAGGAACCAATTGGACGGGAGGAAAGCTTTACAGGATAAAAAATAACAAAACCGGAAAATTAGATCCCCGCGGGACTGTGAGAACACTTTGAAAGAAATCACTAATCTAAAATGTATATTCTAATGGCTTCCCCATTCGTATTCGATCTGGTGAATCTTCCAATGATTCGAACCAGAACGTGCGTTGAAGTAAATTCTCCCCTAAGGAGCCACAAGTGTAACGAAAATTATTAGCTCAGGAGCCAGACGACTTCTGTTCTTGTTTACCTACAATGCCCGGGCTTCTATAAGTTTTGTTTGTTTGCTGATTAAGGAGGGTGGTGTGTGGTGTGCGGTGCAGGGAGGGGAGGTGATGATCCAAAACATACTTCCTACTCTCGGTTCTCGTATACATTATACATTCGTAAACGTTTTTCTCTCGTTCAAACACCCGTTAATCAACCCCTCCCACAGAACTTCACCATCATTCTATTCGTGCTCTCACGCTCACATAACCCAAATGACTATTTTATCCCGAGATTACGTTACGCAATTTACACGAGTTACTAAATAATAATAATAATTTCGATTAGGGAAAAACGTCCTCCAAAAATGACACTTATGTGGATCCCACTCATATCTCGGGATATGGGCGTCATGAGCGTATAGCTAAGAAGGGGGGTGGGGGGGATAAAAGTGGCCCCATTTTTTTGTTATTTAAGTAACAATATCAATATCCCTTCAAATCTCATCGTAAACTAAATTTTTGACGATTACGTGACGGTGGACAAATCGGGACTTAGCGTCAAACGGAGCCCCAGGAATCACAGCACAATTACTCTGAGATCGGATTTTCCATAAAATGAACTCCGAATGGGAACGAGGAATCCGATTTTTCTGACAAAAAAACAAAAAACAAAAAAAAAACCAACGTCATCAACTGACTATATTGAGCCAAGAAACCAAGAGAGGGATAGGAAGCCAAACTCCACAATTTGGCCTTTGGGCGAGCCATTTCAAAATTTTGCTATTTCAAAGAGTCAAGTCCGCTATTTGTTATTCTTTTTATTTTATTTTTTACGAGCGAAACACGTGAAATTGGGTTTTAGGAAGGCAGAGCCGCGGAATTTGTTTCCTGCAAGAGCCATCCCGTGAAATTCGTTGCTAAGGAAGGGAAATCCTCCAAACTGGGGGGTCGACTTATTGTAAGATAGGTACGAAATTGAATATAATCTTAAATCACCCTCGAGACTTGGCACAATGTGCACAAAAACTTACAGTCGAATTTGGTCGCTCGGTGATTCAGAAGAGAGCTCAGAGAACTGAGCGTCTGAGTCAGAGCTGTGTCGAATTGTTGTTTCGAGTGTAGGCTCAACTTTTGCTGAATGTCTTCGGTGCAGCAGGGACGGTCGCCGCAAACCATGACAACACCACCTGAAAAGTGAGAGGAAAAATTAATGAGGAACCAAGTAATTCGAAATTACGAGGGGGAGGGGGATGTATTTTGCGACTCAATGAAAATAACGTGCTGAACACGCCGTTCCTTGTCAATACACAGACTCACAAAAGTTACAACCGGGTAACGCACGCTTCAAAAAATCGTCAATTTTACACCACCGAAATTGGGGCTTGACGACGTTCTCGCCCTTCTTTATGACGTTATAAACCCTCGAGTTATGTCTATGGACGTCGCAAGTGGATGATCAATGGGCATTGGTCATAATAAATGCAAATTCGTGGAAGTGGGGTAGGGGGTGTCTGTGAAATGGCCTCATTGAGTTGCATCTCCCGAGCTTGAATATTCTTTCCGCGGCCCTACCGGTCCTCGCAAGTTGTTAGAACCGGAACCGGAACAGGAAAGATCAACCGGATGCTTTTATATGACTGGGCGATTTT
Organism: Corythucha ciliata; assembly: GCA_038030265.1. Taxonomy (NCBI): domain Eukaryota; kingdom Metazoa; phylum Arthropoda; class Insecta; order Hemiptera; family Tingidae; genus Corythucha; species Corythucha ciliata. Next base: position 27,419,608 of record CM075942.1, on the reverse strand, counting down.
CGCAAACGTCAACGAAAAGAAGAGGGGCAAAAACGTAGTTGAAAAATTAAGTTTAAGTTGAATTTTTCTTCCAAATTGCCCAACGGTTCCGGTAACAAACACGCAACCTTTCCGACCTTTGAAATAACTGGCTTGCGAGATGGTATGCATCCCGAAGCTTAGACTTGGAGAACGTACAAATAAACGAGCCCTAAAATGTGTTCAAGTGTTGAGAATAAGGAGTGGAGGAGGAGAGGAAAAGAAAGTCGTGGTATGAGGAGGGATCGGATGCGTACGTTACAGTTTTAGAAGAGTTGGAACATTTTTACGATTTAGGGTGGGTGAGAATTCCCAAATAACAAAAGAAAAACAATAACAATTTTGGCTCGCACGAAAATGACACTCGAAATCCCTAAAAATTACTTGCTGTAAAACTAGGAAATTCCTAGCGTGGGGCTTTTGAATTTTTGAATGATAAGACCCTGAATATCGGGCTTTAAGACCCGATTCTGTGGCCCTCGGAAATATACATTTTTATTTTTAGACTTGCATTTAGGTTCAAGGTGCGGTTGTAGTACCTTAACCTGATGAAATTGCATCATTTTTTCATGAGAGTTACTTGAGGAAGACGTCTGAGCGGCATTTGTATCTCCTCGCGTGATGGTTCATCTTACAGAACGCAGTACAAAAAGGAAGAGAACCGTTACTGGAGAGGAGAAAACAATTAGGAACGTTTTCACCTCTCTCCGGGCACTCTAAAACAAAATGGTACTTTGCACGAAGCCCCCGAAAGTCGTGAGAAAATTGCGTTTAATTCATCACTCCGACGGTTTAGATTCACCCCCCACGCATTCACTGCATTTACTTCGTTAACAATCAGACCTGCAATTTTTTCTTTTGTTGCAACCACCTCCAACTGACACTCGTATAACGCCTCTGTTCTTTTTTTTTCCTTTTCTTTTTCTTTTTCTTTTTTGTTTTCTTTCTAGTGCCTGACACTTTGTTAATGTAGGGCAGTCTCATTTTGTACACCCTGAAACCTGATTCAGTTTTCTCCATTTATATCATTATACGTTTCAAGGTTTAAACCTAAGGACGAAATGGTCAATGTTTCGCGCTTGGAGCGTTTCTTATATAATTGCTTAATTACATTAGGGATCACCTGGCGGTAAGCATCTGAGAGAGAGAGAGAAAGAGTGAGGACACCCATAAAGGTAATTTCTTGAAAATGTCTCTTTCTGCCCATCATCATCACTCTACAGACACAACTCAATATTGCTCTTAACGATCCCCTCCACCCCCTACCAGAATTTTCCTTTGTTCTTAAGGCCCATGGGAATTCCTCTCAATTGTTATCTCACGGCGTCCTTCCCCCTTTTTTGTCCCAATAGGAGTCTGTCACCCTTTAAAGCTCATTTTCAGGACTTTTAATTCCCCGAAACTCGATTCAGGAAATGTTCATTTCTTACAGACGAAAGCTTTCTAGGGAAGGAACTTGCGTTGAGACTTGAGAGTGTGCCGTTTGATGGGGGAGTTTATCGATTTTTCATTTTCCGACAATGCAATAAATGCCACGTTACACTTTCACATTTTTATGAACGAATTTCACCTTGAGTTTTCTGAGAGATTTTCGTTACGAAGAAGCTTTCGGTAAAAAAAGAAGAGATTTAAAAAAAATCCAATATCTAATAGCTCCACGTATATGTATTAGCGGAATGTAATTATCTCGTCAAGAGAGCGAGCCCTCGACATGAGATCTGTAATAATGGTCTATTAGCTTTGGACCACCGAGGTAGACTCACGTTGGTTCAGGTAGGGATGCTGAGAGAATGGACGATAGATGGTGATACAACAGGCTGAGGGAAAAATTGCCTAATTTTTTACGTTGAGATTCTCGTAGTGTTCTTGTTCATATCAAACAATTCGCGTTGGCCTGATAGGAAGGAACTTTCGAAGACTGAATTTTCTATAACGCGAGTTTTTTAAAAGCCCCGTGATCTCGGCTAAACTTTAAAAAAGCTGACCTTTATTAAACATACACCTATATTTTATGCTTCCTCATCATAACCTTCTTCGGTCTTCGCTCCGAATTCCTTTCTTCTTGTTCCTTACCCTTCTTCGCTCCTTCGCTTCTCGCATCTCCCCGTAAGCCTAAGCCGTCACTTCGATTCATACCTCTCTTTGGGTTCATTAAGCTGCGTGTTCCCTCCGAAAAAATTGAAAATAAAACTTAAGCGAAATCTCGATTTGTACAGTTTAAATCTAGACCGCCTCTATACCTCACCGAGAGGCCCACCCATTTCTTTACGACGTTTAACACACAAAAAATAAATGTTGATGACAGGCCATTATTTGCCATTATCTCAGTCTAGATGGACGTTTTGTTTATTTAAATGTACTGGGGTTTAATGACTAGAAGAGCCAAACAAATAAAATCTAAAGAAAGAGCAATTCGTTTCGGTTGATGGTTAGTGCTTGTGAGTTGTGGTCTGGGGGGGGGGGGGGTGAATTAAATATTTACTTTGCTGTGAGCCTTTGTATAGAAGTGACTAAAATTTAAGAAAAGCCTCTTTCCTCCTTATTAGAGGAACACTGCTTTGTATGCATATTGTCTCGAACGTTTAGCACTACGATTCATGTTTCAAAATCAAAGTTGTAAGAATTTTCACCTTATTTCCTCTCTCTCTTCTATTTCTCATACTCAAAGCATTCCCATAAGAGTCAGCTTAAAAACAAAGCATCTACAACAGCCATGGAGGCCGAGTGCTGAGCTTGGCTTCAGAACACTTGACCTGAAATTAAGAGTCCTCTACGGAAGAGGAGATGCTCGAAGTATACGTCGGCGTCGCCTCTTATTGAAGATCCCTTGCGCTTCGTATAATGTGGGCAAACGTCAACAAAATAATTGAGTTGAATTAATGCAACCCGAGTTTTTTGTGACTTATGCATGATCAAAGTTCATATATAGACGTGGAAAGTGACAACAGGAGGGAATTTGTTTTGTTACATCTTTTGCTTCTCATCTATAGCTCAACTCCGGTCCGGATGTTCCTATTTATTCTAACTTGTTTTATACAAAAAAGATTAATCTTCACAGTTTAATCCATCTTGGCAGCTTGGTAGTAGGCATCAACTACTTTAGTTTAACCTATATTGATTTATTCCTTAAGGGAAATTCCCTCTTCTATTCGTGTTCACACTTCACACGACGCATAACTTGGCATTTTGTTCGATAAGAATATTAATCAACGTACGCTGGTAAATCCTATAAAGAATCAACGCTGCAGCTAATTTCGCGAGTGGGCAACTTGATTTTGACGACTACAACTCCTTGTTCGAGGAAAAGTAAGAGTCTTAATCTCCTCGAAACTGATTCTAATAAAAGACTGAGGGATTTGGGCGCTGTCAACTAACGGCTATTATGGACTCAGCAACATTTTTCCTACTGAAAACGGACTCCGATGTTGGTAATTTGCGGTATTATCTTGAAATTCAGCAGTTTTGGTTTCCCTCAAGTCAAGAGTATAATTTATGATTAATATCCCTGGAGCAAGCGTAATTGTAATAAGAATGGCCTCCAACAGAAAGTTGGTTGTCCTAAAGTTTTGTAAGAGCCTTGTAATTCAAAGCGCACCTAGCCAGTTATAAAAGTAGATTGGACGAGTGGCTCATTGGTAATAAAGTTTTCCTCTGATGTCATTCGGTATAATGTATTAGGCGAATCACAGTTCAATAACCTGGGGTTTTCGCCTACTGAACGCACTGCGATCCAACGGTCGGGGGCAGGCAAATGATGACTGTATGCATCATCCCCTTCTCACGGTTAATTCATTAATTCGACTTTCAAATAAGCTCAATTTTCTTCTTGACGTTCAACTTCCGTTCAAATTACCATAATTTGTCCTTTCAAAAAAAGCGCACATACACGATATTATTCTCCTCTATTCTCTCTCTCGCTCCTTTATTATGTGCGTATATATTGTCCGTTGCAATATTATAAGTAAATGCTCACACACTGGGAGGCATTGCTTAAGTGGTTCTGGATTTCACGCTTTTGTTACGAAGAGACAATGACTTGAATAGCGGCTGCGCTCGTATGGAGAGACGAAGGTGAAGGCGAGTAATGAAAGGGAAGGATTTCAATTAATTTCATAAGTGATGCGAGAGCATAATATTTGAGGCCTCATATATAAGTCTCGTACAACAGTCAACAAGTGTTTTTTTAAAGGAGTATACGTGAACTTAAGTCCATTTAATAAGACACGTCCATGGGCGTTGGAATGAAGAGAATGCATCATGGGAGAGCGGTATACACATCCTGGGAGGGGTTCCACCACAAATCATTTGGAGCTAAATATCTGCGCAATTTTAAGTTACGGGTCTAAATAGCCGCGAATTGCAAGTTGCAAATTCTAAAGGCCCGTTCACAAGCTCAATGTTTGTGTTGTGTGGTGTCTATGCAACCTATCAAAATGTTTCATTTTTCGAGGGAATAAATTTGTTTGGTTGCATAGACTCCACACAACGCAAACAGAGCTTGTGAAAGGGCCTTAAATACGCACATAATAAAAAAGCCATTTTTACTTCCATGTTCCCGAAAGGAAAGGAAGAAAGTGTTTTTTTTTATGGGTGCTGCGAACGCGGACCTTGGGCTAGCTGGCCCTAACTGCGCCAGTACCCAGTCCAGACAAACTCGAAAAAGACGAACCGAAAATCGTTAAGGGGGGTTTTTGGGGGCGCTCAGGTTCTGGTGCACTAGGTGTTCGGGGGTCAATTTGAACATCGTATTCGTGATCAGCGACCTCGAAAACCGCCGAGTACCCGATCTGGGCCAGTTCTGACACTTATTTACCAATCTTCCAAAAGGCCTCCCAGATAATGCATTTTTTGAATGCACTTTTGGCTGCAGCAATGCAATTTCCGGTTTCTCCCTAATGAAAATTAGGTAAATTTTTTACAAATAATTTTTGGAAGCGAATGCAAAAAACCGCATTCCGATCCGTCCAGGAGGCAAAATTTTCCTTTTTATGACGTTTTTTCGCGTATTTTGCCTCGACTACTACGTAAAAGCACATAATATCATGAATTGAGTAGAGAATCATTAACTTTCGGAATTAATGATTTATTGAGGGGTTTAAGTTTTAGTTAGTGGGGGGGGGGGGGTTCCTACTGGAACCACTTTGTTTCAAAGTGAGAAAAATGCATGACGATATTCATCATGCAGGTAGACATGTTGGCTTTGTACTTTTCTCATATAAACAGAAAAATCTCGATCAATGACTTAGTTAGTAGAGGGGGAGGGGTAATGCTGATGCTGTTCGCAAACGTTTCTACAAAAAAAGGTAATGTCAGAAAGAAACAAGCAAGATTGGTGATAAAATGTGAGAATAACGAAATTATTTCATGATTCAGGGTCAAAGGAACGATTTTTCTTGGGTCTCAGTTGGGTGAAAGTGAAACAGATGTTGGTGGTCTCGCAAGACGCAATACCAAGACACAGTGGTCTTAGTCTTGGTTTTACGAGTAGTGAGTGGCTTGGTCTTGCGAGACCGGCCTGGTCTTGCTCATCACTATTTCTAAGAGCAGTTCTCCTGATTTTTTTCTCTTTGATGTATTTATGCGAAAGGTAGGGATTCCGTCCCAACATTCCTCTTGTGGATCGTGAGAACAGGTCACAGGGACCACGCTTTGCCGGGATATCGCTCTTAGTTCACGCTCCTTACTTTCTTATTGAAGTGTTATTCAAATACAAACATCTTTCCACTCAGTGGCGGACTGGCCCGGGAGGGTTGGGTGTCCAAACTACCCCCGCGCCCCTTGGGCTCGGCGCCCCTCTCATAGCATCGCGTTAGATTTTCATAAATAATGGATTAAAAACTAATACTGTTTTTGGAATCGACTAAGATCGGGTTTCAGAAAAGAGACTCTGGTGTCTTCTTGGTTATCTTATCACACAGAGGCGCTGAGTTTAGGTTTGTGAATGAGCAAATGTCGCCTTCAAAAGACAAGCAACTTGAACTTTTTCTCCAAAAGCAGACTTTAGCCCTTAACTATTAATTTAATCTTTAAATTGACTGACTGTCCATGAATAAAACTGGAAATTTAGCCCCTATAACTTGATTGGTGTTGCTATAAACCGTTTATTTCAGCCCGGAAACCGCAATTTTGGATCTATTATACCACTTTCAAATTAGTACCTACTTGGCAAGGGCACTGGCACTAGACTCTTAGTAATAGCGTAAATGGTCAAAGCTGGCCAACTTAGCCCCCGAAACTAATTATTTGGCTACAAAAGTTGGCATTCATGCCCAGAAACACCTTTGAGCTTGCCGATTTACTGTCACAAAATCCGTTATTTGGTTAAAAACTGATAATTTAGCCGCTTAAACTGGCCATTCGGCCCTAAAACCGTTCAATTATGCCCAAAAATGAGTCAATTCCTCCAAAGAATCTCACTTTTAATTCGAAAATGAGCAGGAATTCAGCCTAAACACTGACTATACCACGGAACAACCTCTGATGGATAAATTGATTGAGAATGCAGTGAAAATACAGTTGGGGAAGGGCCGAAAATATACTTTTGTCCATCCAATACACCAGTTGGGTGCGTGATGGCCTGATTCCCCCCCCCCCAATCTACACCACTGCTAACATCATAAACTGAAGCTCACGCGTGGCTCCGGAATAATTTCATTTGCGGATGGTTAATTCGTCAAAAATTATTTGACATTACCGGCGCCCCCTTAACCAAGGCACCCTCCCTGCGCCTCAGTCCGCCCTTGTTTCCACTCACTCACAGTTTTGTAATAGTGATGGCCCGTTGCATTGCATCATATTCATATAGGTCACTGGTAACCCAAAGACATGGCTAATCTTATTAACAACTAATCAAACTCTTCGACTCCGCAAAGGCAGAGGCACGGATAATTTTTGAATTACGATGAAACTCTCATTACCACGTTTATGGTGGTGGGCGGGGCGGGAGGCACAATGGAGTTCTTTTAAGGTCGCGTTTGGTAGGAAATGATATAGTTTCTTCTATAGGCATTCCTCATAGTATAAGACAAAAAACCCCTTCTCACTCTTTCATCTCTCTCTAAAAAAGATTTGGATTAAAAGATGTGGCCACTTTTGGGATCGCAAGATGTATAAAGACAGGACGAGGAAACTTAGGGTTATATGTATTTTTTTCGGTTTGTTCAAAACGTCAAGTCGGTCAATTGCTTTTTTCTCATTACTTCAAGGTGGTCCCTTTGGAAAAGAAAGCACTGCCTCGTTTTTTCTCCTGTCTTACGAATCGAGACACAGCTCCTGACCAATTTTTCTTCAAAGAAGTAAGTACGTAAATTGCAGCAAAAATGTTTTGTAATTGAATCCAAGCCAGTGAAGCGGATTCAGGGGAAAAAACTATTTTTCGTACTTTTTTTATTCAATTTTCTTTGTTCCGAGTAGAATTTTTCCGAGGCGAGTCTTTAGAAGCGGAAAATCGTGTGGTTACTGTATCGGAGTTCGTGCGTAGCCTGACAGTATAAAAAACACGAGTTGTTTGTAAATTGTATCATCCAGATACAGACGTTTCTCCTCTTTCTTTTTCTTTTTCTGGTGTCTTCATCATGTATCCCACCACGAATTTGACAGTACGTCTTTATCATAAACGAAAAAATGTACATTAGAAAGGGGAAAATGTTTAGAAAGGAAGCGTTCCCCGTGTTGTTCACCCGCCACATATGCTTGAATCACGTGGATTCAACTCTTGCTAGCCCTAAATAAATATAAAACCTTGGATTAATATGCGTAGATAACGCTTGTGTAAACCGCGGAACGGGAAAGGTAGAAAAAAATTGTTTCCCCCGAGATAAAAATGTCCTACAAAGAGTGCTCTCGTTAGATGAAAGTTGAACATACTTTTTCTGTGTGCATATCACACGTACCTACATTTTTAACGTTTGGATCTGAGAGAAGTCCATGAAGGTCATTCTTCCTTTCTCCAACTGCTAGTCATTCGCCTGATTAATAAATTCTGATAAGTAAACCATAAACGACCAGAAGAATTCTAATTCACCTGAGTAATAAGTAGCTTGGTAAGTTGCGGAGATATTTTTTGTATCTTTAATTAATGGGGCTTTTATCTAATCAAATGGAAAGATGACACTTCATTCCTAAAAAGCAAGAGTAACATTCGAGTGAATGACTGGAATGCCTCTTCAATCTCCGTCTCTAGTTAAAACGTTTTTTTTTTTATCCCTTCTCCAAGCGTATTTATAATCCCACATTTTTTACTTGCCTCATACTCCCGCTATCCTTTTTGGGTCGATCTTAAAATGTCGTCGTGAAGTAATCCTTGAGATAATACCAGTTTTAAGGCATGCTGATTCGCTCATGGAGTACGTGTACCCACCCATAAGCTAATCATAAAAATAAACGAAATATTCTTATGGGCTTACGATCCTACCAAAGAAATCCGCGGATCGCAGGATGTGAGGCTGTGCTGTATGTATAGACATTTTGTTTTGTTACTTGTGTTTATCTATGGTAAGCTGTGCCATACGCGAAACTAACAATAAGGCGGGCACTCCCCACTAGCCTATCTACATAGTCGTGGTTATTCTGGAGAGATTTGGAAATATGCACCTCACAAAGAAAAGGGCGACCCCTGAGCGATTCGAGCGGATGTGTTAAAATTAAATGTCAAGGCTGGAAAATAATTTTATTATTTTACTCTTCGTTCGAGCTATTTTTGGAGTTGAGCGAACTCTTCATATGCTTATATACAATCACAATACGATCGATTTGCACAACAAACGGATGACCCACCCACCGGTGAGGCATCTACGTGTACGCGAAGCCGGAGATTTATGATTGTAAAAAGGTATTTAATAAACGCTAAATATACGTTAAAAAACGGAATCGGTCTCAACATTCATTCTATCAGAGTAAAGAGAGCTCGTACAAATCGTCAGCTTTGATTCACGTCAGAAGTTTTTCGGAATCTTCCTTTTCCTTCTAGGAACTTGTAACAGTGGAACCAAAATACGAGGAAATAGAAAAGCACGCGAAGGTCTTTTCTCTGGTCACTCTTTATTTTTGAACTGCTGTATATTTTCAACTATAGTTATGCATTTATTCATTTTCATTCCAGATTTTATTGTTGAATAAACATAATACACATACATGACGATGAACGTTTTTAATTGCCACCCTACCCGCTTTACTTTTTTTTCTCCTCCCCAGGATGTAATTTCTAGGCGTGGCGGTGCGCCACCAAGGCATATACAAGAAACAAATCGTGTGTGTGTTTCCAATTCCTCAGGTATAACCACCCTTTATAAATTACACAAGAAACTAGAAAGACGGCAGAGGGATGAAAACATTCGGAGCAGATGGTGCTCTAGCTGGAATGTAATAATAACTTCATATGGTGAAGTACTCTGTCAGACTATTCTGTAACGTTTAAAACTCGTGCACTATAAGCCCAATTCACACGAAGCAATTTTCACGGCTCATCTGAGCCAAACATAAGTTCCAGACTATCTTTCATAGAGGTTGCGTATGTTTCTGAAAAATTATAATGCGATTTTGCATGCAAATCGTGGTAGTACACACAGCAATGCAAACGTTATAGAGAAAACCAATGAGAAAACAGGTGCTATAACTTGACAAGTTTCTAATCGACCCTGAGGGCCCAAATTTCCAGATGGTTCTATAGGAACACGTGTTTAGAAAGTTAACTGATTTTACCACTTATCACCACTTTTATACCTCAATCACTTATCATGTCTGTTCCAGCCAGGGGTTTGAGATCATGTTCGGAGGAGAATTGCCATGGGACCAACCAATGAAATCAAAATGTAATCAACATAAATTAGATTGGCTGGTCCCATGGTATGCTCCGAACATGTTCTAAACACCTTGCTGGGGATGGAACGGACCTAATATGCGCTTCCACATTGGAACAGAACAGAGCTCGGCTGTGTTATTCACTAACTCACGTATAGCGACTCCAAATAGGCGCTAAGGTGTAGCTAAACGGGGCCTTATTCTTATACTAGTCGCTTGAGACTATACCTGATTAGCCTCATTATCATTACTACATCTCTGGTTGTCTCATGAACTATATCTACCGCTTCAGGCGGTGCTTCTTCGAGCAGCGTTTGAGGTTGAGGCCACCAGATTGGTTCTTCCTCCATAGACAGGTGCTACCACTCATACGAAGGGGTACTTCATGACAGATCTTCACGTGTATAGGATAGACGGTGACCATCACAAGTGACAAAATTTCACGTAATAGAATTATAAACGCTCAAACGTACGTTGTTGACTACTGACCCTGGCGTTCAACATGCGCCTTCAGTTTTCAAGGCCGTTTCTAGCCCCTAAATAGGCGAGAATTATCGCGGAGCCCCCCCCCCCTCACACAAGGGCATAGCCATGAGGGGGCAAGGGCCGAGGGCACCTGCCCACCCTTCTTAAAGTTGTCTTTGTTCAAAAAACGGCTAAAATCGGAAACAGTCAATTTGCCCTTTCAAACTGGCAGATTAATAGCATTAAAGCTGAACATTTTGCCCTTAAAAAACAAAATTATCTAGAAATGTCTCCCGAAAAACCAATTTTCGCGCTACCTGCTTCGTAAGTTGCCCATTACGATAACATAATAACTCCAGTAAGTTGAATTTTTCATAACCTGGTACTTTATAGCTTCAGTTTTTGAAAACTGTACAGTAAAGGTTTAAAACCGACATGAAAAGTTTTTTACATGTCAGTTTTCTATAAACTTGTGCAACCTTTGTTGAAATGTCACCTCATCTGTGATTATAGAATTATCTTAAGACATATTTTTGTTTTTTTGTTTTTGTCAAAAGAATAAAACTGGGTAATATTCGACAACGGTTGCGCAAAAAATAACGTACATCACTCGACTATTAAGTGGTATCACCCGCTCGTTTTTATTTAGCGGCCTCGGCAAGCCTCGTCCGCCAAACAAAAAACTCGCAGGTAATGCACCACTTACTAATCTTGTAATGTAATCTACTATTTCACCAGGATAAATTCGCGGTTAAAATTTAAATTCGTGGTTTCTGGAGAAAACTTCGTGGTTAACGCATAGGAAAGCTCTAATCAGCGAGCACAGATAAGAAATAGAGGGAGTGTATTAATAGAAAATGTGATGCAAGATATGTCTCATTTCCCCCTCTCCGCGAAATTATATTTCCGCGAAATTTTGAGTTTCAAGTACCCTTCTGAAGTGCCAGCCGTCTGCAGACGAATAACCGCGAAATTGCAACATTTTGAAGGCGAAAAATCAGTGGAATTGGAAGTTTACTGGCTGAATGTTTGCGCGACGTTTCAAGCTCCAGGTCTTAATTTCAGCGAAACTGCGAAAGTTTCAGGCCTTTTGTTTTTAGAGGGTGCTAACCCTGGACACGACGCCGGCGGCCTCGACCCCCATAACTTCGAATTTATTTGCGATCGAAATTAAATGAGTTTGCAAATTTGAAATTCTATTTTTGCGAAATTACAAGTTTCCCGGCTGATATATCTACGTATAGCTTCAGGTCTAATTTTCGGTGAAATTGCAAGGTCGGGTATTAATTTCAGCAAAATTGTTAGTTAAACGCGTCTTAATTTCGGAGAAATTGCAAGTTTCAGTGATAAATTCAATATCCGTGAGATTACAAGTGTGCAATTGTTTTTGTGCGCTCGGAACCCAGGCTAGCCGACCACCACGCACACGTCATAAGTTGACTAGGAATTGTAACATTTGGTGGCAAATATATGCGAAATTGGATGTTTTCGGGTACAATTTTCGCGAAAATGCAAGTTTCAGGCCCTAAAAGCGAATTTGCTAATTCCAGGGTCAATTTTTCATTATAGGTCGCGGACCGATGGGTAGCAGCTAATATAGAGTCCACACACTGACGAATAGTCGTGTAATTGCAATATTTAGAGATAACCTACTATTATTCGTGAGTTTACAAATTCGGGTGAGCTAATTTGAGCCAAATTACAAGATTCCTGGCTGAATATTCCGCGAAATTAAAAGTTTCGGGTCTTCAAATTAAAATTTAAGAAAAATTGCAAATTCAGGGACTTTAGTTCAAACAAAATTGAAAGTTGTTGGGCCTTTTTTGTAGCAGCGGATTCAGCAGGCCAGCCGGCCATATAGCAGAGCTCAGAGCCGCCGAATACCCAGGAAATTCGAAGTTCCATGGCCAAATATCCCCGGCAATGTGACTTTCGGGCCCCCTTATTCCGGGGAAAATGCGTGTTTCAGGACTTAATTTCAGTGAAAATGTAAGTTTTTGTACAGCCGGGCGTAAAGACTCGAAATTCGATCGCTGGGAGAGTCTTGAGCGGGCGACATGTACAGTCAGTGGCTTCATAAGATACAGTGCGGCCATTCGGTGATTCTTTCTGATTGGCTGCTCCATCTTGTTTCAAGTTATTTATCAACTTCTACTAAGATTGCATAGAGAGATGTGGTTTTGGCTGATTTACGTGCTTTAATTAATTTTTAACAGACTCTAAATACCCGAAGTTCGTGTTGTGTAGTGATTTGCACTTATTGAGATATGAAGTGGCACCAGAAATGATTCTCATGCCTCAGGAAAGATGATTAAGCGGAGCTCGGAGTGAGCTACTCAGTATCACTTGTTGCTTGTTCTCTGTTTTGCACTGTTTTCAACGAGTTTCTTCGCCAATGGACTTCGCAGATTCATTTTCATCATGTAATAAGTTTGCTTGAAAAAAAAAATATCTCTTGTAACTGGGAAATATTATTTAATTACACAGCGTTTTTAAAGGCATGACTCATTTCATCTTTTGACAATTTTCGACGAGGGACTTAAAAAGAGCACGAGGATTAATCGTTTTCAAGAAAATTAAGCCATTTGCGAGGCCTTGACGACGGCTCAAAGGTGGGTATTCATTCACACAATAATTTTTACGAAAAAAGCAAATCTAAGGCCAGGTCCGTTCTATAACTTTAACAGCAATAAGTCGTAAGATGTCATTAGTTAAATCGACAAAATTGAATGAAATCAAGTGCATGATTGACTGTTGATATCAACTGCTGCTAATTTCATTGAACAGGCCATTGAATTCTGTAACTTTGGGTCGAAATCAATAGCGTAAGCCACCGGTGATTTTATTCATTGATTCAAGAAGTGCAATGTTATCAGGTGACTTACGATGGGAAATAAGTCAGGTACCTCAATTATAGAGAATCACCCCCTCGTATCTTAACCCAGAGCGTTTTACATTTGCGTAAAATTCTGCAACAGGGCAATTCATTTCCACCTGTCCTCTCTGAAATCATAATTATGTTAATGAAGAAGGTGGGTGCAAAAGGAATTGCCCTGTTACAGAATTTTATGCAAATGGGAAACTCTATCAGTTTTAATCAACTACGTTTAAAGCCCATGTGCTAAAATCAGGCCTAAACAAATTCAAAATCCCGGGTTTGCCAAGCATTGAGCCGCCGTCCCGGTCACACAATCAATGGCACAAATGAATTTTTTTTTCGAAAACGGAAACCGCTGACCGCAAAAATGCGCTCCTTTTGAATCTGACAACAAAAATTATCCAAAAGATTATGCTCTTCCACCCTGAATATTATTTTGTATTTAATAATAAAGAATTGAAAAATCCCTTAACAGGAAACTTTTCGTCTTTCCTTTCCCCGATACCGCATTAAATCCACCTCACCAACGCCCAAAGTACGAGCAAGAGTGCATTCTACGATTTTAAGTGTGTCTTTTTCAATTGGAAAATGGCTTGATTTTTTAAGATTAATGCTGATAAAATAAATTAGCCTTTAGAGGAAAACAAAAGTTGAATCAACTTAGGTAAGAACGGATTGTACAAAGTGAGCGTTACCAGCTAACTGCCACTTGAAAAATTCACTAATTCTTAACAAGCCTTTTAATTAAGGAGAATCTTTCTTTTTTTATTCTTTGATTAGTTAGCAACTGTAGAAAAATAATTATCGGGCCAAAAACGCGTTTAAAAAAATATAAAAAATGGAAAATATTAGCAAAGCCACTGTTTCATATACATTTCCTCCATAGGGGCACGGAAATCTTGAAACAAGATGGCGGTGCCTCCCGAATGTCCGCACTGTCTTTGCTGATCACGAATATGGTTGTCTGGCATCGTCTGCCAGGGGCATTTGCCCCTTGTGGCTCGCCAAACTCTGGAAATTTGGAGAATTTTAATTAAGGACTCTGTTCTTCCGGTTAATTAAAATTTACCAAGATTTGTGAGTTTGGCGAGCCACAGAGGGCAAATGCCCCAGGCAGACGGTGGCGGACGATCAGATTTGTAATCAGCTTCATAAAACCTTTCGAATGAGACTAGCATCACGACTATTTTCTTCCGGTTAATCATTTTCTTTCTGTGCAGTTTGATGGGTCACTGAGGGCAAGTGCCACAGGCAGACGGTCATTTTCGTATTCAGCCACGTGAAACCTGTCGCATAAGACAATATTCCGGACTTAGTTTTTCCGGTTAATTAATATCCCGGTTTTAGGGAGTTTGACTGGCCATCGAGGGCGAATGCCCCAGGCATACACCGGCAGACGATTACATTTGTAATAATCTTCCTAGATCCTTTCGAATAAGACCAGTTTTAGGACTATGTTCTCCCGGTTAATTAAAGTTTACTGAATTTCGTGAGTTTGGCGAGCCACTGAGGGCAAATGCCCCAGGCAGACGGCGGCAGACGATCATATTCGTAATCAGCTCCATAAAACCTTTCGAATGAGACTAGTTTCAGGACTATGTTCTTCTGGTTAAATTCATGTCGCAAATTAAGGACTTTAATTATCTATAAAATCCTTAGGCCCCAGATACAGCATGGCAGACTTCCGGATTCGTATATAGGGGGTCAAATGCCATCATTTTGCAAACCTTTCGTGACTATGTTCTTCCGGTTGAATGGGACTGTCGCCAGCTCTCGGTCTATTAAATATACCATTAAAACCTTCTTGTCACTGATAAAGGGCAGCGAAGAGAATTAGCTTCTAATAAATTTTGCATAAAAACTTTCAAGTGATGTGCTAAAGACACGGCGGAAAGGGGAGGGTCATTAAAGGAGCTAATTTTAGGCGACGCGGCTGTGCCCCCCACTCCACCCAATCCATCAACAACCATTATACAAACCAATGACACGGCACTGGAAGAAGGAGCAGCTTTTATGGAAAAGAAGAAAGCGTCTCGCATCTCAAGTTTCTTCAATTTCTTGGCGAGCACCTGAAGAAGTGAAGGTATGCGCCAGGTACCTACACCGGGACCGAAGGGGCCCCCTAAACTACTCTCTGACTCACTCATTCTACCGGTTTTTTATGCGCTTCCTCTCACTTCACAATCCAGTCTCGGATGCTGGCTGCTTTAAGAGATGTTGCGACGGAGAATGAGAGGAGGGGAGGTTTTCATTTGTAGGAACAACCCCCACCAACTCACCCATCACGCCTAACATCAGTCATAAAGCAATGGAAAGGCTTAATTATTTTCATCTCGCCTTCCAGAAGATCCTTTTATTCTCATTAATAGCTCGCTAATTACAGAATACCCCAACTAATTTTTCATTTTTTTTCTTAACAGAGCTAGGAATGGGGGGGGGGAGAGACACGAGACAAACATGAATAGCACAGCTCACCTTCCTGCGCGGTCCTTTTTGATGGGCTCATCCTTAATTCTCACAAAAGGGAAGGAAGTTAAAAGGCCAAAAAAAGTAGCGAAGGAACGTGGGCCTTTACCCAGCTGCTGAAGACCACCTGCTCCTTTTAGGACGACATTTGTATACAAACCTTCAATACATTTTTGTAAAAAGAAACTGTGAGTCTCGTTTTTCAAGCAGTGTGATCTTTCATGGCCTGTCGCCGTGCTCTTACGATATTTACATTTTTTCCCACCCTCAAAATGGAACTCATTCCATCAGATTTTAAATCTCTGAGGGATTGCTTTGTCTCATAGTACCTCCTCCCTTCCAGTTCATAGGAAAAATCGATTTTTCAATAGGATCGAGAGGGTTAAAATGAACTTTAGTTGAAGCAGTGTCATCAAATCCAGAATAGGGCAGCTGTTTCGGGGTTGTCACTCCCCTCCATCCGCCCCGGAAGCTGTGCTTAGCTACCGCGGATAGCTGCTTGGACGAGTCAAGACTATATAAAAATAATTATACAGCCCGCGGGTGCATTAATAGTGGGGACGTTTTTACAATAAGAGTACATTCAAGGCATGGAAGAATGGTGAAAAAGAGCCAGGTGGAAAAAAGTATAAATGTACCCGGATAAAGGGGTAGGTCGGAGGTGGGGAGGGCGCACGTCCCAGAGATTCTCTACGCGCATGGGGTGGTCTATCCAAATGATATTTAATAAAAGACTAGCCTTTCGCCGTCTCACCATCAAGCGTTAGGGTCTCCTATGGAGGTTTTGGTATTGATTTTGTGTGATTCAGAAGAAGAAAAAAATTGATCCGGTAAGGAGAAATTACATAAGATTTTAATAGAGTTCTCTGCCTACAGCTATTGAATCCAATTTACGAAAAAAAATCCGAAACTCGTTTTGCTGCCGCCTTCTGGTAGCTTTTTCTCCCCAGTGAGCGAACTTAATTATTTGTTGAATAATGTATGGAGTCTTGAGGCCACTGCTTTAGCTTTCGGGGCCCTACTCAAAATAGTCTCCCGCCTCCACACTCCTCCTTTAATTCTTTCCAGATCATTGCACTGCCTTCTGCGAAGGTCTTCAAACTTTCTTATTTATTTAAAAACTTAAAACTTCGGGAGTACCTATTTTTCACAATTCAAAGTGTGAGTTACACAACATACAATTTTAAAAAATTCCATAGATATTGACGAAGGCTTTTTAAAAAGGTGAGAAAATGAGCTCGCTTTTTTTTTTTTTTTTTCGAAATACATTTATGCATAATTCATAATTGGTATTCTACGCCCGACGTACGAGTCTAAAAGGAGGGGGCTGTCCGAAAAGCGTCACGACAAAGAGATGGAGCTAATGGAACAATGAGAGAGGCATAATAAGGATGAACAAAATAATTAAGGCCGAGAGGGAGCGAGTGTTTGCTATGGAGAGGGTGGGTGGGGGACGTTTTTTGTAGGAGGATCTCTTAAGAAGAGAAGGAGGAATGGTACGACCAGTGTGGTCATGCAGTGGTTGGGAAGAGCGTGGAGGGGGGGGGGTGAACCGAAGGACTGCATTCCTATGGCCATTCAGCGCTCTTGCGGCACACAATGTCCTGAATGGCCTCCAGGTAGTATTCCCTTCCTCACCCATTCGTCGTTACACTCTCCGTTTGTTACTTTAATACCGCCATTCAGGCGCCCTATCCTCTCCGTTAAACAAGAAAAACACTAAACAAAAATTTGTACAGTGGTGTGGGGAGGGGACAACAGAATTTCATATTTGGCCCCCTAAAAACGGCACTAATAAGTTTTCAAACGCACTATATCATAAGAACGAAGAAGCTCTTGCTATAATTTTTTTTACATGAATGTGCCGCAGGAACAAGTGTTAGGCTTGTTTAACTATCTTGAAGACACCTCAGGAGTCCAGAAGACCCCTCCCCGGAAAAAGAGAGAAGGTAAAAAGGTGTCAACACAAACGGGGCCAGTCGTACTGCTTTTATTTTCTTGCCTCTTTACCGCCTCTAGAGCATTCAACACGACGGGAGGTTTTTAAGTAGGTACAAGTATACCAAAATGACAAATGGGTAAGAAACGGCCCTCAATAAAAACCGTCAATCTCCGGTACTTATCTAGGGCCCATAATTTTCAGACCGCATACGTTCTCGCCAGTCACCACTGGTGACTGGAGTTATTCAATTTAATTAAACGTATACCGACTTCGTCCAGAAGAAAGATAGGGAAATCTCTATTTTTTTCAATAAAAAATTCTTACCACCAAGGTGGTGAAGTGACTGGTTCAACAAGAAACAAATAATAAATGACGTTCGAACAGGCAGCGGTATAAGTTTCATGAAATTCGCATGGTACACCATTCAAGGTGTTGCTGGCCCACCTCAGCGTTCGCCAGATGTCTTTTACTTTTCGAAGAGAAACAAAACTTTCGAAGTTCGGGTTAGCTCTATCCACATTTTAGAGTGGACTACTGGACAAATACATAAATAAGTAATCTGCCTCCCTTTACAAGACCTAATAATACAAATGTTGAAACAAAAATGTATCAACGTTTTTTGCGGAAAACTTGGTGAATATTTAGTAAGAAAAATCAAATATCCCGATGGAGCCGTTGGAACCGTTCATGCTGGGTGAATTTATTCTGAAATTTGTACATACTACCAAATAATTTGAGTGATTTTTTTTCTGCTCTTCTTCCCTTCCTCTTTTCCAGTAAAGCATCTGGATATTGGGGACGCGCCCTCTGCTTGTTCGGGGAGCATTTCAAAACATCGTCATTCGTCTTCATTTTCTTCCCTTTTTTTTGCTCAAACTGTTCTCTGAACATGCAAAGGTATGTTTTATCTCCTCCGGGCAAACTGGTATTTGCATGCTTGGCTTAACTAACTCGTCGGAGTTGTTCCAGACTTTTGTATTCACCCCTATCCTCCTCCCTTCTATATACATGCGTTTTTTTGTTTGTCCTTTTGTCTTGGAACTCCCAAAAGATTGCTAAGAATATTTTTACGTATGTACCTCTTGTTTTTCTCTTTTTCGAAAGAAAAATAAAACCAGCGATTCGAGAAAAAGAATGCATAAGGTCAGTCACGTTTTAGTACTTCACGTCTTGCTTTTACAGCGGATTTTTTTGAAGGCTAGTTTGGTGTATGTGCTTTGGTGCACGACACGGTACGGTTGGAACTCAAGTGATAGTCACAGGAGGTGAGTATAGCGGGGAATACGCAAAATTGTTTGTAGGTAGCGAGACAATAAAAATACACGTGCAAAAGAAGTATAGTGGTTCAATTTGCGGCTGACCACAGAAGCTAATGGGAGGCGAAGTCATTTCTCGAACTGATTTTCTGGTAAAAGATAATATTACAGAAGATCATATTTCAAGACGGGATTTCAGTCTTTTCACACTCTTCTTTCGAGGAGTTGACGTCTCTAGAAAAACACTTTGTGGCGTCGAGACGACTTTCGCATCTTCCGGTCTGTTTCCTCGAACGTATAAGGTTGAGGGGAGGGAGAGGCTGGTGGCCCACAGCAGAGCCGCAGAGGAAATACATGTGTACTCAATTTGCTTCTTCGTATGTTGAAATGTCCGGGAAAGTCCAATACTACTTCTACTGTATGCACATCTAATCACATCAAAATCTATAATAATGAAATTGAATGGTTAGTTTTGGTGTACTTTGAAGCAGCTGCTAAAATATGAAAGAACGAACAACATTGCCCGGCCATATCCTATGCAAGGCGCCTGTTTCTATAAAACTATAGTGCGGACAGATTCTGATGGGTCGATGTGGAGGTAAGTAATAAATAACTTGTCTTCCAAATACGAGTAGCTACATCTCGAGCTTTGAATTTACATGTTGGAAAAAAAAGTCGGTTCGCCAATGTCATCTGTGTCGCTCTAGTCCCTTCAACTACTTTTTTATGTTTTTACTTTTATTTTAATGCGTCGTAAACGTTGGTCCAAGTGTAATCCAAGTTTTCGAACTCCCCCTCCATGTATTATGTTACGCCGAATGACTTAAAACGACAATTTTTACTTCCTATTTTTAAAACTACTTAAAAAGGAACTAGCTTAGTTATTTTTCTGGGTTTTGTTCTCTTTTTCAGATCATAACTTCTCAAAAGTTGATCGTGTTTGAAGACGTTCAATGGTTTCCTCTTAAAAAAAAGAATTTGAATCAAAAGTACAATGCAGCAGAAATCGCCTTGAATGTCAAAGGGGGCTAAGGGTCCACGACCGCGAGTAGTCGATTGCGAATCATAAAAAGTGTTCAACAGATAACATCGATGCCGTTAACATAGTGGCTTATAACTCGCCTTTCTTCCACCATTATCGACTCGTTTTAAGAATTTCAGATTATTCTGCCCAAAACTCGGAAGCCTGATACTATCAATGCGCGAAAAATTCATAGGTTTCTTATTTTTAATTTTGTTCTTTCGGGGAGCCAGACCCAAAAAAATGGTTTTGAATGAACCAATTCCACCAAACTTCGTTTTTGAAGTAGCCGGAACCGCAAAATTGGCTCTTTGTGTGGGCCAACCCGACGAAATTGTTTTTATGGGGTGAGTCAATCCCACGAAATTTGGTTTTAATGGGCCATCTGGGCGAAATTTTGTTTACGAAAGGAGCCAGAAATTTATGAATGAGCAAACACCGCGGAAGTTTTAAATTTTAAGATGGGTAATCCGTAAAGTTTACTTTTTAAAGGAGCCAAGCCAACTCGACGAAATTGGTTTCTAACGTGCCAGATCCACAAAAGCCACCATAAATGATTGTTTTTAAAGAGCCAAAGGCGAAATTGGTTCGGGAATTAGCAGAATTGGGTTCTGTTAGTGCAAAATTTTAACTAACGAAAGAGCCAAACTTACGGTGTGCATGAAAGTGCCTAAATGAACCCCGCAAAATGGGACTTATGATGAATGGGTTAACCCTGCAAAATGGCTGTTTAGGGACTTAATCCAACGAAATTGGATTTTTGAACGTTAAAAACCCCGCGAAATGGGTGCTGTGAGTGCCAAGTCCATAAGAATAGGGGTTTGAAAGAAGTGGCGGCCACTAACGCGTGGCTGGCTGTGGCCGACACTAACGCGCCACTTTAGGAATACATTGCCTTCAATGGGAGCGTTCTCACGAGCCACTTCCAGGCGTTCGTGGTGCAAAATTTATCTCAATTATTATATCTCAATATCATTTTATCTCAATTAAAAATTGAGATTCAATTAGCGTTTTTGTTAATGTCAACCCCGAAAGAACGCTTTTTCTCAATTTGAGGCCGGAATTATCGCTGCTCCCACATTTCAATAACCAATTTAAGAGGTGAGTCAGCGACTTTTCCACATCCTAACAACCTAAAAATCCTAATTTTTTCACTTTTTCTTTTGCCCCCACGCCCCTACCTCGGTATAGGCTAGAGATTGGAAGGGCCATCCCCTCGAGATCGACTTTTGGGACACTGTCCTGCAAAATTGGCTTTTCGAATGAATAAAACCCGCGATTATTGGGTTCGGTTTAGCAGCAAAATTTGGGTGTGGACGCAAGGCTGAACCTACAGAAGTGATTTTTAAAATCGCTAAATCTTCGAAATTTTGGTTTAAAGGAGTGAAAACCACAATTTCTAGCCATCGATGTGAATGTAACTAACACCATAAAGAAGAGAAAGGCGACTCGGGAATCAACTGTTTGGGTGAGCGCAACTATGGTTCTGTGAGATCCAAATCAGCGAATTTTGGGTTTTGAAAGGGCTAACCCCGCAAAAATGATTTTGAGTGTGCCAAATTGGAAATGGGCGAAACAAGGATTTAGAGGAGTGTCAGAGCATACTGTTGCACTTCCCCTCTAAGTTTCCGGGCTGATCACGCCATTAGGCCGATATTGCCGATTTGGCTTCTAACTCGCTGCATAACGACGTCAGGAAAATTAGCCTAGAAACTATAGGGAACTTCATAAATATGCTGTAAATTTTGAGAAGAATTTACATTTTTGCCTTAAAAATTGAAATTTTGCACATGTAGGTCTAAGTATGAATTTGGGCTGTAGACACAATTATCAACTGAGTAAAAACTCGAAACACTATATTTAATGAATAGGGGGGGGGGGCATCTGAACTGTTCAGATTCTTGTTATTGTAATGCCGTCTAATTAAATAAATTCATTTTCAGTTCGATCACCTATCGAAATAAAAGTTTACAGAAAGGAAGCCAAAGTTTACACGTAATTGTTAACTGTCAAGAAGATGCGCTGAACCATTGATTTCACAGCCCCTCGCATGTACATACACTCTCGTTATGATTTCCTGATCGAATTTACCGCAGAAACCCTGGATGTTAAGGTCTCTCTTTTATCTCCAGCGGGCTCTATTCAACTTTGCACAGCGCCTCTTTTTCAGATATCGCCCCTCAAATAACTATGAAGCCCCTTCGGTCTATGAACAAGAAAATTCATACCCTTTCTTTCGACATATTTGAAAAAGTGGCTATGTGCGCGTTGGTAGAATCTCCTGGAGATTAAAATGAGACCGCATAACATCCGGAACTAGTGCAGAAATACGACGAGGAATTCGAATACGAAAAGGACTACGATAGGAAAATTCAACTATTTTCTGTGGGCTCGAGATCCGCTCAAAGTTTTGCAAATCGAGGATTTCTAATTTTTCAAAAAAGCCAATCCCCACTTTTCTACACAAAATTTGAGCGCATCGACATCCCATGGGTCGGAAAAATTTCCACAATGTGTCCTTTTTAAAATTACTCATGAACGTATTTTTAGTTAATCAGTGATTTTTCGGCATCATCCAATGTTTTCCCTTGAACGGGACGGATTGTGTGCGCTTGTCAAATTCCAAAAAATGCCGCTCTCGCAGCTAGCTGTCGGATAGAGTGCATTTCCCGACTGCGAACTTCGGCGTTTTTAGTTAATTTGCAATTATTTAATCAGAAATTGGAATCAACAAGTGGAGCCATTTAGTGCGCTAATTTCGTCGAATAACAGCTAAATACGCCGAAATTCGCAGTAGTGAAATCAGTGAAATGAACCCTTGCCGACATCCAGCTGCCGGAGCGACAGTTTTTGATATTTTGGTAGGAGTGCGCATTTCGTTCGGTTCGAAGGAAAACTTTGGATAAGGCTTTAATGAGTTTTAGCATGTTAAGAATCACAAAGCTCGTTCAAATTGGGTAGGTCAAAACACGCGATTTTCAAGAGAAATATACGTATAATATATATTTCCCAAGAAATGGCCATTTCTGGCGAAAACTCGATGAAGAAATAAAAAAAACGTTCCATCCATGAGTGATTTTAAAAAGGACAAATTGAAGAATTTTTTCCGACCCGTGGAATGTCGGTACGCTCAAATTTATAGTTTAGAGAAGTGGGGGTTTAATTTTTTGGAAAATTAGAGATCCACGATCTGCAAAACTTTGAGCATCTCTCGAGCCCACACAAAATAGTTGAATTTTATCGAAAATGGCTATTCCTGACAGAACAAAGTGTGCTCTTTCCAAATCCATCGTCAAAAGTTGCAAATTTCAGCTGTAAACCGAGCTATTTGCATTTAGTTAAGAAAAGTGATGCAAGCCTCAAAACAACGTTAGAAAAATCATATCTCGTCGGATTTTGATTTTCGGACCAAGGTTTATAGGGCGTTTTAGATCGCAAATGAGGCCTATTTTCACAATTTTTTTTTTTGTCACACAGTATCCTCTACCGTCCTGTATTTGTACCTGAAATTTTGGAATGGTATAACTTTTAAGCCTACTTCACATGTGATCTGAAAAAAGCTCAGCTTTCAGCTGTGTCCAATGAAATATAATTAATTCAAACGCGGGCGGCTCTTTGATTGGCTACAGCTCAAAGCTTAGGCTGTCACAGCCCGCATGTGAAGGCGGCTTAATAGATCGAGTCTTCCTAAAGCCGGATTCACACATGTGGGACTTGCCAAGTAACAGGCAACACATTTAAGAAATTTTCAGCTGGTCGGTTTCTAGGCAATTGCTAGAAATTGATTGAAAATTTTGCTTGTTACTTGGCAAGTACCGCATGTGTGTATCCGGCTTAAGATCTCAATATATTCCATCCCAATGGGAATTTTCATCCATGGGAAATCTATACTTATTTGAATTGAGTGACGGTAAATATTCACATGTGCATGAATATGTGACAGAGGCGTACTTGGCTGGCTGTGGCGCGGGCCAGCTTCCACAACATAAGATTGCTTGCTGGAAGTGGACAAAAATTGTATCCAGTTTAATCAGCGTAATAACCGCGGAGTACGAAATCACGGTGAAACATTGTAGTCAGTGCCGTTTTGGTACTGAACCTATTTGTATAAAACAATTTCTAATGGAATTAGTGAGACATTTCTAAGGCGAAACACCGCTGTGCTTCTCAAACTATTGAATTACACTGTATCCGAAAAAACGGAGACCTTCAAAAAACGTATTAGATGAATTACGAAAAAAATCCTTCTAGTTTCTATCTGACATTTCTTGGAAAGATGTCCCCTCTTTGCGATTGAAAGTAGCTAAAAACTCGTTTTTACCGATTTGCATGGGCATTAAGTTTACTGGACTTCAGATTTGACTAATTATCGGTTTTGGAAGCTGGCTAATAAAATGATTTTCATAAAATGATACGCTTTAAGAAGCCACAGCCCCTACACTTTAGAATGGAAGGGGAAATGAGCTGAAGTGATCATTAAACGATAGTAATGGTTCTCATCCCATTGTGTTTCCTAACAACTAACTGAGAATGAAGCTAATGAAGCTGGTTATGCCACCATAGGAATCTTCAAAATGAAATAATTCAAAGGCGGAGAACCAGTTACATAAAAGGTTTTTTATCATGCCTCTTCAGGTACATTAATCTGTTACTTTTATTTGTTACCCCAGTTGATACACACGAGGTATGTAAGCTCACACAGCATACAGCCCCCCAGCCTCGGGTCAGAAACACAGGTTCTCACATTCATCAACAGCCACCCACGGCATTCCTCTCCCTCCTTCTTCAATACTAGCTCAAATAGAGGCTTGGTATTGAAAAAGTCAATGGCTTTTTAAAGACCCGGTCTTAGTTGAATTGGCGCAAATGCAATTCGTATTAATAAATGGAAGACGGAGTCTGGAAGTATAAGTTGGAACTGTGGAGGAATTCAGGTTTCTTTTATAACGCGTGGGACGAACAACGTTTCTAATCGATCCATACGAAAGGTAAATTAAAACGTGTAATATTTTAGTTACAGGTTAAACGGCAGGGAATTCTTGCTGCAATATCATTAAACGACGTTGGAGAAGGAAAGGGTGATAATCTGCCTTAGGTCAGATCGTAAATCTATAAAAAAAAAAAAAAAAAAAAAAAAAAAAAAAAAAAGCCCTGGCGTTCCGTGGGAAGGGGTCGCCCACTCCCCGCAGTACAAATAGACAAGTCAAACTTGGAATGCAGTCTCTTCTCTCCTTCTTCGCCTCTCCTGTATTTCTCTTCACAAAGGTTCTCCCCGAGTCTCCGCGAGAAAGGAGGACTCCTCTTTTTGTCGGGGTTCTCAAATCATTAAAGATGCAGAGCTGAACCACTTTAGAGAGGGGTGGTAAATATGCGGTGAGAAGGAGGGAGTTTAAAAAGGTCTTTCCGTGGCAAAACGTTCTTGGAGGCGAAGCAACCAAGACAAAATGAAATAATAGAAAAAGCTCCAAATGTAGCCAAGTTCAAGCGGAAGATTTATATTCATCATCACCCGCTGATTTTTTTTTAAAAAAACCTCATTGAGTATAAGGTGCGAATGGAGTTTTTTACATTTCTAGTGCACTTGAGACATGAGAGAAAAAAGGCACTTGAAAGTTCAGACGAGGCACACGGGGAAGGAAAACGGCAGAAAGGGAGTTCAAATGTGCTTGCTTCCCATGCGTTTGTTCCAGGTAGTTGTGAATCTATTAGGACCCTCGAAGCTTTAAAGCGCTTTTAGCGGTCGGCATCACCTTTCATTGTGACAGGTAAAAAAAAAAAAAAAGGAGAGAGAAACAGAATGGGCCAAAAAGTTAGTAGATGTTCAAAAACTCCAGAGTATTGGAATGAGGCGTACCCATGAAGAAGGGTGGCCGAAATAATTAAGCCCACGTTTAGTTTAGAAGAAAGATTCAACAAAGATTATTCACGAACATGGGTATATTTTTTAATTGATAACAAATTGTAGTTTTTTCTTATCTCTGTTTGTGTCGTGTTCCCACTTGATTTTCCCTTGATTTAACCAGATAAACAGGTTGTTACCGCTCGTAAATTACAAAGAAGGGGGAACGCTAAAATTGACAATTTACTTCGAAAATCATAAAATGCAAGTAACTGTTACCCTCTCTTTTCAGAGCGTAGGTAAATTGCAAGTTTAGACTAAATAAATCTGTGACTCATGGTCTTATTCAGGACTTGTGGAAGAAAAATCGATGCAAGGGAATCTACATCCGTTTTGATTTTCGTGATGCTGCGATAAGTCGAAGTTTCACAACTTTGTATTTATTTCATCCTTATTGCTAATTGCTTATTCGAGCTCTTTTCCATTTTCACCCACGCCCTTAAATCGTAAATACAAACGGACTTACTGAACGATTCTTTGGCGACTTGATCTCCTAAGCTTTTTTCATCGAAGGAATATTTGATACTTTCACAATTAACCGGCTCGCCGTTTGTTGATTCGATGCTTTGGGTGCCGCACACGATTAACAACAAGTACCAATGTCTGACTAATGTTCGCGGATTAATGTAGCCGGTCATTTTTTCGCAGTTAATGTTTTGATAAAGGCTTAAATATCTATCAATACACAACGTACATAAACACAAGTCGTATACAGTTTATATGAACGGAATCGTTTTAAATTGTTTTTTCCATGCACCCGGTTGTAACTCTCGTTGTGAAAACAGAGAGGGAAAAAGACTTAATCATTATTAAAACTAAAAATAAATGAAAAACCGGTAAACGAAACAGAAGTGGGAAACAAAAGGATACGAGGACAGCTCGACCACGACACTCGCGTTTCGACAACTTCTGGCCGAGTGACGGGAGTACAGCGGACCGTACGAAGCAACCAAGAGAGGAGCGAACTCAAGTGTAAGAACTCTGGATCTTCACCTCTGGCAAGCTAATTCCCCTCTTCTCACCAGTCCAGTGATCCTTTTCCTTTTAAAAAGCACCCCCTCGGTCAACCCTTTCGTGGCCGAGATTCGTCTCTTTCTCTTCACTTCAGGCTTCGAGACTGCGATGACATGTCCGTTTTTGAGAGGCGACGAATTTCCGAGTCTCCTCTTATTTTTTTCATTGCACCGAAATGAGGCCGTGAAACTGTAATGCGAACCATCGGATGCGGTGTACTGTAATTTATTGATCTACATTATTTATGGTACATATTTCAAGAACTCATTCCGCGTATAGCTGGGAGACAATATTTCAAAACATCTTAAATGCATTTTTCATGGTAAACAATTTCTATTTTCCTGTAGCTCCCCCTTTTCAGGTAAAATTGGCCTCACTATGCTCGACTCAAGTACTCAAAGGACAGGTTTTAGCCAATTGTAAATCATGCCATTTTGAAGTTTTCACAGAAGCAGTAAGAGAAATAAATGTCTTGCATTCAAGAGAAAACCTCTCGCCAGAAATACAATAAAAACTAAATTTAAACATTCCTCTCCATGTTTTATATGAGTGCAGCTCTATGGTAATCAGAGCTCTCATTACTCAATATTAAACAATAAATCCGAGGATTTAGGACTTTTCATCACCACGCCAAACAAATCAAAATTAAAACTGAGTATGAGTTTAGATCATGCAAATTACTCTAGAAGAGGGTTGGCAAAATCATCATATTTCATTTTAAGGTGATTATTTTGCAGCTCCCACGCGAAACAGACCGATTGTAAGCTTTCCTGGAGTTGAAGGGGAAAAATCAAATCCCCTTTTTACAGAAACTAAAAGGACACCCACTCGACTTGACACCCGGAACTTCGGTTGTCTGGTCTTCTTGTAAACACAAACTTCCCGCTTCTCGTTAAATATTTTGAACACTTTCCACGGAGAAAAATAAACATAGGTACCCAAACACATTATTTTCTTTATAAGAAACCACGGGTAAGCAAGGTCTACCTACGCAACCTATTTGTCCATTAATTATTGTGAGATGTGTGTATTTTTTTAACAATTAAATTCATGTCCCCTGCTCCTAAATATGAGTACAGAGTTTTTGTGTAACAGTTAGAATAATTTTGACATTGTAGTGCCTATTTTCTCCTTTTCTTTTTAATTTTCTTTATCTCGTATTTCTTTTCTTCACATTCTTTTGTTTGTTTGTCCAACTTATAAGTTATCGAAGTCTATACTATTTATAAATTTGGTAAATCTCTTCAGATTATCTTGTATTTAAATACAAGTGCATTGTGTGTACTATGAATTCTGTAGGCCATGATTTTTGGTTGATTAATATTTCGCGTATCAGTTGTGTTCTTTCTCCTTCATGTTTTCTACAGTCTATTGATGTGTTTTAATCGGAAGTGGGCTATTTTTGCAATGCGGTCAGCTTCTTCGTGTTTCTTGTGTTCACTATTAAAACAGGATGGTTATCAATAGGGCCGTTTTTAGGGATAGGCTTGGAATAAAAATCATTTCAAAAAAATCGTTCAGGAGTTACACTCATTTTGAGACACTTCTGTTCAACCCATCGAGGCTAAAACAATGAAATTGATATTCCGAAGTGGTTAAAATCACAAAATAGTGATTTTCAAAGGAGAGCAAATCCGTGAAATTGGTGGGTACAGATCGAAAATCCTAAAAAGTTGGCGTTTGAGGAATTCAAGCCCACGAAATTGAATTTCGAATTATGAAAATCAACAAAATTTGGCTTTGAAGGCGCCTGATCCACGAAATGAGGGTCTTGGAAGAGCCAAAACTTCAATCGCGAAATTAGCGTATTCGAGTTAAACGCCCGAAATCTTCATTTGAAATTGCCAAATCCGTGACATTGGTTTGCTAAAGTCACCCAAATCTGAGAAATGATGTTAAACAACATGATGATGTTAAACATAAGGTGCCTACACACCAAAAGTCAGTAGCATAACATTGTTATTAGCAAAACATGTGGATAGCAAAAATGTTATTAACAAGATATTTTTCTACCGGTCGCACTTCACGAAAATGTTAATAACAGGCCAATGT
Organism: Corythucha ciliata; assembly: GCA_038030265.1. NCBI lineage: Eukaryota > Metazoa > Arthropoda > Insecta > Hemiptera > Tingidae > Corythucha > Corythucha ciliata. The sequence goes on along the minus strand of CM075942.1, from coordinate 27,390,799 downwards.
TGATAGCAAAACATGCGAATAACCGAAATGTTATTAACAAGTTATTTCAGAGCATGAAATGATATAGCAAATCGCTATTAACAAGTTTTTATATTAACATATTAAGAACAAAATATTTTTCCTATAAACATGTTAATAGCAGGTTTACAGCATTTTGATAGAAATAGCGTCAGAACCCAATAGTAAGATTAGTAAGCCATGGACAATCGAACGCGTGCCACTGTTGCTGCAGCTTGTGTGGTAGTTTTGGGGGCAGCAAGAAAAAAGAAGAGACTTTGGATGCGCCCATATTTGCGTAGAAAAATACAAAGTATTGCCGTGTTGGAAGATATATATAGGGATGAAGAGAAAATGAGACTGGGCAAACTTCATTTGGATAGCTTCAAAGGATTTGCTAGAATGTCGAGCATCGATTTTGAATTCTTAATTAACGTTTTGGGGCCGCACATATCTCGACAAGACACGAACTACCGCAAAGCGATACCGGTGCAGGATAGGCTGGCGATAACTTTGCGCTACCTTGCAACTGGGGACAGCTTTAACAGTCTGATGCTGCTATTTCGAGTGTCGACGTCCAGCATCTCCAACATCGTGAAAGAGGGATGTGAGGCTATAATAAATGTACTTCAGGATGAAGTGAAAGTGAGTACGTAATATTAATCTTACTTTTTTCTTTATTTAGCGAATCTTACTTTTATTCGAGCGGATAGTGGACCCCTACTGCCTTTGAGATCAGTTCAATGTGTTTTTATTCCAACGTGCCTGAAATTGATCAAAATTCTGACATTTTTGGTCGTTCAGCTCTGAAGAATAGTTTGCGATCAACCTTCGAACTGGGCAAAAGGCGTAAAGTTTCACCGTGAAGCTCACGCCTGATATACTACCTCTTTATTTAAGGAAGGGGATAAGTGTGACACAAAGTAAACAAAAACAAATTTTTTGAGCAAAAAAGTTATTCAGTAATAAAAAATTGGAAAAAAGAATTACGTAAAAAAATTAAATCATAAATTGAAATCAAGAAGGTAGTTCAAACATTTGGAAGCTGGTGAGCGTTGCTACTCGAAATCTAATAGAACAGTGGAATTCAGTGCAGCTCTCAGGATGTCAAAATTGTTCGTTGTTGTGGTGGACTGCTGAACGTCGTCTTTTGCCTTTTCAGAGGACGAGGTTTCATCCAGTGGTCGTGATGAGGTTGTGCCTTGAGAATTGAACGTTTCCTCCACAGCCAGGAACAGCAATTCATTAATTGAATGCTGAACTTTATTTCTGGTTTCAGCAGGCAGGAGTCTCATTTTACTAGCAACGTAGTCTCCGTATGCTTGACATTCGTCTTTGTCAGCACTTGATTGTAGGCTCTTCATTACTTCATACGCCTCTTCTGTAATTTTGTCCATGTGTACAGATCGCTTCCTAGTCTTTTTTTGGGGGGGTGAGCGGAACAATCTTTTCGGTAATTGCGGTGTGTCGGTCACAGGCGAAATGGGTTCACACTCATCGCTTGTTGTCAGCGATGCGGTATCATATGAGTTCTGTTGAGTCTGAAACAGTAAAAGCAAGAAAATGGTACGAAAATATTAAACCGAACCAATATGCATATAGTTGTGTTCAAATTATCATCTCATAGGTACTAGGTCGCTACGGCAATGAATTGAAACCTAATTTCTTTCGTCCTGTTTTTCAGCTCCCACAAACGACAGAGGAATGGCTACAAGTGGTAGAAAAATACCAGGAAAAATGGAACTTTCCTCACTGTTTGGGCAGCATGGATGGAAAGCACATCCCAATTATGGCTCCCCCCAACAGCGGAAGTGACTATATTAATTACAAAGGATTCTTCAGTATTGTCCTCCTGGCACTTGTTGACGCTAACTATTGCTTTTTGTACGCTAATATTGGATGCCAAGGACGCATATCGGATGGAGGGGTCTTCGGAAACACGGCGTTGGCGCGGTTACTAAATACTGGACATCTTGGAATCCCGGGACCGTGTCCACTACCTGGGAGGGTAAATGACAGCCCTTACGTCATTATAGCCGATGATGCCTTCCCCTTAACTGAAAATATAATGAAACCGTACAAAGGAGAGCAAGTCAGAGGATCTCCGGAGAGAATTTTCAATTTTCGTCTTTGCAGAGCACGCCGAGTAGTAGAAAATGCTTTCGGCATCTTTTCTGCGGTGTTCCGAGTAATGCGTAACACGAATCTACTTGAGCCTAAAAAAGTAAAAACCGTCACTCACGCTTGCGTTCTCCTTCACAACTTTCTCAAGAAGAGCTCAACTTCATCGCACGTATATTGCCCTCCTGAACTGCTCGATGACGAATTCGACTCCTCTGGAGAAACCATCACAAGAGACTTGAGGAACACAGCAGAACCTCGGTTAGCATCGCTCCAAGCAGTAGGGAGAAGAGCACCACTGCTCGCTAGAGCAGTACGTGAAGAATTCGCTAATTATTTCTTGTCACATGAAGGGCGCATTGAAAGACAAGAAATAGTGGAGTAATTTTTCAAGCATTGCTTGGGCCAGCAATGTAGTTGCACAAGGGAGTGGGGAGAGTTTAAATAAAAATTTTGACATTAAGGGTTAACAATAATCCTTACTCACTGATTAATGGAACCCTATGTCCAATTCCTAAATGCGACCGGTCATACTAGTTGTCGAAAAGGGGTGGATCGGTAGAACGTAGCAATTTGAATTTGTATTGTCGGGGCAAAGAAAGAGGTGCACGGATGGTGGAGGTCCCAAGCCTGCCTTTTTATTATTTTTATTATGTATAGGATTTTTAAAAAAGACGATATGGGAAATTATTAAAGAAATCACTAACACTCGCAATGAAGAACGAAGGCGGAAGATAGAATACGTTTGAACGAAATGTAGGAAAAGTATTCAAAGGTAAGTGGAGGTGGTGATCGTAGTGAGAGAGAGAGAGGTCTGTGCCCCGATTATAGGAGAAGCAGAAGATAATGTAATAAATATTATTTGCTTACCTTGATTCCTACATCGGTAGTACGATGAGGCTTCCACTTGTCCTGCAAGAACAGCAGGCTGTCGAAAGCAAACCACTTGCTTCGGCCAGCCCAAGTCCCGGTGCCTTCACTTTGATCGGCGTTTTCATCATCCTCTGCCCCTTGACCTGACTTCCCTTTTATCTTTTTGAATTCCCGCTGAAATTGCCCGATTAGAGTCTTCACTTTTTTTTCAACTTCCACCCAATCGCAATTGAATTCACTCCCTAGCTTTTCCCAAGCATCTCTCTTTTTTTGCTTGTCCAAGGTACTCAGGAAGTTGTACGATCCACAAACAGCCTAATTTGCGGTATTCTTCTACGAGGTGCATTGTTTGAGATTTTGACCACTCCATACCGAGAAACTCAGTCGCACGAGACCACTTAAAAAAATAAAATAATTGAAGAGAGGGATGTACAGACTGGTCGAAATGAGAAAAGAAGGAGGTGTTTCTTTGAAAAATAGCCCAGTCAACATTTTTGCTATCGCTCCCAGACCGGTAGCAGAAATTTTTTTATTGGCATGTCAGTAGCAATGTTATTAACAATGTTATAAAAAAAGTCAACAAGTTATTAGAAATGTTACTGGCATTTTGTCCTCCAACATGCTAATAACAATTTCGTTAAAAACGTTTTTTTCGTTTTCGTAACATGTTATTAACAAGTTATGCCAATTTGTTTATAACTTTGTTACAAATAAATGTTATTAACTTGTTAGTCTCGGTATGGACGAGGATGCTTCAAAAACAATGTTATTAGCAATGTTTCTAGCAATGTTATTAATTAAATCACAAAATAGTGATTTTCAAAGGAGAGCAAATCCGTGAAATTGGTGGGTACAGATCGAAAAACCTAAAAAGTTGGCGTTTGAGGAATTCAAGCCCACGAAATTGAATTTCGAATTATGAAAATCAACAAAATTTGGCTTTGAAGGCGCCTGATCCACGAAATGAGGGTCTTGGAAGAGCCAAAACTTCAATCGCGAAATTAGCGTATTCGAGTTAAACGCCCGAAATCTTCATTTGAAATTGCCAAATCCGTGACATTGGTTTGCTAAAGTCACCCAAATCTGAGAAAAGATGTTAAACAACATGATGATGTTAAACATAATAAAATACGAGAAATCTGCCAAATTGGGGTTTGGATTTAGTGGAATCTCAATAATTCGAACCTCAGTAACTCGAATTCCTCGATAAACCGAATTTTCTTGAATCCCCTTGACTTTCCTTAAAATTTGCCTTCATTTTTACCTTTATAAGTCGAACTGAAACCTCGACAAGACGAATTTTCTTAGGCTCATGGACCAAAAAACCCTCCTTAAGAACCTCTTAAGTCCTCCTTTCACCCCTATAAGTCGAAATTTTGAGTTCTTCACCTCTATAACTCGAGGTTATCACATCGAAGAGGGGATTCAAAAGAGGTCTTCTAACTTTGGACCTCTGCAACTTGAAATTAGTTATTCTAGGCCCCGATATCTCGAACCCCGGTTAGTCGAAGTTCTCGATAACTCGAATTTTTTTTGGTTTGAAGGAGCCAAAATCGTAAGAGTTTGAAAGAGCCTTAAGGGGGAGTTGCACATGTGTTTCCTCGACCCCCCTCCAATCATACCTCGCCAACTCCGCGTTACGGAAATTACCGCCGTATTTCTGCACCAATTGTGGACTTCAAGGGCTCATTTAAATCTTCAGGAAATTCCGCACAAGCGTACGATCTTCCTTTTTCATATTTCATCCCTAAAATAACTGTAAAACGCACACAAACTTTTACCTTGAAAATTCACACTCTTTCGACGACTTATTTAGGAAAGCAAGATCGTACGCTTGTGCGGAATTTCCTGAAGATTCAAATGAGCCCTTGAAGTTCACGATTGGTGCAGAAATACGGCGGTAATTTCCGTAACGCGGAGTAGACGAGGTAAGATTGGAGGGGGGTCGAGGAAACACATGTACAACTCCCCCTTAAGGTCAATACAGACTACTCGGACGTGACGTGGGAACACGCTGTCCCACGTGTGATATAAAAGTCCAACATACAGGCTTTTGTATGTTAACGTTCACATTGCTCGGACACGCATCATCCCACGTGTTCCCATGTCACATAAGAGCAATATGTGAACACAAACAAGCAAAGGCCTTTTCTGGAATTGTGTATCACACGTGGGACTAACTAAGGCATGGTGTCCAACTACTCAAATACTGTACGAACTCATCGAGCTCCGGGTCGGATCCGGTCCAAACGAGGAACGAATCATCGGCATAACGACGGTACGCAGCAATGCTAGTCTTAAACGGGTTACTTTCGCTCATAATGTAACGTCTATCGAAATTGTCCATGTAGACTTCTGCCGTTTGTTGGCGACAGGGTGAGCCCACTGGAAGAGACTTGGTGGAGTAGAACTTTCCATTGAATTGGCAAAAGTTCTGGTTCGTACATACTTCGTAGAGCTCCATTAGTTCATATATTCCCCTCTTTCCAAGATTCCAAGGTAAGCTACTGTCGATGATGTTTTTCACGAGCGGTTTCACGTCTTATTCTACCCCGATGGAACAGAAAAGGTTAACGACGTTTATAGACACCAGCTTCGCCCCCTCCGGAACCTTGAACGCAGCAAACTCCTTGCAGAATTCGTAAGTATTCAAGACTGAATAAGCAGCAGAGAAGCCAGTCCGATTTTTAAACTCGTGATCGACTTTCCTACAAAGTTTAGTTGAAGGCGCTGAGGTGTAGGAGACAGTGGGCCGGACGGCGAGGCTTCCCATAAAATTATTTTTATGCACTTTTGGGAGTGTGTATGTATATAATAGTGGCGGCCGGGGATTCATTTCTACGTATTTACCGGATTTCTTCACCCTATCCGTTATTAGCACGTCCACTCCAACTATGGCGGCCCTCACGTTCGCCTTTTTCCAGCAGTGTGTGTGTGTGTGTGTGTGTGTGTGTGATATAAAGGGAGTAAGATTCACAACGCGGGGGTAGCATTTGAAGTGTGAACAAGATTTTTTAGGTGCCCCAGAGTTAGGAGAACCAGGAGGGGTTCCTTTCCATTGTTGGACTATTTGAGTTTTCAATCTCAAGCAAAATTGTTTTAATTGTTCATTGAGTAGGTGATTTTTTAGGAAAGTGGCTGTTACCCTCAAGTCAAGAGTCTAAATTTGGCCTCACACTCACACGTCCACGGAACTTTTAGTGTCCCCAACGGGTACCTTGTAGTTGTCATCGTGCTGATCACTGAACAATAATTGCATTTTTCAATAATTCTTTGGCCACGAAAGATCTTTCTGCTCTGACAGGTCAGTTGAAGAACGGAGCAGAGAAGGACAGGGTAAGAACAGGATCAGACTTGCCACACCAGGTAGAAACAGGAGGAGGGTCGCAAACGAACGATGGGTAACGGCGGCTAACGGCTACACAACAAAGCTGGAACTTGGAACAGAGAGCAGCAGCAGTCGGGGATATTTCACAATGATTTTCTTTTCGGTGGACTAGGAAACTGCGTAGCATAAAAATAAATTTAGTTTTAGGTGAAATCGTCATCCGAATCCTGATGTACTCCAAGAAATATTTGAGCTGCAAGTGCAACCCCCGATGGGTAAAGGAAAACTCGAAAAGCCATTCGATTTACGGGGATTACCGCGAAATTAAAAGCAGGAATGGGACATATTTTGGTATAATCGTATACGATTACTTACCACGATGCAATAAATCTTAAGCTATCGTAACAAAAATAACTTTAATTAATCGTACAAAATTGGGTTCGAAGCGAACATTACATTCATTTTTTACACAACGCTGCGTGCACGTCTAAAATACATTACACTATTTTATTGCCGTGCGTTACAATCGTTATAAAACACATAGTCTTCGAGTTTGGAGAGGAGGGCAGGGGCTCGTATTGGACTTTTGACAGGATTTCAGTCTTTAAAAAAATGGCATCCATCGTAATTGAAACATGAACAAAGATATTTTCGAGAATCGGCACAGTTTTTCGAGAATCAGACTTTTTACCAGGAAGGGGGAAAAATCGTTCAGTACTCTGGAATTGTTTTGGGCCGCGTTTTCATGTACACGTATGCAGCAATAATGAGAAACACGGCCACGATCGAGGGCAGGGCAATCGTGAACATTTTCCTCTTGTTTTCAACGAATTCCTTTTTCCTCTCCTTTTTTTGCTTGTTGGTCTCTTTCACTTTTCCTTTGAGTTGCCTCATAATCTGGGGGTTGGAGAAAAATTCAACGAAATAATTTATGATGATGTGGACAACAAGAAAGCATACAACAGTACTTACGAAGAGGGTACACGCCGACAGCACACCTTCGAATGATTTAGAGTGAAAACATTTTGTCGTCTGAACGATTTGGTAAAAAGTAAACAGATAGCATAAACTATAAACCATTAAGTCAGGTTCCACGGGCTCCACGTAGACAGAAGCAAAACAAGAAACGCCGCGCTTGAAGTGGTTGCACCTCGTACCATTGACTTACTTTCCCGGCATTTTCGTGACTGTATCCTGACCCTGTCCTTTTCTAAAAGTAAGGCTAAAAGCATCCCCCGCAGCCGACCCGTTGACCACAACAGTTAGAAACTTGCCTCTGCGGTAAACTTTGACTTAAACCCGGGGGAAATGCGTTCTCACTGATTGTCTGTAACTGCGATTTAAAGCTTTCCGATATACACGCGAGCAGTCTCCGCTCGTTCGTTGTTGTTGTTGTTGTTGTTGTTTTTAGTGCATTTCATTCTGAAAAATGCACTATTGGTCTCGTCGTGATGGTGGCAAACATGGGTCATGTCATGTTTTTTTCACGTTTCAGAACCTCTAGAACACGAATTCAGTGGTCTCCGGAATTCATATATATATCTCTATATATTTCTTTATATATATATCTTTATGGCCGTTTCCTTGTTAGCACGATAACTCTCGTAGAAATTAATTTAGCGGAACGCGCTTTGGCACAAAAATCAGTAGTCATAAGACACCGGTCGGTATTGCATTTGGGCCAAATCGGTCAAGGTGGAGGGGGGGAAAATCGGGCTTGAAGTCGTCAAAAAATCACTAAAAATCACCAGTTGATTCTAGAAGCATCATATTTGGTACGTATACTCCATGTTAGACTAGGCTTTGATTCCCATTTTAATTTTTCGAAAAAGTCAAGGGGGAGGGGGTGGTGCCCCCGGGGTAGAAGTAAGTGTGTAGCACGATAACTCTCGTAGAAATTAATTTAGCAGAACGCGCTTTATCTAAAAATCAGTAGTCATAAGATCCCGGTCGGTATTGCATTTGGGCCAAATCGGTCAAGGTGGTGGGGGGGGGGGGGAAATAGGGCTTGAAATGGTAAAAAAATCACTAAAAATCACCAGTTTATTCTAGAAGCATCATATTCGGTACGTATACTCCATGTTAGACTAGCCTTTGATTCCCATTTTAATTTTTTGAAAAAGTCGAGGTGGAGGGGGTGGTGCCCCCGGGGTGGAAGTAAGTGTGTGGTCTTGTTAGCACGATAACTCTCGTAGAAATTAATTTAGCGGAACGCGCTTTATGTAAAAAATCAGTAGTCATAAGATCCCGGTCGGTATTGCATTTGGGCCAAATCGGTCAAGGTAGAGGGGGGGAAAATAGGGGTTGAAATGGTAAAAAAATCACTAAAAATCACCAGTTTATTCTAGAAGCATCATATTCGGTACGTATACTCCATGTTAGACTAGCCTTTGATTCCCATTTTAGTTTTTGAAAAAGTCAAGGGGGAGGGGGTGGTGCCCCGTGGTGGAAGTAAGTGTGTGGTCTTGTTAGCACGATAACTCTCGTAGAAATTAATTTACCGGAACGCGCTTTGGCAAAAAAATCAGTAGTCATAAGACCCCGGTCGGTATTGCATTTGGGCCAAATCGGTCAAGGTGGTGGGGGGGAAAATAGGGCTTGAAATGGTAAAAAAATCACTAAAAATCACCAGTTGATTCTAGAAGCATCATATTCGGTATGATGATTCCATTTTGAAATAGCCTTTGATTCCCATTAAGTTCAGCTTAAACAAACCCGGCAGCAAACAGTACGAGGGAGGGTCAAACATAAACGAAACAAATCATGGTCTCAACATTACTACTTCTGGGACGGCTTAGGGTATCCGTATACAAAATGAAATGCACTCTTTCCGACCGCCAGCTGCCGGAGCGAAATTTTTTTTTCTATGGCCTCACGCGAATGGCCAAAGATAGTAGCCTATCGAGGTTCTTGTGCGTAGTTATTTTCTACGAGCAAGCTTACGGGCTATTAAACATCTGAAATTGAGGAAAAACGCTAATACCCAGTTTCTGTTGTTCTTGGGGCATTTATTCGCGCGGCTAAAAGTTTTTAAAATGCTTGGCTAATTGAGAAAGTTGTATGGATCGGAATTTGCGGAGAAATTTATTTTTACCCGTTTATTTACACTAAAATAGAAATTATGATGTGCTCCGTTCCTCAAAAAATCGTTTGCTGAAATTTAAAGAAATATTGCAAGTATTTGGCCCCCCTTGACTCTCCCCCTTTCCTGTTATGACGTAATGTAGTCTTTAGCTTCAATGCGGGCATTCACTGATTTCCCTACACGTAAAATAAATCCGCGAGACCGAAAATCTCGTTTACATATAAAAAGAAAAAAAAATGTATCAATGAAACACAACTGAACGTAACTTCACGATAACAACTACTAAGCAAAAGGTCGAGCTCTCGGAGGCTTTTTAAACAATTAAAAGGGAAGAAGTGGAAGAAGAATATTCGATTTCAATTTACGCGTGCTGCTTGTCTGTTAGTTTTTTGCAAGGAGAGAGGAGGGTGGAGGATAAAGAGTTTTATTATGGACAGTTATTATATTTCATGGGGTAAGGGGTTTATTGGATATAAGTTGTATGTTTATTGTTGCTGATCAAGGTGACTAAACTTGACTACAGGTGCTACAGATTTCCCCCTGCCCATCGGACGGGAGCGGTGGAGACTGACGTCACCAGCAGTCCTTTGCTCCCGATTGCTCACCCTAGCGCAGCAGAGCAAGTTTATTTTGAAATTGAAGTTTATGATTTCTCAAAAATCACAACCCAAAAACAATTAATAATGTACTGGGTCCAGCGCAGAGGCGGATGGGACTGCTCGTGACGGTGGTGAAGGACAGTAATGGCCGAAGATCTGCGGCACCTATAGAAAGTTTAGTCACCTTGGTTGCTGATCCTTGATTTTGCTCATTTCAATTTCAAATACCAATTTCCAGTTTGCCCTCGTTGTCGAAGGAACCGCTAGACGCCGAATACAATTTTTGTGAGTTTACCAAAAAAAAAAAAAAAAAACACAAAGAACGGAGTGGATTCGAATCATCCGAGGAGACGTACTGAAACCGTTAATAATGCACAGAAAAACTTTGTGTGTGTGCAGCAAGATCATTTTGCCGTGAGTGAAAGTGGAACCAGAGAGTTTGAAATGACCCGATTTGTATATTTCACCAAAAATATAATACCTACTCATAAATTATTTAATAATGAACTTGAAAATAGGACGCTTCCAAGATATAAGAGATTTGGCCACAATATCATTGCAGAGCGTAGAACACTTGAGGCCGGCTTTTCTGCACCCACATGCATTGGTACAACCCTTCTTACAGGCGCAGGAAACCATCTTCAAGAGTACGGAGGGAGCAGGATCATTAGACATTTGTTTTGGAATGAGTCCTTGCAGTGATTGAACCCATCCCAATTTCAACGGGCTCTTCTCGTTTCCCAACCATTTTTGAACCTGATTGAACAGATCAGGCGACGGGAGATATGAAAAATCTCGAAATTATATAGAAAATAAGGAGATTATGGACCCTACCACGAGAGTATTTTGCAATACGTATTTCGTCCTATAAAGTAGTGGTTTTCAATCTTTTGCGGCTCGCGACCCTCTAAATTCTGCTATAATTTCTTCACGACCAATGTGCATAATATACTATTTAGGTGTGGGGGGAGGGGGGCATTTGGGCTTGCAGTGACTATACACGTTACTGTGAAAGCCCGAATCCTATACCGAAAGCCCAAACTCAACGGTGACTGTCACATTCACCATAGCAGAGAAAATTATAGCTGTCGAAAGCCGGGAAATTTGGGCTTTCAGTGGTAGATGTTATTTTTACATCATCTATCGATATAAATATTATGGGTATACACGGAAATCACTAGTTAGATATTCAACTTATGGGCGACACACATGAACGCTGTACGGAATTTACTGAGCTTCAATTTGTGTAAGCTATAATGTAATTGGTCCAGCATGATCTCTCTCAGATGATCGAAAATCCCTATCGGAGGCGAATCGAGAGCAGTGCGTAAAAATATGCTTCAAGTCTTCCAGCATGTGGCCGGCTCCACAAAAGGCGTCGCGTCGGGCCTTGCCGTTTTATTAAGATATGCGCCACAAATTCTGTGATTATATCTCACGATTATACGACGCGTTCGAAAGCACCCTACCTGGGGATTTTAGGATTGACTTTCCCGTCTCGATTTGACTTTTTGCTTGAGAGCACTGTTTCACGCTCTCTCTGAAATTTGAAATGGGTGAATGATATAATAAACTTGAACTATGCAGCCTCAGGTGAATAAAGAAAGTAACGGTAGAAAAACATAAAATAGTGGGGAGAACACGGCCCTTTAGGACAAAATTATGGGTCGAGACCCAAGTGTGTATAACGGACGGTGACCCAGCCAGCCCTCTACCACCTATTGGTTGAAAACCACTATCAAACCCAACCACTATCAAAACATTGGGGATAACAATTCGTTTGGCCTCATTTTTGAAGATTCAGTCTAGTCTAGCTAAATAATTAGTACTATCATGATCATTAAAGGTTTCTACAATGTCACAGCTGACGAAAACGAATAACTATAGACAGCATTTTGGACTATTGGACATTTTGAACGATAATACATTTAGAACCTGCTTTAGGCTGGTTTTCTCAGAAATTTTCTCAACTTTGAAAAGTTACTTCGAAGCCAGAACCGAAAAATGGCTAGTTTAGCGTGAAAGAGCCAAAAACCCCAAAAAGTCCCACATTTTTGTGGTTTTTCGAGAATTCCATGGTGATCCCGATGTCTTTCGAGGTCAACAATTTGAACACGTCATACCTGCACCATCCCAGACAAAATAATAAAAAAATATCATCTACCCTAATTATTGCAACCTGACCCCCCTTTTTAGTTCTTATTTTACTGAACTACTGGGGACGTGGTAATTTTTAGTAAATTTTATAAATTAACGCAACGCAATCAATTAATACAAATTAATTACAGGAACACGTGATGGCGAAATGTTGAATCAGGAGGTCCCTTCCTCCAACGACTTGAGTATTATTTTTGACGGAAGGTCATAGGTCATTGGTATGCGAATCTCAAGTAATGCTCAGAGCCATCAAACACGATTAATGACAATTCATTTTTGGGGGTTTGGCTTCTTTTTATTTAAGTACATGTATACGTCTTGAAATTCAAAGTGAAATTTTGAATTAAGTAAAAACATGAACGTCCTCGTTAACGTCCGATGGTTGTTAGGGTATGGATCCGCTGATTGGTGAAATTACAAAAAGACGTGAACGTTTTTTTTTTTACTTCTTTCAAAATCTCCCTAATAATAACGCAAAAAACTATTATTTAATGTTTTGGGTGGGCTAGGAGTAAATCTTTTTGCGATAGCCGTAGTAATTGAATTATGCAATCCTAGATATTTATACTTTCTTAAACCTCTCTTTTTCAACCCCGCCTTCCCAGGCTCAATCATAAAAACGGCAGCGAGCGAGCGATGCAAATTTGTTCCATATTTGTTGTGTATCGGTGTCGGGAAAAACCCACAGTGTCGAAAACGAATCAAAAGGCGAAAAAAGAGAATTCTATCTGTCCTTGCAGAAAAATTTGGTATAGCGTTCCCCTCTCAGAATAAATCTCTCAAATTCTTAGGTTGATTCAGATCACATAAAAGCGCACATCACAATAAAAGCGTTATATTATTTTTGTTCCCTGATGGTTGCAAAATAAATTTAGAATAATGATCGTGTTTTCGCTACCGCTCTTACTGATATCAATCAGAACAGTCGTCTTTTGCCAAGTGTCTTCTAGCGAAACCACGGAAATTACGATACCCCAGGGTAAAATGAAAGGAACAGTATTGGAGTCGGCGATCCGCAAAAGAAAGTACGGGGCATTTTTCAAAATCCCTTACGCCGAACCACCTTTAAATGACTACAGATTTAAGGTAACCAAGTAATTTCCGTTATGGCGAGAATGAATCCTTTGTTTTGAAAGAGTAATCCTGTGGGTTGAAAGGAACCAGTTCCAGCAAAAAATTGGAAAGGAATGCTGGACGCCACCAGTCCACCGCCTCCCTGTTCACAGTTGGATTTTTCTTCCAAGCCGTCGAAATTCATTGGGTCTGAAGACTGTCTGTTCGTGAATGTCTTCACTCCACGAGTGAGTAGTCATCAAGTTGTTGAGGAAAATTAGGGACCAATCCAATTTTTGCATGACCTGAATGTACAGATTGGACTACAAAACAATTCAGAATTAATGAGTGTAATTGTTCACATTCACGGAGGAGCCTTTTTGTTATTTTCTGGATCCAGTTACAGGCCAGAGAGGTTGATGGATAAAGATGTTGTGTACGTTTCCTTTAATTACCGCTTAGGACCAATCGGTAATTTTTCTCCCGCCAATCACCTATACGCTTCCAATTTACGTGACTCATCTAAATTGGTTCAAGGGTTTTTGAGTATGCAGGACAATGACCTACCTGGAAATAATGGTCTTAAAGATCAGGTTGAAGCTCTTAGATGGATCAAACGGAACATACAGTATTTTGGAGGAAATCCTAAGAGAATTACTATCACGGGTGATTCAGCTGGATCAGTCAGTGTGCACTTCCATCTTGTTTCACCACTGAGCAAAGGTTGTGCTACAGTCAGTATGACGCTGGTGCTATTGAATACATTTTCAAATCGACATCAAGTTATATTGACCTCCTCAGTTCTCCCGTTGACATACGAAAAAAACAAGCTGAAAATAATACAACCTTGCGTTGTTTCAGGTTTATTCAGCCGTGTAATAGCCGAGAGCGGAACTTCGTTAGATCCTGGGGCTTTAAACGAATATCCTAAAGAAGAGGCTTGTAAACTCTCTCATAACCTCGGTTGCCCTACAATGAACACTTCTGCTATGTTGCGATGCCTTAGAAAATTACCTGTGGAACAGATTTTACGAAAGAGCAGCATGGGGCCCGTGCGTATTGTATAGCTCTTGCGTAATGGGGCCAAAGTTGATTGTATAGTGTATAGTCCTGAGCCAGCCCCAAAATGGTCCACGTATTTTCTATCTTTGAGATCATGAACGATGGCCGCAATCGTAGGTATACAATATTACGCACCTCCTTTTGTTACGGCCGACGTTCAGTTACTTAATAATTGTGTCTTGATCCCCAAATTACCAAATTCAAAACCTGTGAGAAAATACGTGGATCTCTTTGACCGACTGGCTCCAAGACTTTGCAGCTCTGTGACATTGAACTCTTGAAATTTTAGTTCACCGATGGAGAGACCGACTTCTTTCCATTTATTCCTGTAATAGAGCCAAAAAATCCAACAGCATTCATGGCAAAATCAGTGATTCAAATGATAAAAGATGGCGAAGTTCAAGATGTACCGATATTGATGTCCTTTGCCGAAGCTGAAGGTTTACTCCTTGCTTCAGGTATCATAGTTACTTTTCTTCCATCTCTTATATCAGTCCAGTTGAATACCCCCCCCCCCCACAAACAATTATACTCCAAAAAAGGTTATCTAACATCCACTGAGCGGGCCAAAAATCTAGAAACAAAATGGAATGAAATAATACCGGATATTCTGAACTTCCGAAGAGTAACGCCAACTGATCGAATGGATCAGGTATCAAATGCCATTCGTCGGCATTACTTACATAGGAAAAGTATAAACGAAAGCATCCCAGCATTCGTAAAGGTCAGAATTTTAACTTTCAATAGCAGTTATTCGGTACATGAAAGATCTATGTATAATAGATGTTCAGCGATCGGGGCTTCTTCTATGGCGCAGAAACAATATCCAAGCTTTACGCGCAATGCAACACCTCACCTGTTTATGTCTACCAGTTCTCATACAGAGGGAAAAAAAGAAGTCTTGTAACATTTCCTACAAAAATCTACGATGGTAATAATGGGTAAGATTGGTAATTCTAAAGAGCATTTGTGATATATTCGTCATTATAGGAGCCACACACATTGAAAACACTTTGTACGTTCTTCGAGTGCCGAGACTTCTAGAAATAGACAAAAGCGACCAGCCAATGGCAACGAGCTTGGTAAATTTGTGGGCAGATTTTGCTTCCGAGTGAGTAATCATTTTCAATATCGTTTTTTAAAAAACCGTATGTACCTCCTACAGCAGCCATACGCAGTTTTTAAAAAGAATAGGTACTTACTTTAATTTTGATATTTCATCTCATGTCTTGTTATGCCATGCCATTCCTGACTTGAGGAAGAATTCTAGCTTCAAAATTCACGCCTTCTTGCCTAAAAAGGCAAAAAATCGTTGACACGATCAATAGCTTTGAGGGATTAATCTTGTCGTACGAACAATGGAACAGTTTTTCGCAAAAAAAATAGTTGGGCGGTGTTGCGTTTGAAGCGACGATGTCCGGATTATTTCTTATTTCATACAATGAAAACATAACTGTTACAGAACCTCAACGATGAAGAGATGGAGGACAGTGAAAGACGGTTTACCTCGGTTCAATTTTCTAGACGTGACTACATCCGTCTGGAAAGACAACGAAATGAAAACGTATGACGACTTCTCAAACGCAGGCTTTTGGAAGTCACTGAGAATAGGAGACAATGTTGTGGAACAAAAATGATTTATTTATTTAACAATGAAAGTAAAATTTTAGTTTGTGGAAAATACTTTTGTTTTGTCCTGCCAAATACAATCACCCTTCACCACCACATTTGAACCAAGATCACGGTTGAATTTCTGCGCCAATCTTTCATTTTATGGTGTCATTTTTCAACCTCTAGGAAATTAGACAAACGCAATGGGTTTTGCTACTCAAATTTCGGCTCTGAAATAACCTCTAAAACACCTTTGAACTTCCTGCAAACTCGAAATTATGGGCTTGTTTTTCTTTCTTCTTCTTTTAGTGCATTTCATTTATGACGAAAACTGCATTTCTTCTTTTTTTTCTCGTGAGATTACGCCGTCCTAGGCTGGAGGAATCGTCGGAGAAATTTTTGATGCACAAAATTGCCAGTTTCTGGTCTAAATAAGTAAATAGCCACAAAAATGCAAGCGGTGGCCAAAACTGTCGAGATTCGATGGATAAACAACCACGAAACTGCAAATTTCAAAGCAAAATATCCTAAAACTCATAATTATTAACGCAAATTAACAGCCGCGGAATCCCTATTTTCAGTGGGGAAAACATAGAAATTGTGAAGCAATATAGAACGTAATTATACGTATAATTTTAAATGACTTGTATAGCAGATAATTCATTCAATATAAAAAATTGTATGACCCAAAACGCCGCTGAATTACAACATTTGAGCCAGGTAGGCGCGAAATAGCTACATTCAGAGATGAAAAAAACTGCCTAAGTTTCGGTTCTAAATATCAGCAAAATAGCACGTTTCTGGTCTTGACTTTCGCGAAAATGTAGAGCTCCGGGCCCCTCATTTTTATAGCGGGCGTGGAGTCTTTTCTAGCTGGTCCCTAATACATACTAGAATACGTAATACGTAAATTAAAACAACGTAAAATAATACGTAAAAAGAAAAACCACGACGATGTTGTTTTGAAGTAGAATTTAAAATTATTTTCCTTGAAAAGCTGGGTACATCTCTTCTTCGAGCGGAGGGAGCTATTCAGCGATTCATGATTTTGACGTATTATGTACCAACTGTTTCATGATGCTTTCATGGTCTCAACAGCGACAAAATTGACGAAAACTTCCCGAAGCCTAGACCTCTGAATTCTGAAATGACCTTGACCTACTAACAAGGACAAAATTGCCCACATCTTTCTCTAATTTGACGAACAGTACTAGCTAAAATATTATGGAGAAAAACATGAACGTTCAAAGAAAGAACTAGTATCATTGACGTTCATCATTTAGGACAGATTTTTTTTCATATAATAAAAGGTGATCAAATCAGATCAATTCATTCTGCACTCCTTATTGGAGTCGAGACGAGGAAAGAATGAAGTATAAACTGCAACAAAAAATATTGATAATTATCCGTATTTTGTCTTTTTTACTTCTATTTCCTTTGCCAATTCTAGCGATACTACAAAAAAATTAAGGAATAACCCAGAATAAAATCCGACGAGGAAAAGGAGAGAAATAAGAAGAACAAATAATTCTTTCAAGGACGCTCAGGAACAGCAACCAACCACGAATTTACAGTTCGACTGAAAATTAAGATTAGTCTCCCTTCAAACCGCAATGAACGAGTTACTGATTTTGTTCATTACTGTCCAATTTACTATCTGTATCTCTACGTCAAATACTCTTTCGTGTAACCATTCTGTGGCTCAACAACATCCGGAAGTGAGTGTACCCCAGGGGAAGCTGAAAGGTGTCTTTTTGGAATCTGCCCTTCGCAAGCGAAAATATGCGGCATTTTTCAACATTCCGTACGCAGAACCACCAGTGGGCAATTATAGATTTAAGGTAATATTTCGAATTTTTAAAAGACAAAACTAAATTTCGTTTCCTGAATTTTTGATTTCACGGCCCGAGCCATAACTGATTTCAAGGAGTATTCCACGGTCTGGCTTATAGCCGAAACGAAAACAGGTCCGATTTTATCTAAAGCGCCCTGAAGCTCGTGGATTTTTGCACGGCACAAGTCCGTAAATCGCACGAACTACCCGAAGGGAGCATCGGTCACACAAAGTTGTGGTGTATACTTACTAAAAATGGGTACTGGTTCAATATGCGGTCTACCGACCCTCCATTGGTTCAATATGCGGTCTACCGACCCTCCACTGGTTCAGCATGCGGTCTACCTATCTTACGTGTGCTGTGCTTACCTAAGGGAGTTTCTCTTCGAAGTGAAGATCGTCTAGGCGTTGAATCCATTAGGCTGTCACTAGGGAGGTGCTCCTCATGTCGTCGAAGAAAGCGTAGAAGGGGTTTTGAGGATGGATCGAGCGCCACCATTCCTCCTGGAGTTGTCTGCTTAATAAAGGGCTTGCCCCGTTCAATTTTATGGCGTAAGTACCTATTCTTGACGACCCTCCACAATCGTCTGGGTTTGGGCTCCAGTGATCGGGTCTACGAATTGTTCACTATGGTTCACCGTTTTGTACACGAACCCTTCCCTGTCAAGGGTACTGAACGCTCGCCACTGGTCAGAGAGAATCGTTGTATCGGCGGCTATTTCGTTTTTTATTATGGGAAGCAGGGTGGCCCGATCTCGTCGCTCAACGATAAATAGCCTCCTCTGAAGAAAACCGTCGTGGCGGCAGCACATACCGAAGACCCAGGGCCCTTGAACCCGGTTGCCATAATTGCGAGCCGATAGCTGTTCAGGTGCGTCATCAGGGTGTTCAGGGGTAGTATCATCGTCGTCGTCGAGGGGTAACCCTCGATGTGTTTCCTTGTCAAAATCCCGTGGGTTCAACTGTGACATCAACGAAAAATTCGAACAGGCGCATCTGGATAGCCTCGTTGTAGCTTACTTGTAGTTATGCCTTATGCTTACCGTCGTTCAGCGAATAAAGTCGAAAACATGGAAAAATAAAATTGTCTTCCACCCCCTTCATTTGCCTCTTTATTTCGGTACTATGACGTTTGACCTCTGAACTGAAGCAGCAAAGTTCGTAGTCCATTACATGTTTAGTTTCCGTCCTCGCCCCGTTTATGAGTAGACGCGTATTTTTTGACGTCAGGTCGAAATTTTAAAATGTTGTTTATGCGGCAGGAACCGGTTTTCTCGAAATCTTGGAAAGACACGGTACGAGATGCAACGTCACCACCACCCCCCTGCATTCAACTAGACCTGTTTTCTCTCCCGGAAATTAAGGTCATTGGCTCCGAGAACTGCCTATACATAAATGTTTTCACGCCACAGGTACAAAAGAATCAAATGGCGGCACCGTAATGACATTTATTGACCTTAAATTTCGATAAGTTTGGGCAGTCGCACAGTTCAACGTTATTGAGTGTTATCGTTCACATTCATGGAGGAGCTTTTTCGTCATTGTCTGGCCACGAGTATGGACCTGAAAGATTAATGGACAGAGATGTCGTATATGTGTCGTTTAATTATCGCTTGGGTGCTCTTGGTCTGATATACTTTTAAAGACATTAAACGCCGCCCCATTCCAAAAAAATGAACTTTTGACGTCGCATTAGGGTTTTTGAGCATGCAAGACACTGTGCTCCCAGGAAATAACGGACTAAAAGACCAGACTGCAGCGTTGAAATGGATAAAAATGAATATCGCTAACTTCGGTGGAGACCCGGAGAAAATAACGATTTCTGGTGATTCTGCCGGAGCGGCCAGTGTTCAATTCCACATGCTTTCACCAATCAGCAAACGTAGTTCAATTTGCACTACAACTAACTTTATTGAGTTGAAATAACGCCTCCCTTCTTCCTTAGATCTTTTCAATCGCGTAATAGCCGAGAGTGGAACTTCACTTAGCCCTTGGGCTTTAAATGAAAATCCTAAACAAGACGCCGTTAGATTAGCGATGAGTCTGCGGTGTCCCACAGTGAACACTTCAGCGATGATTCGGTGCATGAGGCAAATACCTGCAGACCGGATATTACTTCACAGTGATCGCGATCCTGTGAGTTTTTTTTAGCCTAAGGATTGTTAAGTAAGACCTCTTTGTGCCTTCTGACAAAATATTTTCAGATAACATTGGAATCCGATTTCTTTCCTTACGTTCCTGTGTTGGAACCCCCGAATCCAAAGGCTTTCATAACGAAACCCGTACAAGAAATCATTAAAGCTGGTCATGCTCACGACGTACCACTATTGATGTCCTTTGCTGACGCTGAGGGGCTATTGGTTGCATCCGGTAAAAAAAATATTTGTTTAAATTAATCAATTAATTACTCTGCTTATGTTTTTACCTCACGCAGGTTACCTCACAAACGCTACCAGAGCAAAAAATCTTGAAGCTAATTGGACCAGCATACTTCCCGACATTCTCAACTTTCGACGAGTGACACCAAGTGGCCGAATTTCTGAAGTTGCTAATGCCATAAGGGAACACTACCTGAAGAACAAAAGTATCGGCGATAGCGTTCCGTCTTTCGTGAAGGTAATTGTCTATCTTTCTTTTCGATTTCAAACTGTATATTTCAATACTTTTTAAAATAAATTGTAGATGTTTAGCGACCGAAGTTTTTTTTTCGGTGCGGAAACGATCGCAAAACTGTTTGCGGCAAGCAATAAATCTCCCGTATACGCGTACCAATTCTCTTACAAAGGGAAAAAACGAAGCATAGACCCATTCCCAAGAGAAATTTACAATGGTATTAAATTGATTTCTTTTGCACGCTGATTATTTACTCTGATTCCGCCAAACGCAGGAGCTACCCACATTGAAAACACATTATTTGTTCTAAATGCGCCAAGAATACTGGAAATTGACCCAAGTGATACACTAATGGCTATTAGTCTCGTTGATTTATGGGCAGACTTCACTTCAGGGTTAGCAAGTGCAGTGTTCGGTGAACACTCTCCACCGTTATAGTCTAATAACTTACCAAATGGATGACTGTATAATTGCAGGAAGCAAATGATGAAAAAGTGGCGAACAGTTAAGGACGGTTTACCCAAGTTCAACTTTCTCGATGTGGCAACAGCTACTTGGAAAGACAACGAAATGAAATCTTACGATGACTTTTCGGACGCTGCGTTTTGGAAGTCACTTAATTTAAATGACAACGTAGTGTTTTACTGATAGGTAATGTGCACACAGTGGCCATTTTTTATATCAAATCATTTTTATTAAATAATGTTGTCCTGCGCTTTTAAATTTAATTAATAATTAAATTGATAAAAATGTTTATTATCCGTGGTCCGAGAGTAGTGTGATCCACTAAAGATTTGAGTTTCCAGAAAAAATGTCACCGGGCGGGGTTCGAACCTGCAGACTCCAGATAAGTAGACTGGCTCCTTTACATACCAGTTCGGCGGTTTAGCAGTTTGGCATCGGTGCTATAGGGACTTAGCCTTAGTTGATCGAATTACCCCCCCCCCCTACCTCCTCCAAATTAATCATTCTCAAGCCCGTCTTATTTACCCGTTCTTCTGCTGAACATTATTTCACAGCCATAAGGAGACTCAAGACCAGTACAATGCTTAGGACTGTCCATCCCCTACAAGCTGAATCCCCCCCACCATGCTAAACGGAAAACCTATGCCGCAAATCATATAGATCCACGAAATTTGGGGTTCAAAGAGCTATAAACCCGTGAACTTGCTTTTTTCAACGAGTCGACCCAACGAAATTAGTTGTTTGAATGAACCGTATGCCTACCCCACAAAATTGATTTTTAAGTGGGTAAGAGTCACAAGCGCGCAATTATGTTTTTACTGCAGCGAAATTTTTTTTCTGGTGAGCCAACCCCGTAAAATTTTATTTTTTGGGTTGCGAAATTTGTTTTTAATTAGCCGCACAAAAATGGTCCGCATCACAAAAATGAGTTTTTTATGAGACAACCCTTTGTTGGTTTTTAAGTGGTCCCGTTAAAGTGGTTTTAAATAACCCCGTAAAATTTATTTCAGTCGTGCCAGATCCACAAAATTTGGATTTAAAAAGAGCCGAACTGCCGAAATGTTTTTTACAAGGTGCCAGGAGGGGAAATTTGGTAACTGAATTAGCAAAAACTACAAAATTGGGCTCTGTGAGTGCCAAATCCGTGAAACTAATTCGAAAGCTTCTAACTAGCGGAATTTTTATATCATAATTATCATTTTTATTAATGGATGTTGTCTTGCCCCTTTAAATTTAATTAATTAAACCAAATTAGTAATTAACTAATTTAATTAATTAAACCAAATGTGGAACTTGCACATTTGTCAAAAGTTAGTTTTTCTTGAAGAGCTCTCTTTAAATTCACCCTTCCTCATTGCTCACATTATGCTTAGGCATTGAAATCAATCAAGGATTTTCATATTTTTTTTTTTTAGCGAAATCTTAACAATTTCGAGAGGGGTTTGATTATGTCGTAAGTTATTCAATGAAGTGGATGGTGCGTGCAAGAGGGTTAAGACGCATTTTCTTGGCGTCCATTTTTCTTGTTGTTATATTTGTAAACACACAATTTTAGGGTACCATCAAATGCTTCGATTCACATGTAACCATCTACGTAATTTCCCCTCGCACCATCCATCCCCTCCTGAATAATTTGAACTTTTTTTAAAAATCACTAGATGCACCACACAATCGGGATGCCATTGCCACTTGCGTTGATATCCTTCAGTTTACATGCCAGATCACCAATAATAAAAATATTAGGCCGGAAGTGTGGGAGCATCCAACAATTTGATGTCGAGAAACGAAAGCTCACTTCCACTGAAAAATTTGTATTTCGTGATGACCGCGGTTTCAGCTTAACGCCAGATTTCGGTCTGGACAACATTTTTACAGCCCACCCTCTTTTTCTGTGTACGTTTTAACATGTCTAGATTCCATTTCTCGAATGTCCGTCCACTGTACGCCGTCCGGGCCATGTCTTCCCCTAGGATTGCCCGAAGAAACTCGTTCTTTCGCACATAAACTCCAATGGGATCTTTGGTCCTAACAGCTGACCAGTTTGATCAACTAACTCCCTGAGTTTTTATGGGCCAAAAGCAGGCCCGGATCTACGTTATTTTCTAGGAGGGGGGGGGGCGAATTTTTGGCGCCCCTTTTTTATGCCCTGATTGTGGGCCCCTTATTTTTATATATATTCCCCTCCCCCTCCCATACCCTATTAATGTAGGAGTTAGAATGTAAGGTACCTAAGTCACGGATCGAAATCGCGCCAAAACGAACATTTTCCGCAACGTAATATCCCTTGTATTCTCTGCCCCTGAATAGCTCTGCCTCTAAATAGCTCATCTGTTTATCCTCCATTATTTTATTATTGGAGAGCTCTAGTAGAAAATAAGGCAAAGAAACACAACAAAGCGCTCTCCAACAGCAACGTTACAGGGGATTTTTTTTCGGAAGGCACATATGACACAAACATGAACCCGCCGCCAGCGCTCTTACACTCGATTAGTTGCAACTTCTCTTCCCTCTACTTTCGTTACTGAATTGGTTGTTCCACTGTTTACCAAAGATAAGTATTATTATCAAGCCGAAGTTCCATTGAGTGGGTAAGGAAAAATAGCTAGATCAGCCCGATCACAGGAGGGCGAGGTCCACATTTAACTTGACGCGTTACAATCGTATATAGCGCCGGCCGGCATTTAGTTGGTGAATGTGACAGGGGAAGTTTGAAGCTCTCTAGGTCTAGGGTGAGCGCAAAAAAGATGGTAAAGCCGAGATTTTTTCTTCCCTCATGAGAACAAGATTGTTCTTATACTCACTTCATTTTTCTGAAGAGAATAAACGTACCACTTTTTCTCTAATTTTAGGTGAAAAATGACACTTTTTTTTCTTTCTTGGGTAACACACTTACCTTTTTTGGCGCCCCCTGAATTTTGGCACCCCATTAAATTGCTGAGGGGAGGGGTGGGGAGCAAATCCGCCCCTTAGTCCCTCCCTCCTAGATCGGGCCCTGACCAAAAGCGGGTTCAAAATGGGGGGTTTCAAAGGTTTTGAGATCATAGGGGTGTGGGATGTCGATTTTTATGTTTTTTATGGATTTGGCTACATTCATGTATAAAACCCATGTGTAAAATTTACAGCGTTTTTTTTTATGATGAGGGTTCAGGTAACTCTGTATTGCATTTCACTTTGAGACGTTAAGATTTCTAAAAAACTATGGGCCTACGGGCAAAAAAAAAAAAAAAAAAAAATTCGCTCCGGCAGCTGGCGGTCGGAAAGAGTGCATTTCATTTTGTATACGGATACCCTAAGCCGTCCCAGAAGTAGTAATGTTGAGACCATGATTTGTTTCGTTTATGTTTGACCCTCCCTCGTACTGTTTGCTGCCGGGTTTGCTTAAGCTGAACTTAATGGGAATCAAAGGCTATTTCAAAATGGAATCATCATACCGAATATAATGCTTCTGGAATCAACTGGTGATTTGTTGTGATTTTTTTACCATTTCAACCCCTATTTTCCCCCCTCCACCTTGACCGATTTGGCCCAAATGCAATACCGACCGGGGCCTTATGACTAATGATTTTTGTGCCAAAGCGCGTTCCGCTAAATTAAATCCGCTTAATTAATGATTTCTACGAGAGTTATCGTGCTAACAAGGCCTCACACTTACTTCCACCCCAGGGACATCACCCCCTCCCCCTCGACTTTTTCAAAAAATTAAAATTGGAATCAAAGGCTACTTTAACATCGAGTATACGTACTGAATATGATGCTTCTAGAATCAACTGGTGACTTGTAGTGATTTTTTGATCATTTCAAGCCGTATTTTCCCCCCTACCTCCTTTACCGATATGGCCCAAATGCAATACTGACCGGTGTCTTATGACTACTGATTTTTTTTAGATAAAGCGTGTTCCGCTAAATTAATTTCTACGAGAGTTATCGTGCTAACAAGACCACACACTTACTTCCACCCCATGGGCACCACCCCCTCCACCTCGACTTTTTCAAAAAATTAAAATGGGAATCAAAGGCTAGTCTAACATGGAGTATACGTACCGAATATGATGCTTCTAGAATCAACTGGTGATTTTTAGTGATTTTTTTACCATTTCAAGCCCTATTTTCCCCCCCACCACCTTGACCGATTTGGCCCAAATGCAATACCGACCGGGGTCTTATGACTACTGATTTTTTTGCCAAAGCGCGTTCCGCTAAATTAATTTCTACGAGAGTTATCGTGCTAACAAGACCACACACTTACTTCCACCACGGGGGCACCACCCCCTCCCCCTCGACTTTTACAAAAAATTAAAATGGGAATCAAAGGCTAGTCTAACATGGAGTATACGTACCGAATATGATGCTTCTAGAATCAACTGGTGACTTGTAGTGATTTTTTGATCATTTCAAGCCGTATTTTCCCCCCTACCTCCTTTACCGATATGGCCCAAATGCAATACTGACCGGTGTCTTATGACTACTGATTTTTTTTAGATAAAGCGTGTTCCGCTAAATTAATTTCTACGAGAGTTATCGTGCTAACAAGACCACACACTTACTTCCACCCCGGGGGCACCACCCCCTCCACCTCGACTTTTTCAAAAAATTAAAATGGGAATCAAAGGCTAGTCTAACATGGAGTATACGTACCGAATATGATGCTTCTAGAATCAACTGGTGATTTTTAGTGATTTTTTTACCATTTCAAGCCCTATTCCCCCCCCCCCCACCACCTTGACCGATTTGGCCCAAATGCAATACCGACCGGGGTCTTATGACTACTGATTTTTTTGCCAAAGCGCATTCCGCTAAATTAATTTCTACGAGAGTTATCGTGCTAACAAGGAAACGCCCATATATATAAAAATTAAAGATATATATATATGTGTGTGAATTCCGGAGACCACTGAATTCGTGTTCTAGAGGTTCTGAAACGTGAAAAAAACATGACATGACCCATGTTTGCCACCATCACGACGAGACCAATAGTGCATTTTTCAGAATGAAATGCACTAATATGCTCTTAAAAAAGATGCTCGCACCCTTGCATTCAGTCAGCCTCCTGACCCCCGCCCCTGACCATTACGAATACGTCCACCGAAAAAAAAAACTTGGCGCGTTTTCCGGCCGGTGGGTTTCGTATCGATTTGAATAGATAAGATTAGCTATCAGTTACTCAGTCATGTTATCAACAATATTTTAGACATCAAATGCTTATTAGGATACCAATTTTTTAAACTTTAAGGGGTGATCAGAAGGAGAAAATCCTATAAAATTGGGAAGAATGACTCTTTACGACAGCTTCAGCACATAAATGGATTCGGAGTGGCCTCAGAGGGCAGTCATCGCCTTTCTTAATGACCGATTTTTCAACATCTACTCAACTGACTGCAGGAGAAGGAAAGGAAGAGAAAGAAAGCATAATGTCCCCGGAAGGACTGGTGACATATGAGCTCTTTAGACGCAACAGGGAGTTCGTGTGTGGATGGGGAGCGGCGAGTATCAACATTTTGGTCACATTCCCCATCAATAAAGTCATATTTCGACAGGTTTGATATTTTTGCTTTTCGTAACAACAATTTTCATTGCGTTTCATGTTCACTTCGAGCTTGAGCTGTAAACCTTTCATTTTGGTCCTCCACTCTCTTGTAAACCTGTACGTTGCTGCGGGTGTTTTTGGTCACTTTCAATATTATTTTAGCTACAGCTTTGTGGGATGTGGGGTGGGGATACGTGTTCGACGTCGTAATCCCAGACGAAATCCGGAAATGCTTGTATCCTACAGCGGAAACACGATATGCACGGCGTAGCAACCGTTACACCTCTGTAGGGGATGGGAGGTCTGCGTTCGAGGAATTGATAAATATCGTGGTAGAAAATCGGAGGAAGAAAAAACTGATGAAACAAAAGAAAGAAGGGAGAATCGAGAAGGTGAATGATGACAATGAATAAAGCTGTTATGTACAAGTGAATTAAGTTTTACTTTTTAACGGGCTTACACACCTTCGGACTCGGAATCCGTGAGAAGGTCTACTCACGTCTCCACACTAACTCTCAGTTTTGATCCCAATTTTTTGGGTGATAAGAGCAGTGGCGTATCAAGGGGAAGGGGGCTCCCTTGAAGTTGAGGTCACTTGTGCAAAATAGTCAAAACGACCTCGCAAATCCCATTAAGTGGTGATCACATAATATTTTAGGGTCATTTTCTCAAAGGTACTGGTTTGAGCAGTGGTGGACCCACTCACCAAATCTCCAAAGAAGGAATATATCGTCGGCTAAGGCGTGATACCTCGTATGTCCAAAAACCAAACTTTACAGGAGAACAAAAAATCATTTTAAAAATCCCTATTTTTACATTAAGCGGCCCATACACGTACAATAATATTGCGCAATAATAGGGGTTGTACAATAAAATTGAACGTTTGTGGGTTATATTGATGGGTTGCACAATATAATAAACAACCTATTTTTTTATCCTTAAACATCTGGAAACGAAATATTGTACAAATTTATTGCGCAATATTTATTGTACGTCTATGGACCCCTTTAATTTCAATTTTTTGGCAATTCTCCCATAAAAAATTACATTGATTATCTTTAAAACAAAATGTATGATAATCAAGTTAGGTATCTAACGAAAAATTTTACATATACCAAAACCTATTTTTCGCCAAATTGTCACTTACGAGGTATCACGCCTTTGCCGACGATATTTTTTCGTTGCGTTAAATTATTGAACCTATTTTTTAAATTTTATCCACGAGCTTCTCTCTAGGAACCGCCAATTGGCGTTTTCTCGCTTTTAGCCGTGAATTATTTTTCAATTTTAGGCGAGAATTACTGCTTTTTGGCCGCAATTTTTGCCGTGAATTCTCAGATTTTCTCTTGATCCGTGAATTGGCAGGGTTTTCTCAATTTTAGCCGCGAAGAATCAGCGGATTTTCTCAAATCTATCCGCGAATGGGTGATTTTTTTTTATTTTAGCTGTGAATTGGCGCTTTTCTTGATTTTTGGTTGTGCAATAGTGTTTTCGTTTGCTATACAAAATGGTCTCGAAACTGAAATTTTGCTTTAATTAAGACCCTAAACTTGCAATTTCGCCGAAATTAAGACCTGAAGACCCTGAAATGTGAATTTCCAGGTAAATTGTAATTACGCTAAAATTAGGGCCCCAATCTCGCAAACTATTCAATTTCAATTGCGAATAAATTCACGTTCAAATTCAAAGTTATGGACGGAGTCGAGGCCGGCTTGCCCAGCGTTCGCGCCCACTAAAAACAAAACGACCGGAAACTTAGATTAAATTTGGACTTGCAATATGGCAAATAATGCATAATATTCAGCAAAGAAACGTCCAATTTCACGGATAGTTGCCTTCGGAATGTGGCAATTTTGTGGCTACACGTTTATATCGATTGGTGTCGGGGTTGACTTGCCCGAAACGTTCAACTTCGCTGAAATTGAGACGTGAAACTCGCAATATAGCAAACATTCAGCCAGGAGAATTCCAATTTCGTGGATATTTGATTAAAGTGTTGCACATTTCAAGACTTGGGGAACTGGTCGTGACCCGGGTTCTGCGATCACTAAAAAAGATCCCCGAAACAAAGAATCAAGACCAGAAACTGGCAATTTCACGGGAATAAGTACAGGAAACTAGCAATGTCACCGTTATAATTGGGCCCGAAAATGACAATTCGACGATTTCGTGGCGTTATTTGTCAGAATTTTATAGGCTGTCGTGGCTGGCTAGCCCTGGGGACCCACGGCCACTTAAAAAAGGCCCGAAACTTGCAATTTCGCATAAAATTAGCTCTGAATGTTGTAATATCTCGGTTATTTTTCTCAATTTTACCTGGCCACTGCTGGTAAAATTGAAGTTGTTCTCCTCAATTTGTGCCGTGAATCTGCGCTTTCCCTCTATTGT
Organism: Corythucha ciliata; assembly: GCA_038030265.1. Lineage (NCBI taxonomy): Eukaryota > Metazoa > Arthropoda > Insecta > Hemiptera > Tingidae > Corythucha > Corythucha ciliata. The sequence continues at coordinate 27,362,089 of CM075942.1, read as the reverse complement.
TACCAACGATTTAGCGATTTTTACCATTTTAACTGTGAAGCGGTTGTTTTTTCTCTATTAGCGTTTTCTCTTTAATTTTAGCACAAATTCGACCTAAGTACAGCACATTGGCGCTTTTCACAATTTCTTCCTCCCACGGCCATGATTAACGATTTGTCTTTGCCGCTTTCTACTTCTCTCTCTGCATACGTTAGCCTCGAAGTTGCCCCCAGAAACCGCGAATAAGCCCTTTTGTCAAGTTCAACAGGGGCCTTATTCTTGAACGGCTTGGCAACACTAGTTTCGATTCGATTGCATTATTGCTTTTTTGAGGAAGCAACATTGCCTAGTCGAATTCTTGAAATTGTCAGTATTGCTTTGGGCGCCATTTTTCTAAGGTAATATTGCCTTTTTCTATTTGTTTTGAAGCACCCCCAGCCTGTTTCCATTTTTGTCGATTCGATCACAACATTGCCTTCTCTGTTGTCATGGGAAACCCGAAACCCGAGAGTTTCCATTTTGTTTTTTACAAGAAGGAATTCATTTTTCACAGTTGAGATTTCTTGTTCGTTGAGTATGGTTTGTAAAAACAAAAGAGAATCCCTCGAAAAACGAATATTTCGTCTAGTCGTAGGGCGTCAACCGAAAAATGAGTTACCACTGACCTGAATCAGCGACATGCCCATGAGAAACGCTCAGTAAGATGCGTGGGGAGGCAAGGAAGGGCTGCACGCCACAATTACGCTCACCGGCATTTCTCAGATGGGTTGGGCAATGAAGTCGAAGTTTAAAAGTTGTCCTTGTTGTGCATAAAAGTTAAAAGTGGATGTAATTTAGGTCCATCAATGTTCTTCGACCAGAATCCCGGGACTAGCCTAAGGTCCTTTGCACATTAGGAAAAAAAAGTCGCCCAGGTGCGGCATCGGACTGTTGAAGTAAAAATACATAGAACTCTATGGGGCCTTTCACATTTGGCGCCGACGTGGGAGACGTCTCATTCCCGAGAAAAAATACGCTGGCACGAGCGATAGGTGTTTTTTTTTAGGCGTCGAAAGGGGCTAATTCAACGTCGACAACGAGACATTCTTGCGTCATGTGGGCGCTTAGAGGGACAATAACGAGCCTGCTGCTGTAGTCGAAAACTCTAATTTTAACAAAGAATTTCTAAACGTAGCTCTAGCTTTAGAGATTTTTTAAAAAATTCACAACTGAAAGGAATCCCCGTGGTTATTTTATTGCATCGATTCCAGTATTGCTAACAAATGGTATTCTTGAAACCAACTTGAAACACTGAAACACTCTGCAGCCCAGACAACATTGTTTTCACTTCTCTCAAAGCAACATTGCCTTCAAAGCAATATTGTAAAATTCTCACAATTTCAAGAATAGGGCCCCAGTAAATTGGCGTTTTCTAATTTTAGCCACGAATTGGCTTTTTTCATTTCCCAAAAAATGACCATTGTTTCAGCGGAAAATTCTGGCGAAATTCAAAGATTATTTGTTGTTGTTTTTTTTGTTTTTGTTTTGTTTTTGTCTTTTTGTTTTTGTTTTTTAAAGGGAAAATGTCAGCTTTAATGCTAATCAGCCAGTTTGAAGAGGTGATTTGTCGGTTTTCGATTGTATCTGGCATTTCACAGCCGTAGGTCGGCGCTAGGTTTGTCATACGCGAACCGCCGCGGAACGCCGGAAGCCGAGGGTCCCGTGTCTGTGACTCGCCACAAACTTGTAGCGAAAATCGGGCAATAGGGAGATATGTACCAGCCCCGCAGGGTTGTGAAGCGGGTATTCTATTCATTCATTCATTGCAACATCGAGGCACGTGTGCTAGAGTTTGACTAATTTTATCAATTTTTGCGCCGACCGAAACGTCCATGTCGTACGACTGTGAAGTGCCAGCGATAGATGCCGGCTGATCAGCGTGTTCACGTTGAAAAGTAACCAATTTAGGTGTGCTTGATCGGTTTCTGAAGCTGGATCATCACTTTCGGTTAGTTTCGTGACCAAAACATGAGTTTTGGGGTCAACTTTATGGCTTAGACGCCGAGAAATGGCTTGAAAATGGCTGCTATTGCTTTTAGTGCTCTCGCCGTCCCTTGATATCTCCTTTCTGGCCGACATTTCTCGTGTCTTTCATTGTTCGAAAACACTTGTAACAGGAAAACTTGGAGTATTAATAGGGAATACGTAAGAGCGAGGAAGTCAGTCCTATGCTGTACCTGTTGCTATTTCTGTTGGCTGTTGAGTAGGATCGATGCGAAGTCCGGGGAACGTAATGGACACCCGCTAGGACATTTGTTACTTTTCCCAAACCCAATCCGTCAGGGTCGAAACACCAGGTTTTCCTGGTTTAATTGATGGTTCACAGGTCAATTTTCATATTACGATAAAAATGGCCCTTTTTCGCGGTATCTAATGTGCTCCATGATCGAACATTCTCTTACTGCGCTCTTGAGGGCTACAGAGCAAGATATTAGTTGATGAGGCTGAAATGCAATGAATTTGGTGAAGAGGGATTCTCTCATTCAAAATTTCGATAGAAGGCTTTTATGGAACCAAATGGCCAGCTAAGAGCTAAATTTCGATTTTTTAGCCCCAAAATTCGATTCGGGAGGAGGAGGGGGGGGTAATTATTTGCCATTCAGGGATCAAATTTACAATTTCTTGTGACCGAATTGTGGAGTGTCGCAGTAGGGGTTTCCTTACTGAATTTCATCGTCATCATGTTTCATGTTTATTTATTGTGTGACCATTTTTGGTATTCAATCGTCTGGTTTTTAGTTATAGCTACAACAAGATATATAACTAACAACACGCAACAAAACGAACAACGACAACATCAAAAACAACAACGATCAAACGTAACTAATGTCACAGGCCAAAAATTCTTCGACTGAATAAAAAAGACTCGATAAGACTCTTTTGATAATCACCCGGAATCTCCTAGCCGGATCACCTCCGGCAGCCGGTTGAACAGCACAATCGCCAACCTCGGAAAACTGCTCCTTGCTGAGCCTTGTGAAGTCCACAACTAGGTCCGCTCTTCCCCTCGTGTCGTGTCCATGCTCTTCTGAGACTGTCCTAAATTCCTGTAGCGCGTTTCTCACAAACGTCAGACGTTGCAGAATGAATATGCAGGGGAGCGGATGAATTCCAAGCTTCAAAAGAGCTTGTCGATACGAGGCTGTGGGTTGAAATCCCTCGATTATGCGGATGGCTCTCTTCTGGACATCCACGGAAAAATAGGGAAAATCAGATTTCGGAACGTATTTTTCAGTTTGATGGCTGATTGGAGGTTCAAGTGCAATATTTTTCTTCAAATAACCATATTCTGGCTTGAGGGGGTGTTGCAAATCGTCGTTCCCACTGCAACACTGGCTAACTGATTATAAACAATTTTTCAGGAGAGGCAAAAAACTCATTTTCAATAATTATTCTTCCCCCAAACGTTCACTTTACCTTTTGTTACTACCTCGAAAATCAATACCATTATGCGTACTCAGTTTTAATCATTGAAAAAGTGGCCTTTATGAAAAAATTGTCAAATTGCTGCTGTTGCTTCAGGCCTAGTACATAACTTAATAACAGTAATAACTTCGGTAGATAAATAATAAAAAAATAAATTAATGAGAGGAAAGTTGAGCTCATCATTCGATCCAGCACGAAAATTAGAATCTAGATTCATCACAACCCTAAAACCGACAAAATGTTAGTTAGCCGGTGTTGCAGTGGGACCGTCGAAATTATTCCTCGACCCCCTCCAATCACCCCTCATCTACTACGCGGCACACGTTTTCCCGCCTTTTTTCTGCACCAATCTTGGATTTTAAGGTCCGTTTCAATCTCCAGGAAGTTCCGCATTTGCAGACGTATTTTTTTTTTTCAAAAAAGCGAAGGAAAGAGCTGGAAATTTCATGACAAAAGTTCAAGACAGGTTTAAAGTTACTTCACGAACGAAAATTTGAAAAACTTATACGTCTGTATTATGTGAAACTTCCTGGAGATTGCAACGAGACCTTAAATCCAGGATTGGTGCAGAAATAAGACGAGAAAACGTGTACCGAGGAGTGGTTGGAGGGGGGGTCGACATTTTTGTTTCATGTTTCACCCCTGAAGTAACTGTAAAACCCACATAAACTTTTAGCTTGAAGATTCATGCTCTTTTGACGACTTATTTCGTAAAGCAAGATCGTATGCGCGTGCAGAATTTCCTGTAGACTTAAATGAGACATTGAAATTCAGGATTGGTGCAGAAATACGGTGATAGTTAACGTAACGCCGAGTAGGCGAGGTATGATTGGAGGGTGGTCGAGGGAACACATGTACAACTCCCCCCATATTGGTCCTGAAAATAGGCCCATGACTGGGAGAACCCCTTCAACGGCTCGTCTGAGCTAAAATCCTTTTCGATTTTCGGATTGCCTGTGTACTCATTTATGATGGCAGTTCGGCTATTTTCTCCGACATTGAAAAGAGGGAGGTTATCTTAACATTTCGTGGTAATAATTTTTCCAAAATGTTTCCAAAATGACGCGGAATCTGAAACCTTCGGACAAGTGACAAGTACAGTGGGCCGTGGCGAAAACGTACCCAAGTATCAGAGCCCCTTTACGCTCCCGAAATTTAGCCATTTGGTTTTCTTTTCCATGAAGTGGCTCCCATAGGAGCTCCTTATAGTCACTGTGCACCCATAGGCCCGTGTGCCAAGTCGTTCCTCGAATTTTCCTCAACCTCAAAGCTCCCTCACAAATTGGAAAAATTATAAAATAACACAGTTTGCGAGGAAGGTTGGAGTCGAGGAAATTCCGGGGAATGATTTAGCGTACGGGCCATAGAGACTCACATGACTTGACTTGACAGAGATTGCCTTTTCTGATTATTGAAGATCACAGTCCCAATTATCGCTGGTCTTGCACAATCAAAAAGCAAATTTTGCAGGACAGACGCCCTAAAAAGCCAATTTCATGGGAGTTGACTCATCCAAAAATGCTATTTCGCCTGAAAATCCTTGAAATACTTACACCCAAGGTGGGATTCCTATGCTACAACACCAAGAAAAAAACATTCTCCGGGCTAGCCATTTTTGAAGTCCATGTTTCGCGGATTTGACTCTTCAGAACCCAATTTCGGGTTATGGCCATTCCAAGAGCTTTTTTCGCCCTTAGCTCCTTAAAAACACAATGCCACCGGTTCGGATCTTTCAGAAACAATCATTTCTCGCACTTCAGAAAACCAAACTTCGCAGGATTAGCTCACTAAAAAGACCGACTTCCCGGATTTCTCACGTTTAAAATCAAAATGTCCAGGTGTTGGATCAAGTAGAAGCAATTCTGTTGATCTCGCTACCATAAAAAAAAAATTTCTGTTTGGTAATTTCAAAACCCAAATTTTGCGGATTATTGGCAATCCCAGAACCCAATTTAGCGGGATTCACACGCTCAAAGTCAATTTCGCTGGATTGACTCCTTTAAAAATCAATTTCTCAGGGTTGACTCATTCACAATGGCAATTTCAAGGGTTTTGGTGCTTCAAGAAAGCTATTCCACGGGTTGGCTCCTTTTGAAGTCTAAATTTCGCGGATTTAGAACTTTCAGAATCCAATTCCACGACTTTGGCAAATAATTTATTTTGCCTTCATAAAATTCTGTCGGTTTGGCTCTTTCAGAAACCAAATTTCTTGCTCGCCAGGAATTCCTATTTCGCGGGGTTGGCTCCATAAAAAAGACCAACTTCTCAGGTTTTTCAAGCTTAAAATCTCTGGGTGTTTTTAAGACCAAAATTTCGCAGGGCTGTCAAAAAAAAAAAAAAAAAAAAAAAATCGTGGATTGGCCCACTCGGCAAGCAAATTGTGTGGGTCCGTCATCTTTAAAAATAAAACGCGGGGTTGTATCGAAACCAATATGAACAACAGCCAATTCAGCGGGAACGCTCAAGTCTCCACTCGAAAGCAGAATTCGCCTAAAATCAATCTCGCTTCAAATTGTTTCCAAGTAAAATGAAGATTTCCCAAGTAAAATGAAAAGGTGTGAATGTGGTTGGGGGGGGGGGTCGCACAATATGGCTACCGTACTTTGCCTTTAGCCCGTCCACGAGATAAAACGTTGCTAATAAAAAATAGTGCGAGAACCACTGTGAAAGAAGGAAAATAGTGGGAGGCAAAGTTTCAAACAATTGAACGACGGTGCGATGTCGGTAGGTTCATGATTTCCTTGACAGGATATAAGATGCAAACTTTTATCATCGCCTTCCAAACCATAGGAATCTCCGCAGAAATTACGAATCCGATCGGTTTGAAAACCTGTAAAGTAGTTACACTAACGAAGACGCAAGAGTCTGACTGGTTTCCTATTCTTACAAATATGTGTTGCCGATTGCAGTCATTACAACATATCTGCCTTTACATTTCATTTATCATCAACAAGCCAAGTTCCAAGACGAAACTCTTTGATATAACGACGGCTTTTCGGCGTATTCAGTTCCCATATGATACTCATCTTCATGAAGGTGCCACATCTGGCTTGCTTTGAAACCGTTCCCTGCCCCTTTTGACGGTCAGTTTTTGTCATACATCTTCCCTTCTCCCTTCTTATAGGTTTATAATCTCACTACTACAAACTCGCTCATTGTCCGAAACGCGCGTCCTTGAATTGTATAATTTTTTATTAATTTTTGTTCCAGATGCTGCACAATGTTTCGATACTAACAGCCACCGAACAGCTGTACAACGAAGGCCTATTCTATTTATACCGGGGCGTTCTCCCTCCTCTGTGCCAAAAGTCCATCTCGGTCTCTCTTATGTTCGGCGTCTATGACGAATGTCGGCGGCCCCTTTTGGACAGAAACATGAACCCGATTCTAGCGAAAATCATAGCATCCATCGCTGCTGGTACGGCCGAGTCGCTTCTACTTCCTTTCGAACGTATTCAAACCCTTCTCCAACAAGAAAAATACCGAAAGGAATACGCCAACATGAAACATTCCATCGTCGTTATCTGGAAACACTTCGGACCGTCGGAGTTCTACCGAGGACTCGTCCCCGTTCTCTTTAGAAACGGCCCATCGAATGCCGTGTTTTTCCTTCTACGCGATCGAGCCAAAGAGAAATTTCCCGAGCCAAGCATGGCGGTGAGTAAAACTCTTCACAGATTTGCAGTCGGCGCTCTCATTGGAGCTCTTTGCTCCACCATATTCTACCCGTGTAACGTTCTTAAAGTTCATATGCAGAGTCGTGTGGGCGGGCCGTTTCAGACGATGAAAGAAGGTGTTTTGGAAATATACAAAGTACGCGGGAGCGTATATTCTTTTTTCCGGGGGATTCATCTTAACTATACTCGGTCCTGTATCAGCTGGGGCGTTATAAACGTGTCGTACGAACTTTTAAAAGGCCTTCTGTAATTAAGGCAAACTATGACATTGCAGAATAATGCAAAACGATTGTCTAAGAAACAAGTTTGGTTACCTCGTTATTTATAATTTGTATTTCGTCTCTGTGATGTACATTGGTAGTTCAAATGATTTGTTTCCAGCCGTTTTGTGCCGCCGCACAAGCTAGGAAATATTCGCCTAGGCGTACAAGATGAATAATTAATTATCGCTTAATTATTTTTAGCCTGTTACAACTTTTTGGTTCAGTATTAAATGCGTCACTAGAGCGTTTTAGTCATGTGTCGAGAATTCTTCGATAAACGATAAAATAGCGATTGTTGGTGTAGCGGAGTAGGTTTAGCATGACACTGTTCTTCAGCCGTCCACACTTGTAACAAACTGCCGTTCCGTTCGGAACGGCAAATGACATGTTCGGAGCGGCTAAACTTCAAAGAAAATATTTTTCCGAGGAACGAAACGGCCCCGCTCCCTCACTTCCGTTCAGAACAGTGTGGAAATAGGTGGACGGGGTCTTTAGGCCTGCCGTTCCGAACATCCCTTCTACATGCAGTGCTGGTACTTAATGCATTGCAGCATTGAGCGTGCTTTTTTCACACATTAGTTCTAATGCTCATCGTATTGAGGTGCTGTATGACAAAACTACAGCGAAGGGACAAAAACACGCCAAGCCGAAAAGAAACAGAACGCTCCTTTGGGGAGCGATGAAACGAACGGAAAGGAGAAATGTTCGCCCACTATGTTCGACTATACCGCTTCGCTCGGAGAAACGGAACAGTGGTTTGTTACAAGTGTGTACGCGGCTTAATGGTACAAACCATGGGTACTGAATGCGACCATAGTGATTCAGACTTGGGGCATTTTTCAAATGTATTTTCATGGGATTTGTGTTCGAGGGAAATAAATGATTTATTTATGTAAATTAAGTATAATTAAAAAATGTTAATATTTACAATTCCTAATATTTACATTTTTACAAAAGTGGCTGGAATAAATGCACCAAGCATAGGGGCATCATTCAGAAGTATACAGTGAGGTTCATGTTTTCAGGAGTTTTGACGTCACCGATGGGCGTAACGCTGACATCTGGATCTATTTCCGTCTGTAACCATTGCAGAAAAATAGGTAAAACTCTTGAGATAATCGCCATTCACCAATCACTCACCTTAGTGCTACTGTTAGGAGAATCACTTTCATCGTCCCAGCTTAATTTCTTAACTGTCCTTGGTATCGAGCCGGCAGGCCATACTCTGTTGCTGGCCGTATGACTCGAACCGTTCATCTTATGGCTTGGCAACTGAGGTGGCGATGGCGCCGCGGCCTTTTTAACTGCGGGTGACGGTTGACTGGCGCGACCGTTATTACTCCGTGACATAATGCCTGAAATCACATTTTTGTTTTATACTGCACGGCTTTCGAATGAGTATTGTCTTACTTTTCACTGTCGCCGTGTAGGGTGAGTTACCGTTTGGCGGAGACGAAGAAATATTGGCAGTGAAAACAGGATTGTCCACTTTGCCGTTCTTCAGATTGTTATTTCCGAAGGTCATGTTACCATTTCTTAATGGGGCGCTGCCATTCTCTTGGCGAACACTTCCGTTCAGGTTGTTGTTGTCCACCGTAGAACCCCCGAGAATGGTACTGCCGAGCATGAGATTGTCATTGGCGACAGTCAATGGAGGCATTTTCTCGGATTCAATCGAATTGAGCGATCGCGAGGAAGGCGGCAAATGTGTTTTGACTTTAGGCTGTCGGCTACGGCAATGAGCGACAGAAAATTAAGATCAAAATCGTTTCAAGTTAATTTTGTCATCGATTAACTGAACTCACTGTTTGTGAATATAAATAATCAGGATGATGATAACGAGTGCTAGGAGGCCAAGAGCCGCGCTAAATAGAGCCATCATGATCATATTGCCGCCGAGGCCACTCTTCCACACGATAGCCTCTGGCAGGTGAATTATCACAGGAACCGAAGCCTAAAACGTGGAAATTAACAGTAAAATAATCATGTACCTCATAAAACGAGACAATCAACAAGAGATCACAAGTAAGTAATATACGGTCCAATTTTGTATGACAGTTCTGTCAACACAGGGTGGAAATATTCGCCATTTCTTGTTTCTGACGTCGTAAAAAATAATGCTCGCGGTGATATTCTCATTTTCACTCATTAGCAAACACAAAATTCATTCATTGGCAAAAACAAAAATGACATCCTGAATCGTCTAGAAAACTCCATCTAACACATTTTTAGATCTTTATGTCTGTCTCCTCTCACCTTCCCATTAGTATAATCTTGTTCGACGAATTATTCTGATTCATATTACTATTACTGAGCATCATGATTGACAAGACCTCGGAAGTTCATGGAGTCGATAAATGTCGAGATTTGGGTGGGACTCGTGACTTTGTCTTCTCCACTCTTCTTATGACGACGATTATAAAAAAAATTCGTACACACCTGCCTCGGAGGAATTCCGGTGTCCGTAGCCACGGCCACCAAATGAATTGTACTGCTGTTCAAAGCAGACGTGTCAACGAGTGAAATGACACCGTCGTCGTCTATCGCGAATAATCGAGCGGATGATCCCGACAGACTGAGAGTCACGCGGTCCCCTCGATCTCCGTCGGCCGCTTCAACTCGTCCAACTTCGATGGGCCCGACAGAACGGCCATTGTTACCAGAACGGTCTCCGAGTTCAGGAACGAAAAATTCGTACTGAGGGAATCGAAACCTCGGATCCCAGTCGTTGACGTTCAGGACTGTTATGTTGACTGACGCTGATGCGTTCTACGCCGCATAATTGAAAAAAAAAAATCGAATTAAACAGCAATTCAACTATTAAAACCTGTCACTCTTACCATTGTTCCATCAGTAGCGAATACTTGAAACAAATAAGTGTCTTCAGTTTCATAATCTAGATGTTTTTCGAGAAGGATATCGCCAGTTGAAGACACGTCGAACATGTCTTGGTAAGCGTCCAAAAAAAATTTTAACCTCTGAAACCCAATAAATGTTAGTCCATATCGAAAGGCTGCGCATTCATGAATGTTGGTCAATACCTTATCGCGATGTCTGTTTGTTATTACAGTAAGGAGAACGCTGTGAAGAGGAACATTTTCCAAGACACCGGCAACGTAGTGGCTTTGAAGGAACTGTAATTCTTTTAAAGAAGTTCCTGGGCGACTGACCGCTAAGGTAGCAAGAGCGTATCTGTCGGGATTGTCGCTTTGGGTAGCCTATCAAAGAAAAAGTTGAACGATTTTTCGGTAGATGTGGGCATAAACCAGGCAAAATATTATTATTTTACTTTGACAACGAGTGTAGCGGGTTGTAGTAGCTCATCATCAGGCACTTTCCGCTTGACCGTGACGTGGCCTGTGACTTCGTCTATTTCGAAAAATTTGTAGTCCGAACCGGCTGATTAAAAATGAAGCGTTTTAGATTGAGGGTGTTCGATGAAGTACTGAATATGTAGAAAGCAATACCAGAATTGAAGGAGTAGACAACGGGGGATTTGATACCTAAATCTTGGTCGTACGCTGCTATTTCTCTCGGTTGTACTTTCAGTCTTGTACCCTGGAAGAAATTAGCTCATGTAGTTAGTTAGTACCTTTTGACTCTAACAGACTGAAAGAATGGAATTTCCTACTAGAATCACAGACGCACAATATACATTTACCATTATTCGAGCGTATACACGGGAGAGGGTTATTATCAACACAAAGGATGTGTTTAGGGGGGGGGGGACAACAATTTATGAGGCAACATGTACTTCAATGGTCGAGAAAGCCACTTAGAAACGTTGCTTTGGAACATTTCATTATTGCAGTCGATATTCTTCTGCTAGTGCTGCTCCTGAATATTCGGCTGTCATTTCGGAATCACAAAAAAATAATTAATCTTGGATTATTATCAGCAGCAGCCCTTAAGTCCAGCGCGTAATAGATAGACATGACTGAGGCATATTGAAGAAAAGAGGCGGGTTTCCCCTGAATTGCAGTTTTCAACGAAAAAATCGTTATATCTCGTTCCTAACCGAGCATTTTCCTTTTATGCTAATAGTAATCTATGCGATGCCGATTTATTCTTTTCTAGCGTCACTGATGTCCGTATATGTACACAGAAAAAAGCGTATCGTTTCACTTTCTTTCGCATAAGCGATACAAGCAATTTTATTGTCTCCTTTTGTAGTCGCCAATATGAATATGTAAAGGTAAATCCACTTTAAAGGACACTCTCTATCCCTCAACAACCATAATCGCTTTCACTACTTTGAGGATAAATGAAATCGAAATGTTTCCCTCTGTCAAAAGAATTATGAAATGAATACGTATTCTACGTAAAAAATACCTCTTGAACAAAGTCAGGAAGTATCGCAGAATATCGATCGTCCAGAAATTTAGGATTCTGGTCGTCTGCATCGATCACATTCACGTAAAGAAGAGTATCGGTGAACTGAGGAGGATTTCCTTGGTCCTGGAAACAAAGAACTTGAACAATTTGATCCCCTTTTCCCAAGAAAACATTATTTTACCTGAGCTCTTATCGTTAAAGTGAAATTTGGCAATGTTTCGTAGTCTAACGGTTTCCTTAGTACTAATGTTCCTTCTAGTCCGTTTACAAAGACGAAGTGGTCCTGAAAGAAAAGAAAAACAAAATCGAAGAGTGAGTAAGAAGAGAGAGAGAGAGAGAAATTAAGAAAGGAACGAAGTGGAAGTGTAATTTAAGTAATTACAGAGTTGGGTCCAGGAAGAACCGTGTACTGTACAGTTGAGAAAGGTCCCTGTTGGTCCTTATCGCGTGCTCGAACTCCCTGAAGCACCCTCGTGCCCACGACGGTCACCTTGAGTTTGAGCAACAAACGTTAAATAGCGAAACGTGTTTCTTTAAATTGATAATTACTTCTGAAATGTTCAGTATGTAAGGACCATTTTCAAACTGAGGCGCGTTGTCATTTACATCCATTACTCTAATATTTACAGGTATTTTAATCTGAAAATACAAATTAGTTTTGTTCATGACTTTCGTTTGCTAAACTTTAAAGGTGAATTAGCTTCTTAAATCAACGTACTGGGTCTGTTGATCCCTTGGGAGTACATAGCACATGTACGTACACCGACGACACCCCTACCTCACCCTAAAATCGATAGAACATTATGAATAAGGCTAACAAATAAAGACGCTTAACGGTTCTAAAGATTAGCCAACAGTTAAATAACAGTTAAAATTTCTCTTGCCCGCATGAAATGAAACTAAACAATTGCTATACGCTGATGATACAGTGACTAGCATTTACCACTTTTTTTTTGGAAGGTGCAAAAGCAAAGCGTTAAAAAAGTAAACGACATTAGTTCAGAACGTCCTTCCGCTTTCGTAGTCAATTCTATCAACTATATCATGTTCTGAAAAGTACACGAGCAAGAGAAGAAGATAGAAATAAATTATCCACACTTTCTTTTCCAGGGAGTTGATTTTTTCACATCCCCTCCTCCAACACGCGATTATTCCCTCATTTTCCCAAAATATACTCAAGTGAAAGAGAGAGAAAAAAAAGTCACCTCCTTGTCCAGTCTTTTGACGAGAGTGAGATTTTTAGTCCCCGCCTCGATAAGAACGGGACTGTCGAGCTCTTCGAGCCTAAGCTCGATGTTCCCTCTCGGTCCGGCATCGCCGTGTACTCGTAGGGTTCCGATAAGCGAGCCCAACGGGAGGTCTTCGCTCGCGAAAAAATTCTCTCCTGAACCGCCGTTTTCCAAGAAACATCTGTTATCAGCCCCTGGAAAAGTAGAACGAATAAAATTATTACCCCCTACTCATCATTGATTCACATAAAAACACAATTTATTACATATAGCATAGCCCAATCAACGTATGATTCTAGTCTACAGATGGATTGCCGATACGCACAAAAACTGTTTGTGCCACCTGCCACTCGTTGTTTGGGGTGTATTGTCTAGTGGTATAACATAACAAAAGTAGTTGATTCTAGGGAGGGTTAAGGGTCAAGGGCACTTATTTTTGGTTTTCTGTCTAAATCTCAGTGCGGGTTGATCATTCAAAATGTTTTTGCGTACGATACGAAATTAAAGCTCATACTATTTTATTATCTACTTTATATTTTTTAATCTGATGGGTTTTGGGCGATTTAAACCATAACTTCTGCTAACATCCGGGGCCTGGCAATGTTATTATATCTGTTGTTATTACCGATTACATTTTAAAAATACTTAATTATGTATGTTTATATATTTCTCTAACAACTTTTCTTGTTTTCATAATATCTTTGCAAGGATCACGATCTTTTACTGACAGGGTGAAACCCTGTCGAGCTATTAATTTTCTCCTACCTACTTTAACTGAACACCTCGCTTACATAAAATGGGAAGTAAGTGTATATAAAATTGCGAAGCCCTAGACACGCGCGGTTTCTGAAGGGGAAAGTTTGAAATTGAATGAAGAAAAAACAAAAAAATACGTGAAACAACAAATCAACAAGCTTCATCAATCAAGTAAATTTTATGTTAACGTGGTGCTATAGGAAGAATGATCCGGGATTCAATACCTGAAATAGGTGGACAAGGCCGCACGTAAAAATGCTAATGAAGCTGTAGGTTTAATAGGTGGTGAGACTACGGAGGAGGCGACGGGTACCCTACTCTAGGCACAAAAGTTAGCAATGCATTACTCACCCCCCCCCCCCAAACGCTTCAGTGAAGGGCGCGAAGAAAAAACTACAAAACAATGAGTGAAAATTAACAATTTGTTAAATAGATGTTGGGAGGCGACTTGCTGCGAACCTACAAATATAATTTTATCAGTTTGTTCTACTTGCTATCCGCTATCGACATTTTCTCTGCCACAAACCAACAAGGTTTAGGGCTACATGAAGGGCTTTCAGGGCTATGGGGAGAGGGAGCCTTGGAAATAGCATCACTGAAAGGCCAAAGATGGGCTTTTAAGTTTGGAGGAACTAAAGTTTCTGGGGCGATAACAATTTTTCTCAGCTAAAATAATTATAGAAACATCTCTAATTTTTGGCAAAAATTGAAGGAAAAAAATATTTAATTTGCGGCTAAAATAGGGAAAACGCTAATGAACTGCTAAAATTGAGCACTCATTTGCGGCTAAAATTTAGAAACATATCTAATTCGTGGTTAAAATTTTGAAAAATCTCTTATTTTCGGCAAAAATTGAAAAAAATAAATCGAGAAAAAGCTTCAGTCACACTCGCCACTGAAATTGGGAAAAAGCTCAATAATTAATTCATAGTTAAAGGAGAAAAAGAATCGCTAATTCACGGCTAACATTGGTACAAAGAACAACAATTAGCGGCTCAAATGAAAAATAAAATCACATTTCACGGCTAAACTGGAGAAAATGCGCTCATTCCCGCCTAAAATTGAGAATAAACACTCAATCTCAGCTTAAATTCAGAAAAATGCTCATTCGCGGATAAAATTGAGAAAAAATTCTAATTCGCAGTGGAAATTGGGAAAATCGCAATAAGTAATTCGCGGCTAAAATTGAGAAAAAGCCAAGTCGCGGTTTCTAGAGGCAATTTCCAGTCTAAAATTGAGAAAAAGCGCTATAATTCAAGGCTAAAAGAGAAATAATCGCTAGCTAATCGACGACTAAAGTTGAGAAAAACGCGAATTCGTGGCTAAAATTAAAATACCTCGGTACGCTTGAGGAGGGCTCATTACTGTAAAGGAAAAATAGTCGGTCTCAACCGACAAAAGCGACCGAATAGTGGGACGTCACGGGAAAATATTTCGAGTTTCTGAATAAGTTAGCAATCTCATGTGAAGTTGCGAGTATACCTAATACGTGAAGTGAAGGCGCCGTACTTTATAGGTGCGCAGAAATGTACAGAAATACAGACTCCACGGTTCTACACCGACGTTAAAACTGAAGACTTAGGACTTTGAATTTGAATAGACTTATGCACTTAGTGAATAAAATACGTCTGGATTCATCTTGGAAGGATTTCAAGAACCAGAATGAATAGTATCGTGAAGTCATGACTACTGTGCAGGATGAGTTCTCAGACAGGCTGAAGGCCATCGAGTAAATTTTTTGTGAATTAAATTTTTTTTCTGACCTGCAGGACAGACGAGGATAGGAAAACCGCCAGCACCGTCGAAACGTCGCGGTCGTTTGCTAACTTTCGAGTTTATAATTTGACTCAATATTTGAAGTTAAAAATCAATACAGTAAATAAAAAAATGAATAAAAAACACACAGGGATGATAAGGTCAAAAACGTTCGTGTCATCTATCAACTAAGCCTCCAATTTTAGAGAGAGAATCCCGCTTACAGTACGCTTAATTGTGATATTAGAGTCTGAATTTGATAGTAATTACTAAACTCATAATAAAATACATAACATGCTGAGAGATGTTTATAAGTAAAATGTGGACATTGTTACAAGAAGCAAACAAATAGAAAGTGTCGAGTTTGAGTAGATATACCATTGTATGCAATAGTTAACTTCGAATGTATGCAGGGTGTTTCAGAATAACAATAAAAAAAATTTTTGGGTGAAAGTAGGATTTGCGATCGAAAAGACGAAATACTCCATAGTCCGGAACGCAATATTTTTCCAGCTACAATTTTTTAAACGTTTTTAAAGGCATACGTCACTTTTTGCAAGAAAATTCGATTTGGTCATTTTCAAGCGAGCTTTTTGCAAACTCTGGCGCAAGATTCGAAAAGAGCGGAAGTGGCCGTTCCCGAGGGAATTGCTCCTTTTTCGTGTCCACTACAGCAGCTCAAAGTTGGGATTTCAGGAGATTTTTAATTTTTGGAGATAAGTGAACCACTTTTTGTGCATACGATCACGACGCAGGACAACCCAAATTTCAGGAAAACTTCTTCAAGGTGTCCTCTTTAAAATAAGGTAGGCATTACAGTTTTTTCATTTCATTTCGACAAAATAATGTTCAGAAATTGACCATTTTTCCAGAAATGGTGTTTTTTCACTACAAAACAGTAAGTTTCGACTTGTGTCTAAAGTAAGATTGGGATGGTTCTGGTGACGTGTTTTATCTTTTTACACGCAATACATCATTCAAACCTCAACAATACTAACGATCGCGAGAAAGTTGTTGTGGGTTGGACCCACCAGACGATCGTGAAAATTGTCCAGTCTCCGGTTTCGACCTCAAACGTTCAGCTACCTGAGCTACTCGGTACTGGACTCATCAGCCCTGCAATTAAGCAGAGAACCGAGCCCCTGTAGACTGCCCCTCCCCGGAACCGGAGATGCCACTGCACTATGATCCCCACCCCCAGCGCTCAACGCGCCCTTTCTTCCCCGTTCGTTAGTACTGCTGAGATTTAAATGATGTATTGCATGTAAAAAGACAAAATACGTCACCAGAACCATACCAAACTTATATTAGACACAAGTCGAAACTTACTGTTTTGTAGTGAAAAACCACAATTTCTTAAGAAAAATGGTCAATTTCTGAACATTTGTCGAAAAGAAATAAAAAAACTGTAAAAAGTTATTTTAAATTGGACACTTTGAACAAGTTTACCTGAAATTTGGGTTGTCCCGCGACGTGATTTAATATGCACAAGTAGAGGTTCACTTGTCTGCAAAAATTAAAAATCTCCTGAAATCCCAACTTTGTGCTGCTGTAGTGGACACGAAAAAGGAATAATTCTCTCGGAAATGGCCACTCCTAACAGAAAAAAGTGTGCTCTTTTCGAACCTTGCAAAAAGCTCGCTTGAAAATGACCAAATCGCATTTTATTGCAAAAAGTGACGTATGCCTTTAAAAACGTTTAAAAAAATCATAGCTGGAAAAATATTGCGTTCCGGACCATGATGTATTTCGTCTTTTCGATCGCAACTAAGGGCTACATTCACCCAACATTTTTTAAAAAAGTTATTCTGAAACACCCTGTATGTATACATATTGTTCTTTTCGGCAACTTTTAAAGAATAATGTTTAAATACACGCCGTAACGTAGATTTGAAGTTGAAAGAATATAGGAAATAGGAATGAACACGTATGCTCCCCCCCCCCCGGAGTATTATCATCCTGAATCCTGCATCACCGTTTGATCTGAAAATTTATGCGAAATGTGGCCTATCATCATTGTCCTACGATGGAAGTAATTCCAGTTCGATAAACAATGGAGTCGTGGGGGAAGTCCAGAGCTAGTTCACATAAAAACGCGCGACCCAACCCATGAACACTGGCCTAACAAATTGTAATTTATGTTTTATCAAGTAGGCAGAGATACTAATTATGGGAAACTACTATTGTCTGTTGTTTTCATCGACTTGCATATCACTAATTCAAGAAAATGGCTTGGATTTTTCCATTGACTGCCATAATGTTAGCAGTCCTAAAACGTTTCACCAAAATGCTTTTTTAAAATTCCATGGTAATAAATGTCGCCGTGTGTACATTAAAGAGGTATTAGGGCGCAGTTTAAGAGAGACCAGACGTTCATGTTCCACTTTTCCTTTAGGTACCACTTTTTTCTCATTTTACGGTATTCTCACTTGTTTTAGGTTTTACTGAGGTTGAGAATGCTGAATTTGTATTTTAAGATGGTTGTTGAGACAGGTGTGTATGAGCAGGAGGTGGCGCGGTGCTCACCTACCGTGCTTCCTATACTCGACTTGCCCCTCCAGGCAACTCCTTTGTGCTCGGAAAATAGTCGACTCTTTTCTCCTCTCCCTTCGTTCATTTTTGTCTTGCCAATGAGCATCGGGACGACAGTTTTATGTCATGTGTAGGTAGTCATCATTTCATTTTTATTATTTATATAATTTTTATTTGCGCAACTTTTTATTACTTCTATTGGCTAAGTCATAAAATACCTGCAATTATATAGCGTACTTCAAATATATTTAGGTAATTGCGCTACCAAGTAGGAAACTGCTTAGGGTAAGCCACTTTTTAGCTTATGGTACAGAGGTTTACGTGAAGAGACCGTTACCTCCTATCTAAATAATTGACGTTAACAACCAGTCCAAATTGCGAACTAGGCCAACTGATAGAATCGCGCGAAAGGTAGGCTATGTGAATTTGCCTTCAAAGAATTTACATTATTTTGATATAAGCCCGTTGTTTGAAGTTTAGCAATAAAAGAAACTCTGAACTTGATAAAAGCTCAGCATTGCGTAAAATATGCTGTCCCAGAGTTGCTTGTTTGTTGTTATTTACTGGCAGTAGAGTAAGTATGGAAAACGTCTTATCCTTTCGAACTAAAATGACTAATATGTATCGCTTGGGCGATAGAGCGTAAGCTTCATCCTTCCTCCTATACGAAAAGTTTTCTTCGGTGTAAAAGTGCTATGCTTCAGTTTACTGATTGGGAAGTGGAAATGATCGCTCCATTGAGAGGTCAGACCAAGACAATACGGAAAAAGTCGAGAAGGATGAGTAAAAGGCAATAAACTCGTCTATTTATCTTTTTCAACTGAGCTTTCAAGAAGAAGAAGAAGAAAAAAAAGAGCCACGATGATTTGCACACCAACCAAGTTTTTCGCGTCAGAACATTTCCCAACGTTATTATTCGAAAATAAAGCAGCTCCATTAACGCATTTCAGCTCATGAGATTTTCAGTGTCTATTGATTTTTGAGCGTGCACATAATTATCTTATTCATTACAGTATTTACAGTAGTTAAAGTACCGAACACATGTATTATTACACTCGTGGGCTCTCTTTCAGAGGAACTAGACGGCAAAAATCATGGGGACATGTGAGAACTTTTTTCCTCAAAGTCGTGCATGCGTAGGCGTCTCGTTTCTCTCACTTTTAGACACAGGCATGTCTTGTCACGGCATCGCCTTGAAAAGCAACAATTCCCGACAACTAATTCGACTACAGTGAGGTGTAAACTCTGGGAACTTTTCCTTGATTTCACCTGCGGCTTTGATGCTTCCTCTGGAAATCTCATAGCGAGGGGTCCTAATATGCCATTTTTTCAATTTCTTAAACCGCCTTACTACTTTCTTTGTGTACCACACGGGTCGGAGGTAATCTGAGTTGAAAGAGGAAGAACGGAAATACCATCATTGTTACGAAAAAAGGTGTTTTCTAGCGGGGCGCCCCATCCTTTTTTAATTGGTGCGCTTTCTCATTTCCTCCTCTGAACAGGCGCCCAGCAATATTTTTCTCACGCTCAAGCTAGGAAAAAAATAAATGAAAAACCTCCTCGTCAAAAACACAAATCGTTTAGCCGTCTGTAATTTCCAAGGTTGAAATAAAAAGAGTGAACAAAGACTGAGTAAGCCCTCTTACACCCCAAGCACAAGACCAGGCGAAAATTTTTTGAGACCGACAGATCTCGAACAAGTGAAATCCACACGGTTTCTAGTTTCTAAAGAAAATACAATTAGGCTCTTAGAACTTTAAAAGAGCGCGTTGGAAATTTCGAATCCGCTGCCGCAGTTTGAGTTGGTCCTAAGGCAGCCGTCTCTTTCAGATGCATGCGCCGGTTTTTGCAAGATACGAAAAACCGTGAAGATTCGCACAAGTATAAAATTCTTGCATTCTCCAGCAAACATTACAACCGGTTTTTATTTTTTTTATTTTTTTGTTTGTTTTTGAGTTTGGTTTTGTTTTTATTCTTAAACCAAACGACATGAAATGACACCAGTTAAGAGGGTTAAAACCCGTTCCACGCTTGTAGGCAGGGGCCGATTTATAGGGTAAAATGTTTATAGGGGGCTTAGCCCTGACCTCAAGATCCCACCCCCTCTCCCCTTTGAAATTCCAAATTTTGAGGATTATTCCTTGCAGAACGCAATTTCGAAATAAAAAAACCCACAGGATTCACTCCTTACAAAGCAAATAGCACCAGGTTGATTCATTCAAAAATACAATGCTGCTTGTTAGACACTTTCCCGATTTCACGAATTTGATGCTCGCAAAACTCAGTTTTGTGGTTTTGCTTAATTCAATATCCAAAACTTGTGTTTGCAGACGTCTTAAAAAAGCAATGCACAGGTTTGGCACATTCTGAGACCAAATAGCTTTGGGAGGGACGAGCTCCAGCCCTGTATAGGACCTAGTACGGATGTTGTTATGTCATTGTGGGGGGTACTACTATTATTCAGTGGGCCCGCACCCGGCCTAGCCGAGTCCGAGGAGCTTAAGCCGCTCCCGGCCTTGCCCTTAGGGTCAGACTCGGAAAGACCTGATGCGGATCCGCAAACACCTATCTACGGCATTCACAAACCGAAGGACTCACTCGGACCCCCTCGGTCCTCGAGAACGTGGTGCCTGGCAACCTATCTGTCCCGAAAATACGGAAAAGAGTATAGCCGCATACCTCTCACACTCCCCTACAAAGTGTATAGCCGATTCCTCTTCCAACTCGCAGCCCCGACACATCGGGTCTGCCACCATTTCCATTACGTAGAGGTGCTTTAAGTAGCGCGTAGTGGCCTGTAAACATCCCTACAACTCTCCGCATGCTGCCCCTACTTAGCGATAGCAGCCAAATCGTCGCCTCCCTATCCCATTCCCGAATGCATGCCCTCGCTTGTAGACAAGCTGATAGACTGTTCCAACTCCTGGCGACCTCCCTATCTGCCCAGTCCTTTATCTGGGCTCTCCCCACTGTCTTGGAGACCGCAATAACCAGCTCAGGTCCACATACTTCTTTATTTGCCCCCTGTTTCGACATTTCGTCAGCTTTTTCATGCCCCTCGTATCCTCTGTGTCCAGGGGTCCACGCGAGGGTCACTTCATTACCCATTCCCTGTAGCCTTGTGATGCCCCGCCGACAGTCCGCCACCAAGGCCGACTCTACCACCGGCCCGGCCACCGCCCTAAACCTATCATGCTTCCTAATTAAACTCCAGGACACAGTCATTTATCGCCACGACCTCTGCCTGAAAAACCGTAGCCAACTTTCCTGGAGGCCAACAATCCCCACCCTCAAACTCAAAAAATCAAATGAAATCAAAAAATAAAATGGAAAATTTTGAGACTCCGCTCTCCGCTCAATGGAAAACTTTGCAGTCGCTTGTACGGGCCTTCCGTGTTTTCTATATCGAGCTGGCGAAAAATCAACACCATCAGGGTACGTGGGGGATTTGACTAAAATAAACATATTGCACTAAGTCTCAAGGGCATTTTTCGCACTCAAGGTGCATTAAAACTTTTCACGCTTATTTGACGCTATGAGTTTTCTATACGAACAACTGCTTGATCTTTGATATTTTAAGTTCAGGCCTTGGAAATCAATTCTAGCATTTACTTTTTCCTATGGAACAGCTCCTGACCGGCTTATCCCCCCTTTGACCGAGATTTTTTTCCCTCCTTAGAACCGTTTTCAAAGATTACGCTGAATCAATGTAATTTCTATATGGGCATTTCACCTTTTTTTATGCTTTCAGTAATTGCATACTGCTTCGTATACCTACGTATACGAAAACACTACCGTCCACTTCTTCCCTCTCGCTTTTAGCAACGGTAACCTTTAAAAACCTGACCCCGCCCTGAGACTACACACGCCGGGGTGAAAGTGAACAGATTCTCTGAAGTCTTGTTGAGCAGACCCCCTTCCCATCTACCATCCAACCGACGCCCATGCAACCAACAACCTTCCACAAACAGCAGTGTATATTACAGCTTATAAGCTCACGAGAGTTAAACTCTTGACTTTATTCTCCATCTTGATCTCTTGCACAACATCGAACCAAATAATGACTGTGACGCAAAAGCTTATTTTTTTTTCAATCTGAGGCTTTAGAAGCGATGATTTCCAAACATAAACGACGCAGCGTTTAAAGAAAATGCAGGTTTCTACAAAAAAAAAGCCCTTGGGGGGGGGGGGGGATTTGCACACTTCCCTCTCAGCAAGCGTACATATCACTGGGTAACTTGCTAACTTGTGGTATAGTCAATTCGACACGTGAACCGCAGCAGCTTCGTTTTGATGTGAGTCCCCCCTTCCAAGCCCTTGACCTCACTTTCCTTGAGCTTTGGTATTTTTCGTGTCCACCCTCCCACATACGTGACTCCATTTCGTGATCGAACTGTACTGATTTTTGTTTTATCCCCCCCCCCCTCTCACGAGACGTATTAATTGGGAAGCGTATAAAGACTGTAAAAAATTTGAGGGAAACATTCGTGACTCGAATTGAAGCGAGAAAATCATTTCGCACGGCAGAAAAAAAAAATTGATTTCTTGCGCAAACATTTCGTAAAAGGTCGTGATATACTTAGAAGTGGGTGTTTTACCGTAGAAACTGTAGTTGTAATCCTGAGATAAGTAAACTCAGTAAAGAGGGAAAAGTTGTTAACCTTTACATCAATTTACTATTTGGTCAGGTAGGGTAGGATTTTCTTATAGCTCGGATCGTAATGATGAGTGTAGCGGAAGTGAGATTTCGACTCACCAAGATTAAATGATCTCTGATTTATTATGTTTGAACGAAAGACTGCGAATGGTTTAGGAGTAGGACCGGGAGCAACAAATCAGACAGGAACACAAAATTTGAGACCACAAAATCACAAGCAGCTTTTCGCCGCTACATCCGTGGCAGAGCTATTTAGTGCACGAGGCGCGCATATCGAGTATCGCACCTGGCTCGTGCCTAATCGCAAGAGACGAATGCGGCTTACCGCAAGATGAAAAAGAAGAAGTAGAAGGCACTTCAACCAAAGGCAGATGTCTTCCCTTACTCCTTGTTTCGAACATTTTGTCGGGGGGGGGGGGGAGAATAATAGCTAGAACGTGCGAGACTGCGAATTTCCATTATTCATCTCATCTTTATCTTTCTCTCACTTATCGAAGATATATCTCTAGACCTTTTTTCGTTTGGTACCAGCAGCTCAATCGAACGAACATAAGGCAATCCTTCACCGAATATGATTCCAACAATAAGTAGGTTCATGGCATATTTCCCTACATGCACATTGAAATAGGTACGCAGTCAAACTGGTTTTTAATAAAATAGGCACCTTACATAGTTGGACCCACTTCGTGCATCTGCCCCCCCCCCCAAAAGTAATGGGACAATAGAGAGATGAAAACGCTCCTGTCATCTTCCCTTATAAAAAGCGTGCTGACTGTCAATCGAACGGCGGAGGTCATTATAATTCGAACTTGAAGAGAGCTCATTCAAGCGTTGAGCAGCACAGCAACAACAAAAGTTACTTTCTCTTCGCGGGCGCGATGTATTATACATTTCGATGAAGAAAGCAGTAAGGAGGGGTGTAGGGTTGTCAAATCGTTCAGTCACATTCATATTGGATGCCGATATCTGGAGTGACGTTATTTATACTGATGGGCAAAAGTCTGGACGATTAGAGGAGACGATCACGATCATCAATAAAAATGAGCTCATTTTTCTTCCCCTTATTCCCCTCTCACCATTTTTACCCTGTAGCAATGGGGAAATGGGATAGTGCATATGTCATGCCCTGGCTAAATCATTGTTTTGTTTTTGTTTTTTCTTGAATTAACAATAGTAGTTTAAGCACTCCATTGAGAATTTTTCAGAAAACCCGAGTAAGTTGTTCACTCCATCCCAAAATAAAATCTTGGAGTGGAAGAGCGTTTTCTACGTCAACATAACCACAATCCTCACCTCATCAATACTTTCCTCCCACTCATTTTTTTGGAAAATTCGACTGATCAATCAAAATCAAGTCGACCGATATTTTTATGGTTTATACGTTGGTCTAGTTTCACTTTTTTAGTGTACTCTTTCCGTTGAAACTGTAGGGACGATAAAAAAATATCGGCAATGGAGAAACCGTGGTTTTCCCCCCCACTGAACAAGAACTGTATAAACTTGTTACGTTCTCAAAGAAGGGGGAGGGGACATGGAAGTAATAGATTCATTTTTCACAATAACGAACCAAAAGGCGGAGAAAAATGAACGTTCACCACACAATTGATTAATTAAGTTGCTAAAAAAAAGGAATTATTTTCTTGAGAGTTACGTTTGCTTTTTGGTTTGGAAAAGGTGCATGAAGAGGAAAAAACACATCACTGGCGATTCTTTACGGTTAGTAATAACCTCGATCATAAATTCATAATGTTGCCCTGGGCGAGGTTCTAGATCGCTAGGAACACCGATGTCGAGAATATAGAGAATTCCGTAACCCAGTTTTGTGCGGATTACTTTGCTTGGGGCAAGCTTACGTAGTCGCAGTTTGAAAAATTGTAGGCATATGTACTAAACACTTAACGTTTATCAGGGACAAAAAAACACACATTCTTTACCAACTGAGAACTTAAGGGCTTCAAATACAATGATCGGGCAATCTACTTTGGGTTTGGGTTGAGTGCCAAGTGGGCGACTGGCTTACAACCCCCGGAGGCTTTGAATTGAAACTCAAGGAGTGAAATTTTTTCACCCACGTCTACAGTTAAGGAACAATGCTCCATTTTTCGTTGAAAGTAAAGTGACTTAACAAATTTTGTGCAATCTTCAATGGAAGAACCCAGGAGGTTGGTCAAATATTTACCGAAGAAGTAAATTAAAATAAAACACCATGTCCACTTCCATACGCTGCATGCGTACTACATTGTTCTGTTCTATAAATTATTATCACAATCGTCTTAGCGGGATTTTAACGAAAAAAGTATGTCAGTGAGAATAGTTTGAAAACGTTATCAAGTTTCAATCATCAAATTAGTCGAGTTGAAGACTTATCCTCGCCAAACAAAAAGTAAGGGAAACCACACTTATGAAACTCCCGCTACGTTACACATACTTGAGCTTCACCGCCCTCAGGCTTGCTATAATTTTTTCAAGCAGTTTTCCATGGCGGAGTAAAGGAAACCTAGAAAGAGGTCGTGTTCTTCAAAATATATGTGAAACAATATTTTCCAATACAGTATTCAACGTAAAAAAAAAAAAAGATTAGTTTTACAGGAACGGATTTTCTTTCCGCTGAGCAACTCTTGCTGTTTTGCTATGCACCCCCAACCATCACATTACAAAGCAATTATGGTCGTTCAGCGTCATTTGATTCAAAGATCAGACATCTCTTAAGATAATTAGGGTAGGCTTGGCTTGGATAAGGCGGAGAAAAGTCGACACGCTGATCTCAAAATAACGGCGTCCCACTCATTTCCTTTACCGAAAACTCCAAGTCTTTCTTTTATTCGAATTAACTTTTTCACGTAAAGTTCCTTGTAGAAAAAAACAAAACAAAAACAAGGGAAACCGACACTTTATTTACGTTTTATACCCGATCGACTTTTATTCGAGGGTGTTTTAAAGACGATATATGAGTAGAACGCTTCAACAGGACGGTTTTTTGGCTCTGAAACAAACGTTACCTCGGAGCGGACTTTGATTCGTTCTGTTCTACTATCCTTAAAATTGTCTACGCCTGTTTCCGTCTGAGCAGGCGAATGAGCTTCTCAGGGGAGAGAGAAAGTTAGAGATGCAATAACTTTGCTTCATTAAATATTATATTCAGAGAGGCGTAAAAAGCAATTCGTCCGCCATCACTGTCAACGCCACTTTACGTTTAATTGCATTCTCCAGTGAGCACAGTGGGTTTCGTCGCATTAATTCATTCATCATAGGTATTTTCACGATTCGTGTCAACTTTTTTCGTTACGCCATCACTGGGGTATGCTAATGGAGACAACAAAATTGTAAAAAAAAAAACGTATATTGAAAGGAAAGGCGTCTTACTGAAGGGGTCGTTATTATTGAGTCCTCGTTAGAATCGAAACGAGATTATCTCCGGTCTTACAGTTAATGACCGCCTGGCACGAACCCACCGCGGGTACTGCTATCGTTGAACATCGTGCATCGCGATACGCTTTCGTTAAGTGTGACACTAGGACAGGGGGAGAGTGAAGATTAATATTAACAAGTAGAGTACTATCTAAAACCACTATTTTACTGTGACATTTTTTCATTCCTTTAATTTAATAAACTAGAAAAGAAAGTCAATGGACAAATCTCACTCCTTCACCCTCTCTACTGCAATAAAAGTAGGGCTGATTTGCCTAATGCTTCGCTACCAAAGATATTTCGTTCTAATATTTCGTAAGTAGGTAAGAGTGGCATTTGAACAATGCCTCGAGCATCAGTCGTTAAAAGCAACGAGCGTTAACGCACGATGTTACGTGATCTTCACTTTCTTTGATACGGGTCCGATGGACCATCCCCGCGCAGGTGTCACATCGCGACTCTTGACACAGCCACACCACAATAAGAGAGCACATTTTTATTCAACGCTCAAAGATTGCCCTAGTTTTTATTTCAAAGGTTCCACTGGAATTAACTCAGACACAAATACTCAAATTACCTGCTGCGGTGGTCGCTTGTAACAATGATACCAGAAGGAATGAACACAAGCATAACTCCATCGTTCAAAAGAGCCAGCTATTCTTTTGCAGGTGATCATCTGGAGTTTTCATTTGTGAACCTGAAAAAAAAAAAAATAAAGAAAAAAGTCAGTTGTCGTGCATTTTTCCCCTTATTCTTCTTAAACTTTATTCTGGTAATGTTGCTACTTCAGCCGAGACCCACTCATTTCAACATTTCCTAGAAAGTTACAATTGTAAGGAGTGAATGAGGGGGGAAGCATTAACCATAGAGTACGCTCACAAAGGTAGAACAGGGAAGTTTCCCAATTTTTTCCCTCCATTGCTGAATAAACCTATGTCATTGAAAAAAGTTATAACTATTGTTTTTCGAAACCGTTTTTTATTTCTTTTGAAGAACATTAATTTTAAATTTTTAGTTAATTAATTTTAGGGGTTGTTTAGTCATCTTTCTGCGTTCCAACTTCATGAGCACATTTTTAAAAAATAAACAATTTGTTGAAAGACAACAGTGCCCCCTGTCATACTTAGGCCAGTCAATATAAACATCAAACATCGCAAATATGCATGTAATTTTAGTGCATTTCATTCTGAAAATGCACTATTGGTTTCGTCGTGATGGTGGCTAACATGGGTCATGTCATGTTTTTTTCACGTTTCAGAACCTCTAGAACACGAATTCAGTGGTCTCCAGGCCACTATCTAATATATAGATATATAGTATATCTATGTATATATTTCTTTATACATATATACAGGGTGGATCCGTATAAGTGTGACAAAACTTTTTGGGTAATACTACGTTAAAACTGGAGTAAAATGGTACCTTCGGAAGTGTCCTACGTCGATCCGTTCCGGAGTTATCATTTTTTTGTGTTTAAAAAAGTAACCAATGCTTGATTAAAAAAATCCGCAATTTCTCGGCTTATATCGCACCAAATCCAGAAAGTGATGCCATTTTCAGAACATTTCCTTTAGGATAGAGGCCATTTTATTGCTTGAAATAATCGTCAACACCCATAAATCTGGCATATTTTCCATAAATTTACGTGGCCTCCAAAATTTGTCCGTTTTATGAAAAGTCGCTGTACCCAAACAGCTTTCTCAACAGATTTTCGATGTATCACAAAAACTTCCCCGTCTTCTAAGCTTCCTTTTGGCGTGTTCACATTTCATGTTACCATTGACGTTTCTCACGAAAACGTCACGAGAATGCACAAAAACCATGTTTTTACGGAACTTGGGCCATTGTCCATGGTGTTCGTGAAAGGTGCAAGGAGATCGGCAATAAGTGAGAACAGGATATCTTACGTTGGAGAAGATATCGCAGGCAAGAGACATTCAATCATAACCCCCCCCCCCATCCATTTCTGCCGATCTCAGAGCATCCTTCACGAATACTGTTTGCACCTGGGGGGGGGGGGGGTATGATTGAATGTCTCTTGCCTGCGATATCTTGTCCAACGTAAGATATCCTGTTCTCACTTATTGCCGATCTCCTTGCACCTTTCACGAACACCATGGACAATGGCCCAAGTTCCGTAAAAACATGGTTTTTGTGCATTCTCGTGACGTTTTCGTGAGAAACGTCAGTGGTAACATGAAATGTGAACACGTCAAAAGGAAGCTTAGAAGACGGGAATGTTTTTGTGGTACATCGAAAATCTGTTGAGAAAGCTGTTTGGGTACAGTGACTTTTCGTAAAAAGGACAAATTTTGGAGGCCACGTAAAGTTATGGAAAATATGCCAGATTTATGGGTGTTGACGATTATTTCAAGCAATAAAATGGCCTCTATCCTAAAGGAAATGTTCCGTAGTTTCTGAAAATGGCATCACTTTCTGGATTTGGTGCGATATAAGCCGAGAAATTGCGGATTTTTTGAATCAAGCATTGGTTACTTTTTTAAACACAAAAAAATCATAACTCCGGAACGGATCGACGTAGGACACTTCCGAAGGTACCACTTTACTCCAGTTTTAACGTAGTATTACCCAAAAATTTTTGTCACACTTATACGGATCCACTATATTATATAAAAAATATTATGGCCGTTTTCTTGTTAGCACGATAACTCTCGAAGAAATCAATTTAGCGGGACGCGCTTTGGCACAAAAATCAGTAGTCATAAGACCCCGGTCGTTATTGCATTTGGGCCAAATCTGTTGTGGCGGGGGGGGGATAGGGGTTGAAATGGTCAAAAAATCACTATAAATCACCAGTTGATTCTAGAATCATCATATTCGGTACGTATACTCCATGTCAGAGTAGCCTTTGATTCCCTTTTCAGTTTTTTGAAAAAGTCGAAGGGGAGGAGGTGTTGCCCCCGGGGTGGAAGTAAGTGTGTGGTCTTGTTAGCACGATAACTCTCGAAGAAATCAATTTAGCGGAACGCGCTTTAGCACAAAAATCAGTAGTCATAAGACTCCGGTCGTTATTGCATTTGGGCCCAATCGATCGTGTTAGAGGGGGGGGGGGAGTAGGGCTTGAAATGGTCAAAAAATCACTATAAATCACCAGTTGATTCTAGAAGCATCATATTCGGTACGTATACTCCATGCTAGACTAGCCTTGATTCCCATTTTAATTTTTTGAAAAAGACAAGGTGGAGGGGGTGGTGCCCCCGGAGTGGAAGTAAGTATGTGGTCTTGTTAGCACGACAACTCTCGAAGAAATTAATTTAGCGGAACGCGCTTTGGCACAAAAATCAGTAGTCATACGACCTCGTTTGGTATTGCATTGAGCAAAATCGGTCGACTTGGTTGGCGGGGGGGGGGGGGTAATATGGCTTGAACTGTTAAAAAAATCACTAGGAATCGCCAGTTGATTCCAGAAGCAATATATTACGATGATTCCCATTAAGTTCAGCTTAAACAAATCCGGTAGCAAACAGTACGATGGAGGGTCAAACATTAACGAAACAAATCATGGTCTCAACATTACTACTTCTGGGACGGCTTAGGGTATCCATATACAAAATGAAATGTACTCTTTCCGACCGCCAGCTGCCGGAGCGAAATTATTTTTTCTTTTGCACATTGTTAGGGTCAATGAGAGTAGTTTATACTCAAGTTTGCAACCTTCAAAACCTTGTGCTCAACTCGTGGCACTCGAAAAACCACGAAATTCCATCAATTTTTTAGGTTGTTAAACAAAAATACCAGAAGAAAGCGTTTTTCGAGCAGGACCATAGTATACATTGTTGAAGCCAACTAAATTTGCTACAATTTAAGCCCAGTCCGAGCGTCCTACGTTTGTTATTTTCGGAGATACAGCCAATCAAAAAATATGTAGTACCGCCAAAAAGCGAGATTTTATTGATAGGGTCATTTTTCAAGACCCGTAGCACTCAAACATAATGGTCCTACAGAATATCCACGCGAGAATAATTCTTAGGCAGTAGCTCAATTTGAATCTGACGCTATTGCCTAAAATTTATTTTCGCGTGGATATTCTATAGGACAGGGTGGCTGGTACTTGGATGAGCAAAATAATAGGGGTGATTAAACATCAAAAATGCAACAAAAATTGTCTTATGACCTAGGGCCGATTTCCTTTCCTAGTCGAGATAATAGATTTTTTCACGTTTTTCAGCACATCACTGGTTTTCGCAGCAAAAACAGCTGTAACTTGCGAATAATGCGCCCTAGATTAAATCCAACGACACCAATGAAACGAGCACACTTTTTTCTGTGTGAGAATGGACATTTTGTCCAAAGTTAGCGAAAGATTCTTGGAGTAAACTGGGAAAATATCAGGATATTTTAAAAAATGTCAGTTTTTGATAACTGTTCAAAGCTAGACTACATTAGCCATGGTGCTCCCAGCGCCCGGCAAATTCCTCTAAAACTGTATGAAGTAACTTGGTTTATTACTTCATGCTTATTTTACTTCTGTCCTTTGCAATGTTTTGAGAAAAATCCATTGTTATACAAAAAAATGAGGCAATTAGGCCCATTTTGAGTGCCTAAAAGAAGATACGAAAGCTATTTCAAGAAATTCTTTCCAGCTTATTCCACTTTTATTTGTCTTTCCTCATAGATGAGCATAGGAAAAGTGAATTAAGCTGAAAAAAAAGTTTTGGGAATGGCTCTTGATCTTCATGTAGGCATTCAAAATGGGCCTAATTGCCTCATTTTTTTGTATAACAATGAATTTTTATCAAAACATTGCAAAGGACAGGAGTAAAATAAGCATGAAGTATTAAACTAAGTTACTTCATACAGTTTTAGAGGAACTTGCCAGGTGCAGGGAGCACCATGGCTAATGTAGTCTAGCTTTGAACAGTTGTCAAAAACTGACACTTTTAAAATATCCTGATATTTTCCCAGTTTACTCAAAGAATCTTTCGCTACCATTAGACAAAATGTCTTTACTCGCACAAAAAAAAAGAGTGCTCTTTTTAGTGGTGTCATTGGATTTAACCTAGGACGCTTACTTCCCATGTTACAGATGTTTTTGTTGCGGAAACCCGATTTTTGTGCCTATATTGACTGGTCTAACTCATAAAAAATATTCATAAAATTAAATATCCATACTAATGAACGAAAATATTTTGTGAGACTTACAACAATATCGTTGGGACTTTGGGAGCTACAATAATAAGCTATATAATAATAACTACATAAGTAACTTTAGCTGGCCATACAGGAACGCTTTTTTTCACAGGCCGCGGATTTTGCCGGGAAACCCGCAGGCCTGACTTAGTGAAGATAAAAAAACTTTTGTTTTTTAATACCCGAAGCCATTCACGTGCCGTACAGTTGAGACCCGCAGACCTTCGGGGTTTAAAATCTGAATCGAGGACCACTGCCGTTGTGTTTGAGCCTCGGGTACTAGGACATACTGAATTCAAAATGAGGTTGATTTTCCGAGGGACTCATACGAGTGAAACTGGTTTTTTGAATGAGTTTTTCCACCGCGATACCAGCTTTCGAAGAAGCCAAACTCGCGAAATTTGTTTTTGAAGTGCCAGATTGTGCGAAATTGGATTTTCAAGGGTGCCAAACGCACGAAACACGTTTTCCGAGAGAACGAAACTACCTAAATTGGTTTTTCGAAGAACCAAACCAGTAAAGTTAGTTTTTTGAAGAAGCCAAATCAGCGAAATTGGTCTTTAGATGGAGCCAAACCGCGAAATTGGTTTTTTGAATAGCAAAACCCGTGACATTGGTTTTTTGAAGGCCATTCGTGTGAAATTGCGTTTTTGAAAAGCCAAGTTCACGAAATTTTGGATTTTGAATGAGTCAGCCCCGCGAATTCGGGGTATCAAGAAGCAAAGCCCACGATCTACGAGCAAAGCCCGTAGTCGAACCCACGACTATTTTTTTTTTTTTTTTTTTTTTGAGTAGGCCGACCCCACGAAATAATTTTCGAAACGAGCGAAACCCGCCAACCAAAGTTGGTTTCGATTTTGTCAAATATGCAAATTTTGTTTTTCTAATAGCTATATTACCGGCCGGCTCAATGGCTGGTTCAAGGCTGACTTCTGCAGATGAATCGAAAGCCTCCTCGACCAGCCAACCAGTGCCGACTCAACTATACCAGACTGGTCATAGCCCCGAGGTCACTCGGCTGTCCTGATGAAACTCTTGTACCCTAAACCTCACATACTCCCTGATCAGTTCCAAACACAATCGTTCACCTCATCAACTTCTGCCTGAAATACCGAAGGCCATTTGCCCGTTTTGTCCAATTCCTCTGTCTCAAGAACCTAAAATCCTGAAACCGCCTTTCCCAAAAATAACCTGGAACCATTTTTATAGAAGTTCATGGCTGATGGCTCCCTCATAGATCCAAAACTCCTCCCGCATGAACTGACGCGAACCCGTATCTTCCTCGCGATCCTCCCGAAATCCAGTCAAGTTCCCATGACCGACATCTTTCCCCCTAACTGCCGATTTACCATTAGTTTTTTGATTATGTACTTGACACAACCGATTCTGGGCAACCTAACATGCATCGGAGACCCTACTATAAAGGGAAAATGAAACTCATGTTTCATTGACAGGTATTTGAATCCGGTCCAGTTAACTGATCTCTCCGCAAATCCCAAACGCATTATTTGGCGAAATTTCATCATGCTGATCGATTTTGGACAAGGCTATCTTGAGAAGCTCGCTAACGAATAAATCTGGAAGGGTTAAGTCCTAGGTTCCAGAATTTACGCCATTATATTCGTCCAGGTAACTGATTCGAAAATGTGAGCGCACATTGTCTCAATACACCGCACAAGCTTCTGAAGCGAGGCCGATGAATTTGAATAATAATACGATAGGGCGTCAACTAATGGAAATGGGAGAGAAGTGTGAGTGATTCTAAATTATACGTTGACTGCTTAAGAAGACTTGAAAAACGTTACTTTAAAAACGTAATCTTTCCCCCATAAGTTAATGTTAATTAGCCGCTTATTTCACCTTCTTTTCTAGCGTATTTAAATGATCTATTTCACCCCCTTTCACTTTTTCCATTCTACATCTAACACTAAAAGAGAAGGGTGTGCCCGAGGCCTCTACGTGAAGGCCACGGGCCAGAAACAGGCTGCGTTCACTTCACTTCCCTATTGACAACAAATGTCCTTATACAAAATGAATATTTTTAGTTGAGATCCTTTTTAGTATACATTTAATTTTTGTGTGAAATGCGCATCGTCGTTTCAGGAACTCTGAAACCCTAATCGTTATCCCGTACCCTTAACCGTTTGGATTATTATTTTTTCCAAATAAGAAAAAACTTTATCAGTAACTCTCTCAGAAACAGAAACGCACCACACCAAACCAGAACTTCCCGCCCTATTTAAAGCAGTCCAAGAACATCTTACTACTGATGCCTGTCACTTTTGAACCTCTTTTTATATTCGTAAACTAATGATGGTATACCAGCGAGCAACCTTTAAATTATAAATGATGGGGAAGTATCCTTAATCTTTTTTCCTTATAGTGCTCTGTTAATGATCCGCGTTTCAAACATCATCAATTTAACAACTCCACCACGCATCACACATTGCCTGCATGAATGGGTTTGGCCGCTGTCACAACGTAATTTCTCTTAACTCGAATCCGAAACCGCTTTTTATGATTGAGCCGTTGCTCTATTCCTTTCCTTCGAAATGAATAATGAAAATAATGTTCTAAACTTTTTTGACGAAAGATAAAAGCTTTATTTAGCTCAGCGCAATCGGCGTGATTTAACCGTGGTTAATGCGCTCTTATTTTATTTTCTCGGGCCGGTGGTTTTATTATTATTCTCATTTGAACCCTGGCATTTCAAGGATATATCTGCGAACTTATTTCTTGACAGAACTTTCTCGAATATTGTGGGAAATCGCCGAAATGAAATTAATACAATTAATTTAAAAGAGGGAATTTGCTAGACTTTTCGTTAGAAAAAAGGGAAATCGCATGATACTGGTGAGGGGAAGGGGATACTGTGATTAAAGAGAAAGAACGACGTTACGCTCTGGACGTTTTGGTTCGCTCTCTTGACGATATCAATGATCTGAAATGGCGTAATATAAAACGTTGTGTTGTAGAAGGATAAATCAAATGTAAGGCTCGGAAGTCAGTCGCCAGTCTTGTTTTCAACGATTTTCTAAGAGTAAATGCGTTTAATTGGCTATTTAGGCACGAGTCTTTAAGGGTAGAAGCTTAAGGGCCCGCGTTCTTGAATTTTGGTGTCTTAAGGTCGTGTGCTGACAGGCACTCAAATTGAGCCATTGGCATATTTTCTTTCAACGTACACGATTTTACTTTTGAATGAAACGAATCAACCGAAAGCAATGAAACGGTAAAAAGAAAGAAATTGTTTAACAAAAGCTTTTGGAGGGAGAAAGCAAAGCGTGACCAAAGGATCGCCACTACTTCATCATCTAGCACCCTTCACTGGACAAACAAATCCTCCCTTTTACATTCGATGGTGTTTTGTCCACGTACGAACAGACCATTTATATGAAGGAAGCAATTATGATGAGATTTCCCCAAAATGCTTGTCGGGGGGGGGGGGGGGTCTCAATAGGTTGGAAACCTTACATCACGGAAAAAGTAAAGTTCAGCCAACATTCTCGCTCCTTCATACTCGATCGTATAATCAACTCTAATCGATAAGCACATGCTGTTGCACGCAAATGAGCCTCGAAAGGAGATAGGTGCTCTTAGTTACGGACAGAAACGATTTAAAATCAATTATACGTATAATCTAAAGTCTAATAAAATGCAACGATTAAAATCTTTGGTTGCAGTAAAAACGTGGACAATTCTGTTCCTGAATGAAACAACAAGAAAGGGTTCTGATTGATGAATCCTTTGATAAAAGTTAAAATCTTGGCATGTAAGCACATACGAGTAGGTATGTATATTACTTGATTTTCGTGAGGGAGGTGTTACTGTTGTTCGTGAGCGGAAGGAACCGCAGATTTCATACGGATAAAATCTTACACCAGCTGAGAAATGGCGTTAATTACGAACAAACTCGTCGCATTGAATCAATTTTCTTGCAATGGCAAAAGATACGGTCGGTGTTATGAATCTTCGTCATCGCAGCACAATATCCTCGGCATCTTTGGACATAAGAACGAGCTGATGAGAAACAGGCCCGGGCTCTATCGCGGAGACTCCGCATGAACACCGAACAGCCTAGACAATAGGAATATGATTGACATCCCCCTATAGAGCCCCCCCCCCCAGCTCACCGGTTATTTCTTAATGCAGAGCATATAAACTATATACTCGTCAGCCAAATTCGAGGACAAGAAGACATAAAAAGGACTAAATCTGATGGACTTGATTCACAATAACTAGGGATCGGATTTTCATTGCGAAGAATTTTTTTGCATAAAATTGCATATTTGGGGGATAGCAGCATGAAAACGCATAATTTAGGGTTAAAAGCATAAAATTACTTATTTTAAAGAAAATAAAATATTCCTGATCTAACCAAACAGTGCATAAACGCCCAACGCGTTCATTTTTTTTTATTATTGACGCACAAAAATATTCTAGAACAACAAAATTAGTGGACGTTGAAAAGTGCGGCGTGGGGCAGAGTTGAAATAACAGCCAAATGCGACTCCCGATGAAAACTGCATGCTTCAGCGAGAAATCACTTATTGTAGGTTCACGTTCAGCGAGCGGCCCAGTGAAAATAGTGCAAGACAAAGTTACGCTCCTCTTTTTTCGTTTGATAAGGGACAAGGATTGCGCGCATCTTGCCAACTGAAGCGCCTTTCAATTCTATGTAATTTCTAGTTTTTTTTTGTTTTTTTTCTGCTTTTCATACAATGTATTACTTCTTAGTTCGTTTTGGGAACACGATAATGCTGAAAGAACGAATCACTTTAGCAAGTAAAGTGAATGCATTCGCCAGGGAGTTTCAAACGGACTGTTACTTTGAATAACTGGCCTTTTCTGTTTGTATTTGTTGGGGTTTAAGTTTTGTTTTAATGTTTCACTTACGATTCTGTACTGTGCCATAATTTCCAACCCCCTATACATTCAAAATCAACGAAAGAAAGAGTAAAAAATTCCCCTAATTTGATTTTGTTGGTGCATATTTAAGCGCATATTTCCTCAATTTTAAGGGCATTTTATAGGGCATATTTTGCAGTTTTTTAGAGCACAAAAATCCGATCCCTAACAATAACTTATAACATTGGACAAATAAATTAACCCTCAGAGCACTCTCTCCTACGGACAGCTTGTAATTAAGATTAAAATCCAAGATGTAATCTAATCTAAATCTTATTTCATCAATATCTATACCGTACTCCAAAAATTAGTTGCCTCGGTATACTTTGTTTCAGACACACACACATTATATACTCGGGCACGTCGGTCAGTAACTTTCTCTTCGAGTTAAAATAATTCTGTACCGTTCAAATCTCTTGAGGGCATGGCTAAAGAAAGAAAAATCGCGTGGGCGAATGAAAGAAGTTCACCCAAAAGCAGGACGAATGTTCAAGAGATAATTTTTGATCAGGGACTTGTTCAGTGGCCACGCTCCATGTGAATGTACGTTTTCTATGGAGACATGAATTTATAAATCGAGGTTTTTCAGTAACCGATGGCTTATTCAGGATGCTCATTAATTAGCTGACAATAGCATAAAAAAATTTGTGGAGCACCTAATTTTTGTCATCACAATTAGGTTTTTTGTCAATTGTGTTTGAAGTTTAATTGCTTGATATAATATAGCTATGTCTCCACTTGTGCGCTTTCGCCTTCCCCTTAACGTTCGCTTCAACTTTCAACAGCGCATGCCTCTTAGCAATGCATGTAATTTCTGATATCCTTCCAGCTTCTTGATGCATGCAATGACGCATGCCTCACATTCAACACTCAACACAACGCGTGCTGTGAGGCATATGCCTCTGACGCACTCAAAAAGGCACAAGTGCGGAGAATTCGCTTATCTGAGAGGAGACATGGCCCATACTATAGTTTCAGGATTTTTTTTTTTTTTTTTCTGTTTGTTTATAATCACGATGCTACCATGATACTGATGTACATCAATTATTTATTTCTAAACCTCAAGCCTCGTGCTCGCCTTTCATTTCTGGTCATTTCATTTATCAAAAATGTCTATCCTCGATGATTTATCGACCTGAAATTCGCGGATCAAGAAGGGAAACATATATACACCTGTGTCCCCCTTATTGACTCGCGAATACCGCACACCCACCCAAGTGACAATGGAATTTGTCACTTCCGCAAAAACATCATGAACACCAACTTCCAAACTTCCAAACCACAATTGTTGAGTTACCCGTCTGATGTGAGTCAGACGTTTTTTATGACTCATTAACGAGCCCCTCGCCTCGTACCATACTAACCGAGAAATACAGCTGGTGTCAGCAAGAAACACAACAGTGTGGCCGTCAGCACCGACCCCCCCTCTGGAGTGTCCAAAAATGCGTGTATAGCGCGTGGTCACTGGGTTAAGCAAATTTTCTCGACTTCAGAGCGACCCAGCGACGTCTATGTGCATCAAAATTGAACTTCAAGGGCTGTCAATTGAGCGACCGCCACCCGCGGGAACTTGAGACTTGTGCAGGCCCCTAAAACCTTTAATGTACGTAGGTACAATTCAAATCACTAATGGCCGCCAGCTCCCCTTATATTGATCAAAAATGAGTGTTCTGCTTTTACGTCGAATTTCGGAATTCGTTCAAAATCCTTTTCTTGGCTGTTGCTTCGACTTGTAGACCATAAACTTTTTTTGAACCATACAGCCATGGTGTTTTTTAAAGAATGCATTTCGGGCCCATTCCCGGTGCCCCTTATCAGCATTACCGCTTCATCTCTAAGGCCAAACATAGTGAAGCGGTAATGCTGATGAGGGACACCGGGAATGGGCCCGAAATGCATTCTTTAAAAAACACCATGGCTGTATGGTTCAAAAAAAGTTTATGGTTTACGTCGATTTTCTTTGCCCCATCGGTCAGATTTTCCCATCTCGGTCCAATTTTTCGGATGTTATCGGCTATTGAGGCTCTTTCTCGCGGGCTTCAAGTCTCAACGCTGTGCCGAGTGGGTATCCCCCCCCCCCAACATACCACAATTGCGGAATTATTGGGCACTCGGAAAAAGTGTGAGAGAGGTTAAACACGACTCTCCTTCTCAGATTCATGTTCGTACCTTCTGAAAGATTCCAGGCTAAAACTGAAAAACAGCTCTAATCCATAGCAGGAAGTAGAAAAAAATTGCTCAGGCGGGGCTAAAATCTAAACAACAATGTGGCTAAAATTGTAATAATTACTAATTAGCCCGGCTAAAGTGAATTAAAACACTAATTTTCAGCTCAAATTGAGAAAAAGTGCTAATTCGCTACTAAAAAAAAACTAAATGATTCACAGGTAAAATTGAGACAAATCTGACCAAGAGTTTGTAGGCCGGAGGTGCGACGACGGTTTCATACAGAAAAAAGAGTTTCTTGTGGTTAGATTTGTTTGAACTCAAGCACGTCCTTCGCGACCCCCTTCCCTGTAGGCGACACCTCAAGTTTTGAGGGCTGAAATTTACATTAAGTTTGTGTGGAGGACCCCACGATACTTCCATGTTCCCGTCGTTCGCTTACAACGTGCCTTTCACATGAAACAATTCCAACACGAGTGATTTATCATTAAAACTCACCCATCAAAATTAATTAATTTGCCCTAGCCTGTCCTGAAGTTCTGTTCTCATAAAAATGCCAAAGTTCCAAAATTTGCTGGAAAGAGCTCTATGTCTCTCAATATTCATCCCATGTCAACGATTGATGCAATAATAACACACAAAAAATATGAACACACAAATTCTAACGACGTGACGAATAATGACTTTTGTAGCCTAATATAGTTCTCTTTAACGGTAACTATCAATTCGAAATATTCAACACGATCAATGAATTAAATAATGGACACAATTTGATCAATAAGACACTCGCTAAAACTCAAAATAATCGAAGAGAAACGAATCTTCGAATACATCCTCGTCAATTTGTTTAAAAAATTAATTTAAAAATAACCAAATTGAATTTCGAAAAAATGGCCAGTTCATCGATGGGGAATTTTGTTGTGGTCATTTTAAGCCATCATGAGAGGAAATCGGACTAAAATTCTGGTAGGAGATAGGTTTGGGGCAAAAAAAGAGCTGAAACGCATTCCAAACCTTAGCAACTGTACCGCTCAACAAATCTTATTCAAATTTTAGCAGCGTCTTCTAGGAACCTAGATGACCATTTTGAACGATCGATCATCAAATTTTATAATATTCTCTTGGAATTATAAGGGTCCAACCATTTTTACTCCGAACACATTTGTTATAATATCTTCCAAATCGCTCAACCAATCGTTTTCAAATTTTACGGTGTACATCTAGAGATGAAGACACAACTTTTGAGCCATCACTCGTCCAGATCTGCCAAGAAAAAAGTGGACGACGGAGGACGAAGGACGGACGACAGACGCCATACTGAAAATCGTGATTTAGACCTTTTCGGGGTCCAGGAACACGAATCTGGTGTCAGCTAATTTTTTTTTTTTTTTTTTTGCCATTACCAAACTTCCTTCCCTACGGGAACATGGAGGTAAAATGGAAAAATAGATAATCAGCAGCTGAAAATGAGAATTACTTAAAATTGTAATTGGCCATGTTGTCATGGAGTTATTCAGACGTCCAGGTGGTATACATATACGTTGTTGTCTCTCCACAATAATTGTTTTTATTTCTTAATTGGTCTTGGTCTAATCGATTTACTACCTGTCTAGGCCATTATCAGGACCATTATTAAAATAAGTTTTTGTGTGAATCCAAACTCAGAGTAGAGGAAGTCAACGAGTGTGGACGACACAGAAAAACTTATTTTAATATTGGTCCTGATGATGGCCTAGACGGGCAGAAAATCGATTAGACCAAGGCCAATAAAGAAATAAAAACAAGTATTGTGGAGAGACAACAACATATATACCACCAGGATGAATGAGAATTACCCCAATTCGTGGCTAAAATGGAGAAAATCGCTAATCAAAGCGATACAAACGCTATTGCGCTGCTAAAATTAAGAAAAAGCGCTAATTCGTGGCTAAAATTGAGGGAAATCACTAATTCACGACTAAAATTGATTAAAATTTCAATTTGCGTCTAAAATTTGAATACGCTATATTTCCGCGAAAATATGCGGAAGTTACAGCTTCCGCAAGCAACTTTAAGAAAAATCGCCCATTTATGGCTATGGACGAAAAACCAGCAAATTCGCGGCTGAAACTGAGAAAAAATCGCTAATCCATAGCGTATGGTAAACCAAAATGCTGAGTGGCAAAAATTTAGAAAAAAAAAACCTATTTTGCGGCTAATATTGAGTTAAACACTTGATAAAAACTTTGATTTTCAGCTCAAACTGATTGTGAGTAAAATGCGAATTCCCTGGTCCCTGCTTAAAATAATGGAAAAAATCGCTAAAATTGTGGAAAACGCCAACTCGAGGAAAGTTAAAAAACTTCGCTAATTCACGGGATAAAAAAGCTACTTTGCTGCTTAAGTTGAGAAAAAGCGCATATTTATGTCTATTGGTGGAGGGGGGACTGAAACTGAGAAAAACGTTACGTCCGCCCCGGGCCCCGATATACGTGTAGGTCCGCCACCTGCTGCCCCTGGATCAGCGCCTGAATTTGAGCTGTAAATCTGATCCATGTACGAAGGGGTCGAAGAACAAGAAAATACCAATACCAGTGTCAAGTACGCAAACCACTTTCGACCACGGAGTGAACTGGGGATCATGTGGCTTCTTTGATGCGTCGTACGGCCACATTTATTGTAATATTGCATTGAAGTTGAAACCGATCTCATGTATCATGAGTTCATGACCCTCATTGCATTTGCCGCACAAACCACGCTTCATAAATGAAGAGCACTA
This sequence comes from Corythucha ciliata, assembly GCA_038030265.1. Classification (NCBI taxonomy): domain Eukaryota; kingdom Metazoa; phylum Arthropoda; class Insecta; order Hemiptera; family Tingidae; genus Corythucha; species Corythucha ciliata. The sequence goes on along the minus strand of CM075942.1, from coordinate 27,321,053 downwards.
AAAGCAGGAAATCGAATGAAATATGGTGAACGACTTTTGATAATGCTTAAGTATGTACACATGGGGGAAGGCACTATGCATATGTATACGCGTGAGCACGAGTACAGAAGCACGCCATCTTTGGTCCCTCGAATAAATTGTCAACAGGCTAAAGAGAATACTAGGCTCATTGAGCATGTTTGTCTACACTGAATACACTGAAGATCGAGGGACCAAAGATGAAGGATGCCCCTACCTATGTTTTGAAGGTATAGTAGACTGTTGGCTTATGAAGTACATAATGTTAGCTTATAAGTTTTCAAGTTTTAAGCCACACCATCAAGTCATGAGCCGATACCAAGCTACCAGCCATTTGAATTAACATTCGAGAAACACAAAATATCTGCTTCAAATAGAAAGCGTGACTCGCACACCACATGGGTTACTAGTGCCTATCACGAACAACCAATATGAAATACCTATACATAAATATTGATACAAAAAAATATTAATCATTTTACTCTACTTATTCTTACCTATGTAAACAATGCAGATGAACGAAATTAAAGGACTTAAAACATAAGTTAAAAAGTTATTCATTCTTCGCGAAAGGTCAATTAGGTCCGAAGAGAGAGTTCAGGGAGGGGAAAAGGAAACAAAGCATAAAAAAAAAAAATTGTTTTCGTGCCTCTCTTCAAAACAACGGGTAGCTCATTCTTCTTCAAGAGTGGAAAAGAAGAAAGGAGTCAAAAGGTGGATCAAGAACTAAAAGGAAATGGCTAAAAAAGAGACCTAGCAAAACCCATAATCCATGGGTCCTCCTTCGCTTCCTCCAAATAAAGCCGCTATACACGATGGTGATGGTACACGTTTTAACACAGTAGGCAAGAAGGTACGGCTAGCTAACCCGGTTCCTCACACCCAGCATGCTACGTGCTCACAGTACACACACTCGATCATTTACAGGGTTTGAAACAGTTTTTCCCAGTGAAAACACTGAGACACAAACCAGGAATTTCTTCTCATTTTTCCAACGGGAACTTGAAAGATTTGTAGAAAATAAAAATTCGACCAACTTCTACCACGGTGGGGCTATTTTCATATTATACCCTTTCTTCATTGAACAAATTTCAGTAACCCCTTTCGTGTCTAATGAATTGATTTAATTACTCCTATCCTTTTTATTTCAATAGAAATTTCGTAATGGTTACAATCAACTTTCTATCGAACGGATCATTTATTTAATAGTTTGAAAGAACATTTCTTAGAAACAGGAACTTTTTTACGCCTGATGAACTTTGGCTAGATCTTTCCGCGTGACGCTCTTTGCAGTTACAGTTTACAGTCTACATTCATCAGGAAAAACCAGGTAAATCTAAATTTGTTAAATAATAATCCTCACTATTTCACAGTGTTGTCAAATTATCAGAGCGAAAGAAATTCAAAGTCATTTGGCAGCTTCAAAGTAAAATAACAAACCCAAGGGAAATTTGAAAAAGAGACACCTTTAATGCGGCGTAATGGAAGACCCTCTCTAATGATTTAATACTCAGAAACATTACTTTTTTCTACGCTAATGGTCAAGACGGTCTGAGAGGTCCAAAGTTGAGTTAAAATCGTTTAAAGTCGCTCAACGTTGCTGTAGTTGTCGTAGTCGTCTCCTAGATGTTCTGGCAGGCTGGGTTCTCAAATTAAAGTAAAATACATCCAAGCAGTGCGGAAAAAAATATAACTGTTTTGCGGTAGTAATTTTCTTTAAACTATCACTTTTGAATATTCTTCGCCAACTCTCCACCCTCACCTAAACGTATAGTTGTAGGCGGCACTATGAAAGGAAAACGGACCTGTTTATTCAAATCATTTGCCGCAAAACGCCCATCGTTCAAAGTTTTGGGCGGCTTTTTACGAAAAAAAAGAAAGAAAAAAGTATAGCGGATCACTGAATACCCTATCGCCTTCATAAAGCTAAGTTTCCCATAGAAGGAATCCTTTCGACAACAAAAGAGATTTATGGTCATCCTGCCATTCATATTCTGTCATGACTTGTAGGTATACGCGCACTTTCGAAGAGCCAGAAGGCGGAGAAGGAAAAAAAAATCAATTTCTGCCGAGTGAAACTGATATGCGGATGAGCTAAGAAATGCCCAGTCATCTGTCCGAGGAGGGAAAAACTGCAATCGAAGAAAGAAAACCTCTGGTCTGTTTGCTATGGAGGAACCAACACGCATCATACGGGAATGCTCTTTTCGAGCGATGACATAGAAAACCCAAGAGATTGTTTGTTCAAGAGAACGAACATTCGAGATGAAAATGCCATTTGGGTCGGCCCAGGGTGTCCATCTCCAGGATGAACAGAAATTGTAAAATACGAAAAAAATGCGTCCGTTACACTTACCCTGATGGTCAATTCTTCGTGGGCTCTGCCCTGCTGTGATGAGCAGGCTATTTCAAGACAAAGTAAAGTTTTTTTTTCTTTTCTCTTGCTGAGCCACACTGGGAAGAACTATCTTTTGGAACAATGGCAGAAGAACATGGTTCATAATTTCTACTACTTCACTTGTCCGGAGGTTAAAAGGAAAAAAAACGGAAGCATTCCAGCAAATTGTTGACCAAATGCAATAAAGAAGTCATTTTTTTTTATTCAACGGCGTAGCTATAAAAAAATCGCTCTAATTAAAGCCTAAATAGCGATCAAGTTTTTCACCAATTTTGAAGTCAATCCTTTCTATCGGAGGAAAAAAATGAAACCCTTCATAAAAGCGGAAAACACGTTCATGACAAATCGTTGCTAGGCGTGAACCCTCCACTCACTTCGTTGGATGCTATAATGAAAGAAACGTGGCTCTTATCATCCTGCTCAAAGACCTTTTTAGCCGGTTAAAAGAGAAAAATGTATGTCAAGGTGGTAATAATGACTGAGGACTATCCCATTGTTTCTAAAAAGTTAATCCTCTGGAAAAATATATATGTCCTGGCCCTACCAAAAATTTGTGCTGTTTTTAAAAAAAAAATGCGAACTCACCCCAGTCACGGACTTGTGTACTAGAAGAAAATGACTTGCAGTCCTAAGATTGAATTCATTTTTTTTTCTTTTTAAACAAAGAAAATCTAAAACACGTCTGTAAAAAATCTTAGAAAGGTCCAATAAAGAATTTTTGCTCAGTGTTTTCTCTTCGCTCACCCACAAGCACCCGACGAAGCTCCATCTCATTTGAGCGAAGAAAAAAGTTCAAAGATTCTCTCGGAAGGCGTTTATTACAATCATGTGTGAGGTGATTGAGACGTGAAATGTCGGAATAGAATGCCAACATTAAAAAATTCTGATTTATTAATCAAACGATAGTAGGCAGAGAACTCAAAACCAGGTCCAGACAGTTACGCTTCACAAGAAAAGAACACGCCGGCCGGTGCGAATATTTTGACGTGAGAAGAGACGAAGAGAAATGATGATTGTGTCAACGAGAATTTCATAGGTGTACATTATTATATACTTGGAACTACTGAAAGGTGACTCAAGAGATTCCATAAAAATCATCTTCGAGAGTATTGCCCAAGAGAACGCGTACGAACGCAACTAAAGCAAAGTGGTGGAATTGGCAGCAATAACCACACAATAATTCGCAAAACAAAAATCATGACGTCCATAAGAGTCATTACCAGTTGTTTCCTAACAACACGAAAAATATAATTCAAAGAACGCCTTGGCTGTTCACTCCTCCTTCTTTCGGGAGGGTAAGATATACTTAATTCTCCCTTAGTATCGTGCATTCGGATTCGTAATAATTCCTAAAGCTAAATATTAGAATTATTGAATTTGTGAATGGCTTCTTTAATTATCCTTGTCGTAGTGGTCGTGTTGGATGATCAGCCTTGCCTGGCCCACTAAAATCTGCCGTTTGCCCACACTGGAAAAAATTTCGTTTACCATCTGATGGTTACGATGACTTTGGTTCTCCCAGCCAATTTCTTGTTATAGGAGCTAGAAAAAATGCTAGTAATAGCCGCACAGTTTATTGAACTACCCATACGAATATAGTTGAACGCCTTTTGGCACATCTAGACGCCTAAAGTTTCGAGAAACAATGGACCTCGGTGGAGTTCGGCTTAGCTTATCCCTCGGAGTACGACTCCCAAAGGGGTCTCCGTGGCGCAATTGGCAGCGTGCTGGACTGGTACTCCAGAGGTTGCGGGTTCAAATCCCGCCGGGGAGCCATTTTTTCTCGAAACTCGAATCGTGTTGGACTATGCCCTTTCATCGTCGTCTGGATAACATCAGTTGAATTAATTTATTAACAAAATCTTAATTAAACGGCTAGTTCTGATTTTTTAGTATGTTGCTAGGACCAGCACCTGTAGTGTAAATCCAAGTTTTCATATTCGAAAGACTTGTGCTACTTTCGTGGCTCTCGAAAAACCGCGAAATGTTTGACTTTTTTCGGGGTTTTCACTTCATCACCTAAAATATGCAGTTTAAGATAAAACATACGAAATACGTTAAAAACCACATAAAATTTGCTACAATTTGAGACCTAACGTAACTCAGTAGGTCATATAATAACCAAGATACAGCTCCTCGAATTTACATTCCTTTGTCAAAAAAATTTAAATTTTAAGTTTTGGTCAACTTTCGACCCGAATTACTCATCCTACTAGACTTTGTTAAAACACTCAGCCTACTATAGACAATGTTAGACTTGGGTAACTCCAACTTAACTCCGTGGTGACATTCACCATAAATAAAAATCAATCATCTTAAATAATCAGCTTAATAATCAGGAATCATAAGAGAAAGCGCTAATATTCGCAGCTAAATGAGAGATAAGGCGCTAATTCATAACTAGAAATAACTCATTCGCGATCATAATTGAGAAAAAGCATTAATTCGCGGTTATAAAATTGGGAAAAAGCATCAATCAGTCGCTCAGCAGGCTCAGCTAATATTGGGAAAACGCCAATTCCGTAGCTTCTTCGAGGGAACTTCAAGACTAAAGTAGTGAAAAAGCGCTAATTCGCAGGGACAAAAGAGAAAAAAACGCCAGTTTGCGGCTAAAATTGAAAAAACCCTAATCCGCATGGCTAACGCAGAAGGTTCCGTTTTACGTGAGCGAGGTAGCACGATTTCAGCGTTAAGAATCTTGGGCGTTTACCGCGGGAAACACCTGTAGTTTCCAATTCGCACGTTTTTCTTGAAAATCGCTCGCCCACTATACAAACGCTAAACCAGTTCTAGCTGCTAAAAGCGCGTGGGTCCCGCCTCACGTAAGATGCAGGGTAAGAAGCAAAGCGAAGAAATACGCTAAATTCGCGGCTAAAATTGTGGAAAAACGCTAATTTGCAAACAATATTGAAGAAAGCGCTCATATTCTCAGCAAAAATTGAGGAAAACATTAAAGAAGAGAAATTGAGGAGGATTAATTTGAGAAAATACGGTAATTCGCGGTTCAATTATAGAAAATCCGCTAATTTTCGGTTGATATTGAGTAAAAGCAGTAACTCGTGGCTAAAACGGTAATTATCGGTAAAATTGAGAAATAGCGCTAATCCACATGGCTAAGAAGTTATTAAAATCGCTAATTCGCGCCTAAAATTGAGAAAAAGCCCAAATGAGTTAACGCAAATGAGCTTGAGAAACAACGCAATTTTGCAGATGGATTTGTTCAAAAACCCGTTTATTCGTGGCTAAAAATTAAAAAACCCGCTAATTCCTGACTAAAATTGAGATAAAGAACTGATTTGTAGATATAGAATTAAGGAAAATGTGTTAATTCATTTTGTTTATCACACTATAGCGCGATGGGTGGGCGATGTAGTGGAGTTCCTTTAATTGCCTGAAGGACTGAAGAAAAATATTGTCTCTATATTTTTGACACAAAAATATTATACTATTATTATGCGCTATATTATTCACGGCAAAAATTTACAAACAGCGCTCTTTCGCAGCTAAAATTATGGAGTACGCTAATTCTCGGATCAATCCGGAAAATCCGCGCCTTTGCGGCTAAAATTGAAAAAAAAAAACCGTAAATCTCAGCTGAAATTTGGGAATAATTCGCGATTGGGAAAAAGCGCTAATCCTCATGGCTAAGAAGTGAAAAAACGCTAATCCATGGCTAAAACTGAGGAAAATCTCTAATACCGCTAAAATTGAGATAAAGTGCGCATTCGCAGCTAAAATTGAGAGATACGCTAACAGGCTGATCAACTTGAGAAAATCCACTCCTAAAATTGAGGAAACGCGGTCATAAGCCGCGAAAACTTATTTAGAAAAAGCGCTCATTTGCGACAAAAGTGGAGAAAAATCGCTAATTAGCGGCTTAAATTATGAGAAAAAGCCAATTCGCGGTCCCTAGATGCATGTTTGTGGCTAAAATTGAGAAAACCCATATTTTAAACGCAACGTATAAATTAAGGTCAATTTTCACCAACAAAGATGATCGTGTACACACGGAGACTTTTCTGTCCTGTCATGAAATTTTTAAGATTTTTAGGAATGTTCGTTTGTCGTGATGTCAAAAAGTGTAAAAACCATATGTTTCTACGAAAAAACCAAGAAAAAACGGAGAAATTTTGGGAAAATATCTCCTTTCTCCCAACCACGGGAACCCAGCTTAGAAATACCGCGTCTACATTAGCCCTGTGAACATAGGAGGGCAGGACATAAAAAATGGGAGTAACTTTTGGGGCTTGAAAATAAACAATTTCATTCGGAATAATAGAGAGATTTTGCAAACAGTTCCGCCAACGCTAACGTTAACGCTATTCATGCTATTCACATTTCAACGAACAAAATGTTTACTACCCTAGCAACGCGTACACAAAAATTAACTTTTGCGTTTACGGGACTGGTTGCAAAATCTCTCTAATGTAGGTACATACGGTAACAGGGACGGATTTAGAGTTTTTTGCTGGGGGGGGGGGGTGGTTCTTAAGAACTTTAGGTCTGTCGTTTACTGGAAGCGTTTTCGAGCAAAACCGCGACAACGAGCGTACATCCCAAAGTCTTGAATTGAATGTGACATCGTCCTCTGCAGGCACAGGACAGCATGCGTACAGTACATGCATTCAAGCCTTTTTGATGTACGTTCGTTGTCGCGCCGCTCGAAAACGCTTCCAGTGGACGACCGGTCTTGTTCTTCAATGAGAGAGCTTGCTGTAAACTGCACTCGCTGACAGTGTATGAACAGATTGGCTTTCGAATTGGTGATGTACGTATGTGTGGGTGGCTACAAGTTGGAGGTTGGGGCAGTCGCCACCCCCATCCACCGTAAGATTGGAAAACAGAAAAAAGAGCGGAGGAAGCATTATTTTTTATGAATCCGTTAAAAGAAACTCAAATCGAGAGTTTAGAACAATGTTTGAAGAAACAATGTATTGTTGAACTCTCAATCTATTGAAACCAAGGACCGGATCCTCAGACTGAGAATGTTGAAGATTTCTTTGAATCAAAGGATCAATCAAAGTAATCTTGGAGGGCATCAAGGAGAGATTCAGTCCACGAGTTGCGAAGGACGTCCTTGAGTTCAAACGACTCTAACCCAAAAAGGCTCTATAACCACAAAAATGTTTTAACCAAAATACGCTCTGCTCTAACCACAAAAACTTTGAAATATAAAGAACATTGAACCCCTAAAAGTGGTCTGACCACAGACAGCTGTAACCACAAAATGCTCCAACCACAAAAGGCTCTAACCACAAAGTGCTCTTGTTCGTGTTGTAAGTTGAAGTTGAGGGTTCAGAAGTCCAGACCCTCAACCTTGTGGCCATCAGATGGCGCAGGCTTTGCCTATCTTGACAGCAATTACAGCCCCGTACCCTGCATAACAGCCAAGACTCAAGAGTCGTCTTTGCCAATCTGGGCCCCCATTCTTTGCCCGATATTCTGTGCGAGAGGCACACGACGCACTTTTTTACTGTTTGACTTTTTAAAAAATCTCGTGTCCCCCACGCACATTAATGGCCACATTTTAATTAAGTAGGTAATGTAATAAATACAGAATTAAGAAGAGGAAAGAAGACGAGGGGCGAAAGGACGGGGGTCGAGGTATCATCTGTTCAGTTCCCCGAACCCCTAGAAGGTAGAATGTTGCCTGAAAAAAAGGTCTTGAAACAAATCTGGGAAAAAGTCGGACATTTCTTGCTCAAGTACTTGTCTGCCCATATGACAATATATTTCAGTGTTCAAACGAAGCATTTTGGTTTTTTGTTTCACTTCAGCAGAGGGTTTTAAGAGAGGGGGTAATAAACATACTTCAAATATGTGCGAATAATTTCATACTAAGCCCCTCCATGGGCTTCAAAATGGGCATAATAAAAAAGAAATAATTCAATTTCTTGAACCATCATTCAACCAAACAAACCTAAAACTTCACTGTTAATGTTTTTAACTACTTTGAACACCAGCTACAGTAGAAGACAGGACAGAAAAGTCTCCGTGTGTACGGGGCTTTAAAGTTGACCGTGATTAGTTTCCAATAACGACCCATATGAATTCTGATAGTGTTTACATTGTAATCTTGATTAGTTGATAGTGATCGTGGTTTAAAAATTTGGTGAAATCGGGCCTAAATCTCTTGTTTATTTAGGCCCATTTTCACCAACAAAATTGATCTCGTTTAAAGTTGATCGTGATTAGTTGCCAATAGCGACCCACATGAATTCTGATACAAGCGTTCACACTGTAATCGTGATTAGTTGTTGATCTTGGTTTAAGAAGGTGGTGAAATCGGGCCTTAGAGATTAACGGACCCCATAGAGATTTTCGCCCCGGTATAAGCGGGTCCACTACTTCGGGCAGCCTCGAGACTAGGGAATGTTCACCCTCGTACTATGAGAAGCACCTTTGGTTCTACGTCATCAACCTTTGGAAACCATCTTCGAAGTCCTATAAACTATCATGCAATTTCGTATTGATATAGGTACGTCCAGCATTAAACCTTATTTGAGTTCAAACGTTTTCACGTCTGACGTCCTCGATTTAAGAATTATTTCTTGTTTAAATTATGATGAAACGAAATCAAAATGGAAATTGTATTGTGCGAAGAACCCAACACGGTATACATACTATACTTGTCAAAAAATTTTTGACTTTTTGTTAGTCTAGCCAAATCGATACCCTCCCACAATTACCGCTAAATCTCCGGTTTTTGAGGTATATACATTTTCGGAATTAAGGTAGGATCCCTTTTTTGAAATTTCGGCGCCCTTCATTTTGTGCTACTGGCGCAAATGTGCTAAAACTGACGATTTTAACTGCACCAAAAGTTGCCTTTTTTTCGGCACCGCCGTAGTCATTCCGCACCGAAAATAATGAAAAAAAGAAAATTGCGCGGGGAATAAAAAAAAGGTAAAAAATTCAGGAACTACTTGTTCCAGCTACAAATATGCTATAAATTCATAAAAAGCTTATTTTTATACCGATGCGGAAACAATGCGTAAATGTCTTCAAGATTCGCGTTATATGTCTAGAATCCCGTCAGCCTCGGACAAAAGTTTTTAATAAATGGTCCATGTTCAACGTCAAAAATGGTTCATGAAGGCAGGATTTTAACATCGCTATCCTTCTGCGGCCTATATACATACGAAAGATTTGTTTCCCTGTGGTCCCTTTATTTATGCTTATAATCTCTGCATGCATATGCGAGGACCTCTGTCGCATAAATCCCGCAGTATTTAGTTCCCCTATACGATTTCACAATACTCTCTTGGATTATATTTTTTATTTCTCCTTTCCTTATCTCCAAGAGGAATGGTTAATTTATTATAAAGAGAACTAGTCTGTTTATGTATGCCACGTGTGCTGTGTATGGGTTATTTTTTTTTTTCACGTTGAACTCTTTCGAGATGATCTCCACGAACAGTAGACGCATAAAACGCGAAATTCCAAGTGAACGTAGGTCTTTACGAATCTCGGGTCCTGTCCTCGACATCCCACAAATGGCGGCTAACGAATAACAGTATTTTCAATTCTTTAAGGACATTTAGGCATCTCTGGTCAGAGTATCCGTGAAGTGAATGTCGAATGGAAGCAAAAGTAAAGCTTTTGCGGTTTTGGTATCAATGTAATTTCTGCCGGTTGAACGCCTTTTTTATCCGTTGAAAAAGATATTTTCCCACGAATTAATTTTTCAACCCTCTCCTATATTTGCATACAATAGAAGAGTCGTCGCTTAAATTATGACTGAAATCTTTTTGAGTTGAAGTCTCACGGAAGCCATTTCTAATTATATCAGAAACCGCAGTCTCCGCATAGTTATACCCGCTTCGAAAGATCATTCTTACTTTTTCCAGAAGCAGGGAGCATGGGTGCGAAATACTTGAAAAGTTTTTTTTTTTAATGAAAGTACACTTTTACTCCGAAGGTTTACAATGGCGCATTGTTGATATGTGTGTATAAAGATTGAGGCTTCTTAGCTAGTACTAAAATTTTATTATTTCTTACTCCCCCATCATTCAACTTTTTTTTCGTTTTTGATTTACATGACCCGGCAAGAGTGAAAGTAATATGCATTAAGAAAAGAAAAGAACTCCCTTTCAGTAATAGAAAGCCCACGAACTGAACCAATCACGGAAAATGTAACAGTACCGCACTCGTTATAATGCCCCCTGGGCTCATGGCTGGTCAATCGGTCAATTACAGAGACAACACGTTTCCTCGACTAAATTGGTTCCTGATCGTTCTTTTTTATCTTTCATACTGGAGGAAATATTCATTTCTACCGCTGAGCGGTGTCCACTACACTGATCGTAGTCTTCATTAAAACGAATAAAATTAACGGGTTAAAACAGTTAAATGGAAATTCTGGTAGCAGATTATTAGAGTATGAAGATGAGGATCTGAATACGTTGCCACGCTCTGATAAAAGGCCACCTATCGCTGGTGGAGAAAGAATGAAATAGATAATATGTATAAAGGGAGGAGACAAGTATTCGTGAAGAATAAAAATAAATCGTCCATTCTTGATATTGGGGAATGTCATTGAAACACGTTATTGAATTCGACAACTATACAAAGATGATACATAATTGGAACTTGGTATAGCCCGGCCAAAGATTGAAGAACATCGAATCTCCACCTAAGTTCTCACTGAGAGCTTCCCCTTACCCCTTCCATTGTACAGCCGTTTACCTCCTAAAGTTTTGAAACTTCTTATCACTCGGGGATCGCGGTTCACTGATCTTTCTGACTACAACTGGTAGATGTTTTGATTTGTTAAATTTTGTCAAGAATCCTTATTTTTCGTGCTCAAATACTAAAATGTTTCACTTTTCCTTCGGTCTTTCGGCGGAAGGGTTGATATTTAAACGATGACGTACATTCATTGTTTGTGCAATTCCTTCCGAAGCTATGAGGCTGAGTTGCCGAAGTGAGTAAGCCAACATGATAATTATTTTCCTATTTATTTTACAATCTACGCATCGTTATCCTTGGTATGATTCCTATTTTTGGTTTTAGGACCGGAAGAACGTCCTTTGTCGAGACAAACCTTCTCAAAACGAGTCTTTAACCAGGAAAACTACAACCCGATTGCTCGACAAATCTGTTGAAGCCTGCTTCGTTAAATTGAAACGTTCCTGGTCCGAGCGACGGAAAATAGCCACAAATAGTTATTTTTACATAGTTATCTGTTGTTTTTTTGGTGAAACTATCGGGATTTCACGGAATTCTCAAGTAAAAGTCTTATTAAGACCCCCACGCACGGGTTGTCTTGTCTTTGACTCGAACTCGAAGCGTTTCAGTGTCGAACACGAATGCAATTTACAGAAGCCCCTTTCGAGTTAGCGTCGAAAACAAGACAAACTGTGTGTGGAGGGCCCTTCATGTTTATTTGCCGTTCTAAAAAGTTATCTACTTGCCTGTGTGGTATCCATGTCTGACTGTTTCCTTTCTGAATACATGTTTGCATTTTTTGCTTGACTGGATGTTTTCGTTGAAACTGACCAGACGCGGGCCAACAGTTTTGCTCATGGGGGGGGGGAGCAAAATAAGTCCCTTTGCCACTTGGCAAACTTTAGCGTAGCCACAACCTAAAAACATTCATTTCGTCTTCAAGAAACAAGGGCCGGGTCTCCTACCTAACTCGATTTTTGCCAGGTAAGACAAGGTCGAGCGCCAAGAGCGGGGTTCATAATGCACAGTCTACTCGGAGAACAATACAGCGATTTCCCTTTTCACCCACTTAATCACTCCCACACACCGCCACCGATTATACTAAAAAGTAGGAACTTCACACCACAAAAATCCAGATCGTTAGACCGACAAACCAAACAATTTGGCTCACGGTCAGATTCAAAACTAATCATAGGCATGTGGCACTTTCAAAAACAAAAATCGCCATTTTTGACTCTCACAAACGCCAGATTTGCGGATTTTTGCTCTTCCAAATCTTTTGGTGGATTTGTCTCGTTAAAATCGTAATTTCGTGAAATTTGCTTGTTCAAACTCCAAATTTCGTGGGTTTTGCTCTTTCAAAAACCTCTTTTACTGAATTTCACTCTTTCAGAACCTTTATTACATAAAATAAATTATAAATTTATTTATATGACAAAGACCAACGTCGAAAAGCCAGAGCAGTTCATCCACCAAGGGAGGGGGGCGGTATCATCATTGCACAAATCAATTTCTTTCTCCCTAAGTGATGTACCAACACTATTTCGAGCAAGATCGTTCTTGATGGCTCCCCACACCAACTCAATCGGATTTAAGTCGGGGTGATAAAGGAGGGAGACGCAGAGGTATGTGACCAAAAGATCGGATCAAGTCATCCACCACGAAGGATTTCTCGATGGGAACGCTTCTCACGAGTTCGAGAAGTTCTGCTTTCGTTGATGTTTCGCAGAATTCGATGCCATGCTGGGAAAGCTATTCGACAATCACGCGCTTAAGGCTGCCGGAATTCGGCTTTTTGTTTCTTTCGAGGCAATGATAACTCGCGTTGTTCATGACTGTGACACTGCCTGCCGGCACGTTGGGTAGGAAGCACGTACTGAGCCATTTCGAGAAATTCTCAGCATTCATGGACGTGTGATAGTCCCCTGAAGTACTTGAGAATCTGAAAATCAGGAGACCGTCTCTAACGAAGCCTTGCTCCCCACCTCCATGAACAACAATAAGTCGATTGCCCTTGCCTGAAATATAAAATCACGAGAAACTATTTTCATGCTAAAGAAATGAAGGATATCAGCTCACCTATTTTATGAGTAGCCCCCAATTCATCCTCCGACTGCCAACACGATGTAACGTTGTGGGCCTCTTGTACGTAAGTTTCATCCAGGAAGACAATATTCTTGTTGGCCTCTCGATGTTTTTTTATCTCCCTCAGGTAGGAGACCCTACGGGTTGCAATTTCTGGCCGCTCAATTAGAATTTTACGATTGGATTGACACTTCTTCCACTTAAACCCCAGGTGATGTAGGCGCTGCCAAATGTACTCCTTACCGCAGTCTACAACGCCTTGCTCTAGTAACTCCTTATGGAGAAGCCTAATTGACGGGCACTGCTTTTTAACAACATAAAACTGCGAACTTTAAAACGAATGGCACTGTCAGTAAAAGAATCGAACTCGACTCGCTCCTTATGTGGAATGTTCTTCCTCGTAGGTGTGGTGAAAAGTGACCGACTCGTACTCGAGCCCTCTGAGGTCGATCGTTCGGCTTCCTTCACGATGCGGAAAACAGAAGACCGGGAAACACCGGTCGCCTCAGCCACCAAACTGTTGATGTCAGGCTTAGGCTCTTCCTCTACCTTCTGCCGGGTAAAATACTGAAAAAACGATTTGCCTTGCTTGGCTTCCTAAAGTTCTTCTTTTCGGTCTTTCACTCATTTCTGAAATCAAATACAACATCTTGTCTCTCAAAGTATTAAAATCATTAATTATCTCATGTCTACTTACTTTAATCACGACAAAAAAACCGTTGAGGCAAAAAAAAAACACTCATCTCACTGATAGAAATATCGGAAAATATCGATTGCACGAAAAACTGGTGGGGGGTTAAGTACATACTAATCGGCGCTAGTAGCGCTACCGTCGATTTCTTTAGTCTTTGGCCGGGCTATAGACGGGGGTTGCATTATTCTTATATGTATACCGGTGAATTTAATGGGCGGTTAAGACGAGAACTCTGTCAAAGCATTTAGTTCACCCTTCTTATGTTATTCAAGATGCCGTAAAATAATTCCGTAATTCTGTTTCCCGTTTGCAATTTTCTTTCTTGATAATAATTATCCTGTTTAGAACATAAGAAAATATAGACTGAAATTCAATACAGTAGGCATTGTAGTGCCATCGACGTGGAGTGATGGATAGTCGGAAAGTTTGCAGGAAACTGGAATTGGCACCAGAAAACCATTTGAAAGATCACGAAGAAAATGGTTTTTTCTACGATGGGGTGTATTGAAAGAGTTTAAGCTGTATCTCTGAGTGTGTATAACTACAAAGGCTATGTACTATCTTTATAATACTCACACTCACCCACATCACCGGGCGTCAAGACATCGTTATCAACATTGATAAGTTCTTCAAAATCGTGGACGGAGGCGCACACAAACCAGCATGCCTGGAGGTTCATTTATGTCTTATGGGCGTAGCAATAGCCCCCGCGGTCGCGGGGAGGCGGCGACCCTATTTATATTAGGGGTATTCACGTCAGCGGACGATTCTCCTCAGTAAACGTTTTCTTTCTGGCAGACGCCACCGCCCACGATGACGCTGAGGGAAGCGGGGTGAAATCCTCCGCTTTCTTGACGAAGTTCTTAGTCCTTCCTGGCCCATGAACAAGGCGGGACGGGCGACTTCGCAGTTTTTCAGAAAATACTTTGCATCCACGATGGTTAGCTGTATGCCTTCCCATGCAGTTCGCACAAGTTGGGGTGGAATCTTTGGGCTTGGGCCGCTTGGGGCTTGCCTTCGAATCATGCTCCCCTGCACATTTAATGCACTTAGGCTTTTTGTAGCAATTCTTCGCCAGGTGGAAAAATGATTGGCATTTAAAACACTGCGTAACACCCACCATGTGGGGTATCAATAACTGTTTTATAACAGTTAAATCTCACATTGCGGGGGTTTTATTGCTACGCTACGCTCCTGTACCTAGAGCTCTTCATTGTCTTCTTCGCTACTTTTATCGTAATTTTCATGGAGATAGCCGGGATAGCACCTCGAACGTTCGACCAATTTGTTGAGTTCGACGAAACTGAACCATTCCGTTCTGTCCAGGGCGGAACAGTCATTCTCAGGTCTAAATCCAAACAGACAATCCTGTAACTTTACTGGATACCTGATTTCTGTCTGATTCCATTGATTTTATTTCTGAAAGACAGGGCATGTTCCTAAATTTACCACTTTGCTCATCGAATTGGGAGTTCCAATTCGGAGAGGAGGGGTGGTTAGCGCTGGCGCTAAATTTTACTGAATAGGTGGTATCGACTGGCGGCCGTCTTACCCAACGATATATAAACCTGGATTGCACACAGCGGACTGGAGGTGCGTGGAGGTGGCAGGTCGTCCCCTGGTAAACAATCATCCTGTCCCTCTCCTTGAATAGTTATGGCAACACGGTACTTATTTTGAAACTCCACCCCACTCATCCACTTGGGAACTTAACTGATTGCTATTCTTTATCAGCAGTGACGAGCAATCCAGTTCTTTTATTATATCGTTGATCTTACCACTTTTTTATTTATCAGATAAGCACACTGAGTGCTGTTTATATGAAATAATAAGTTGAACCCAACGATATTTAAACCTGGATTGCTCACAGCGGACTGGATGGGGCAGGTCGTCCCCTGATAAACAATCACCCTGCCCCTCTCCTTGTGTAGTTATGGCAACACAGCTGTCTTCCGGTATTTACTTTGAAACTCAACCCGTCTCATCAACTTGCGGTAGAGAACCTTTAAAACACAGGTACTGCAACACGGATTTCAGCGCCATATTTGGTCCCTCAGTCGTTAGGGTAAACAAAATATCATGAATGAAAAAATTGTCATCGTAACAGCAAACAAACGCGGAACGCGGTCGAAATAAATAAAAATATCCTACTTGTCAATGAGATCAGGTGATAATTATAATCATACGAGGGACCAAGTATGGTTCCGATTTTCGTGTTGCAGTACTCGGGTTTTATAGTGCCTTACTTGCGGGTGTGTTGAAAATGGCTGTTTAGCCGAAACCGGTCCAATGAACGTATCAACAGCGGGAGAGGACTTATTTTCCTTTTTATCTGGAACATCGCTTCCACACCGACGGCCTATTATTCATTATTTAGTTGCTATAGTCTGTCCACTTAGTGATTGAGTCTCGAACGCGTTGCTTCATTTCGATAGTTCGATTTGTTCACCCCCACCAAAAATATTTTAAAAAATTAACAACTCATCAACAAAAAACTTTTACTATGGGCACTGTGGTTACGTATAGACGCTACACTGTGATCATTTGTTCTAAAATAATTCCCGGTGCGTTATTTTTAGTAGAAGGGGTAAAGAGGAAGCATTTCACTAAATTCGGGGGCGGGCAAGAGTCCATCACTAAGTGGATAGGATATAATAGTGATCCACATGAATTCTGGGGTCTTATTCTTCAACTTTTTTCATCATTACTTTTTTCAAAAATCTTGGGCCATATATATTCTATAACGAAATAGAAACTTTGCTTCGATAGGAACATTGAAATATCATTCATGAAATTAAGAAAGGGGGCCTATTCTCTAACAAGAAAGCAATACATTTTTCAAAGCAATATGTTTATTTCATTAATTATCTTCAAACAAATGAATGAGATAGAAACATTGCTACGAAAAACATATTGCTTTTCTGTTAGAGAATAGGCCCCCTGAACGGAAACATATGATTCTTGAAAAAAGCAATGATGAAAAAAGTTAGGGAATAAGGCCCAAAATCTCATGAATGAGATTTCGAAGTTTCTACCAAAGCAAAGTTTCCATTTCGTTAGAGAATAAGGGCTGTATTCAGAAACGCTCCTTTACGAAGCCTTAAATAAAGGAGTTGAAAAATGTGATGGTTTATAAAAATATGTCATCTGTTTTGAAGCGCTTAAAGGAGACGTAAAGGTTAAGGTTGGTTTCTGAATAAGGCCCCTGATAACATTGGCCCCGTTGTAAAACTCGAAAACTTATTGCTCAGCACTTGATGAGGTTTTGCTCGCTGTGTTTTGTATTCAACACATATGTAAAATAAGAGGGAAGGATTAATCGCATTATTAACTTAATAATTAATAAATTAATTAAAGTATTAATAAAAGGAAGTTTCATGGGTCAGAACTTTTTCATAAATCTATTTTTTAAAGGTTCATTTAAACTAAAATCGAGCGTAAATCGAGATCAGTTCGTAAAATAACCCAACCGTTAATAAATACGCGAATGAATAAAAAATATTTCAGAAGGAGTTTAAATTTGTAGTTATTTATTTAATACACGGAAGGATTGATATGCCTAATCGAAAACAAATATTTGTGGAAAATGTGAAACTTCTTCATTAATCGTGTTACATGTATGGCGTTTTCCATTTGCATAAAATTCCGCTCTGGAGCCGTGCATTTCCACCCGTCCTTTCCGTTACCATATGATACAATATAGAGAAGACGGGTGGAAATGCTCGGCTTCAGAGCGGAATTTTATTCAAATGGAAAACGCTATTAGTTTCACAACGAGCCCAAAGTTTACACTGACGATTAATTGTTGATCGTGCTTAAGATTGGTGTTAACGTTTGGTGAAAATGGGTATTTCAGTACGTGTATACTGGAATGGTGCCAGGGGGAAAGGACGTCAATTTCGAAGAATTTCGTACGGTTCTGAAGAAGTGCATAATTCTTTGTTTACTATCCTACTGAAACCGCATCCCGGCAACCCGCCTGTTTCCGACATCATCCACCTATAGTCAAAACCGTAAGTTAACGCCATCGTTCTTCCACTTCAACTCAATTAAATGCAATCGATAAAAAAGACCAATTAAAACAATGTTGATGTCAGACAAGGATGCTCATTCATTGGCTTGAGAGTGCATGATTTACTGAAGATGAGGGGAAGTCTCCCCCCCCCCAAATTCGCTAATTATAATACCATGGATAAAAAATAAAAATCAATGAAAGGTTGTCACGCACTAAGAATCATTCAAGGCGCACACCCTGTCACTCAGTACACAAACAGTAAAGCCGGAAAGATGTACCAGCTTGGAAAAAAAGTTTGGCACACATGGAATTTTGTGGCTACAAATAAAGTAACTATTTATCTACTCATATCAACAAGTTTTAGCCCAAAAAGGACCAATCAAATTACTAAATTCATGCTATCCCAGCTTCGGCAAACACCAAAACATTTTGTGCGATTGGATGGTTGAACATTTAATAAAATAAAAATCGGCGATTTATGCTAATCTAGCACATCAATTGAATTTCCAGGGGAACAAAGTGTCACGGTGTCTTCCTTAAAATAGAATACATCGGCATTTAACATTTTAAATGCAAGTGAAGTGGGTAAATGCAAGTGGGACCGATCAAGTGTGGATTTCTTTTCCCATTTCCCGCCGGTACGACTAACAAGCTAACATCGATGTAGTCACTAAGTTTGTGAACATGGCTTTAAACGCCTCTCCTCCAAACTTGAATTAAAATGAAAAAACTTTCATTTAAATAACAATAATAATACGTACTCAACACTTCGTAGCGCTCTGCATGTATTCCTCATTGAGCCGGCACAAACGACAAGTCCATCACTGAGCGGCAACTGATTGTAACACGAATAATAACAAGATATTTAGGTCCAGGGAAATTATTTTTGAATTCAGTATAACAGCGGATTAATTAAAAAAGGTAATTCGCGTCAAACGAAACACACACAAAAAGCCAAAATCGAAAATCAACTGTCAAAGGTATCACTTCACGGACCGTCCAAGACGACGTTTACTCTGGTACTGACTTCGACTTGTGACTTCGCGTCGTGCTTCCCGTATTTCCACTCCTTCCCCACACCGTCAAAAAAGGCTCGCGCTCACACCGCCCCCGCGCACCATCGAGTGAGTAGGTGGCTTGAGCTCAAGAATAGTAGGCAAGTACTGTACGCGCTTCTTAGGAAGACCAGGAACTGTCGCACATGTACGCCTATTAATTTGTCTATCCTCCTCACCTTTTTTTTCTTCCTTATTCCCTTCGTTGTTTCTCTTTTACCTTCGATATATGACTTCCTGGGGGTCGAATGGTAATAGTAGCACAATGATATATTATTCTACCAAGTTGTTAATAATGCAGCTGGTTTAGCAAATCTGAGCAGAATCGAATGCGTTGAATTCAATTTACTCGAGGAATTTTAGGCATCACCCGGTCAGGTTTGTTCGCGCAATGATGACTTACATTACACCAACCACAAATGTCCGTAATTAGCGATACGGAGCATTTTTATTCACAAAGGAGACAGGGATGTTCATTTTGAGCACTCTTTTACCACGTGTTATTAACTAACCACGGGTAACAGTAAATTAAGCTCTTGCTTCATGAAATCATTACTTTAAGGATGAAACGAACGAGACGATAGTAATTTGGGAGGAGTCGCATTATCTCAAACGACCCAACTGGTATACAGCGTCTGGTGGCAGACGTTCTTCATTAAACGCTGGTAAATTAAATGAAGATCCCTTGAAAGACATTCGTTAACAGCCAACTGGCGTTTTTTTGTCGTATCAAAATTTAACAAAGCCGGAAAATAATCCTGCGGTGCGCGTGCTTTCACCGAGTTTTTCTTGAGCACAAGGCATCACATAGCTCGGACGTTTTTATTCTCTTCTACCCTTCCTCTCCAACATTCTTAAAACTACTTTCTAAAAAAAAAAAAAAAAAAACCATCTGAAGGAAACAGGCCGAATGCTCATCAGTAACGCACCACATACCCGTCTCTCGGATCTCGAAACCACCATTATAGCATTGTTCGTACTTAATAGAAAATCTCCTCTTTCAGAGAATCTTCGTTTTTAAAAGATTATGAAGCTGAGAAAACCCATCGCACTGATGATGAAAACGAATAGGCATGTCATTTTTCGGAAGGAATACAAAAGTCAGTAAAGTTGCTCTCTGGTGAAAGACTTGTGAGAAGAAGAGAAGTTACAAGAAGACGCTGAGATTCAATCAAAATAATCACTACTTCTTCCTAGCCGCACACACGGGTAAATCCCTGAATTTTCCTGATATTTGTTTGAAAAGAATCTCATCTGATGATTTGAATGGGGAAATGAGGGATTGTCTAGGGCTGATTTCTGTGAAGTTACTAAAACTGCAAAGAACTAATTTAAAGATTGGCTTTTAACATTTGTGTACGGAACTCCTTGTCTTTTCAACGAAAGGGCTCACCCAGGAGGCGAACGCATATAGGCAGTTCCGCCAACAAACTGTTAAGTACTAAAATGATTGAGCAATATAGGTATGAAAGGTCTTAGAAACAATAGTAATCATAGCTCTTTTCATTCTAGAGTCAAGTTCGCGAGCAAAGGTGATCCCCATCAGGAAAGTCTTGAACTAACAGCACGGTTCGAGAGTTATCGACCTTTCCCTTAAGTATAAATAGAAAGAAATAAGAAATCGCTTTGATGAAGAAGCAAATGACTTTTACAGTGATGGTTGATAGTTCGTTACACGCTTGAAGATTTCAAATGCGCAGCTACGATTTGTACATCAAAATAATTAAGCGCATCAAAATAATTAGACAACTACAGGGTGAATGCGTATAAGTGTAAAGAAAAAATTGGGTAAAATTAGACCTCATTTTTGCGATCGGAAACACCTTATAAACCATGGTCCAAAAATCAAAACCTTCCGAAATATGATGTTTCTAGCATATTTTTAGGATAAAATCATTTTCCTTGACTAAATGCGAGTATTAACTTGCTTCCCAGCAGTTCCAACTGTGCACTTCACATCCGTACTCCATCTGTGCACATATATTGTCATGAATGAAATTTAAGAATATCACTTTACTGGTCGTCCCGTTTGAGGAAATCATCCTCTGCCAGTCAAATGTGGTTGTTTAAGGGCGGCAGAGGAGAATTTGAATTTGGTAAATTTTCAAAAAATATGTACAACTATTTTGTCATACTTGAAATTTTTCATGAAAATACGGGGTTAGCAGCTACCAGAAAAGCACGTCTGCCAACCAAAAGCGGCTGACAATCGGGGACAGACAAAAATTTTAAATTCTCTAAAGAACCCAAAATTAAACAATGGGGAACTTGCACATTTTACAAAAGTTGGTGTTGCTTAAAGAGGGCTCTTCCACAAGTCTATTGCTCACGTTAAACTTTGAAACCAGTCAAGAATGTTTTTTTAGTGATTTTTTAAAAATTTTGAGTGGGGGTTCGATTACGTCAAAACTTAATTTTTGAAATGGATGATGTGTGGAAGAGGGGGTTAGACGCGTTAACTGGAGGGAAATTTTTCATGTTATTTGTAATCAAACAATTTTAGAGTTCCCTCAAATGCTTCCCAAGTAAGGATTTACGTCATTTCCCCTAGCACCATCCATCTCCTCCTAAAGAACTTTGAACCTTTTTTAAAAATCTTAAAACGCACCAATCGGGTTGCAACTTCCGTTGTTATCCTTCAGTTCACCGGTCAAATCACCGGTATGCTTTTCTTCCCAAACTGAGATTCATGCAAGTTCCCCATTTTGTCACGTTTGAAGATTTGCATGGTGAAACTGCATGGCAAGGAGGCACCAAAAAATCACATCTGCCAACAAAAAGCGATTGTCTAAGGATGGCAGACGGAGAATTCAAAACTGACTAAATCCCCCCCCCCCCACCAAAATTAAACTATTTCGTCACATTATGAAATTTCGCGCGATAAAACTGCGAGATGAACCGAGACAAAAAATCACATCTGACAGGAAAAATCGATGAGGAATTTTCACATTTTCCAAAAATATTTTTTTTCGATGAGGCGTATCAATCCTTCCCTGTAAATGAATGAATAAAAATGTAAAACCCTTCTGAAATATTTTTTATTTATTAACAACAGTTGGCATATTTGAAATCCCGCCAAAACAAACATTTTCCGCATTGTAATGTCCCTTGTATTCTCTGTCCTCAAAATAGCTCATCGGTGTATCCTCCATTTTTATTATTGGAGAGCTCTAGTGAAAAATCGCTGCGAATTATCGAACAATGCCTTATTATTTCGACTGTTTATGGGTTTATTATTCATGGATGTAGCCAAATCCGGCTTGAAATTACATGAAAATCGACACCCCACAACCCTATGATCCCAAATCCTTTGAAACTCCCCATTTTGGACCCGCTTTTGGCCCATAAAACCCCAGGGAGTTATTTGATCAAACTGATCAGATGTTAGGACCAACTAGACCCCAAATGGAGTCTATGTGCGAAAGAACGAGTTTTTTCGAGCAATCCTAGGGCAAGATATGGCCCGGACGGCGGACGGACATTTTTTTTTTTTTTTTTTTTTTTTTTTTTTTTTTTTTTTCAGATTTGGAATTCACGCACTTTGACACGTAAAACTACAAATTTTGACGGGGGGTCAAAAAATGTTTTTGCGATACGATTACAAAGACTTATTATTGAGAAATAATAAGTCAATAAGGCAAAAAACCACGACAACTCGCTCCCCAACAGCAACGTTACAGGTGAAATTTTTTCGAAAGGCGTTTATGACGCTATAACAGGCAAGCTGGCGTGTTTGAAATGACTTAAGACTTCAAAAATCTTGTATTCATTAACTGATGGGTTATTTTACAGACGGATCCCTATTTATGCTCTTAGGGCAGCCGCGTAGCCAGGATTTCTTTGGGCGGGGGGGTCCGATGTAGGTCCGTTGCGGCGGGGGGAGGGGGTATTTCCACTCTATGCCTACTCTTTTCAGTTTTTAACCATGTATTATCATTATTATCATTACTATTATCATTATTGTGCGATATTATTCTAATGCATGACCGGAGAAATTGAAAATAAAAAGTCTCCTTCAGAACATGGGAAATGAATCTGAAATTTCGGGGGGGGGGGGGGTCCGGACCCGGTGGACTCCCCCCCCCCCTGGTTACGCGCCTGTCTTAGGGCCGTATTCAGAAACGCACCTTTACAAATCCTTAACTATAGGAGTTGAAAAATGTGATGGTTTATAAAAATGTGTCATGTATCGCTTGCTAGGAGTAAGGTTTAACCAAGGATATATAAAAGAACTGGATTTCTCATCATTGCTGATAAAGAATAGCCATCAAATAAGCTCCCTAGGGATGAGAGGGGTGGAGTTTCAAAGTAAATACCGGAAGAGAGTTGTGTTGCCATAACTACACAAGGAAAGGGACAGGGTGATGGTTTATCAGGGGACGACCTGCCCCTCCACGCCCCTCCAGTCCGCTGTGACTGTGAGCAATCCAGGTTTATATATCGTTGGGTTCAACTTATTATTTCTTGATTTCTTCGACCTCTTATTTTTTCCAACTTCTGTCTCAAGGGGTTAAAAAATAGATTTATGAATAAGTTCTGACCCATGAAACTTCCTCATTGCCTAAGGATGGCAGAAGGGCAGCAAATGTAATCAAACTCATTCTGGCGAGGAACTTTATTGTTTTTAGAGTCGCCTAATTGAAATAGTGCCGAACAACATAACCATCTAAAATGTTGCAAAATAACATGGCCTAAGCGATTTTTTGTGTTATTTTTCAGGAGAAAAAAAAATGTTTCAGTTTTTGTGTCAGCCACTTTTGAATGGCCGACCCATATTTAGACATTTTCGGATTCTCGTCTGCCATCCTTAGGCAACTGATTTTTATTGGTGGATGTGATTTTTTGGTCTCGGTTCACCTTGCTGTTTTATCGTGCGAAATTTCAGATGTGTGTGAAACAGTTGAATTTTGGGGGAAAATTTAGTCAGTTTTGAATTCTCGTCTGCCATCCTTAGGCAACTATTTTTGTTGGCAGATGTGGTTTTTTGGAGCCGCCTTGCCATAAGACTCATCATAACAAAATTGTTTAATTTTGGGTTCATATTTAGCGAATTTCAAATTTTAGTCTGCCCCCGATTGTCAACCGCTTCTGATTGGCAGACGTTGCTTTTCTGGTAGCTGCTAACCACGTATTTTCATAACGGCAATTTCAAGTGTGACAGAACAGTTGATTTGGTAAAAATTTACCAAATTTAAATTCTCGTCTGTAGCCCTCAGGCAACCACATTTGACTGGCAGAGGATGATTTCTTCAAACGGGACGACAAGTAGAGTGGTATGCTTAATTTCATTCGTGACAAAATGTGAGCACAGACGAGCAACATTTCCATAATCAAAATGGCTGCCATCTTTGAAAACAACCCCTTTGGCATGGCAGACGTTTATTTTCTCACTCAATGGACCATGATCCATGAGTTCCGATCTTCAAAACCTGTGAGAAAATATATGCACCTTTATGGGCTGGCTCCACAGGACTTTAATAGCGTTTCCCATTTGCATAAAATTCTGCAACGGGGCAATTCATTTCCATCCGTCGATCCTTCTTCTCCATTAACATATGATTTAATTCAGAGAAGACGGGTGGAAATGAACTTCCCAAACGCATAATTTTGTGCAATTGGGAAACGCTGTAAGTTAAAATTCTCCTGTTTGGACGCCCACTTATTGGTAGGGAAATTGAAGTATTTGTTCTATAATTATTCCCAGCGCGTTATTTTTAGTAGAAGAGGCAAAGGGGAAGCTCATTCCACTAAATTCAAGTGCGGGCGAGAGTCCATCTCTTAAGTGGGCAGACTGTAGTTAAATTCACAATTGGGGGGGGGGGGGTTGTAATAGAAAAGTGAAACAAGTATCAGTTGAGATGAGAAGTGCCTTCCCCCTGCCCCCTGACACGATTACTGAACACTGTACGGAGGGAGGTGGTAAGCAGACATGAACTACAAATTTCAAGGAGTACATAAATGGAAAAAAATAAGTTTGAAGGTCCCGAGGATTAGTTTGGCCACAAAATGGAAGCTTCAGGGCTGCATACTCGTAGATAATGCTATTGAAAGTTTCAGTCAAGGGTCTGTTCCAGGAAAGGGCTTGGAACATGTTCGGAACAGAGTTGCTAAAAGGGCTGACCATGGGGTCAGCCAATAAAATGTAATCAACTTAAATTTTATTGGCTGACCCCATATGGCAACTCCGCTCCGAACATGTTCCACAGTCCACACACCTTGTACCTTACTGGAACAGACCTAATAATCAGCGGCGAAAAAGCAATTTCGCGGGATAGGGTCCTAAAAAACAACACTGCGCGAGATTTAGCTCTTTCTAAGCCCAAAATTCGCGAATCTGGATCTTTCAGGAACGAATTTTGCGTGGTACTTGCCTCCTCCAATTACTAAACTTCGCAGGGTTTGCTCCATGCGAGTGCGACTCAGCAGCGTTCCGAGGTAGTGGCGAGTGAGGCGGACTGCCACTCTCAAATGCATCAAGATGGTAAAATTAGGATATTCTGCGACCAACGACAAGTCGCCTACGACATGCATTCAAGTGAAAACTTGAAGTAGGAATGTGTTCTCTATTCTTGAATAAAAATCCTATGAATAAATTTGTAAAAACAGGGCGGGCACCACAGCGACAGGATGAGCCTCCATCACCTTGGCCTTTTCCTCAACAGGTTCGAATCTGTTGCCTCAACTGCTGCTGCTGCCTCGACTGAAACGATATGCCCCAATGAATCTCACCTCTTATTTGAAGAGTTTCCCATTTGTTTTGTGACACCTGTCCGAACTCCCTCAGTCTCTGGAACACCATGGCTCGTTAGATGCTTACCACGCGTTTCAATAATGTCTTGGCTGAATATATGGTTCATAAAAATTTGAACAGCGTCTTCTTCAAAGCCTCTGAGTAATTCGTCCATCATTCTCAAAAATGTTGCAGAAGCATTATTGAATCCAAGCGGTATCCCTTTGAACTCTCATGTGGTCCTGTTCGAAATTCAACACCGTTTTCTCATCTTCTCCCGCGAGTGTCGTTTAAATTTTGCATGCACATGAATTTACATCGTCATTTGATATAATAGTACAGTCCAATACTGTATCCAACGAACATTGCTCCCCGTTGCGTTATGAAAAACTTAGCCAGCTTCATATTTCTATTCGTTTTCAAGGGTGTCCTATCCTCTCACTCTATACGCTGTTCATAAAAGTATTTTCCTTAGCGCTACATATATTATTTCTTCTCCCGTCTCATGCATATGCATATTTCAACTTACTTGGAGGTGTTGCGGGCTTGGTGATGACCTCTCGAACGCGTTGCTTCATTTCGATAGTTCGATTTGTTCACTCCCACCAAAAATGTTTAAAGAACTCAACAAAAAAAAAAATTACTACGGGCTCTCTGGTTACGTATAGGCGCTACACAGTGATCATTTGTTCCAAAATTATTCCCGGTGCGTTATTTTTATGAGAAGGTGTAAAGGGGAAGCTATTTCTACAAAATTCAGGGGCGGGCGAGAGCCCATCTCCAAGTGGACAGACTGTATAGCAGGCATGGGGGTGCCAGGCCATCAAGTGTCATTTACCTTTCTCTCAACCTTTTCAATTTTAATAATAATAATAATAATAAACCGATTTATTGTAGAAACCCAAACGGGCATTACAACGTCAAATTTAAAATCACAGAGACAAAGGCTTCCACGAGCAGAGAGCGTCCTTCACCTCATCCACGGAGTAGCAGGCCTTTGCAAGAAACAGTCCTTTAAGCTTCCTGTTGAATGCTTTCGGAGGCTGCTGCGTTACTGATCCAGGCAGCATGTTATAATTTCGTATCAGGATATGAGTCTGAGGAGCTCTCCATGCTCGTTGATGAAGAAGCCGACCGATTTCCGTTAGTTCTTGTCAAAACTTGTCCGTGGGTTCTTGTGTCTTACTCCAATAGATATGTGGGCATTCAAGGGCGAGATGGCGTTCGTTACCACATTCCCAGCTCTTCCTCGCGAATTCTGGAATTTCCTTGTGCGCTTTTCACTCGAGACTCCTCCAAGTAGCACGCAAGCTACAGCCATATGAGTCAGATAACTCTTTGCAACTCGCGAGGATGCATTATTGTTAATGTTTCCAGCTCGGTTAAACCATGGAGGTAGGAAGAGGAAGCATGAGTTCAAAAGGGTGAAGAAAATGTTCGCCACATTGCTCCAATGTATTTCTCTTGTCTTTAAAAAAGTTCTCACGTCTAACCCTCAAAGGTACCGCTTGCAGGAAGACTTATCTGCTTATATTATGGTCTGTCCATACTCTCGAACGCGTTGCATCATATCGATAGGTAGATTTTGTTCACTCCCACCAAAAATATACAAAGAACTCAAAAATAAATTTCACTGTGGTTGCGAATTTACACAACAAAGTGATCAATGACTCTAAAAATTATTCCCGGCTCGTTTCTTTTAGTAAATGAGGCAAAGGGGAACCTCATTCGACAAAACTCAAGGCAGCTAAGTTACCGAGAG
Organism: Corythucha ciliata; assembly: GCA_038030265.1. NCBI lineage: Eukaryota > Metazoa > Arthropoda > Insecta > Hemiptera > Tingidae > Corythucha > Corythucha ciliata. The sequence goes on along the minus strand of CM075942.1, from coordinate 27,293,626 downwards.
TTAGTGGACAGTCAATAGTCCTTCATTACTGCGGTTCCTCGACTCAGTCTCACTTTTGTCTATGAATGACTGTGAATAATTTTACTTTCCAGTTTTTCCACTGCGCAGTCGGGTCTTCACGTGTCGTAATCCAACATATCGATATCTGAAAAATGGCATCTAAAGTATCGAGAACTGCATAATCTCCTAGAGACTGGACAATACAAACTACAAATACGGTAAATCTGCTGATAATGTTTTCCCCGTCTATTAATGCCAATGTGTTTTCGTAATAATTCAAGGTACATAAGATGAAATGGGAAACAAGATGACGTATACAAATCTGAATGTTATGAGTTTATTTTTAAAATGCCTAGTCTTTCGATCGCTAATTAGTAGTCTTACATGCCTATCCTTCATTCATATGCAAAGTGGAATCAATCCACACAGGAGTAATCGAATAAATAAAGTGAAATTAACGATTCCAATGCAGGTCTGATATATTTGTCTTTTTCTCTCAGGTACTAGACAGATTGCTCTGGATTTATGAGCTCAGAAGCTCACACTGAAGATTGCAGTTCAGTTTTAAGAAGTACAGAACTAACACTAAAAACAAGTAAATACCCATCACGACTACGGCAACCCATACATTTTTGAACATAGATCATGGACCCATTCCTGGAAAATAACATCTGAAAGTCATTTGAATTCACGCTTTGATTCCCTTGAATGTACAATTTACCCTTTTTTCACTGCTGATTTTTCGGTGAGCTCCAACAGTCCACTTATAAATTTCATCTTCACTGGGCATTGCAACACCATGGCAAGAGGTCCAACCATTTTCCAAATGCCACTTTTCCCAAAATATTTTTATTTCATCCTACGAAAAGAAAATAGCCGTTAGAGAACTGTACACGAGAAAGTTGGGTGGTGGGCAAGTAACCTTAAATGCATCAGCTATTCTCAGTACAGGCTGCAATTTGAGAGAACACCCCAAAGGAACGACGTTTAACTTGACCGTTTTTTCTTTCAATTGCCGTTCAAACATTTTTTCGATAGACAAATGAGGTTCGAAAGAGTCGCACAATACACAAGCAGGCGAAGGCAGCTTTCTGAAAACAAAACTCGTCAGGGCAGACAGAATACATCACTGCCTAGACATAAATCCCGCAGTGCGTATAATTCCATGGACCCAAACCAGCGATCAACTCACGTTAATACTCCAGAGAACCACTCTTTTATCGTCGATTCGTCAATTGTCAACGAGTTCTGGACTGAAATAGTGCAATCGTGACAAGTTTCTTCTAAATGAACGGGGGCCTGCTTAAAAAGTACACGTTTCACGAGGAACGAACTGTCACAAAAAATGAAATGAGTTACCTTCACGACTAAGTGGGTGGGAAGGAACGAGCCATCGGCACAACAAGTAATAATGATTACAGCTATGCAGTTTTCAAATTCAGACTTTCCGAGAAGCGACTGAGTTTTTTGTGGGGTCCCTATAATTAAGACGATTGAGCTAGTAAAAAATGGCGGAAGGTAGAAGCAATAGAACGTACTCGAGGTCGACAAAAAATTCAATGGGGCTTCGTCGAAAAATATCACATTGTTTTTCTCGAAAGTTTTGATACTTAAATCCCCCTTGAAATCCAAAACAGCCCGCTCTAGATCTTCGGGGAATTCCATTTTAAAGTCACTGGTCCCTCGAAGCATCGATGAGTACCTTCGAGAAAATCTGATAGCCCAACTGGACGAAGGCTAGAAAGGTGATTTAAAATTGCAAGACTCCGAGTAGGTAATTTAAGGTTGTAACACAAATGTAACCTTGAATTTTGTTCCGCGGAGAACGCACGCCTGCGCAAGCAATTGAGCCTTCGTCACGGATCTGTGATTGTCGTATTCCTTCAGTACCCAGAACAGAAGCTGATCGTCCCAAGATTTTTTTTCCATAGTCACCTTCGGGAGCGTGTATCTTTTTCGCCAGCGGTAATACCACCCCGGGCTACAAGTCATGGCGTCGTATCCAGCCTTCTTGTACAATGCCCGGGCTTTGTCACGTACCTGAAAATAGATCCAAAAATGACACAGAAATAATTAAATACTTATTCATACACTAACTTGCTTTCCATTAGGTTTTGAAGACTGCTTTTCGTACCACTCCCAGACGCTTTCGTCGATTTTATTGTCGGTAAGGTAGTGGGATGCATCTCTCTTGGCGAGAAAATTAGGCGGTTCTAGGGAAAAACAATTCATAGTACCCAAGGATTAGGTACGTTCGATTTTGAATAAATACCTTTGGAGTAAAAATCGGACCAGTTCAAAATGCGCTTTCTGTCGATGCCAAAAGTTTTACTTAAACTTTTTTTGGAGCACTTCTTAGCAAGAAAGGAAATTTCTTGTTTAAACTTCGAAGGGTACATCACGCGTATTTTAGTAGCACTAGGGTCGCCCCTTAACCTGATAAGCAATCTATTGAATTATAACAGAGTATTTATTTAATCGTATAGTCTCATTTACCGGTCGGCGTAGTCGAAGAACCACGAACTTGATCGACTTGATTCATTCCTGTCGCTTACTTTATACAATTCCTCTATTTTATTCAGAATACTCTCCTTGGTTATAGTTGTCCCTTGACGGCGCTCAGTCGAAATCCAGTTCATGAAACTTAAATCAGGCTTTTTCTCAGTCTTACATGTTTCATTTTCGAGTCTCTTTGGCTGACTTCGAATCCAGTCTGATACTGTACTTTTATTCACTTTGTACATACTAGCCGCCTCTTTGACGGAATTCTCCAAAGCAAATGAGATGACTTTGTCTTTGAAAGCTGGTAAATACCGCTTGACTTTAACTTTCGTTTGACTTTGACATAGCTGTGGAGCCACTCTAACATCGTCCGACAGCCTAGTAGTGTCTTCAGCATTAAAAACCTCAATTCTCTCGGTCCCGTCGAATGATTTTCCTGGGGAATCGAAAAAATTGACAGCGCTCTGAGAGTGAGAATCATTCGAATCTTGAAGAAGGCTGATGTCGAGATTCAACTTTTCAAGAACATAGTCTGAAGTTACGGTGAGTTGCGAATTATCAAAGTCGTCAGTCAAAGGCGGTTGGATGAACTCATCTAAAAAGTCTTGCTCTACAGACTGTTTCGGTTTGTTTTCAGAAATTAGTGCAGTCTCCTGTAAAATGAAACTTCATTTATTCCAGTAAAACATCAAGTGAATAGTTTAGAACCAACATTCATTTTTAAAAAGCGAGTTCATTATCGCTAGTCGATGGAAGAAGGCGCTAACACATTAATTGGCTTGTGTTTCCCTCATTGAGCCTTTCTCTCCCTATTCAAGAAAGAGGTAGACTTTAACCCTGAAAAATAGTGAAACTTGTAATGCAGTTGAAATCGTTGGGAGAATTAAGTAGAGGAAAAAATACAGGGCGACAATAAAATTGAAAAAAAAAAAAAAATGTTTTGCCAAGTACAACGTAACACCGTAATTTTTATGGATAGGTTAACTACAAAGCTGGTGAATGAATAGCCGAAGATTTGAGGTGTTCCCGGGAAAACTTACAGCACAAACATATAGACCTGTCCCACTGCCGCAGTGCCGTCTTTAGGCGGGGGCCCGGGGCCCCGTGTCATCGGATTCTTCAGTTTTGTCTAATATGGAAGAAACATACTCGTCTTCTATCAATAGACGACCGAAACGTCGGCGTACGTTGATCGAAACGTGGATATAATCTAATTTTTTTTATGAGCCTAAATGTTTTAGGGCAGGGCCGGCCAACCTTACCCAACCCATCCAACTTTCATCTTAGCAAAAGGCCGAGACGCGCTGAATAAAAAGCACTAGGGGTCTGTTCAATAACTTCGACATTAGTTAACGACAGTATAGTATAATAGCGTTTTCCATTTGCACAAAAATGTGCACTGGGGCAGCCGGTCTTGGACATTTGGCGCCCCCGGCGAATCTTTCACCAACGCCCCCCCCCCCCCATGAAGTGGCTTCAGGAGCCGCGAATAATTTTTTTTTTTTTCTACACTTCATCATTCTTCTCAATTTATTCAGTGAATTAGCGATTTGTATCCATTACAGCCGTGAATTAGCGATTTTTCTTGTGATGAATTCGTGTTTTTCTCAATATGCAATTTTAACAATTTACGCGTAGCGATGTTTCACAATTTTACCCGTGAAATAGCGCTATTTTCTAATTTCAGCCACAAAGCTGCCTCGGGGGACCGTGGCTTGCATTTTTACTCAATTTGTTTCTGTGAATTTACAAAATTTTCTCAATTTAACACCCTAAATAGCCATTTTTCTTGATTTTAGCCGTGAGTTAACGTTTTACCTAATTTTAGCCTCCTAGCGTGCCGTGAATGAGATTTTGTTTCCCCTATTTTCGCCGCGCATTAACGCATTTTCTGAATTTTTATCCGCGAATTATCGTATTTTCCTCATTTAGCCGTGGATTAGCGATTTTGTTCTTTTTTAGCCACGAAGTTACCTTCAGAAGCCGAGAATTGGCGTTTTCTCCATTTTAACCACGAACTAGCGTTTTTTCCACACATCAGCTTTTCTCCTCAACTTTAACGGTGAATTAGCGATTTTCCCCCATTGTATTTGGGAATTAGCGATTTTCACCACTTTAGCCGTGAATTCGTGATTTTACCGCTAAAGAGCCATTTCCCCCGATTATATCCCTGAATTAGCACTTTTTCATTTTAGCCTTTTAGGTTTTTCCAATATTAGCCATGAATTAGCGTTTTTTCCCAGATTTAGCCACGAACTTTCCGTTCTAAATAAGCCGAGAATTTATGTTTTTGTAAAGGAGCCCATAGACGGTCAGTCTGATTGATCAAAATATTGAACAAACAGATTGAAGTGAGCTTCAATCATTTCTTCAGTTGTTTGAACAAAACCCTTCCCAGTACCAATGTCTCTCGCGGTGTTGTGCTGAGTGCAATGAGTTCAAACCAGGATTTGTCCGTGCTTTTTTTGTTGACTGCGGCTGCACTCCAACTGAAGAGAAATAAGACGAGGAAGATGAGGAAAAGGCGGTGGTCATTCAATCTTCTTCAGTCATTGACTCAATCGTAAAACACGCTTCTAGACGGTCAATCATGGCTGTCACAGTCGATTGATCCACCACATTTGATCAAAAAACTGATCGTTTTTGTCCCTTCGTTACAGTTTCAACGAACATTTCGTCAATACGATCATAACATTAAAACTAAGTGCTGTGAAAGACGCAGGATCAATGCTGCAAAGCACACCAGGTTGAAGTACAGAAGTAGCACTGCGTGTTGTAAGGATGATTAGGGTAACGAGTTAGTAGACCCATCAAACCGGAACACCCGTGGTTAACGATAAAGGGGGGGGGGCTACCTTTGCAACAAATTAAATGTTTATTTATTTCAGGAATCTTGAACGAATTTTAATAACTAGTTACCTACTTATTATTGTCAGAACATGACCTTTTTTTGTATAGTAAGCTCAAGTTTCCTGGTTGTAATAAGGCCCCGTTAAAAACTGTCTGTCAACCCATTGACGTGCGACTGTGGAAGTTTCAGCCTGTGGAAGTGTGGAGCCTGTGAAACCTATGAAAATGCTTTATTTTTCTAGGGAATAAATTGGTTTGGTTGCATAGACTCCACAGGCGCTTGGCACATGCAGAACTTATGAACGTGGTCTAATACATATTTTTTTAAGTTACTGCAGCACATTTCTCTAAAATTGAAATTAAAAATAGTAATTATACAGGGTGGAAGGGGATAAGTGTGACAAAAAAATTTGGTGAAAATAGACATCATTTGCGACCAAAAACACTACCTATACCATGGTCCGAAAATCAAAACCCTTCGAGATATGATTTTTCAAACGCTTTTTCATGGCTTACTTACATCAATTTTTTCAACTAACTGCGAGAAAATCGCTTTCAATTTGCACATTTGCAACTTTTTGATGATGGATTCGGGAATGGCACACTATTTTCTGTCAGGATTAGCAATTTGCGGTGGATATGAACTATTTTATGTGGCCTCAAATGCGGCTCTAAGTCGTGCAAATCGGGGATTTTTTTTTTTTTAAGTCAGTCCCCGTTTGTCTAAAAACTAATCACAAAACTTGTTCAAATTTTTCAGGTCAAAACAAGCGATTTTGAAGAGAATAATCATTATTTTAAGTTATAAGGGCCTAAATAACAGAAATGTACCTTAGTTTTCTTTATGATCTGTCAACGTTTTATTTTTCAAAATAAAACCCACCAATCACCCATGAAAAAACGTCCCAAAGCATCAAACAATAATTTATTTTCATAATTAATTGATTTTCCAAAAAATGTAAAAAAGTACGATTCTTGGTTTGCCGCCCCCATATAAGCCATTTGCCTTTGACTCATCAATGAAAAGAAGTGCCCCACCTCCCAGGTGTTCGTTTGGAAGCGACAAGTCGCACTAGACTAAGAAAAGAGATATATGCATTTTAAAACGTTTGGAAAATCATATCTCAGAAACAATTGAGTTTCGGGCTATGATGTATTTGGCATTTTCGATTGCAAATAAGGTCTACTTTCATCCACAAAGTCCGTGCTTGATTCGGAACATCCTGCATAAAAATGGTCAAGGGCCGAGACGAGTTTACAGTAGGTCTATTCGTTTGTCGTCCCGGACTACTCCTCTAGGGGCTCCTTAAGTTTATACGCGAATTAGCGCTTTTTCGCAAAACCATTGGTTAATTATTTATTTTCCACTCTTCTATTCGTGAATTAGCATGTTTCGTAATTTTAACCGCACTTTACTGCTTATTTTACACTTTATCCGTGATTTCAGCACTCTTTCTCAATTTTAGCTGTGAAGTAACGTTTTACCCCGCGAATTAGCTATGTATTTTTCTTTATTTTAGCCGCGATTTATCACTTTTCTCGCTTCTGTCAGTAAATCGGAGATTTTTCTCAATAATTTAATCCGTGAATTAGCCATTTATCTCAATTTCAGCCCAAAAATAGCGTTTTTCGATTTTGGTCTGGATTAAGGCGGGGTTTCAGGAGGGTTTCCTCGACCCCTTCCCAGTCACCCTCGCCTAAACTTCGCACATAAATTTTGGCTCCATTTCTGCACCAATATTCGATTTCAAAGTCTAATTTTAATCTTCAGGAAGTTCTACAGTGACGTTAGATCTTGCTTTTTCAAATTTTATCCCTAAAATAACCCCATAGCACTTTAGAATTTGAATGAGTTTGAGTGAGGTAATTTCAGGGATGGTATCTGGAAAAGCAAGATCTAACGTCACTGTAGGACTTCCTGAAGACTAAAATTAGACGTTGAAATCGAATATTGATGCAGAAATGGAGCCAAAATTTATGTGCAAAGTTTAGGCAAGGGGCGACTGGGAAGGGGTCGAGGAAACCCGCCTGAAACCCCCTTTAAGTGGCCACGAATATTAGCACTTTTCAAACTTATATCTGCTTACTTGTCCCAAGAACAGCAAATAAGTGCACCTTATTCTTAATTTTGGCCGCCCATGAGGAGGCGCGAATTGTAGCGTTTTCTATTCGGACAAATCCCGGGGGTGCCAAAATCCAACACTCGTGCTCGTATTCAAATTTGGAATTGAGAGAACCCCAATTCGCGATTTTTTGGAGGCAGCTACAAAGATTAAGAAGAAACGCTAATTAGGGGCTAAAAATAAGAAATCTACTAGTTATTGCTACATAATGTGAATTCATCGCCAATTACCTGATTGTATACAGAAAAAGTGCTTATTGACTGCTTAAATTGAAAAAATCGTGGCTAAAATAGAGAAAAAGTGCTAACTCATGGCTAAATGTGAAAAGATTTTGCAAAAACCCCAAAGGCTATATTTGAAAAAAAAAAAAACATAATTTTCGGGTCATCCTAATTTATTGACGCCCGCAAAAATCAATCCGGCACCCTAAAATTGAGGAAAAACGCTAATTCGCTGCTAAAATGGGGAGAAAGCGCTAAATCACATGCCTAAATGTGAAAAAAATCGCACATTCATGGCCAAAATTAAGAAGAGCTGATTGACGGCAAAAAGTGAGAATAAGGGTTCATTCATTTTTTTGTTGTATCCATGTAATGTGAATACAACATTGCCAATTCGTTAGTAATATAGAAAAAACCCGCTAATTCACGGCTAAAACTGGGAAAATCGCTAATTATCCATTGCTAAAATGGAGAAAAAGTGCAAACTCATGGCATGGTTGGAAATAATTTCTGAAAAGCCTTTTAATCCACGGCTAAATTTGTGAGAAAATTTACGGTTTCATCGGCCACTTTGTTGCTGAGATAAAGTGCTTTGTCTTGGCTAAAGCAAAAGAAATTGATAATTCGTGGCTAAAATCAAGAAAAACTCATATTGTCGACTAAAATTTGTGAAAAGTGGTAATTGAGGAAAAGAGCTCATTCACAGCTAATGCTAAGAAAACGCTAATCGCGGATAAAAATGATACAAATAGCTAATTCGCGGCTAAAACTTAGTTCACGGCAGGGTCGTAACCAGCCTTTGGGTGAGATGCTTGACGTGGGAAGTCAAGTAGGCTTATATTCGGGGATGAGTCCCCAGAAAAAGAACTCGGTAGCTCATCGATTATAACGCGAGGTAAATCGACGCGGGAAATTGTCAAATTGACCCCAGCACAATTAGCACAGTTAAAGGGTCGTGAGCAGTCGAACCCATCCTGCTGTAAATCTGTCTTTTTTGCATTCTATTTTGAATTTCCGTCAAATATCGGGCAATTCCCCCCCCCCTCCCCAGAAAGTGATATTTTAGGAATTAAACTTGGAATTCTCGTCTCTTGTGATGCTAACTGCGGTATTTTAGTCCCCTAAACTGGACTCTTTCATCGTAGAGGCAAATGGTTTTTAAGCAACATACAGCCGCAAAATTGGGGGTTCGGCAACAGGACTGCGACATTGTGTTTTCTGTGAGTCAGACCTGCAGGAATGGCTTTTTAGTGCGCAAAACCTATATCAGATAGGTACAACATTTATTTTAGTGAGCGACATTCGGTAAAAGAGGGGGGGCCAGTGTTATCCCGGGCCCGGGGCCCCGACTTTAATAAAGACGGACGGCCCTGCACTGCCGTTTGTCTTCGGGAAAAGGCAGAGCTGGGCAGTAACGCGTCACAAAGTTAACTCCGCTAATAACGTTATTACTTATTATAATGTTTTGTAACGGATTAACGATTTCGCGATACTTGGAATAAAAGTAACTATGTAGTAACGTCCGTTACATTTTGGTCCGCTACTCCAGTCGCTTTCCCCTGGCCATAGAGGTAGAAAGATAGGAGTCTTTAGAGAATTGTTCACCCGGGGAGCCGTATGGGGCCTCCCACCCCCAACCCTTTCACAGTCGTTCGTTCCACTTAGGGAACCCGGATATTTTCCCCGAAATCTAAGTTGTTCGAAGAAGAAAATAATTATGAAAATCAGATATCCCTCTAGGGAGATGTGCCCCAAAAATATGACTGTGACCAAAACCAGATAAGTATTTTCGACCCAAAAAGTCGAAATTCAAATTAAAGTTAACCATTTGATTCGGTAACAGCCTATGTCTTTGACCATGGAAAACCCTGTATCCGTGAAATCAATGAATATTTGTCCAAACTGCCAAATTCAGGCAGTTCGGCTTTTCCAATTGAAAAAGCTGTGAAAAGTGAAACAAATACGCCACTTTTTCGACCACGAAGCTTGAACACATTTTCGCTCTGATGTGGAGATTGCCAATTTTCTCGTTGAACCCCTTAGCCTTGAAAACAATTGAAATTGAGAAGAACCATCAATTTGATTTCATGGAGGAACTTCCTAGAAACTTACTATAGTTCCTCCTAGAAAAGTAACGAAAACTAGTTATTAGGTACTGTCAATCTAACGGGTCGCGAGCAACGGCTTCAAAGATTTAATCACTCGGAAGGCACTAGAGACTAAAACCTGACAAAAGTGACATATATGTATGGACACCCATCCGGCTCATTCCTTTACTCTCGCTCTCTCTTGGAAGAGTGAGACTGAAAATGAGCCCCCTCCCAAGGAAAGGAGCCAAAACCCCGAAATTGGTTTCTAAAAAGGCCAGATCTACGTTATTTGGGGGTTCAAAGAATTAAATCAGCAGCAGAATTAGCCAAACCCGCAAAATTGACTGACTGAACCAACCCCGTAAAATAGCTTTGGGAGTGGACCCCAGCGAGGTCCATGTGCATCGAGACTCTTTCTTGGACTTCAAGGATGTCCGCAGGAAAGTTCGTGCGCAGATGGTTAAAAACGGAGGCATCACAGTGAGAACCCTTTCATATCATGATTTCTTCAAATCGAAAATTCGTCTCAATTTTCGGATTCCCCGAGTGAATAAATTCCAAAATATTGATGGAGCTTTCCGTGATTGGAGCACTGCTGCGGTTGTGCCTTCTTTGTAGTTAGAGCATTTAAGGGGCTCGGATCTTTCCAGATGGGGATTCCTGTTTCGCTAGGATTTAGACCTTATTTGTGGTTGGACCCTTGATGTGGTTGGGCCATTTTTTTTCTGGTTGAAGTTTTTTTGAGGAGAAGCTTTACCGCGGTCTTTGCTATAATTCAGGCAGACGTCGATTACGTGGACACCGAGTGCGGGAAAATCCACGCGGCTCATTATAAAAACGTGTGGAATAAGTGGGCAAATCCGGTGGCATCACAGTGATAAGTCAAAACCCCATCTCATACTCAATTGGTGACGTGTCTCTCTGCAAAGTTGATTCTGTGAGAGCCTTGGGGTGATTTTCAATAGCGAGTGGCGCTGTCTTGAGGAACACTGTTCTTATTTGAGCATTAATGCTTACAAAAACTTGGGTTTCATAAAATGGCTGACATCCTACTTTACTAACGTTTGTGACATCAAAACTATTTATCAGTCCCGTGTTCGGAGGGTTCTCAAGTATGGCAGTGTAGTTGGGTCTCCTGAGGGTCCACGTTGAGCGCGTTGAAAGGATTTGGAATGGTTTGTGTCTCGGTTCTTTGGAATGTCGTAGTGCAGCTGGGTTCTTGAGTTTTAGTTGGAAAATTCTTGATGGTTTTATAGCTATGCTCCCGATAATCTTCAGCATTTGGGTTTAAAGGTGCCTAGCCGCTGCGGTCAAACGTTTTTTATTTATGACCCGGTTTCGAAAACAAATCTCTCAGTCACAAAAGCTTCTTCAAGAATTTAGTGTAAGGTTCTTGAATGCGTCGGGTTGAGATCCGTTTGCCGGTACTCTTAGGTGTACGGGTGGGACGTCTCATATATCCCCTTGAAGTCGCCACTCCCCGTGTTCGCACTTGCTTTTCCATGTTGACGAAAGAATACCCGACACCGTCCCAGCCGACGGTCGAGTGCCACAATGCTAATTTAAAGCTGCTGTTAGTTGTGTTGGACTTCAACAACTTTGCGACACCGCTGTCCCACGCTCGTGACTTCATGAAGCCCGATCATGATGTAGATTCGGCCCAACAAATGTAAACCGTGAAATAGATGAACAATAATAAAAGAACTGTACTGAGCGTCTGTCGACATGACGACCGACAACCACGTGGCCATCTGTCGTTCAACATGTCAACAGCTCGGCTCAACAAAACTCTTGTTAGTTAAGAAATTAGCTATTCAAGTATGAATTATTTATATATGGTGGCGGGGGGATATAGTTAGGTATTCAACTTCAAGATATGATTTTTCTAACGATTTTTAAGGCTTATATATATTTTTTTAAACTAACGACGAGAAACTCGCATTCAATTTGAATTTTTGCAATTTTAGGTGATGGATTCGGTTAGAGCACACAATTTTCTCTCAGGATTAGCCATTTGCGATAGACGTTAACTATTTTATGTGCCCTGGAATGAGGCTCAAAGTCGTGCAAATCGGAGATTTTATTTGTTTCAAAAAAAGCCAGTCCCGTTTGTCCATACTAAATGAGTGTACGGACAACCCGTGATTCAGAAAAACATCTTCAAAGTATCCTTTACAAAAATAGTCATAAGCGTTTTCTTAGTTGTTTGGTGATTTTTCGTCAGAAATCACCAAAAAATTATGATTTTTCTCTTCAAAATCGCTTGTTTTGACCTAAAATTTCATATTTTTTAAAGTTCGCTCATGGTGCTATCTACAATGGATTTGGATGGCGTTGTTGGTTCCGTAGCGTATTGGTGGTGGGAAACGACTTTTTACACTCGTCAGTCGTTTTCAAAGCACCCGAGGGCGTGTTTGGCAACAGCTAGCTCTGCTGTGAGTCCCTTTCCCACGGAAAATTTCTGGCGATCTCAGAAGTGTTATCTCCTAGACCATAAAAACCGTCCTGTGGAAGTGCCAGACACGATCAAATGTCCCGGATTTTTCATGCTGTGAGCTCGCGAACTAATGGAAACGCTGTTTTAGCTGCGGTTTAAAACTCTAAAACGTCAGTGAATAATGTATTTCGTTATTTCTTGCTCCTTGCTATTGTTCTATTATTCATTCCGAATAATACACTTATTTTTTCGGTCAGGAAAGCATTTTTACGTCCCACTTGCAAAACTTTTTCTGTGTACGCTTTAACATTTACTGTCTAGATTCGATCTCTGGAATGTCCGTACGCCATACACCGTCCGGGCCATATCTTGTCCTAGGATTGATTAAAAAAAACTCGCTCTTTCGTGCATCTTCATAGACTCCATTTGGGATGTAGTTGGTTCTAAAATCTGATTAAGTAACTCCCCGGGATTTATGGGCGAAAAACGGGTCCAAAATGGGGACTACCTTAAATACCTCCTTGTAGTGAAAGCAGTATGACAACTGACCAATGGCATAGTATTGGTTGGTGTCACCAAATGTTGAGTTGGATCACGAGAAAGTAAGTTATAGCGACTTTTAGGACTAAAAAAAGTCAATTTTAGCCACAAACATGCATCTAGGGACCGCGAATTGGCTTTTTCGATTTTAGCGATTTTTCTCCATTTTTGTCGCAAATGAGCGCTTTTTCTCAATCAGTTTTCGCGGCGGTGTAGTTGTTAATTTACAAATAAAATTAATTAAAATCGATCAATCTTCAAGTTTTTTCTTTTAAATTGATTTTGTGATGTTACACTCTTCAAGTGAAACAGTAACCACAATGATTCCGCAATGCGTGGCTAATTGTGAAGAACCTCATAAAAACTTGGTTAATCAACATCTCAAAACACACTTTTGGCTTATGGGCCCTTCTTCCATCAACGCCCTCAATTGAACCTTAAAAAATAGATTTATCAATAAGTACTGACCCATGAAACTTCCTCATTGTCCGCTATATGAGACACAACATGTACAAAAACTGTTCCTTCAACTTATAATCTGGACGCTCAAACCTTCGGCAAAAAGAACAATTATCAAAAGACAGAACAAATTTGAGTCACATAGACGAGTTCAGAGTCTGCAGCTGCGGAAAAACTCAGTGACCAAAGAATTTTTTAGCTAGCGGATCTTATGGAACGGTAAGCGATCAATGGTCATGACATGACAGCCCACAGCGATTGATTTTATTCAACCGTCTCATCAAAGAATACTACAAGCTGAAAAACTAACAAAGTGAACTAAAAATGACCACTCACCCAATTTAAAATCGTGCACCAACTTGGAAAAGGGTTTGACTTGGAATAATGACTGAATGAGTAGAAATGGACCACTACAGGTGAGAGATAACTGACTATCGAATCACGGCGCTGCGTTATGTTCCTCATGGTTCCAGTAGAGAGCGTGGTTGGCTTCTGGTATACCAACAAAGAATTTGAAACGAATCCCAATCATTGCCGTGAATCAAGCACTGTTTCACGCCTTAGCCATCAATGGCTTCATTAGATGACAGAACGAAAAGGTCAAAAATCAAAATTTCACAAGTTGTCAAGCCCCCTGTCAGCTGTTGCCATCGAAGAACAATTCAAACATACTGTGATGTCAAATCAAGTTGATGGGTGTTCAACTTTTATTTTTACAATGTTTTTCGTAAGACGACTCTCTCGGTTCAACTGAATCGGACTCGTGCCGCGTCTGTCTACTGACCCTAATTTTAAGTCTACTACAGTTTTTTTTCTCGAATCGATCGAAAAGACCGGCAGACTTTGAGTCGGCTCATCGGCTGGAAGGCCTTGCGAGTTGAGTGTTTACACTGTGCCTGATGATCAGCGACTAGTCGCCCACATTTAATTATCGATTTCTAATAACTTTAAGTGGCCTTTAAATGAATACACATCGGAGTTTTCGAGTCTCTCGTTTAATTTTCGAATGAATATTTGCTAATTTTCGCCCAGACTTTGTGTCGGCTCTCCGCGAGCCACCGATTAGCTCGGTGAATTTATCAACTTCCCTTCGGACGGGGTGATGCGAGGTCGCCATTTTGAAGTCGGAATTGTTTTGCCCCTTCGGATTGTTTTCTATCGGGGTTTTCCTCTAAAAGGGAGTGCGTATTTTACGAGAACGGAGTTTATCGTTTGAATTTCTGTGGTGAGTGAAGAAACGCTTTTATATTAGTTGAAAAATTCCCGAAAATCTTGTCACCTTGGCTAGCTGGGTTGGACAACCGCAACAAGCATTACCCTCCCAATCTTCCACTAAATTTCAACTGAGTTTTGCTTTTCTTTTACGACCTGAACACACCCCCTGAAATCTTCATACTCACCATTATTCAGGCCCTTTACTCTCTGTTTTCTTCAGTGGGGGGTTTCGCCGTGAAATGTCCTTTCGAAAGCCGGCGAGAAACAACGCGATTATCCTGTTCTGTTCATCCTCGACTCTCTCTTCCATCATTTTTCCTCCTCTCGTGGGACTCTCGTCTCAGTTTTCTCCGGTGTATTCTGTGAATTCGCTTTGAGTTCCGAACAACATGAAGCTGGAAGGCGAGATGACCGTATCAACGAGAGGACAGACAGCTGAACCGCCGGACGGCGACAACAATGTGACACCGGTAAGATTCACTTCAACTTTTGCTATAATTTCCAAATTTTAAAGAGGTCTGACTTAACGTTGTTTTCAATACTCTCTTGTCGGTTCAAACTCCACCTCATGTCGAAAAAACATGCATCGGGCTCATTCTTGATATAACAGTGTTCGTGAAGTATCAGGGAGACTCACCGTGGGTCACGACAGTTTCTACGACCCCTAGTCGAGCGTCATTGCGTTTTGAATATAAATAAAATTCGGGGGTATATTCACAAAATACATTTATACAAGTACACAGAGCTAGGCAGTTACTCGTTACTAGGAAAGTTACGATTTTCGACAACGATTTTCGAAAATACTATTTTGTTCCTTCAATTGAAAAAAGTAACGATGAAGTAACTCCCATTATTTTTAGTTTATTACTTTTGCCCATTACCCCTCACCGCAGGGGTCGAAAATTAACAGTGACGAAAATCCGCAATCGGGCCCAATTATCAGTCCCAAAAGCGTCTAGATTCCCTTGTTAGGTTGGCTAAGAGTTAAACTCCACTTTCATGCTCTTTCTTTTACACCCACACGCCACATCAAGCGTCCCAGTGCTCCTAAATTAACGATTTTCCCTATAGTCAAGTTCTGAAAGATTTCGTGAATAGTGGTGGGATGTTTAGACTCACTTTATAAACTGGATGCATAGTACATGTTTTGGGGAGAGTTTACTCATTTTTAAGCAAAAATTTGGTGAATTCCCAGTTTCAGAGGCAATCATCACGCTCTTCGGGCTGTTTCTGGGCAAAATAATAGGTTTCAGCGGCTAAATTATCGCAGTTCAGAAATTACCACATTTCACGATGATATAATTGGTCCAAGCTTGTTTCTAGGTGGAAATTTTCAAGCTTCGTGGCCAAATAATTTAGATTCCCGAGGCTAACTATAAGTTTTCCTGTGGGGCAATTTAAAGACTGAAAAACATTTTCTCCGCTGAATGTACTGTAGATTACGTCACCAAATTATTCGTTTTTTGTGGGTCAGGAAAAAAGGGAGTAGCAAGCCTTTCAATTAGATCTGAAGGTGGCCAGTTGCGCGATGACAAAAATGTCAGATGCACCGTTATCTTTATGAATGGTTATATTCGGGGTTCTGAAGCTGGAAATCGTTAATTCTTGGTCATCAGAAACAGAATTTGCACGAAAGCTGTCACTATCCGCCAACGACTGAACTGCTGGTAAACTGTCCTTTTTAACCTTCTAGTCCGGATTTTCTGTCCAAAAACTGATGACTTTTCCTCCCAGAAAGTGATATTTTTGGAGCTAAACTTTCAATTTGAGTCCCCTTGAAACGGTTAATAAAGGGTCCTCAAACTGGACCCTACCTTCGTGGAGACGAATAGTTTGATATTTACAGGCCTGTAAACGACCAAGTAAAAAGTCCTCGCAACGCTCGCAGCCAGCTCTTGCTCTTAGAAAAGGGACAGGCAGGCCTGTCGAGAAAGGGGTGACACTACAGGTCCTGCCTTCCTTGGGGACCCGGATTTCAAAAATACTAAATTTTTACTGAGGTTGAAGCTCTACAGCTGTGGTTCGAGCTCAACAGACTTGAAGCTTTTTGTGCTTGGAGCTTCGCTGTGGTTGGGCCTCGTTTGTAAAGTTGGAGCTTTCCAGTGATTTGATTGGGATTTGGGTGAAGTCGTAGGTTACAACTGTGGTAGGACCCTTGGTGAGGTTGGGCCTTTGCTGTGGTGGGACCTACTTTGTGGTTGGAGCGTTATCGTGGTTTGGAGCTTTGCAGTGGTTCGGCCTTTGCTGTGGTTGGCCCTTTCCTGTGGTTCGACCTTTGCTGTGGTTTGGAGCTTTGCTCTGGTTTGACGAAGGAAGGAGACTGGATCGCACTGTCGGTGCAACCTTTGTGGTTGTCTGGTGTGTACAGCCACCGTTCATATTTGTGGTTAAAGGTTCTAACTATGGTAAGATCTTCTTGCATTTGGACATTTTTGCTGAGGATAGGCCTTGTATAGCCATCTTTGTGGTTGAAGCTTCAATGTCATTCGGAGCTTTGCTGTGTTTGGGCGTTATTTGTGGTTTTAGTGAAGTTTGTCGGAGTGGCCTTCTACCAACAGTCGATGGGTGAGGTGGTTGATAATCCGGTCTTGCACGTGTTGGACCATCCCACGTCACTCTGCGATTTTCGCCTTTCTACAATGCAAAAGGGTCACATTAATTGACCTCCCTTATTAGTCCCACCGAGGGACAAGACAAATCTGGTTTTGGAGTCCCTGTCGAGGAGCGAGGGAAGCACAGGGTCTTATAATCAACGGGTTGGCCTTCGTTGGGGGCTTCTATTTCGGAAATAAAGAAGTAGGGAGGAAAATAAAAAAGAAAAAGCTATAAAAGATGATAACAAATGAAATAGGATGATTTCGAGGAAAAAAACAAACAAGTATCCTCAACTGTCATGAAAATATCTGACACTATGGCAAGGTACTAAAACAGTGTTTATAAGGAGCTGTCATTTTCCCTCCCACCTCAAGTCCAGGAGCGTAGCATGACATTTTCATGCCCCGGGTGGTGTTCGTATGCCATGCACTGACCCGATAGGTGCAGTTTGAGTTCCGAGAGAGGATTTCTCCTGGTGGGTTCGGTCCTTGCGTGGACTCCCGGGATAGCTCAGTTGGTTAGAGCACCTGGCGCGAAACTAGGAGGTCGTGGGTTCGAATCCCACCTGGGGAGCAATTTTTTCTCGGTAAAACAGTGTTCATAAGGAGCTGTCATTTTCCCTACCACCTTAAGTCCAGGGGCGTAGCGGTGATATTCATGGTGGGTGCCTCCCCCCCCCCACACACACACATCATTTCAAGATTTTTTAGGCGATGAAGTCTCTAGGGGGAGGGGTTGGAATGAGTCAACGGTCGCGGTAGGATCCAGAGTTACCAGTGGCCGCTGAAGTATTTTGGTTCAGCGGGGGCGAAATTTAAGGCTCTTCCCCCTCCCCTTCCACATCATTCTCATCTCTACCATACCATCCTTAGTTTTCAACATAGAAAGGTGAAGTGTAGTGTAGTGTAGTTCTCAATAATTTTAAGTAAATAGAGGACGCAAGGTATTGTATGGAGGTGCTCCATAGTCTTGGATTTTCAGCGTTTTGAATGATTTGAATGTAGCATACAACGGCATGATTCTTGATAGGTTTTTGACTAATAATATAATTTTTTATCCTACATGATACTAAAACCGAATTTTACGGCCGCGAATGATTCCAAAAGTGTCTCTTTTCATGCCTAGGAGCTATCTTCTTGTAAATGATACAGGGTTTTCGATCTGAGAGACGGTCGCTTGGTCCTCGAATAAGAAGCGAAAAGGATAGAATAAGAACCCTAGGATAGAAAAGGACGGAATAAGCCTGGGGGGGGGCGCCCCTCCTGCCACCCCTCCGGTTCCGCCGCCTCTGAGAGTTACCCGCAGATTGGGCTGTTAACCGTGTTTTGGCCTATTTCTATAGGTCACTTCTCGGTTGAAATTGAGAAAACCCCTAAACCTAAGATAATTGGGTTACTTCAGTTAACTGAAAATGCGAGTGTTCGGCTACTCTACTGGGCGCGAGTATGTTTATGGTGAGGGGGGGAGGTGGCCTAAATCAGTATTTTTGCGGTCAACCTATGGTCCAAATCGGGTTAAATTTGCTGTAATGAAGCCAATTCGGTGCCGATAGGGGTGGAACAGCACCCCGCACAGAATAGAACCAATTTTGCGGGTATGGGTATTCAAACAACCAGTTTTGCGGGGTTTACTCGTTGAAACCCATCTTTCGGGTTTGGCTCTTCAAAAAAATAAAATGGCGACGACGGCGAGCTTGGCTTACTCAAAAAACCACTTTCGCCGGTTTGGTTCTGGAAAACCCACTCTCTCGGATTTGGCACTCAATAAAACCAATTTTCATTTTTCTCCACGCCGCGCCGGACAATTGGCTTAAACACGAATTTCTTCACACTCAAAATTCCAAATTAACGGGTTTTACAAAAAAAAAAAAACAAAAAAAAAAACACATTTTCTCTGTTTTGGCTCTTCAAGACTAATTTTGTGGGTTTGGTACAAGGGGCGTTGAAAGGCTATCCATTTTAAACTGTTATTTGAGCTTGGGTGACCCACGCGTGGGCTCAATTTGCGGCGGGCCTAACCCGGCTCTTGACCTATAAGTGGGCTGCTTCACAGGAGAAGACGTCAGATTCGCATTGTCTATTTGTAAGCGACTCGACTGGGGCATATTCGGGGATCTTGGCGCTTGAAATCAAATAATCAATTCATCCCCGTCCGACACTAAATTTTCACAGAAGTAAGGGTCAAAAACTAACATCACTGTTGGGAAACTGACATTTTAGCCACGCTTTCCGTATTCTCTGTCCTAGAACCGACCATTACCCCCCCCCTCCCACGTTTAAAATGCACTTCCATGATAGAACAATGATGGGTTTCCAACGAGCCCGTGAAATTTAGGCCCCCGAAAATGATTCCATGGCGACCAAAACCCGTGGGATTGGCGTTTTTAGTGAGCAAGAATCGTAACAATTGATTGGTAGTGTGCAAAATCAACTTATTTTGTTTTTTGAATTAGGTAACCCCGCGAAATTGGGTTTTCACCAAGCGCACTCGCACACTTAATTTTCTTGTTAACAAGTCCCGCTAAAATAGTATTTTAGTGAGTCAGACCGGGTAAAACAATTTTTCAATGAGCCAAATCCCCGATATTGGTTTTTGATAGTGTAATCCGATAAATTGTTTTTTTGGTGAGCCAAACTTACAAAAATTGTTTTTTTTCACAAACCGCTAAAGTGAGTTATCAATCAGGCAACTCCTGCGAAATCGGATTTCGCACAACATCACGACCGCGGTTTCTGAACCTGAAACCACGAAATTTAATTTTTTAAAGCCAGACCCGCGAAAATGGTTTTTTGGTGAGAAAAATCCGCAAAATTGGTTTTTTAGTGAGTGAAATCCGGAAAATTGTACGGTGAACCTGAGAAAATGTGGACGAAGCAAATTGTGGCGACCCTGCAGGATTTGTACTTTGGAATCTAGTTGTGGGTCGTTGCCCTACTGTGGCTTAGCTTTCGAGTCTAGGCGTGAGCAACTGCCCCCTCCCTCTGACTGCGCCTGTGGTTGGTACCACAGATGTCTCTCTGTCAAATTCCTCCTGTGCACTCCCGGGGTCTTTGGTGGTCCAAAGACACGCTTAGTGTGGGGGTGGGTCCAACTGATGAGCGACCTCATTATCACGACGACTGCTTCGTCACACAAGAACAGTGTGGTGCCGTCACTAAGACTCAGCTTAAAGTTTTTCTGCCCACCCGCCATGCCAGTTTGTGTGGGGAGATGAGCGTCAGGAAACCAACGAAACACGATTTGGTTGCTCTTGAGGAACTGAGAG
Organism: Corythucha ciliata; assembly: GCA_038030265.1. Lineage (NCBI taxonomy): Eukaryota > Metazoa > Arthropoda > Insecta > Hemiptera > Tingidae > Corythucha > Corythucha ciliata. Next base: position 27,273,329 of record CM075942.1, on the reverse strand, counting down.
GAAATAGGCCAACTAAGCCAATCACGGTTCGGATATCAAAGGTGCAGGATGGTGAGCCCATGCCTACGATCCAACGTCTTGTAATGTTTGGACGTCTTGGACGTTTTGAAGGGCTACGACAGGATTTGCACTCCAGTGTAAGAGCAGCTTGGCACCCCAAGAGGGAACAGACAGGACTTTAGAGATTTAAAGGGTGTAAACCGGCAAAAAACGTGAGTCAGACCTCGAAATTTGATTTTTCAATAGCCAAATCGAGGAAAATTTCAACGCTGGTTAATAAGTAACACTTCAAGCAGTGAGTCAGTGAGAAAAATGGTTGATCGTGGTGGATAGTCACTAACAGATGATGTTTCGGTGGCCACCGACAAATGAATTTAGGAGGGCCAGGGGGTATAAAATTGATGGTTTCCAGGGGGAGAGATAGAGCAAAAATGACTACTAAGTAAACTCTTGGGGTGCAATGGGATCACCACGGTAGAACGGTTCTTCTGTTTCGTGGTGGACCTCAAGCCACGGTTTCTTTCACGGAGCGCCTGGGGCAATTTTTTGGAGAGGTGTGTGAAGTGATTCTGGCCCAGTGGTGCGGGAGCGGGCTCTATATTTTTCTCAACTGTGGCACTAAGCATATTCAATCAAGTTTAAGCGAAGCCGCGGTAAAGTGATGCCCCATTTGAAGTGATGCCTGGGGCGGGCCGCACCACCGTACCTCTATACATTACGCCACTGATTGAGCCTTCCTGGCGCAGAGGGCTAATCACGTTTAGAATTCACCCTCACTCCCCGCCCCACTCAATGGTACAGCCAAGTTGGTTTCCGCGAGCAAAAACCCGTGAAATTATCTTTTATAAAAGCAAAAGTTCGCGAAATCAGGATTTTTACGAAGACAAAAATGGTTTTTAGTGAGCCAAATCTATGAAATAGATAGATCATTTGAATAAGGCATCCCTGCAAAATTGGGGTTAGAACGAGCCAAAACCCACGGAATTGCGAATTTCAAGTGAGCATAATTATGTCAGCGGAGATGGTTCTCTATAGCGAGCAATCCCCAGGAAATGGGCGTTTTAGTGAGCCAGAATCGTGAAAATGGTTAATAAGTGTACAAAGTCCACGTAATTGTAACGTTTTTGAACCCTGGGGGCGGTGGCCAGGCCGGTGGTAGAGTCGGCCTTGGTGGCGGACTGTCGGCGGGGCATCACAAGGCTACAGAGAATGGGTAATGAAGTAACCCTCGCGTGGATCCCTGAACAGAGGGGATACGAGGGGAATGAGAAAGCTGACGAAATGTCGAAACAGGGGGCAAATACAGAAGTATGGGGACCTGAGCTGGTTATTGCGGTCTCCAAGACAGTGGGGAGAGCCCAGATAAAGGACTGGGCAGATAGGGAGGTCGCCAGGAGTTGGAACAGCCTATCAGCTTGTCGGCAAGCGAGGGCATGCATTCGGGAATGGGATAGGGAGGCGACGATTTGGCTGCTATCACTAAGTAGGGGCAGCAGGCGGAGAGTTGTAGGGATGTTTACAGGCCACTACGCGCTACTTAAAGCACCTCTACGTAATGGGAATGGTGGCAGACCCGATGTGTCGGGGCTGCGAGTTGGAAGAGGAATCGGCTATGCACTTTGTAGGGGAGTGTGAGAGGTATGCGGCTACTCGTTCCCGCTTTTTCGGGACAGATAAGTTGCCAGGCATCACATTCTCGATGGCCGAGGGGACCCGAGTCCTTCAGTTTGTAAATGCCGTACATAGGTTTGCGGACCCTTAGGCTTTTCCGAGTCCGACCCTAAGGGCATGGCGTATGAGCCGGGAACGGCTTAGCGCTTCGGGCTCGGCTAGGCCGGGTGCGGACCCACTGCATAATAATAATAATAATAATAATAATAATAATAACGTTTTTGAAAGAGGCAATCCCCTGAAATTGGGCTTTGCAGCAAGCCAAGCCCAGCGAGTTGGGTTTTTGCTTTTTGGCAAGCTCGCAAAAATTTTGGTTGTATTTTTTAGCGAGAAAAACCAACAAAATTTGCGTTTTGGCATGCGAAATCTTCAAAATTGGTTTTAGTGAGTCAAACCAGCTCACGGTAATCGCACGGAACTGGAGGCCTACCGTACTGAATTTATTACCAAAAATCAATGTTATTATGCCATAATCATTATCACCCCTCCCCCACTCAAGACAATTACCTCTGGTAAATACTGGTTTAGAATGTATTTGTCAGTTCCTCTCTTACCGGATGGGCCATTTCTCGGTCGTTTTTATGTGGCAGTTGCGTCCATTCGTACTTGTCACTCACTTTGTTCCATTTTGAAACGTTAACCCATCAGAGACGATTCTCGTAGGAAAGAGGTGGTTAGGCTTAAAAAGTACGAAAAACGCTGTAACTCTGAAACGAAGCGTTTACGACCCTATGTCCATATAGTAGTTTTGGTTCATCGTACTTAGTATTACAACATGTGCAAGTATTGCAGTTTCCTCCCGGGCTTCGTTGGGATTCGGCCTATAAAATTGAAGGTGTTTTAAAACCTTGATTGCGATAAATTTCTCGGATGGATATAATGAATAATTCTGTCGCCGGTATTTTTAAATTAATAAATTAATTAAATTGATGTTATCCGGCCGACGATGATAGCCCGACGCGATTCGAGTTTCGAGAAAAAATGGCTCCCCGACGGGATTTGAACCCGCAACCTCTGGTATTACCAGTCCAGCACGCTGCCAATTGCGCCACGGAGACGCCTTTGGGAGTCGTTCTCCGAGGGATAAGCTAAGCCGAACCCCACCCAGGTCTATTGTTTCTCGAAACTCTAGGCATTCCTCCTGATCGGTAAACCACGCCGAATTTTATCTTATCTAGATGTTGTTAGATGGATATAATGAATAATTCTGTCGCCGGACAGACCCCGCCGGGGAGCCATTTTTTCTCGAAACTCGAATCGTGTTGGGCTATGTCCTTCCAACGTCGTCCGGATATCATCAGTTTAATTAATTTATTAATATATTTCTCACTTTCACGATCCTGTTCAGTCAATTGCTACTTTAACAAGAAAGTGTATTGCCATTATGGTGAACAACGCTTCTGGCGTTATCTTAGTATTATAGGTAGGTTCTAGCCACTTTCATCAGCGTGCCAACAGGGATCAGTGGATCTTCAAAGAAGAAAGAAGCTCTAGATCTGCATATGTGGATAATGGAACAAAAGCTGTTCCTTCTGGAGTTTCTAATCTAAGGGTTCGCTTGAGGGTTCGAAAACATGAAATCACGAGGAAAGCCATGATCTGGTTCCCCGTTGTGGTTTTTGTGGGGTGGTTATAGTCGAAAATGTAAGCTAGAGCCGAGAAATCGTTCGCTCTTCGCTCTGCTACGTACGTAATCGTCGCGACGTCTGCCCTTGTCACGCTTTTACCGCCTCCCTCTCGTTCGGTCTCCTCTTACCCTACTACTTGTTTGATCGTTTCAAAGTTCGAAGCCTCCCAGTCTTATTTATATAAAAATGACAAGAATATCTTTACGGGAGGGGTTCCGTTCCAATAGTGTATTGTGGTAGTGTAACCTGCTTTAAAACGCAACCCATTAAATCACAATAAGAAAAAACGAGATGGAGGAAAAAGGCGTGTGGAATTCCTCATAGGAGTCTCCATTGGTAAGACGCTGATGACGTCAAAGTCACGGCTGGCCCTCTCATGACGTCTGAAAAGGCCTAAATCTTTGGTTTTTATTTTTAATCAGTCTAATGCAATTTTGACGAACGGAATTCGTTAAATGTGGTGAGCGATTTCTGACGAGTGAGAATCTTCCTCATTAACGAGTTACTAAGTTATTATAAGAATAGGGGAACAGGACTTAATAGTTGGCGGTATCTGGGCACTCTTTGCGGTAACTTTTGGCTTATGAATCGTTTTTTAATCACAGGTGGAAGGGGTGGAACCACACGGAGAACCAGAAAATCCCGCTATCCCCGCAGTCGAGTCGGAATCATCAACAGTGCCAACTCCTCAGGCGTGCGTCGATGCCAACTGTTCTTGCGGTGAACCTGATTTTCCTCACGATAAATTGGCCGCTCTCGACGAGAAAATATCCAGTCCCCGATGGGTTGTTCCTGTGCTACCAGATCAAGAACTGGAGCATTTAATGCAAGCGGCCATTAACCTTTGCAAACGAGGTGAGAAAAATTCAACCGACAGAAAATTTTTATTTTAACGATGTTTTTTGGCGTTTTAGGTGAGGATGTCAAGTCAGAAGCGTGCCAGAGGTTCTTCCGGGAGGGCCTAACACAGTCATTCACAAAAATATTAACTGACGAAGCTGTCAATTCTTGGAAGCCCAACATTCATTACTGTATATATCAAAATTGTTTGCGCTTGATCGAACTTTGCGTGGTCAAATTAGCCGATGACTGGTTCCCTCTCTTAGATTTATTAGCCATGGTTCTCAATCCTAACAACAGGTATTTATTTGAATTTCAAGTTGGAAAAATGGAATAAAAAATAACTTTATCCTCGCAGATTTCATACATTCAATGCAAGCAGACCTAGTGATGCCGTTCCGAAAATGCCTGAAGAAGAGGTTTTCGCTCGCTCTGATCGAAACGACGTTCGTTCTCCGAGAGGATGGCTAGTGGATCTGGTCAACAAGTGAGTTGTATTTCTAGCGTTTCTCATAAATCATTCGCCGAGAACTATCGTGTTTCTGTCCTAAGATTCGGAAGTCTCGGTGGTTTCCAAATTTTAGTCGATAGATTCGCCGCAGGACGGAACGTTCCAGTGCCGATCGTCTACGCCCTCATTCGGCCCTTTGGTTATTGTTACGAATTGTTGACTGTACATACGATTTCGAAATACCTTATGCCCGTCATTGATCGAGTACCTCAACTCCTCGACGGTTTGACCGATGAGGAGTTGAAAAAAGAGGCGAAGAATGAGTCGAAAAACGACGCTATTTCGACCATAATAAAATCGTCCAAATGCCTGGCTGCGAGACTATCAGGGCAAGAAGAAACGATAAAAAATTTAGAAATATGTCGCTTGAAAATGATTTTACGGTAATATCGTTGTGGTCGATTGACCTTGGAGCCCTAGAAATTCATAATTCGTTGGTAAATTTCCAGCTTATTGCAAATATCTTCTTTTAACGGTAAAATGAATGCTCTGAACGAAGTGAATAAAGTAATAGCTGGTGTGTCGTACTACCCGCAAAGGCACACGTCTAGTCTAATGGATTCCGAAGGAGAATGGCTTACACCGGAGAGAATGGCGGTAAGAAAAAGTCAAAAAGCCTCGTAGAATTTGCAAATTGATCATCAAAAATGTTCTTTGTAGAAATGGATAAAAGAGAACGGAGTCCTCCAGATTGTTTTGAGGGATTCGTTACACCAACCTCAATACGTTGAAAAGCTGGAAAAAATTTTGAGGTTTGTTATCAAAGAAAGATGTTTGTCCTTGGATGACTTGGATAGTCTGTGGGCGGCACAACACGGAAAACACGAAGCTATCGTCAAGAACGTTCACGACCTTCTCGCCAAACTCGCGTGGGACTTTTCTCCCGAACAACTGGACCATCTTTTTGAGTGTTTCCAAGTAAGCAGTTACCTCATTCTCTTGTTTCGTCTGGGAACTGATTCAATTCTATAATGTGTGAAGTCGAGTTGGACGTCTGCAAATAAAAAACAACGGGAGAAGTTGCTTGAATTAATAAGACGCTTGGCTGAAGACGACAAAGACGGAGTAATGGCCCACAAGGTAAAGGTAGATCCCCCTCCTCTTCATTGAGTGAGGATGGCCGGTTTTTTCGTTTTTGTCCATTGAACAACAAACTTTCAATTTCTTCTCTCAGGTACTGACACTATTTTGGAATCTAGCCCATTCTGACGACGTTATTACGGAAATTATGGACCAAGCGCTGAGCGCGCACGTCAAGATCTTGGACTATAGTTGTTCGCAAGAAAGGGACGCTCAAAAAACAGAGTGGTTGAAAAAGTGCGTGGAGGAGTTGATGACGAATGAGAAATGGGTACTTCCAGCTCTGAAACAAATCCACGAAATCGTTTGTCTGTACGAACAACCGCCAACAGCGACGAAGCGAAGCCATCTTACCTGTTACAGGTATAGAATGTGATTCCTTCCTCAAAGGTCCATTTTTCGTTTCAACCGTTTGTATTTTTCAGGCAGGACATAATTAATAAGTTACAGCATGAATATGAGTTGGTCGTTTTAGTTACGAATAATTTATCGAATTATATTGCTAGAGTCCGCGAAATAGTCAAAGGTGAGCTTTCATTTTTCCACGAATCTGCGTCGTTCTTTTCAATTAATTTTTCCTGTCGTCCCTTTAGAACAACCAGACCTTGATCCAAACACATACTGTCCCGATAACCGTTATAATCACGTAGCACAAGTACAAGAACGCCTCAACTTCTTAAGATTTCTTTTGAAGGTAATTGCAACGGTTTGTTCGCCGGTAAAAATCATTGCTCACTTTCTTATTTATTTATTTTTTAAAACTCAGGATGGTTGCTTATGGCTCTGCGCTGAGCAAGCCAAGGAAATTTGGCAAACCTTGACTGAAGGAGCCGTTTTTCCATCTGACCGTGAAGCTTGTTTCAAGTGGTACTCGAAATTGATGGGTGAAGAACAAGACATCGACCCGGAAATATCCAAAGATTTTTTCACGAATAACATTCTTCAATTGGATCCGTCACTTTTGAACGAAAGTGGAATGAAGTACGTGGTAAATCAAACCGAGTCCAAGGGAAAACAGCTAATCTCCCGTCTTTCACAGGTGCTTTGAACGTTTCTTCAAAGCTGTCAATTTGAAAGAAGGAAAACTTAAAATCGAAAAGAATTTGTTAATGGACGATGCGGATTTAATTGGAAACGAGTACATTTGGCGGGTAGTAACATCTGGAAGCGACGACATGGCTGCGCGAGCGATTCATATTTTAAAAGAAGTGACTACGAATTTGGGACCAAGGCTTCAAGCAAATTGTATTCAGTTTCATCAGTCCTATATCAGCGAGTGTTTGGACAGGTTGAGAGCACCATACGATACAGTTGTAGCTCTCAACTCTGGAGCAACAGATCTTCCGATGTAAATGGTTCTTTAAATGTCAACACTTCCGCAGTTTTTACCTGTTATTACTAAATTTTCAGGATCCAATTAGAGTGCGTTAAAATGTGCCGAGTTTTAAAAGTATTGAAAGAGTACATAAGTGAATACGACTGTAAATTCACCGGGGAACGAAAACATCTTCCTCTGTACAGGTAAAGTAACTTGCCATCATTAATGCTATATCCCTTTCTTTCTAATGCTCCTTTTTGTACTGCAGGGCCTATCGTGGAAGGCAGATGACTCTCTTCATCAGATTCCCTACTCCCGCGAGACTCACCGAAGATTTCGAATTGTCGACCCACGGAAATGAAACGGTGGGAGTCATTCGACGGCATATTCTGAGGAGAGCGAAAGCAGGAACGGCTCAACAGCTGAAATTGGACTTGTATTTCAACAGCGAATTGTTGGATGCAACAGAAGACAGAAAACTCATCGGAGATTTGACACTGTCCGACAAAATCGTGGGTTCTTGTCTCGAATTTGAGGCAAATACTTGTGAATTAAATATTATTTGTGTTTTATTGTCAACTGTTCAGCTATTGAATGGAAAATGGACTCAGAGTAACGCCAACATGGGAAGTTCACCGGATAGTTCGTCTGACAGCAGTACCGGTTCCCCGCAGCACCCGTACGATGCACCCAGTCTCACTGCGGAAAACAGCCTTCCAGGGGTGGTTAGTGCTTCTTTATTCTGATAGCGGTCCCTTTACGTAAACTCATTTAACTAAAGTGTTCTCGACTTTCTACTTAATATCTCACCGTGGTATTTGAAACAGAAGGATCCAAGCATACCCTGTTATTGAACTCAAGTGCGTCAGATGGTTTTCACAACTTTCAGATGGCTATTGGTACTCCATAGAGCTTGTGATCCTGCACCGTGCCTATTTCTGCGCTATTTTCATTGAAAACCCCTTTAGAATGATGAAATTAGGTTAAAATCACAGTGATAGCTGTGAAGATAAGTCTCGATTTTTCTCTGTAGTGAGTCGAAAGCAGTCAAAAAATTGAAGAGATTTGAGATTAGTTCTAGTAGACTTGTGCGGTCTGAAGCTATCAGACACCCTTTACTTGGAGATATTACATATAACGGAGCTTGTGTTCCGAAACCTGTTTGACCCCTTGATAACGCTCTTACCTAGAAAGAACTGGCCCAGTCTTAAAGTAAAATGTCACAGGCTCCGCTATGAATGGTATCCGTTCCAGTGTCTTTAAGAGTCCCGTAGGTTATTAACCTGGATGTTCCTTGCGGCCCGAGTATTTCGTTTTGAAAGCAGATAAGTCGGTGTGAATGTGCTGTTCAGGGCAGCTTGCTGTAAAGTGTGGTCAAAATATTGACGTCCTTTGATATGCTGTAATGAACTCCACGTTCTTGAAGAGACAAGGGTTATGTGTAATAGTTTTTTGTGTTTCTGCCCAGAGATCATAGTAAGGGCCCGTTCACACGAGCCACTAACGCGTGGCTGGCTGGCAGACACTAACGCGCCACTTTTAGAAATACATTGCCTTCAATGGGAGCCACTCACGCACCACAAACGCGTGGAAGTGGCTCGTGAGAACGCTCCCATTGAAGGCAATGTATTTCTAAAGTCGCGCGTTAGTGTCTGCCACAGCCAGCCACGCGTTAGTGGCTCGTGTGAACGTGCCCTAACTCTTACTTTAAATATCAGTTAGCCGGAAAAACATATTTCTCAGAGGCATTTTTCTCTCATTTATGCTTCAGTTGTTATCCCAACAACCCCATACGACAACTAGCTTGCTCAAAACGTGCGATCTGGCTTCGTCACTTGGAAACACAGTGTTGGCGCAAGTCGCATATTCCGTTTTAAATTTGTGTCCACCCGACGTCCACACCCTGAATGAGCTTCAGACCCTATTTTCCGATGAGACACCGACGCCTGTGGAAGAAGGCACCTCCCCACCGCAGAGAACCATTCAGGACATTTTGTACTCCTCACCGTCACCACATGTTCTTTATCACTTGGAAGTGAGTGGAAGCTCCTTGACAAGAACGCGATTTTTAATTGCCGGTCGACTGTAAGAGTTGTTCTTTTTTTCAGGTTTTATATGTACTTTTAATGCCAGCCGCCGATCCAATTGAGCGCGCGTTTGAAATGCAGTTTAATTTCTTCAAAAGTCCACACTCTTACGCACTTCTCGAAATTTTAATGAAAAATAGCTTCATGCCAACCGCGGACGTAACTGGGAAAAGGTGATGAACTTGTTTTTCAACCGGCTCAAACGGTAATTTCTTATTTCGACTTTCTTGCAGGCACGCTTACTTAACACTTTTAAGGATAAGTAAATTTATGTTGTACGTAATCGGCCATATAACGTACATAACCGAGGAAAGCAACGCTGTTCAGGACGGAAACTCAAATTCTTCACTCAACAATTTGACAGTATTTAAACAGGCCCTGAACAGCATACCTAGTCCCACGTCTGAATTCGTTATTAAGTCGGTTTCGTCTAAAATAGCCCGAGCTTACGTCGAAAAGGTAGATTTTTTAAAACACATAAACCTTCTCTACGATCCAATTTCTCATTGGAATGGTGGGTACTAGTTCGGATTAGAGAATAACTGGGCATCGTGGAAGCCCCCAGTTGAGATGATTATGTCTCTGACGCATTTAGCTTGGGCGTCAGCCTGTGCCAATATAAATCTTATGGCTTCAAACGCGGAAACCTTTCATTCTTCTATAACCAGCGCCAATCCACATCATTTCGATATTCTAGGTATGATGAATTTTGAATTACGATTGCTCGATTGTTTTATTAAAAATTGATAACTTTACAGTCTGCAAGGAAGCACTTGAAGTTTTAACGATAGCTTTTGTACTCAGTCCCGACACTTTGGAGAGTTTGATAGTTGACAGCGATTGGCAGAAATTAATAATTGACCTAGTCCTTCTATGCAACAATAGGTAAACTATTTCGTTAAAACATACATTTTTCTTGAAGCCGCGTTGGAAATAACGGTTTTTTTTGTTGTTGTTTACAGGTCTATTAGGCACGTTGCTGCCGAACAGTTTCTCCTAATGGTTACCTTTGGTCCTCATCACCAGCCTCTACAGACATGTATTTCACTTCTTTTTTCTGTTCTGGAAACCGATGTTTTTGAACAAAACGCCAAGAATTCCCAAGACTTTTTCATGGTATTTATTAATGAACTCGCTCTTGGAATAGACCCTAATTAAATCAATCGGCCAATTTTTAGTTACTCTGCAGGCTTCTCAATTTTGCTTACGCGTACAAGACTTCAATCCCATCAGTCGATATTCTTTTAAATAACGAAATCAAATGGCTGCGTCATACGAAGGAGCGAGTTAAAGAAACGGGGACGACTGGTGTCGAAGATGCGGTGCTAGACGGGCATTTATGTATAGCGAAAGAATTATTCTCTTTTATACCTATCGCGAAAAAATGCGAGATAGGCTCCGAAGATGACTCGACCGGAGTGTGCTTGATCAAGGTAGACAATATTTTATTGGCTATTTTGGAAAAAAAGACGAACGATGTTATGAAATTTGGGCTCTCCTTAGGAATTAATCGAAGATTTCGTGTTTCCTGCGTCGAAAATGATGCTCCATCTTCAAAAAACCGGCAACCTCATAGCCGATTCTGCAGTTCCTGTGTGTAATACACCGGTCTCAGTGAGTTCGGCTTTTGAATTGATCGTTTCCCTGTGTGACAACTGTGCACCAAACATGAGGACACTCGTTACAATGTTGACTGAAATGTTTTACAATGGTGAGCCCTTCTTTGCGATTTTCGTCCTCGGGTCGAATAACATGAACTTTCTTTTTAGATCACGAAGAAGGCTTAGTCGAGTGGGACTATTTGCCTCCCATTGGTCCCAGGCCTGCTTCAGGATTTGTTGGATTAAAAAATGCTGGAGCGACTTGCTATATGAATTCGGTTCTTCAACAGCTCTACATGATTCCAAGTATTCGTCAAGGGGTCTTAGTTGCAGACGGAGCCACCAATGACTCGGAAGATTTCTGTAGTATCGAAAATGAAGTGAGTATTCGAGTGATCTTTGCTATTAGCACTGACAATATTAAGATTTAGAAGATTAAATGGGACCCTCATAAGGACCTCCCCCATTCCCATAGGGGTAATATCACTTTCAAAGTAAAACTTGATATTCGTGGCTAATAATCCTCTAAAACTTAGCATTTGATGGCTACTTCTCCCTGAAACTAGCAAATTCTTGGCTATTTAGCCCTCGAAAAGTGCGTGAATGCTCCGCTGGTTTGCCTATTTTGAAGTACAAATTTTGCGGATTTGACACTTGAGAAACCCAATTTCGCAGTTTTGGCTATTTCGCAAACTATGTTTATCCTTAGCTCCTTAAAGAACACAATGTCACCGGTTTGGATCCTTCAAAAACAAAGTTTCGCGAATCTTGCACGTCGGAAAAATCAACTTTGTGGTTGGTTCCCTGAAAAGGCCAACTTCACATACTTCACCCGTCAATCAATATTTCCAGAGTCTAGCTCATTTTAAAGATCAATCATTAAATCGTAAAAATCATTTAGTGGGTTTGGCTATTTCAAAGCCCAAGGTTATTGGCACTTGTACATGCGTGAAATCATTGTTTCCAGGGTGATGGCTCATTTTAAGGAGCAATTTCATGGGTCAGGCGATTTTTAAAAACAAAATTTCGCTGGGTTGTCCCATTCAAAACTAATATCATGGGAGTGGCTTGGCAAAAACAAAAGTTTGAAAAATGCGGGTGTGACTCGCTCGGAACGCCTTTTGGTGAGTCCGGCTTTTTCCAAATTGCAATTTCTTGGAGTTTGCTTATTGAAAACCAATGCTCGTGGGGGGGGGGGGAGGCTGGCTCACCAAAGAAGAACCAACTCTGTTTTCATGGGGTTGGATGAATGATGGAAAAAAATTTCGCTGGTAGCTCATCCAAAAAGACAATTTCCTCCTTCAGTCCAATCCGCTCCTTCAGTATATAAATTACTTGAGGGTGGCTCATTTGACTGCTTCTTTCTACCCGTGAGAGACAAAGAGACACTGATTGAGTGGAGGACAGTGAGACGTGCACCCCGCAGCCCTTACACCCCTCCCGTCCTAAGGGGCGGCATAATCGAATTTGGATCCCCTAGAAAAGTGTCTTGATCCGGAACCGCGTTTTTCCTCGTTAACCGCGAATCAGCTTCCAGAAATAGCCCAAAACGCGATTTATAGCCTAATCTGGCAAGTTTGTACTGGTGGGCCTCCCATTTGGCCTGAACTCCCGGAAAACGTAAAAGGTGCGGGGATGTTGATGGGCCCCCAGGAGCTCCTCGAAACAAATCAAACAAATCCGTCTTGATTTAAGGATTCTTTGTGTTGAAAACCCCGTCGTTACTGTAAGTCACGGACTGATGGTCATACGTAATAGCGATTTTCATTCAACGCACTACGCAAGTGTAGTGCAGCGTCCTCTCGATAAACATTATGTTTCAATTCAGAGAGGACAGGAGGGAAAACTTTCACCACACGAGTGCATTGCATTGAATGGTTAACCGAAGTGGCAACTGTGAAAAGGCAGCTCACTTCTGTCAACAATGCCCACGCAGAAGCAGATGAGTGGTGAATTGGTCGATGAGACGCTATCGGTGTTGTCATGTTTCTTCAGTTGCCAGGCTTTCAATGAAGTGCTGTGGTTGCGAAGTATATTTGGGATTCAACTCCTCTATTTGGAGGGCCGCTTACTTATGTTAATGAGAGCCTAACATTAAGCATACCGTAAAAATGGTATACCTACATTATGTATTTATTTATTTTTTACAGAGTTTAATAAATAGTCACTGTGACCATGAAGAGAAATCATCTTTGGAAGAATCGAGGAAAGAGTACAACATTGGAATTTTGAAGCAAGTTCAAGCCATATTCGGCCATTTAGCGTACAGTAAACTCCAATATTATATTCCTAAAGGACTGTGGAGGCATTTCAAGTAACATTTATTATCAAATTTTTTTTTGACTTGTATGTGAGCTTGATGTATTCCACAGACTGCAAGGAGAGCCAGTCAATTTGAGAGAACAACAGGATGCTGTGGAGTTTTTCATGAGTCTGATAGAAAGTATCGACGACGCGCTGAAAGCTCTGGGCCAAGAGCTAATCATGAGCAAAATATTAGGGGGGTCGTATTCTGATCAAAAGATTTGTAGAGGATGTCCTCATCGGTGAGCACAAATTCCTGAACTTGTATCTCGCTCATGCATTAACTTCTTCTCTACGTCATATTATGTGAAGATACTCTAAGGAGGAGCCGTTTAGCGTCATTAGCGTAGACATAAGAAACCAGTCGACTCTTCAAGATTCCTTGGAACAGTATGTTAAGGGAGAACTTCTCGAGGGAGCGGATGCGTACCACTGCGACAAATGCAATAAAAAAGTATTTTTCTGCTTATTGTCCATAGTTCTTATATTACAGTTATGTATTTGTGCAGGTTGTGACCGTGAAGAGACTGTGCGTTAAAAAATTGCCGCCCGTTTTAACCATTCAGCTTAAAAGATTTGAATACGATTACGAGAGAGTTTGTGCCATAAAATTCAACGATTATTTCGAATTCCCTCGAGTACTTGACATGGAACCTTATACAGGTATGCCCCCTTTTCCCCCCTTCACATTTGTCTCAATTCAAATTTTTCAAATACATCAACAGTCTCTGGTTTGGCGAAAATCGAAGGCGAAGTTGACTGTGATTATACCGAGTGCCCTAAAAATATTAGTACGAAATATAATTTAACTGGCATCGTTGTACATAGCGGGCAAGCCAGTGGAGGCCATTACTACTCGTACATTTTACATAAGTAAGTGAAGTTTTTGCAGCTATACGGGCCATATACAATTCGAAAACACAACTGTGATTCCTTTCAGGCATAACGGTGCTTCCAAGTGGTATAAATTTGACGACGGCGAAGTTTCTGAATTTAAAATGGAGGACGACGAAGAAATGAAAATCCAGTGCTTCGGTGGAGATTATACAGGGGAGGTCAGTTGCTTGTCGTGTTGTGTGCGTGGTCGGGCTCGCTAATGCTCTTTTTCTAGGTGTTTGACCATATATCGAAAAGGATGACCTACAGAAGACAAAAAAGATGGTGGAACGCTTATATGTTGTATTACACTCGCGACGATAGCGAGAACAATCTAGTCAATGGTCTCAACCAGCTTTGTTTGTGTGAGTATCCGCAATATTGTTTTCTTGTTTCCTCCCAATTTTCATTAATTTTGTATTTTTTTACCGGTTAAATTAGCTGAAAATAAACTCGGAGTCCTTAAAATGCCCAAAGCGATCGAGCGAAGCGTCTGTAAACAGAACATAAGTTTCATGCACACGAGAAACCAGTTCACCGCAGAATACTTCCAATTTATGAGGAGACTCGCAACGTGTTGTATCCCTCCGCATAGTCGACAGCACAACGCCGACAAAGCGGTGAGTTTTTGTTCTCATCCATCTTTCGTAGGCTGCCCCGACTGAGGGAGGATGAAGATAGATCACCGCCCATTTCATCAGTCTGTTTTTGATGAGGATTTCAGAAAATCGAGAGATAAATTGGCTTTTTCTGCCCTTCTTCTACAATATCCGGCTTTTCGATAGATTCGCTGAATGGTTTTTCCGTGGGCTTGGCGGCATTCTAAGTTTAGTGATTTTTTTAAGGACTTAAGGACATGGTCAAGGGCATGCTTTCCGCTTTAAGGCTTGACCCTATCGTTGAGGACGGGTAGGTGTTCTGTGACTTATGTGAACTTGGGATTCAAGGCGAGCGTTCTCGGGGACTAACGTTAACTTTTGAATCTCGATGGCTCGTGTTACGGCTTTTGTAGTATACTTGGGTAAAACGACGGGAAATTATCCCATTCCTCTCGCTTATGGTTGGCAAGCTTTTAGCTAGTCATCGCATCCTCTTGTGTTATTCCCCCGGGGGTGAACAGACCTAATTATCTTTCGAAAGACAAACAGTCAATGAAGTTTGAGGAGCAACAGTAACAAATGGTAAGAAAGTATCAATACGGTCTTTGGTGGTTAT
The DNA here is from genome assembly GCA_038030265.1 of Corythucha ciliata. Taxonomy (NCBI): domain Eukaryota; kingdom Metazoa; phylum Arthropoda; class Insecta; order Hemiptera; family Tingidae; genus Corythucha; species Corythucha ciliata. The sequence goes on along the minus strand of CM075942.1, from coordinate 27,258,198 downwards.
CAAGTTGAGAGTTGGAAGATGGAGGATGGAGAGAAATAAATTCAGTAAATCTTCGTTCGTCTTATCTGGCGAAAGACTGATAACAGGCAATGTCAGACAATTCCTCGCCTGCCGATTCCCCATTGCTGTGATGTCCTCTGCTGATTTAGCAATACGGGGTAGGACAGTAGTGTCGTCAATGAAAACAAAAAACCAAAAAGAAGACTAAAATTGGTTTTCTGAAAGAGTCAAACCCACGAGATTGTTAATTTCGCAGACACGAAGCAGCGAAATTGACTTTTAAAAGAGTCGGGAGGGTGGCGTATCGTCTTTAGGAAAATTCGTGGACTCCAGGAAAACGGTTGAGATTAACCTATAATTGTTGGGGTCATTTCCTCGAAGTTACCCAAATTGAGCCACATAGGCGGTCCGGAACCAGGACCCTCGACTACTTTCAATTGATGAGAAATGGGGCAGGTCTTTCTGCCAAACCCAACGAAGTGACAAAAAATTACAGTTGTTTACGTATTCGTCGGGTTTTTGTCGATTTTCTTGGGTCCAAAGCGACCAGTTGAGGCCCACTTAGTTCGACCCTTCCTCCGACTCAAGGCAGTTGTGCCCGCCCAAAATGCAACAGAGTGGTCACGCTACTGATTAAAATCTTAACACCCATCGACCCCGACATAACATTTTGTTTCAACTAGCCGATTTAATGAAAGAACCCGGTCTCGCTGGATACTTAAAATCAACATGAATCTATCCCCGCTAAAATAGAGCTAATAGCGGGTAAGTTACGGAAAGTTAGGAGACTCGGAATTAACGTGAAGCCAGAATTACACCCGAAATTGTCCGTAAGACCCCATTTATAGTATAGCCGATGACTTAGCATTCGTCCTCAGCCTCTTTTGGCCGCCAAGCTGATTTTTTTTTTTTTTTTTCACTTCTCTCCCCGCCCGTCGAGTGCATTGGACTGTTCGAGTGAAGGACTGGAGAATCCCTCCCCCTCGGTACAGTATAATTATTATGATTTATTACTGCAAATTTAGCCCTGGATGACGACAAGTGTGACACTATACTACTGAGTTTCGCCCCTGAGGCATACGACGCCCAGAATCTCTCAATCTGACACCGGTAACACCGGGAGTCTGATTATTCTGACACAAAAACTTATTTTTTGACGAACTTTCCGCAGTTGCACTCAGGGCCGTAGTCAGGCGGTTTATTCGGGTATTTTACCCCGGGGGGGGGGGCCGGAAGCCGGATCCAACATGCAAGACTATTCTCACTTTGGATATTAGGCACGACGCGTCGTACCCTCAATTTTTGTGCGTGGGTTATGCCCCCCCCCCCACAACAATATTTGACCAAGCTCTTCTTGGAACAAAAAGAAGATGCTACCGGCAAAGTGGGAAATCGGGCATTTCGGGAAATGCCTAGGCATTGTGGACAAATCCTAAACCTGCTAGGCAATGTGGGGAACATAATGTCAATAATTTTTCACATTGCCTGGCAGTTTTCTGTCATTGTGGATAATGCATAACACAGGCAAAGTGGGAAAAGTGAGTGATCGCACCGCAAAAAGTCGTATGAAAAGGAGGACATCAAGAAATGTGTGGGAGCGTTCATACTGGTACGATACTTTTTTTTTTGTGGGATGGAGTGAAACGTTTGTCGTGCCCATGTCTACGTAGGAATCTTACGAGCGTCCGTGGGAAAATGGAGGAGAACATCAAGAAATCAACGGAGCCGTTCACACTATACGTTTTTTATCGTATATGAGTGTCCGTTAAAACAGAAGGCAGGCGTAGAAGGGTGAGTGGTGATAGGGAAGAATGAAGGGGGAGTTCGCTGTTGCAAGGATGACAGGAGAAGAAAAAGTTTCTTGGAGGGGAAAGTAGTACGACAAACGTGTATAGTGTGAGTGCCTAGGATTACAAAACATATGAAGGCACGATTTCTACACCAATTTTTTGCGGGACGATCACACGACAAAAAACGTACAGTGTGGCCCCAGCCTAAGAGTTTGAAGTCAGCACTCTACAGGGCTATTTTTAAAAACAAAATTTCGCAGGGTTTTCCTAGTCCAAACCAATATCTTGGGATTCGCTCGCCCTCTCCCTCCCCAATGGGGGTGTGGCTCACTCGACAAAAGCCAATCTGGTGGGTCTGGCTTCTTCATGAATAAAATTTGAAAGTGTAGCTCAACAGAAAAACTATTCGGCTGTTTTGGCTCTCTCGAAAAGCCATTTTGATTGTTTTGGTTTTTTCAAAAATGAATTTTCGTGGAGTTTGCTCCTTGAAAACCAATATCGTGAGGCTGGCTCACCAAAAAACTAATTCTGCGGGTCTAGTTCTTTTAAAATACATAATTTTGCCGGGTCGGCCTTTTCAAAACCAATTTCACGGGGTCGATCACTGAAAACCACAAATATGCTGGGGGAGTCAATTTGCTAGGGGCCCGTGAATGCTGATTACGTCCCTGGTTAAAGTAAGGCTTGTCCTAACCCTGTGTTTGAGTGGAAATTTGCCCGAGAACCCTGAAAGTTTCCTCACTGTGTAAGTTTTGAATGATTTCTGTCATGGGCGAGTAGCCGAATAGTCGTGTTTTGTTGATTTAAATAGCTCAATAATCACGTAAGCGCTTTTCCTCAATTTTAACTGTGAAGTAGCCTTCAGAAATAGCCCAAAACATGGTTTATACGTAGACCAATCTGGCAAGTCTACAGCCCCTTAACTCATTCCAAACTCTCTCCGTCTCTTATTCATTCCAAACCCCGTGCACACATGTATTCTCTTTAGGTCGAACTCGATTTTAAACCTTGGCCTTCCCCCTTTCTTAATTTATTACAGAGTCCAGAAGCCGAAGAACTTTCTCTTCTCAGCGTACAAATTGTAAGCCGATTCCTCTTTCACACTGGGTTTCATGCGAAAAAATGCCTCCGTGGATCCGCCGCCGATTGGTTTGACGCCCTCAATTACCACTTGAGGTCTTTTGCTTCCGCTCGTTCATGGTTCACTCACAATATTTTATTTAAGCACCCAAATAGGTAAGAGTATTATTTTTATTGCCATTTTTTTCTTCAAATTTTCAATTCAGGTTTGTACTTCCCAGGTTTTGCGAGTATTTGTTGAGCTGCCCCAACCCTGAAATTAAAGGAGTTTTCATGAAAGTAATAGTTTTTTTAGCCCATTTTTCGCTGCACGATGGGCCCTGTCAACCGCCCTTGGTGAATGCAGCGAGTAAGTAATACTTTGTTCTCAGCATCGATACGTTGTTATTTGACGTTTCCATTTTTTAGATATCCTGTACGACCCCGAAGCGACGATAAGTGATCATCTTCTACAAACTGTTCTCTCAATGCTCCACAAAGAAGTGGTTGAACACGGACGACAACTTCTTCACTATTTCTCGCTCTTCCACATGTACGCCTCTTTGGGTATTCAAGAAAAAGCTCAGTTACTTAAGGTGTGTGTCCCCCCATCCCCCCTTATTGTCACGTGCGTTATTTTAATTCAATCTCTTGTTTCAGTTGAATGTACCCGAAATGTTTATGCTTGTGGCCATGGACGACGGTTCTGGGCCTGCGATCAAGTACCAGTATCCAGATATGTCTAAACTGCACGGTGTGGTTTCTCAACTCGTGAGATGTTGTAGTCTCGAATCCGAAACGCGATCTCTCAAAGAGGTAAATATCCCCCCCTTCACACTTTTAGGTTTTTTTTTACGTTGTAATGTTTTTACGTTCTTTTCAGGACCAGCCCCCTTTACCAAACCCGTACGGTGAAACACGCCACGGTGAATACCTCATGCCCATCCAACCACAAGTTGCAAATATACTATTTGCACGCGCGAGGTTAGCAACATACTCGGTAAATTTTTTGCTTCGTTCATGAAGTGTTTCTGTTTGCAGCTATTTAAAGAAACTTATTGAAGATTGTCAAGCGACCGAAGAAGCGAGTAAATTATTACAATTCTGCTGTTGGGAGAACCCTCAGTTTTCAAAAACTGTGCTCAGCGAACTTCTCTGGCAAATCGCTTTTGCGTACTGTCAAGAATTGAAACACCACATAGATTTGCTGCTAGCCGTTGTCAAATTGGAAGACTCCTGGCAGAGTCACAGGCTTCACAGCGCCCTTCGTGGCGTTCCCGACGAGAGAGAGGGCCTTTTCGAAACTATACAAAGATCAAAAAATCACTACCAGAAGCGAGCCTATCAGTGTATTAAGTGCCTAGTGGCTCTTTTCAACGATTGCCCGCCAGCGTTGGAGCTTTTGCGATCGCAACCCGAACTAAGGCAGAAGTGGACTTTAGCAATTGAATGGCTGCAGGACGAGCTGGAAAGGGTATTTTTTTACTCAATTTAATCGTTTATTTGTTTTTGTTGCTAACCTCTCTTGGTTGTTTACTGTAGCGACCATACGGAGCCAATCCTCAATACAGTTTCAACGCGGGTTGGTCTCCACCTCCGCCATCCAACGAAACTCCCAATAGTTTTTATTTAGAACGATCTCATAGTGCTAAAAAAACTTTGAAACGCGCATTAGAACTTCTGCCAGTTGAAGAGGTAAGCTGAATACGAAAAAAAAGTCGAGTTGAATTCAAACAAAGGTTTTTGTGGATTTGAAGGATTTGGAAACTGAGGAAATGCCAGAAGAAGGGGAATTTAGTCGGTCAGACGAGCTGAACTCGGAGTCTATTTACAGAAATACTTATGCTAAGTGAGTGATGTGTATAGTTTTAGATGTTCAACGAATCGAATTGAGAGATTTCATTGACTGGCAATATGAAAAAATCGGTGCGTCCAACTCGAAAATTGTTTCTTAGAAAATTTTCTTCTAAAGGAAAGAGCAACTTCAAAAAAAAAAAAAAAAAAAAAACAGTCCTTTATTGCTTGAAACCTTTTACGTTTGTCTTATTTTCTGCCCTGACGACCGCTGATATTTTCTTTTTCAAGGAGGAGAGTCTATCGAAGAAAGTTAATCGAAAAGGAGCTCAGTGCTGGAAATGTATTGGAACAGTTTTACAAACAAAACCCTAGCTTTTGTGAGCCGGTGGCTCACGAACCTCAACAGCAGCTGGCGGCTCACGATCCTCAACAGCAGCCGGCGGCTCACGATTCTCAACAGCAGCCGACGGTTCACGATCCTCACCAGCAGCTGGCGGTTGACGATCTATTGGAACAGTTTTACAAACAAAATCCTAGCTTGCGTGAGCCGGCGGCTCATAATTCTCAACAGCAGCCTCGAGACCCTTACCTCGAAAGACGACGCCTTGAGACGGATGACTCGTGAATCCGGATATCCGAGGTGCGTTGATGAATATTTAGAGACCGATCAGCAGCAACAACAAGAGTCGCCGATTCCACAGCAAACGACGGAGAGGCAATCGCCTCCGCCGACTTCCCATTCTAGTTCGACTAGAGGACCCATTTCCTTCCAGCCCTAAGCTTCTAAAATTGTATAAGACTTTATTCTGCTCAGAGCCTCGACGCGACTTTTTGGTATATCAAACCCCTGGCTCCTCCGCCTTGCATTTTTTTTAAACAAAAGAAGATCGGACAAATATAATTCAAAACGGAAGCCCTTCCCAAATTTAGCCTTCGCACTGTCTTGGCCTGTTACTTCTTTTTCCATCATTCTTTCCTTTTTTTAGGTGCTTTTATAAAAGATTTTGTATTCACAGGTTGTCTCGCGTAGACACTAAAACCTCATTATTTCATGTAATTATTATTTTTAAACAAATAAGACGCATTTCTTCGTGGTTGCGCCTGCTCGAGAGAAAAAAAACGACAACAAATGACTGTTGCCTGCGATTGTGTCTGAAAGCGGTTTTTAATTTGTATTTATTATATTTAATTGTACCAAATTGGTATATTTTGTATACTTATGTGAAGTAAGAGATGTTATAGAACCTGTGATATACGAATTTACATCTTTAGCTATGTTGACTATTAAATAAAGTTGAAAGCTTCATTAGTCACACCGATAGTAATTATTAAAGTTCTAGTTCCAAGAAATTTAAATGCAATTTACCGAATCCCCCCCCCCCCGAAAGAATGTATTTATTTGCACTTCTGTTAAATTCATTGTTTAATTTGTATTACGTTTGTACACTGTTGAAAGATATTTATTGATGAATTTGCTCTATTGTCCTTTTTTTCTGTCGGTTTGTATTTATTTATTTTTTCTTACGTAAGGCGATTATTGTTTGTTTTGACCTTATTATTTAGCATTTCCTCTACCATCGGTGTTGCATAAATTAATTTTGAAGAAAAAGAAGAAGAAGAAAACAAACAAAACTATGGAACTAAAGACGTTTAAATCGTGTATAATACTTGCTGAGTAACTGGGGTACAATTGATTATTTTTGTGTCACTCGCGATATTTTGTTTACCACTCATCAAAGGTCTGAACGCGAAAAAAATATATATACATAAAACAAAAATGTGGCTTTGAGTTTACTTCTTGATGTACCAGTTCTTCATCTTGGTAAGACGGGCGTATTTTATACAACGCGACAGGCGCGGATCCAGCATTAATGGGGCTTTACCCCCCCCCCACTTTGCCTATACCCCTCGTTTCCAAAGCCAAATTTCCGAGTTTTCAAACAATCTCACTAGAAAATTCATGATAACGAAGGGGGAGGGCTTGCCACAATTCTAGAAGGCTAGAATTTCCGCTTGGAAAGGCTATGCAATCAGCAAAGTTATCTTATTTTGTTAATTTTTCGATTCTTCTGCAAAGCTTCGGTACAGCGTCGGATCTAGACCTTTAGGGGCCAAGAAGAAGAACAAGAAAAGTTGTATACTGTCAAAAAGTGTCAACAAATAATTGAGGCATAGGCCGATACAGCAGACATGAATGCAGTGGCGTGAATTCCAAGAAGTTTCCCGGGGCCAAATTCGCTCTATTCGAGTTTCTAGGATCCGCACTACAATCGTAATTTGAAATCCCCAAAATTGGATTTTCTCAACCAACAACGGGTCATTTGGTCGATGGTAAAGGCTGTATACGGTATACAAAGACCCATTTTTCATCACGAACTCATAATGCGATCAGAAATTGCGAAATTTACGATTCATAAACCAACAACTTAGCCTCAAAATATAGAGGTATAAGCCTAGGGCAGGGGTTCCCAAACCCGGCAGGGGCAGGGGTCCCCAAGTACGGTCGCGGGTTGTTTTTCTTAGGGTCGCGGACTGTTTCGGCCACTTTTTTGAGGTACTCGGTCCTCGAGCTACCTACTGCCTTCAGCCAGAATACAATTCCCTGCACTTACATTACTTTTATGTAAGTGCAATCTCCACTCACTTGTTTATACTCTCATAATTATAGGTAGGTAGTCCAGTCAAACCGTATAAAAAAATACCATACGTGGACAAAAATCTCGTCTTTGATTTTTTCACTTTATTCCATGTTTTTTGGGGTGAGGAACACGAATCTGAAGAGATCCAACAATATTTCCTTGTGCGTTTTGAGAAAATCGCGAAAACTGCTCATTTTTGGCACTTTTTTCAGTTTTTTGCTTATAACTCCTTAATGACGCGTTCTACGAGAAATGTAACCCTCTAATTTTTTGAAAAGCATTGAATTCTGCGTCGAATCATTTTTTCTTTTGTCACAATTGACCCAGCCGTTTCGCCGGTATTGATTTTTTTTAAATGGTAATTTTTATTCGCTTTTGGCAAAATTGTGTGAAAAAATAAAAGTAGTTCAACTCTCAGTTGAGTGATGTAATGTCTGACGCTAACTATAATACTGGTGATACGTTGAGTTTTAACATTTGTGGACAAAGTTGGTGGGCATAGCCACTTTTTTGAAACAAAACCTATTTTCATCGCCCTGTACAGAATATTTTCCGGGCCTTGAAAAATTTGGCAAATATGGTTTCTGACTGTAAATTTCACCAGCTTTCACTGAAAAATAGTGCAATTTTCATCAAAGGCTTCGTTCGATAGTAATAGGCAAAAACGTTCGGCTGAAGAGAGGAATTATTGGAAAATTACTCATTTTGCGAATTTCCCACTGCGTTTTGTTGCCACTTATCGGGTCTTCATTAAAACGCCATACATGACTCCTTATAGGAAATTTAACGAGCTTTCAGATGAGTTTCTTTTAAAGTTTAATCGGATGGATAGTTTTTGAGTTATAGGCCGAAATGTTACAAAAAACGTTTTTTTTTTGCATAAAATTTCAAATTGTTTGACGTTATGGCCCTGTCTTATGTTGATCTTCAAATGAAATTTCATATAATAGGTCTGATAGAAAATTCAATCAGCTTTCAGATCGTTTTTCATAGAAAAAAATTGGACAACTAGCTCCCGAGCTACTGGCAAAAATGTGCAGAAAAACGTGGTTTTTGGGTCGCCTTTTTTCGCGTTTTTGTCGCATAACTGATACCACTAATTTTTCCTGTAGGTTTCAAGGCTTTTCACTTATGTAAAATTCAATTCTGGACCACTTTGATTTTATGACATTTTCCGATTGGAACAGCCGTTTTTAAGTTGCTGCTGCCTTAGTAATTTTTATTAATTTTACCAAAAGTGGCAAAAAATGACCATTTAGAAAAAATCAATACCGGTGAAACGGCTGTGTCAATTGAGACAAAAGAAAGAACGATTCGACGCAGAATTCAATGCTTTTCAAAAAATTAGAGGGTTACATTTCTCGTAGAACGCGTCATTAAGGAGTTATAAGCAAAAAACTGAAAAAAGTGCCAAAAATGAGCAGTTTTCGCGATTTTCTCAAAACGCACAAGGAAATTTTGTTGGATCTCTTTAGATTCCTGTTCCTCACCCCAAAAAACATAGAATAAAGTGAAAAAATTGAAGACGAAATTTTTGTCCACGTGGAACTACCGTTTGACTGGACTAAGGTGCCTACTCGAAAAAACCTTCGAATGAAAGAAAACCGAACAGTTTATAGCAGGCGTTTTACTTTTTTCTAGTAATCGTTGGAGCTATTGGCAGTCTACACAAGGGAAAGATCTGACTGATCTGAGCTGTTTGTGAGATGGCATTGTGTCATGGAGTATTGAGGAGTGGTGGACATAGTTTCTATGTTGTTTACCCCTTGAAACAACAATAACAGAAGAAGACATATTGGTGATAGACTGAAAATTAAGTTTCCTCGCTAACAAGCTGATTCAAAACGTAGTAGATGTCGACTGAACTGGATAAAAATAGGTTCTTAAAAAAAAAAAAAAAAAATGTTTTTGCCGTTGCAGCAATTATTGCGCGTGCAACAAGCTGTTTCTGAAAAAATCAGAAAATGACGGATATCTCAGAAACAAAGCGGAATTTCGGAAAAGTGCAAATGGTCAATTCGACCAGAAACGAGGTGCCCCGCCACTGGTTTTCCTCTGCCCAGTCGCTTTTTGTACACCCTGTGTGTTGATCTCAGCAAACACAGTTGGTTAGAAATCGATTTGCTACAAACTTCGACAAACCAGGAGAGGAAATACCGGGATTTCAACTAGAATTGTGTGATCTGCAAGTGAAACAAGCGCATAAAGGAAAAATTTCGCTCTGGCAGCTGGCGGTCGGAAAGAGTGCATTTCATTAAGTAAACGGATGCCCTAAGCCGTCCCACAAGTAATAATGTTGAGACCATGATTTGCTTCGTTAATGATTGACTCTTCCTCGTACTGTTTGCTGCCGGGTTTGTTTAAGCTGAACTTAATGGGAATCAAAGGCTACATCAAAATTAAATCATCGTACCGAACATAATGCATCTGGTATCAACTGGTGATTTGTAGTGATTTTTTTACCAGTTCAAACCATATTACCCCCCCCCCCCCACCATCCAAGTAGACCGATTTGGCCCAAATGCAATACCAACCGAGGTCGTATGACTTCTGATTTCTGGGCCAAATCTCGACCCGCTAAATTAATTTCTTCGAGAGTTATCGTGCTAACAAGACCACACACTTACTTCCACTTCGGGGGCACCACTCCCCTCCACCGTAACTTTTTCAAAAAATTAAAATGGGAATCAAAGGCTAGTCTAACATGGGGTATACGTACCGAATATGACGCATCTAGAATAAACTGGTGATTTGTAGTGATTTTTTGACCATTTCAACACCTTTCCCCCCCATCCCCCTCCACCACTACCAATTTGTCTCAAATGCAATACCGATCGGGGTCTTATGACTACTGATTTTTGTGCCAAAGCGCGTTCCGCTAAATTGATTTCTTCGAGAGTTATCGTGCTAACGAGATCACAGAATTACTTCCACTCCGGGAGTACCACCCCCTCCCCTTCGACTTTTTCAAAAAATTAAAATGGGAATCAAAGGCTACTCTAATATGGAGTATTCGGTACTGGTTCAATATGCGGTCTACCGACCCTCCACTGGTTCAGCATGCGGTCTACCTATCTTACGTGTGCTGTGCTTACCTAAGGGAGTTTCTCTTCGAAGTGAAGATCGTCTAGGCGTTGAATCCATTAGGCTGTCACTAGGGAGGTGCTCCTCATGTCGTCGAAGAAAGCGTAGAAGGGGTTTTGAGGATGGATCGAGCGCCACCATTCCTCCTGGAGTTGTCTGCTTAATAAAGGGCTTGCCCCGTTCAATTTTATGGCGTAAGTACCTATTCTTGACGACCCTCCACAATCGTCTGGGTTTGGGCTCCAGTGATCGGGTCTACGAATTGTTCACTATGGTTCACCGTTTTGTGCACGAACCCTTCCCTGTCAAGGGTACTGAACGCTCGCCACTGGTCAGAGAGAATCGTTGTATCGGCGGCTATTTCGTTTTTTATTATGGGAAGCAGGGTGGCCCGATCTCGTCGCTCAACGATAAATAGCCTCCTCTCAAGAAAACCGTCGTGGCGGCAGCACATACCGAAGACCCAGGGCCCTTGAACCCGGTTGCAATAATTGCGAGCCGATAGCTGTTCAGGTGCGTCATCAGGGTGTTCAGGGGTAGTATCATCGTCAACATCGTCGTCGTCGAGGGGTAACGGGGTAGTCCGATCGCTGGCTAAGATTCGGCCGCGGTTGTATTTTCTTTTTCCTTGAAACAGCGATTCGTCGATCTGAACTTCTTCCCCCGGACCACCCATTTTCCCTCGTTTTTCAAACATTTCGCAGCACACGTCCCCGCATAAATTATACCAGTCGACGACCGTTATTTTACTTCTTCCCGTCCATCTCTTCACGTCACATACCTTGCATAAATTACTCCAGTACCATGCAATCTCGACAATATCGCATAACGAAAAACCACTAGTGCACCGTCCATTCACGTCGAAATAAGTGAAAAATTTGTTCATCTGTTGAATGGAATGGTGCGTTTGGCAGCCCTTTCGTGTGCAACGCAAACACTTAGTTTTCACGATCTCACCAGTCACCAGCACTGTTCCGTTTCCGAGTCGCTCTCAACACTTCTTTTAGCTCCCCACCGCACGTTACACCATTTTTCACCTTATCACATCTTTGTTGATCTGGCACTTCTGGCAGCACCCCTTTTTCTTTCAAAAACGCCACACACGTCTCATCGTTTAAAATAATATGTCGATATAAATGACCCACAGTTAAACTCATTTTACTAAACACAGAAAACACAAAGATGAACAGGGAAATATCACAAAACGAAAATATCACAGAACGACTAGTAATGACTAGTACCGAATATGATGCTTCTAGAATCAACTGGTGATTTATAGTGATTTTTTGACCATTTCTACCCCTATTCCCCCCCTCCACTTTGACCAATTTGGCCCAAATGCAATACCGATCGGGGTCCTATGACTACTGATTTTGTGCCAAAGCGCGTTCCGCTAAATTAATTTCTTCGAGAGTTATCGTGCTAACAAGAAAAGGGCCATAAGCTTATGATAAATTAATAAATAAACAAACAAACCTATATATAAAGATATATATATATACCACTGAATTCGTGTTCTAGAGGTTCTGAAACATGAAAAAAACATGACATGACCCATGTTTGCCACCATCACGACGAGACCAATAGTGCATTTTCAGAACGAAATGCACTAAAAAGTCAATTTCACAATTTCGGGCGCACTTTAGTGGCAGAAGCAGAATATAATACCCTTCTGCCGTTTGTCAGCAAGACTTCTCAATATTGTTTAGTTGTGGTCAAAACGAAAGCTCACAACCGGTTGGCTGCGATGCGCATTAACTAAACATTTTCGCCCGAGTATGGCAGAATTGGTGAAAAATATGACGGAACATTATCGAAGTAATCAAAAATTCGCCTAGGGTCGCGAAGGCTTTTGCAATGAGGAAGTAACATAAAAAATAAAAATTGCTGGAGACATTTTTTTTCTAAAGAAAATGACTAAATATGACCAGGAATTGAATATTAGTGCGTAAATGATTGATTTCGATTTATAGCGAAATAATAAAACTTACCAATTTTTTTTGTTACCTTAAACGGCCGGTCTGTGACTCGTGACGTAACTAAGGGGTCGTGATCCCTCCCAACCCTCCGCATCATGGCTATTATCATGTGTTTCCCCTTCTTGACCATCCCCTTTCTCTAAAGTCCTATTGTTTGATTTGTGGGAAGCCATTGTAAAGGTTATGCGAAGGCTGTTATTGCGTCATCAGTCTATCTAGCCTATTTCAAACGGGTCCCGCAACCCAATAGTTTTAAAAATTAATAAAAAAATATAGGGCCTGATTTTATGTGAACGGTGCGTGTTTTATGAGTTTTGGTAACCAAGCTATCACGACGGCATGGTTTTGGAAAATGTGTTACTTCCTCAATAAAACTTTGGTAACCCCTGGCCTAGGGACTGACTATTTGTCTGATGAATTTAGTATTTCAAACTGGATATTTTGCTTAAAAAAATTAAACATTTACCTAATTATTTTGCTCCATGGACACACGTTTCGCTACAAAAATCACAATTTGTCACCGAAAATCCCACCGTAACGTTCAACATTCTCCTAGAAACTTATAGTTCTTCAAGTACTGTGTACCACACAGAACATTAGCCCTTAGGACCCAGTATGTGCCTCGCCAGGTGGACCTTGAATCGGTAAAGGTCAAATTCAATTTCTCGGCCAAAAAACTCGACAATTTTTGGCGTGATATTCATAATGGAAAATATTAATTCAGTTCCCAGAATCGGCATACACCGGCTTTGTATACATTTTACACGAGCAATCTTCGCGCCTTGGACTAATTATTTGGTCACAAAACCGGGAATTTTGACTGGTAACTATCGATTCAGCTCTTTGAACTGGCCCTTGACTAATGAAACTGTGCTTATTTCGCCCCTCTTTTTGCAATAGTTGCCTCCAGTTTTAACTTTTTTGCTTCATGCACTTTAATTGCTTTCGTTTCATTAATATAATTCGCTATTAACAAATTTACTATATACCAACGCTATAGTGCTAGAGAAAAAAAAGCCATTTGATCTTGGAGGTCTTTGATATTTCAACGGTAAACTATATTACCTCTCGCCTATCCAAGAGAAAAACTGCTAAAAAATTCGACAAAACCTTCAAATTTAAAATAGATTAAGTGGTTTTTATCCTCCTACCACGGTGGCTGGTAAGGAGCTGAAAGGTGTGGGTGCGGGATTTTCAATCTAGCCCCCGTGTGTCGTATTAGATGGAAACAAATTCAATTCTCCGGTAGGATGGTGAAGGGGATGGAAATCAGAATGCTGTCAGAAAGACGAAAAGTTTTCCTTTGATAGGAATGAGCTATGTACAAAATGTGAGGTCGAAGGGAGCCGTGGATCGAGTTTTCCACCCCCAAGGGAGAGGGGAAGAAGCTTCTCTGTTCACAATAAACTATAAGGGGAAAACTCTCGCTTTTCTCTGCATCCGCAGCTTTGTTTACCATCAGATTTATGCAGCCCTAATCCAAGGTATATAGACTACAGAGGTATGCTCTTAACCTAAAGGACATTCGCGCCATGACTTCATGGGGTTGGATTTATTTGAAAGTCAGATGGGGCAGGTATTGCATTATCTCACCGTCAATATTTTTTACTAAGAAGAAGCATTAGTTCAATCGTTAATTTTCAGTGTTGGGCGTTATGTTTATCTTTAGATGATTTATTATCTAGATAATTATCTAGATATTTTTTTTTATCTTTTATCTATCTGACGGAATTTTAAGAAGGGTTATTGTTTATCTTTTATCTATCACTATTCGGTTTATCTCGAGGACAAAGATAATTTTTTTCAACTCCCTCAAAAACATTCAAAGTAAGCTTTTTATTAGCTCTCTATTTCTCTCAGGTTTCAGCCAGTCAAGGTCAAGACTACTACTGACTGGGCTATTCGTCTATTCCCCTGTTTTTGTCTGTGGGTTGTGATTTTAAGTGAATTTGTGATTATTTCATTCCATTACCATTAACATAGCAATTTGAATCTGACGGCGGAAAATCGAGAATTCAGGTAACGCGACACTTTGCTTCTTCTAAAAGCCAACGAATAATTTATTTTTGTTATCTTAATTTTTAACTAAAAATAAAAGATAATTTTGTATTTATCTTATCTTTTAAGGTGTCCTCATTGTTATCTTATCTTTTAAGGTGACCTCATTGTTATCTTATCTTTATCTAACATAATTTTTTCCGTTATCTGCCCAACACTGTTAATTTTGTAAGTGATCGCAATCGCTAATTATTTTTGAACCTCTTTCCTACGCCTTAATCTTGAAATCAATTAGAATAAAAACAAATCAGGATTTATTAATTTATTATGCTTTTCATTTTTTTTTTTTTTTTTTTATCCGTCGATACGGATTTTCTCTTATTGGTTTCTTTTTCGTAGTTGAGGTATTTTATTCTAATAAAAATACGGATTCTCGCAAAAGCTTTGTAGTCCAGTAAACGAGTGTTCAAAAAGGTGGTCTAGAGGGAATGAGCGAAAGCAGAAAGTTTGACTCCGGAATCATGTTTTGACTAGTTAGGAGGTAAACATACTAAAAGTCCCCACCCCTTGGAGGTGAGCCCGAGTGGGGGGAGCACAAAGAAGGTACCATTTTTTGGATTTTCACTGATATCTCGAAAACAGAGCATCATAGCCAAAACTTTTGTGATAACCAATTAAAGCTGACATAAATATCAGAAAATTTTGTCATATGCATGTTTCACTAATTCCTAACCGTTCTCGAAATACATGCCCCGCAAAAGTGAAAATGTCCGAAAACAATATTTGGCCACACCATCATTAAGTCATACTTACAATATTTTTATTCCACGTTTTCCGTTGAACATTCTTTTACATCGTCTAAACCGTTTATCCTAGGAGAAAGCCCTCAGGAAGGAAGTTTTAGAGGATTATCTTGGGAAATTGTAAATACATAAACAAATTTATATTGAACAGGTCAAAAGTTATACGAGTTTTAAAAATGTTGGCCAATTTCAACTTTTTTGGTTGAACTGTTGTGAAACTTCAAGAATGGTATACATTTTCTCAATAGGCAAGTTGAGAGACAGGTATGGAAAGGAAAACACCTGTAGTGTGAATACACACAGCTTTGCCAGCTCGGGAATATGGGAAACTGGTGCTTTTTAGCTGGTACGGTGCAAACAAGATGGATACCTCTCTCAACACCCATCGTCTCTAATGCTTCCTAAAGTCTGCGTCGATCATATATATAACCTGGCATTTCACCCCTTCTACTAACCGAGGGAGTCACCCAGGAGCGCAGTTTCCGGCCTCAAATTTCGTTTGGAAATGCATTGAGCCCTAAAACTGGGGATGGGATGAGAACAGCAACTACCAACTTGTTCCCATTCAAACCAAGCAGCCAGCTCCACTGCACCGGTATACTATACCCTCAATCAAGACCGCAGCAGTGGAAAATGTGGATGCAGGAAGGCATCGATGCCATGCTTCAACATCTGCGAAGCTGCTACGGGAGCTGCGTCAATAGGAGCCACTTGACGATCAGGAAAAGGGCGATGATGATGATGATGATGATACGGATACAGTTTTAGTGCCATCGCCTCAAGAGACTGTTGTGACCTGGACGAACAAAGGGTTTAAATCTTCCTCCCCTCATAAGAGGAGTGGTTTATTCTTCCAGTTAATCTGATATGTTCAGACTTTTCATATACCTACTAAATTTACGTTCAGCGTGAGCAGAACATAAACATACGTATATGATACGGCGAAAGACCGACGGCTGGTAAATCTTAGCATTTACCAGTGAATCCTAGCGTTCACCAGCGACGTTCGTTAAAGTTCGAATGATTCATGAAATTCAGTCTTAGGCCCGAGCCGAACACATGGGCTTGAACCTCTGTTCTCTAAGCTGAGCTTAGGAGCTCAAGCTTAGCTTTGGGGTACGCATTTCATCACGCTGTAAGCCGATGAAGGAGTATTCTCTTAGGCGGCGTCCTGCGTGATCGGGAATCGCCGCGATTTTCGCTTATAAGCGTGTTGATTGTTTACAGTTTTAGTCAGGGCCGGCCTTGGGACCAAAATTTGTCCCACTGCTCCCTTGATCTTCATCAGAGTGGATAATTGATCTAAAACATGGCTATTTTTATTTATTAAATTAATTCGTTTCGAGCAGAGAAGTTTACTTAGCCGTCTATTTCTCGAAGAATTTAGGGAGCCTGTTCGGTAACATTTGACTGTCACTATGCTCTCTCTCTTTCCACCCGTTCTCATCAGCATATGATGTAATTTGGATAGGATGGGAGAAAAGGATAATTCTAGGAACACAGAAAATTTATTAGAACATCCTCTCTCTCTGTTGAATAATTAAACCCCGCCCCTCGCGGACACCTCCTGCTATGATCATAAATACATGTTATGTTCATAGGAGGTGGGTATTTGAAAAAAATCGTGTGATTCGTTTCCACGCAACCTTAGAGGGTAGATGAGCACAATTAAGCCTCTTTTTCTACTGATGCCGTGATTACTTTTATGCTCATCTCCCTCAGGAGGTAGAATCATCTGCGCGTTTTTTTTTTATGCAGTGGTATCACCGCAATGTGTATTGTCATTGACGTTTTTCATGAAAGAATAATTTTAAAGATTTTTTTTTAGTGAGAAATACATATAGCTCTTTTTGAGACATTGATATCAATTCACTTATGTATACACATTGGCAGCCCTAGTCCACTGAACATTTTTTTCCTCTCGAATTTATATTGATCTATTTATAATATTCATATTGCTTGATTTTTTTTTTACTTGAATACGTTGCATTGTTTTATTTATTTTAGCTAATTTAATTGTTCATTATTTCTCATTAAAGCAACTTTCTTTTTGTTTAATTTAATATATCATTTCGGTTTTGCAAGATTTATTGTTTATTGTTACTGAAATTGTTGTTTTATTCGAGACTGGGCAAGTAACAGGGAGTCATACCCTTCCATCCTCATCACCTTAGTCACGCCATGAATTTATTAAAACTTATTACAAGGGGGGAAAAAAAATTATTTATCTTTTTCCCATTGTAATAAGTTTTAACTTGTTTAAAAACTTTAATTTTTATATTGAATAGAATAATCTATTTTTACGTCCATACATATATTTTGAATTGTAATCGATATTTTTGTTTGTTGGCGTGACAAAGGTGATGCGGATGGAGGGGTATGTCGGACCCCCTGTAACTTGCCCAATAGCTTTGTTTTTAAACAAAAATATCGATTACAATAATTTGTTTAACATGTATTCGAGCGCAAAAATAGACTATTTAGTAATAGTTCATGGTCTATTCCTTATTTTTTTGAGAATTATTAGATAAGGATGTTCAAAACAATATATTTCTTCTTTAAACGTCACAGTTGAGTCATCAGCTTCGAACCAACCAAAACTTTTCTTTACGAACACTTTGTAGTGACCACTAGTTATATTTCTTCCGTAATGACTAACAACAGCAGCTATGTCGTAGTATGTACCATTAATGATTATAGGTGTCACGTTTTCGTTATTTAATTTGAAAGTCTTCTTTTTGAAATTCACACCGTCGAAGTCCCAAATTGCAAGTTGCACTATCAGAATGCCACCTAAATTTGAAATACTGGTAACTGATTTAACGGGTGAGTTACACGTCGGACATACAAATTGAACTTCGGGTTGCCTATCGAAATTTTCGGAGAATAAGTTTCTTAGTGTATTGTTTTCACAATTTCCAACACGAAGTATACAAACGTTACTTTTTTGAGTTCGAGTTGAACCATAAGTATTGCATTTAGAACACGTATAAGTCTCCGTTATATCGTGCTTAACTTTATTTTCGATCGTGACACTGCTCTTCACCAAATAACCAATAACTTCAGCTGCATCTTGCTGTTCTCTTTGTTTAAAAAAATCAATGTCATTCTGCTCATCTACAAAAGTTCTAGCAGAGAAAGAGTTCAAACTGTGGCTGGCTCGACTGCAAATAATTTGCTTGTATTGAATCGCCAGTCGAGTTAGAGCATTTGGGATGTTACAAGATGAGAGCTCAGTTAACAAATCCTCAATACTAAATAGGGATTGGAATACTGCATTTGCGTAGCAAGATACATTATCGGTGTTCATAAAACCAGGGATTGTTTCTCCATGAACTTGGGAATTAGCACTTGATTTTTTGAAACTACAATTTCTTGAAAGGAATAGATTATTTACTTGCGCGATTCGCTCGCTGTTCAATAATGAGCTACTTGAGACGGGAAGGTTTTGACTTTTATCGCCATTCATATGAGTTATAACTTTGATGTTGTTTGGAATAGAAAATTCTGGAGTTTTTGGGGGCGCATGAGAATTGATAATTGGCAAATACATCGGGCTCATATCCAAGTCTTTATTATTGTTGGTTTCTGAATGCGTCGGTGTTCCTACAGAACAAACTATAGGCTTGTGATGGCTGAAATATGATTCATAGTAAGAAGCTTTTAACGTTGTAAAATTTGCAAAACATAAATCTATTTGTGTGTTGTCATTAGTAGAAGATTCCTTAGATACGCATAAGAGTAATCCACGATCCGCCAGGTCATTAAATAAACGCGAATTCTCTCTTTTCATGTTATCTATGTTGAAGTCACCGAAAATAACTACTTGTTCACATTTTTCTAATGATGTATCAATCATTAAATTAACATGATGAGCAATTTTGCCATAAGGGGTTGAAGGTGGTTTGTATACACAACAAACTGCATATTGTTTATACTGAATGGCAACGAGATTGCAAGATTCTGAATGCTGTTCACAGTCGTATTTAAAAATAATTGAAACTAAACTGAAATAATTATCGCGACAAAAAATGACAGTCCCACATGCGTGTCTTTTTTGTCGGTTCACATCCGACCTGTGGGCAACATGAAAACCTTCAATTTCAAATGTGTCTGTTACTTTCGTCCATGTCTCCACGCATAAAATTAGAGAAGCTGAAGTGTAGCATTTATCATTTATCAAATCAAGGAAGTGAGCATTTAGTGACTGGACGTTATGGAATATAATTTTATCTTCGGACGGACTGTCTTGTCTTGTAAGAAATATAAACTCAGTTTTATGGATTTTTCATTTTTCATGCGATGCATTTCGACCTGGACCTTATCATTTGAACAAGGAGGAGGAGGTGACTTGAACTCTCCAACAAGATTAAGCCCTATTAATTTTGTTGCTCTGCTAAAAG
This sequence comes from Corythucha ciliata, assembly GCA_038030265.1. Lineage (NCBI taxonomy): Eukaryota > Metazoa > Arthropoda > Insecta > Hemiptera > Tingidae > Corythucha > Corythucha ciliata. The sequence continues at coordinate 27,238,646 of CM075942.1, read as the reverse complement.
CTACATACAACTCTGAACGTCTCATGAATTTTGTGAGATGAATTGTTACTTTTTCGTATGTTCCACCCTGACTTTTGTAAATAGTGATCGCTTCAGCTGGTACTATTGGGAATTGTTGCCTCACTACGAATGCTGGGGAATTTTTTCTCGGCCTGAAATTACGGGCGATCGAGCTGATTGGTGTAAGGCGGTCGTCAATTTGTTTGGATTTCATAATATTTCCGAATTTCTGCCTAGTAAGTTTACCAACGGAAACACCATCGAAGAAAAGCCATAACCTATTTACATCATTGCGTTCGATCAGTTTTAAAATGCCCACAGCCCCGTTCACTAAACCGTCGGTGACATCAATGTTGTTGGTAACCATATAATGAACATCTACGCTCAATTTTAGAGAGGCTGGGAGACCGTACGTTGAGTGGATTTTTGCATTTTTCATTGATTTTAGGAGATTTTGTTTTAGCGTTTCAGATACGTTCCCAACAACATTGTCTTTGCTTTCAATAGTCAGGACATATTTTCTGCTTGATAAAATGTTATTGTTATATGTATCAACTTCAGCGTTACTCCTGAACTACGATAAATTTTTTTCTGAACAGGTTTCCCCAGGATTTCTTATGGTTCTACTACGGAACATTTTTTCGTCGTTCTCTGTTAATTTTCCTATGGCAAGCCTGTTTAATGCTTCTGCGAACTCGGCGTCATCTTTTTGGCGCATGATTTCTGTCAGTGTGAAAGACGAAAAAAGCTCCCAGAGTGGATTTCCAATACGTTCTCCATAAATGTTTGATAGAGGAGTTTGAAATATGTAGCCATCTCCAACCGGAGCTAGTTGATTAAAGTCGCCAAACAAAATTATGGATTTACCAGCGAAATTGGCAGTGGAGCGAAATATTTGTCTCAGTCTGGCATCTATCTGGCTCATCATTTTACATCCAACCATGCTAACTTCATCAATAATGATGAGTTTCAAATTATTTAATTTAGAATGTAGCGTATTAGATACGCTGCTACTTAATGCTGGCATATCACCGCCAAACTGGTTTAGGGGTAATGCGAATGCAGAATGAAGCGTTACTCCCTTTATCGCGAATGCAGCTTTACCAGTTGGTGCACACAAAAGAACGGTGATCTTGTCTATATCATTACCAACTTGAGAGTTGTAATATCTAATGAATGTCTGTTGAATTAATTCAATTACGCGCGATTTACCAACTCCCGCGCCTCCTAAAACACATTCGTATATTGGTAATGATGACTTTTTTAATTGATGTATAACGTGCATTAAATATTTTCTTTGCTTCTCGTTTAATTTACGCATTGAATCGTAATATTCTTTGTCTGGCTTAAGGTGTGGCGCTGGGAAAGTGATATTATCCTCTTTGTTACCTGTTTCCGCACCAATGTCGCACAAAATATCACCTTCGTCAGTGCGGTCATCTAAAACTGCAAACTCATTACTTGTTTTCAAGTTTTCTGCTGGTTGATCGTTGATTTCTTCGTCATCGCACTCATTTTCTTTTAATGTTTCCATTATGTCGTCAAAATTGTCAATATTGTCGTTAAAGATGAACTGTTTTCTTCTTTCGTAGATTACTTCCTTTAGTTGCAAAAATTTAGCTTTGCAGTCAATGTTTATTAGTTCATTCTCTTCGTCACACCACGGGTGAAATAGCATGAGTTGTTCTCGGTAATATTTCTCTTCGTCCTGGTGAATGTTATAACGAACATAGCGTATGATTCGTGCGTTGTTCCTTTTATGCACAAAACCATCGTTATGTTGGAGCTCATATCTATCGTTTGACTCGTTGAATTCGTCTGAAGAATTTTCTTCACTATCCTCATTCCGTTCAAATTGCTCCTCATTTTTCCCAGATGTTCTTTTTTTTGTGGTGTAATTGTAATGTGCGGCAAATTCGGCCAAGCAAACTTCTTTCAATTTTTTAGGTCTATTGCAATAATGGTTTACCATGTTACTTGCGTAAATATCGGTAGAAGCAGGAGGAAGTGATTTCAACACTGCTTTTGGTTTTAACACCATCACACGTTTTTCAGGCAATCCCGTGTTAATGAATACTGTTGATCTGGACGAAATTGACAGCGGAATTGCAAGAATATAGTAAACTGCTTCTTGAGCGGAAAATTCGCTGGCATTCAGGAAGTGATTACCTAGTCTCCTAAATTTTTCTCTCATGGAGAAATTTCCTTCTCTAATTTCTTCCATGGCGTCGCGCAAAAGTTTTGAAATTCCACGTCTAGTTTTACTAATATAGCCAATGACATATGAAGCGCAAGACCACATATCTGTGATAAACTGGATATCCATGTTTGCTCTATGAAGGCGAAGAATATCTTCATTGTATGCATTCACTCTGATTTGATTGGGATTTCGTTTCAACATGACTGTTGGTCTTGACAAAGATGATTGTACTACTTTTAAATATTCGTCCTCAGTTAAACCGATTTTGTTCAAAAATGCGTAGTAGTTCATCGAGCTGTCGGGTTGCTTGTATAAATCTTCTAATAGTTGTCTAATAGCGGTTAGTTTTTCATTATTTGATGACCTTTCTTTCCTAGACAAATGTTTACTGACTGGTTCCAAAATTCGAGTTTTTCCCATAGGAAATAATGGAATACCAAACCGACACTTCTTACTGCCATGTTTTGTCTTTTTTTTACACGTAAAGGTGTGCCTCCTGAAATTGGTACTCCTGAGGAAGATTCGAATCTGCGCCTGCTAGTTCTTCATTACACGAAATAAATTTATCGATAAATTTTTGGCATTCATTTATACTGCATTGATCTCCTTGTTCATAGATCGGAGCATTTTTTAACCAAATGAAACTGTGTGCATGGGGCGATCCTCTTTGTTGAAATTCAATTCTCGTATATCGATCATACACCGACAGGATATTCACCGAATACGCTGTTTTTCAAGGATAAAATATTAAACAGCTTTCTTACTCGGTAGTCGAAATATCTGGCACATGTGACTGGGTCTGACCTAATTAATTTGACCTTATCCTCGTATTCCATATCCAAAGCCTGTTGTTCAGATATGTCAACTTTATCAACCACTTTTTTCAATATTTTCAGTAGTTCTGGCCATTTTATTTCTGCGGGGGAGACAGTTAAGAAAAATGTTGGGGGTCCCAGTTGGCGAAGCATTGCGAATAATTCCTTTTCCTTTTCTGCCCAAAAAGACGGTGACCCTCTGTCTTGATTCAAAATTTTATATCCGCTATCATGTAGAATCAAGTTGTTAACAAAATTATCTTTTAAAACCGAGCCAGCGTTCAAATGTTTATTTCCTTTGGTTTTTCTGAGGCAGAAAGCTATGCTGGACCCTAACTTTTCTACTCTTAATTTAAGTGCGGAGAAAAAAAGCTTGGTAACAGTCGCGCATCTTCGATCTGATCGCATAATTTCTGATTTCATCCATGTCTGATAACTGATATGATCTGGTTTTTTAATTAATTTTCCTCCATAAATTTTCAAGAAACTCATGGCTTCAACGTATGAGTCAAACATGAAAGGAAGAGGAGTGTGACCTTCACCGGGTGCAAAGACAATTGCTTCCGATTGCAGCATTGTTTCGCAGTCCGGAATATTAATTGGCTCGAGGTCATCTTCGTCAGAAGAATATGAAATTGTCTCATTACTATCTTCAACGTCGTTAAGTTCCGATTCTAACTCGAGCATTTCTGGCAACACTCTTTCATTGAATCTTTCATAACTTAGTTTCACGCCGACTTCTTGGTGTACTTGGCAATTTTCCAGGCATTTCGCTGCTTTCAATATTATGTTTGGCCTTATGGACTGGAACAAGTAATTGCTCTTGAACATTTTTTTCTTTTTCAACGCGACTAATACGGTATCTGTTTCTCTTGGAAGCCTAGGCAGTGAAACATTGACGCATTCGGATACATCAGTAGGGACGTTAACGACTCTTCCATAAACGGCCAATTGCTGGTTTCCTCCGATGCCTCTTATTTGCATGAACGGTATTCTAGGAGCCAGGGGCGGCTCGTCCACTAGGGCATTTGGGCACACGCCCCACCAAAAATAGGACCCAAAATTTATGCAAAAAAACCAAGAAAAAAGGGCAAAATGACTTCAGAAAAATTAGAAATTCCAGAAAAAATAAATAAAAAGTTAGCTTCTTTTTTGCAATTTTCAGAAATTACCTTCTCATTTTGCTTTCTACAGGCGGATATTCAACCGTTCTTGTTGGAAGAGAAACCAACATATATTTCAAGGGACAAATTAATATTTCCAGTGTGGTCCTGTGCCCCGAACGCGCAGAAAATTGGGTGCGCAAAAGGCTCTTTTCCCTCCCTTCCTTTCGACGCTTCATCATCCAATCCGGGCACCAACCCGGGGCTCCAATGCATTTCTATGTGGAACTGGGAATGAGCGTTCGACAACTTTTACTCTTTGTAGAAGTGTTGACGTCTCATTAAGCTGGGTTTTGTATGGGTAGTAGAAAAATGTTGTCTAGTAGTGATAGGAGGGAAAAGGAACCTCTCGGTCTTCTCTAGATTAAGGCACTATAACCCGAGTATGCTTGCCCGCCATATTGAGCTCGAATGAATTGTCTAATTGCTTTCTAGTTCTTGTGTTCACTTTGTTTTTAATTTTAACTATTCTTTTCAGAACGAAATCCCCAATACCATTTTCTTTCGTTCGGAATTGAAGTGCAGACCTTTTTTTTTTTTTTTAAATTGTCCGCTCCTCCTGTGCTCCAAAGTTCAATAGTTTTGGTGAAGTAGTTTGCTAAGATCGTGTTTCCTACAAGGACAATTCATCATTCCAATTTATTTGGTGGTGTTGAAAGCGGTAGCTGGCACCACGGCAGCTAGTTCTGCTCTTCACGCAATAAAGACTGTCCAAAATAAAAGAAAATGGTGAACAAATAGACTGTGTAAGAGTAGCTGCTTCGTGAAATTCTTAATGCAATTTAATGAAATACATCTAGCTGTTTTATTACAAACTTGTCTAGTACAGGTAAAGGCACTCACGCATCTCATACTCCATCCAATCCATTTTTTTCCAAACTTCACTTGAACATTGAAACAACAGAACGCTTAATGACTAAGTTATGCTATATCAGATAATAGAATGGAGAAGCTTTTTTATTTCTTTCATTCAAGATTTTATTGTTTTATGTTGGTTTTATGCTTCCTATATTCACATATTAATTGCAATTTATTTATCGGTGATGTCGCTGAGCTTCTTTTTGCGTTGCATAATCGTTTTTTCTAGTCACGATTTGTGATTGACTCTGAAAAAGCTTCTTGCACCAACCATCTGAATTTGATTCCTCAAATAATTCTAAGGCGAAAATTAACGTAAGTTACTACGCCCTGTGAATGTTACCGACGATAACGATGTTATTGGCGTCTTATAGCCTGGGAACGAACAGCGTATATTGTCGCTTCAGCGTGAATTGCGAGAGATCAATCGCCTACTAGGAGAGCACGAAGAAATGGTGGTTTTAAAACTGTCTTGGGCATCTTCGTCTTAAGGGATTATTTAGTTTAATCGACATATCAAGTATTGAAGAGTGACCAGGCAGACCCTTTTTCGACCACCCAGCCCAGACTGAAGGCCCTTTTCCTTGTTCAAGATTTCGTTCATCAGGCATTGCTCTCGCAAATTGAAAATTGTAAGATTTCAGTGTTCCCAGTGATATGGTTTTCCACTCGTTCATCCTAAATTAAAATGGTATGAGCTCGTCGTTTCTGGAAATTATTCTCGTGTGAAGACAAACACAGAGAACGATTCCCCGATAGAAACATTTTGTTTTCAGTACACTAGAACACTAGAAATTATATTTACCTCACAAAGAACAAAGAATAGTTGGGACTGGGACCCATTCATCCTGCCTGCAATTTTGAAGCCAGCGCTGTCTTCTTTCATTCTCTAGGGGAAATCCCCTTTTTACGCTATTTGAACAATTAACGGGGCAGCAGCCATCCATTATCTAAAAAAAAAGCAGTCATCCAAGTTACGTGGTCGAATACGTTCATTTAAAGATCTGCTATTCCAAAGTGTGGAAACTTTAAATGACAAACTGGCGGATTGTTAGAAATAAATCGAGGACGTTAATTTTAAACCCGCCAAGAACGTTCAATGGTTCTTCAAGTTATAAGCGTTTTTAGGAATTTTAAAATGATGAAAAGGCCTCTGGGAGCACTCAGGAACACCGAACACGAACACTGGTCTTAAACGAGATAGACGAAAAATCACTTTACACGCGCTTATTCTTTACCTAAATTAATATCATTTGGTGAAATAATGCCTAACTGTGGCCTCTCAGACGATCAGAAGAACTAATTCCAAATTAATATACAATAAAGTGCTAGTTTACTAGCTAAACACTACCATTAAACGTGAACAGTACACACTATCTTTTCTTGACAGAAGAGCACAATATGGCGGCCAAGCATACCTGGTTTAAAGGTTCTCTACTCTAGATTTCAGCCGGTTTTCAGTCGGTGTATTGTTTATTGTTGTCGTGTCGGTATTTTTTTCTTTCCTTCGAGGTGCGCTTTGTGATTTGTGCGAGGTGGTTCAGTCTTTTAATATGCGCAGTTTCCAATTTCACATTTAAATAAAGGAGAACAATTGTGTTAATTCAGCAATGCAGGTACGCAGTTTCAAGTTAGTTTTAGCATGAATAGTGTCAAAATCTGCAGGCTCTTGGTATTTTCTCGAGAGGATTGAGATCAAGAATCTCAGTCGATTGACTCCTTCTCTAAACTTGACGCCGACAGCTAGTAAAGGAAAAGGCAAACCATCCGGAACTCGAAATGTAGACACCTATTCAAAAGCTGAGTGGTTCGACACGTCCAAGTGGTGTCGGGTTTGAGTTTTTCTCAAATGGCCATGCAGGGCAATACCTATTGAACGCTTGTGTATGCACGTTGTCCAACAAATAATTTATCCGAAGCCCGCACTTTTCCCTCAAGGCATTCTGGCTTTTAACTACACAACGAATTCCTATTCGTGAACTGCTATTCAAAGTAAAGCATAAACAAAATCCGCTATCTCGCCGAGATTTTTAATAAATGATATTTATGAAAATGACGAGCCCCACCCCGTCAAGAGGCCACGAGCCGCCACTGCTAGGAGCCAAAAATCTTTCTTCTAGTTCTGTGAGAATCGCAATTTCTGGAGGAATCTGTGGAAAATTCAAGCTTTGATGATAAAGGGATAATTTCGGAATTTTGTTGTTACAAATATCCTTTTCGCATGTCGAACATAAGTAACCAACTACATCTATACTATTCATTCCTGGACACGCGTTTTCTATCAATTTTTTAGATTCAGGGTTGGGTTTTTTCAGTTTAGATATCAATTTTTCAACTGTAAACAATTTTACACTACTAGGAAACCATAGTCTTGAGCATGATGAGCATTCAAAATCTGGACCACTTTTGATGTCATCTATATATTTGTTGAACATCTTTTGTTTTTCTGTTTTAATAGCTGCGTCCTTTCTTTTATTTCGAGATAAATTGCAAAGCAATCTATGTTTTTCCTTCGCGTCTTGAGTCCTCAGTCTTTTTATTTGGGACATTTTTAGCCGCTTGCGATGTAGTTTCAGTCTTAAAATGTCGTTCAGGCGTTTTTTTTGAATAGCGCACAGGACACCTCTAAGTTTTTTCCTTTTTTCAGGGTCCTGTAGACGTTTGTTTTGACATTGCTTTAATCTTTGCATATGCAGGTGTCTTTGCAAGTCATCCTCCAAACGCCTTTTCTGGTATTTTTTAGCTCGCTCCCTGTGCAAAAGTAGTTTTTCTCTGTCTGCTAAACGCCTTTTCTGGTTTTCTTTCAATCGCTCTCTGTGCGAAAGTAGTTTTGCTCTGTCCTCTAAACGTATTTTCTGGTTTTCTTTCGCTCGCTCGCTGTGCACAGTTGTTTGCTCGTTGTCCTCTAAACGTATCTTCTGGCATTTTTTCAGTCGCTCTCTGTGCAAATTTCGCTGCGTTTCGTCCTCTAAACGTATTTTCTGGTTTTCTTTCGCTCGCTCTCTGTGCACAGTTGCTTGCTCGTTGTCCTCTAAACGCCTCTTCTGGCATTTTTTCAGTCGCTCTCTGTGCAAATTTCGCTGCGTTTCGTCCTCTAAACGTACTTTCTGATTTTTTTTTGCTTGTTCGTTATGCTTTTGCCGTTTGATAGGATCAGATAAACGCTTTTTCTCGGACTGGCTTTTCCGTTTTCTTTTCTGGTCTAAACTGTTTCCAGTGACGGAATCTAAGCTGCATGACGCAAATGTACTACATTCAACCTGTGTAGCTAAATTATTGTTTTCAAATATGGCTTGGGGATTTAATGCGTGGCATGGGACAGTTTCACGTCCAGATATGACATGAGCGAAGGAATTAGAATTTCTACTTACTGGAATAATTTCTACATTTTCTCCTACAATTCTTTTACTCACCAGCCCCTCGTTTTCTTTACGATTTCCTTACATTGTAATTTTCTTTGACCCACGCTCTTTTTTTTTAATTTCGGCATTTTTTAAAGCAATGTCAATCCTGAAAAAGGACCAACCCCTTTAATTTGCAAGTGTTAAATACTTGGCATTAATTTTCCAATTTACCGATAAGGCTGTAGTTTTGAAAACCACTCAGATGATCCAATGATCAGAGTTGATCAAAAGTTACTGGAGCAAAATTTAACTAGCCGCAGGAAGTAGGCTGTCTTTCTGCACCCCTGTAAAATAGGGCTTAATTAATTTCATAGTAAACGTAATTACTTTTCAACGAGAGAGGTGGGGTATGAGTCGAGTTTTCGGTAGGAGCTCCGCTAACGATCACGTTAACGCTATTAATATTTTGAACAACCAAATGACTACTCTAGCAACGCGTACACAAGAATAATTAACTTTGGCGTTTACGGGACTGGTTGCAAAAACTCTCTATTTATAGTCAGGAAGTAATTAATTATTATTATTTTCTCACTGTGCATTTTGTGTTTATCCTTCTTAGTATTCCGTATGATGGAAAACATTAGCCATACCCCATGCGAACGCCACGCCCCCCCCCCACACCCCATGTCATTCACACCGTTGAAGGACAAATATTAAGGAATTTAGATTACCTCTCCCCCTAACCTCAAACATACTCCGGGTTTCTATTATTTTAAGCCCCTCAACAATTTTATGATTCCGAGGCAATTGTTTTATCGAATCTACGGAAGAGAATTCAGGCCGGTCGTCCACTGAAAGCGTTTTCGAGGCGGCGCTACAACGCGCGACGATCGACAATGAGCGTTCATCCAAAAAGGCTTAATTTGATTTCACTTCAGCTAAGCCTGTAGTGGACGATGTCACATTCAATTTGAGCCTTTGGGTTGTACGCGCGTTGTAGCGCCGCTCGAAAACGCTTCCATTGGACGACCAACCCCAAACATATACACCATCAGTTTTTGATATAGCTTGCTGCGTGCTGAATTTAGTTGGTATGACTTGGCCTTGTTCACACTGGTCGAGCAATGTAGTCGGGTTTAGTAACTCTCAACTTGCCAGTAAACGAAAAATCCTTCTCATGGTTAGGGACTTGACTAAATAGTTGGTGTTCGCATTTGTTTAATAATCTACTACACCTTCTCGACTAAACTACTCGCTCAGTGTGTACAAGGCTTCTGAGAAAGAAATTTGAGAATAGCACTTAACGGGGTTTTTGGCAGGTGAACGACGAACTGAAGAAAATAATATCCTCGAAAATATAATAAAACTCTCAGAAGTTAACGAATATTATCGAGAAACGTTAAATATAATGAAGTCACTTCACTAAAGTACAAACTTCAAGCAAAGAATTATATATCATTTTAACCAGGTGGAACCCTCAAAAAATTATTGAAGGCGAGCACAACTGGCCGACACCTTGTCCTTGATCATCGGTTTTGGAAAATCTTACTAGCGCGACGGTATCTATATGTACGCATTTAGTTTAAACATTGAAGTCGGATCGTAGTATACTACGACCCATATTATAGACGACTACGGCTGTTATTATTATTAATAATATAATCTTATTTGATTGAAAATAAAAATATATATTAAATGAAAAAAAGTTTTGTTCCGACAGCAGCCTGTCGGGTAAAGTGCATTTCATTTATCCGGTCATGCACCATTTATCCGGTAATCGTTTAAGTTTGAATGAGATTATCATATTATAAATGAAATTCAGGCCGCGATAGAAATTCAAAATCAAATGTACAAAAAAAATGTCAAAGGCTGGAATTTCGACTTCCGGGAAATTCCACCTGGCGCAGGGGGCTAGACTAGACACAATTTAAAATTCACTCCCACGGGAGCCCTTCTCAATCGTTCGTTAGTCCCAAAATTTCGGCATGATACCTATGTTGTACGCATTTTTTCTCTCCGTCACTTTATCTTCAGCAAGAGTGCAGCAGGAAGACATGATAAAAATGTTGTGATTTGTTCTTATCTTTATAAAATTGATTTTGAATTTCTATCACGGCCTGAATTTCATTTATAATATGATAATCTCATTCAAACTTAAACGATTACCGAATAAATGGTGCATGACCGGATAAATGAAATGCACTTTACCCGACAGGCTGCTGTCGGAACTCTACTTTTGCGGGGCATGTATTTCGAGAACGGTTAGGAATTAGTGAAACATGCATATGGCAAAAGTTTCTGATATTTATGTCAGCTTTAATTGATTATCACAAAAGTATTGGCTACGATGCTCTGTTTTCGAGAAATCAGTGAAAATCCGAAAAATGGTACCTTCTTTGTGCTCCCCCCTCTCGGGCTCACCTCCTAGGGGCGGGGACTTTTAGTATGTTTACCTCCTAACTAGTCCAAACATGGTTCCGGAGTCAAACTTTCTGTGCTTTCGCTCATTCCTTCTAGAATCATTCGTTGACTGGACTATTGATCAATTTCGGATCAATATTTTTTGACAAAATATTATTGCCTATGAATGAGCATGTTTCTTGCACTATTTTTCTCATTTTTTTCAAACCAGCACCATGAAGGGTGCCAAATGGTGCCTCCATTTCTTTGAACTCCTTCTCCCATTGTGGGGATGGGACACAAAGTCCACCGAATGATAGACATTGCACCCATTTTGGTGCCATTGCGTATGAGTGGTGACTTTTTTCTGTTTTTCCTTCTTTTGAAGTCAAATAAGGAAATTCTTCGTGGTGTTTTTTAGCCATAAACCCGGCCAAGTAGGACATGCCGTCTGCTTCTGGGTTCACAGTCAAGTCTTCCAAGTCGCCATTAAAGTCACCTTCATCAGGATTTAAATCGCGGTCATGGCCAATTTCCGAAGCGGTATTTACGCTGATGCGTGCTCTCTGAAAAGCGGAGGCTACCATGTAGTCATTTTGGGGTTGTTCTATCTGCAAATGGAAAGGAAATCAAGGTACAAGAACAAAGGATCTCAGTAAGAATGAGTATGGGTTTATAAAGAAATTATTCCATTGAAACAATGTGGTACAAGGAATTTGAAACACAAGGAAGAGAAAAGGAAAGGGTTTGTTTCCACGAAGCATGAATGAATGAGTTATGTTAGGATAAACTTTATTTTACGATGTTGCCAGATTTTTCTAGAAGCATGATTATTAGAAAATTAGCAAAAATGTACAAACTTTCACGCCACATAAATAAAATATGTGGTACGAAATTTTGACTTTTCCAAAATATTGTAGGGGTCAAATTTACAAACCAGCTCTTCCTGTTGATGGAATGACCTTTTCGTCATTTCACGACAAAAGGTTACTTACCCAATTTATAAAATTTACTAGGCATATTTTTCAAAATTTGCATTGTAAATTATCATGCTGCAGACTGAAAAATGCATGTTGACGTGCGTACTGTTCTAGAAATAGACAATCAACCGAATTGGTTTTACAAACCTGGTTTTGAAAACAAGAGATAAAAAAGTGTATTCACTGGAAAAAAAAAAGATAATTAGTTTCAAAAACAATTTGTGCTGATTCTGTCGGGAAAAGTGAGTCTCATTATTTGCAGTAGTGACATCTGCTCAGTAGCAGAAGCGTTTGCTTTTTTGCAGCTGTTTTTCCAGCAATATTTGGCTCTGCTTTTGACAAATCCAAATTCTCCAACTATTAATGGAAATCGGAACACGAGCTTTAAGGGGGAACTGCAGGGATGATTCCACGACCCCCCTCCAATCCCCCTCGTCTATTACTCGGCATACACTTTATCGCTTTATTTCTGAACCAATCCTGGTTTTTAAGGACTCGTTTTAATATTTAGGAAATTCTGCATATGCAGTAGTTTTCCTTTTTTCAAATAAGTCCAAGGAAGAGCGTGAAATTTCAAGGTAAAAGTTCAAGCGAATTTAAAGTAACTTCTGGGATGAAATTTGAAAAATGGAAAACTACTCGGAATTTCCTGAAGATTAAAATAAATCCTTAAAACCCAGGATTGGTGCAGAAATAAGGCGATAAAGAGTATGCCGAGTATCGAGGGACGATTGGAGAGGGGTCGAGGAATCAGCCGTGCAACTCCCCATCACGCTCCCGTCTACTACTCCACACACACTTTTCCGTTTCAGTCTCCAGAAATTCCGCGTATGCTGTAGTATTCCTTTTTTTTTTTTTGTAAATAAGTGAAAAGAAGAGCGTGAAATTTCAAGGTGAAAGTTCGATGCGGTTGTAAACTAACTTTAGGGACGAAATTTAAAAATATATATACTACTGCATGTGTTTGAGACTATAAATATTTTAGAAATAGTTTTTTTCGCAGCGATCTTTATTTTGTTTTTCTCTTCTCTCTTCGAATAATTTTCTGTCTAGGTTTTCAAAGTCCGCTCCCGGCGCCAACAAGGTGCGAATTTCATTTTTTTTCTCTATTAGTTTTCCTCCCCACTTCTTCTGTACATAAAATTTATACTTCAGTCTACCGCTAGCTCTCGATTAAGTTTCGCTCTCCGTTCGCCCTCCTTGCGGCTCAAGTACCTCCAAATTAGATTTCAGTTATTTGTGTAAAAATCGAGTGGTGTTTGCTTAATAGTTTTCACTTTTCCCGAAAACCCCTCTTTGATTCCAAACCGCGCACGCTATTACCGCACCGATCGCCTTTCATCTCCGCCGGCTGACGTCTTCAGGTCGTTGGGAATCAGCGTAAGTCCTTACTTTCTTTTTCCTAGCTATAAGCAACTCAACCACTCGTGCCAAACCTCTTTCATCAATTTGAAATTCTCACTATTTGTACCCCCCCCCCCTCTTTCACCATCATATACAGTCCACAAAAATCAGAACGGTACAAAATTGGTCCTCCGCGTTCCGGATATTTATCTGCGAATTTCACTTAAATTAAAAGCGTATTTTTATCTTTACATTCGAAAAAACTTCGTTTTCTTGTGCACCTTGCACTTTTATTGAAGATATCCTCTCTCTCGCTCTTGCCGCTTCTAGGCAAAGACATTCCTATAGTTTATTTTATTTCTTTCAGCTTAACTTCTATTCCTAAATATTATTTTCGCTCTCTCTCTTACCTCTTTCGCTCTTTTCCTTCCATTCGTCTCTGCCCCTCTCCTTCCGTCTCTTCAAAAGAAAAACGATATACACTAAGGCAGGCGACGAGGCATCTAATAAACCTGATTCAAAAGAGGGAGTAATTAATCGTTACAAAATCTTAAATTCTCGTAAACAAAGAATATGGATTCGGGCTCAATCAGCGTACGATTTGGTCAAAAACTTGCCGGATAAAACTGACATTTTTCTTCAAAGAGCTGAGGCCGCGGAAGCAAGCCTCCCGGAGTACAACGAGGTACTCAGGGATTTAGAAGAACTCGACATTGGGGCTCCCGGGGGGCTATTCTGTAACTCTTAACGCGAGCGTTAGCGAATTTTCTCAGCTGATAACTTTCAATTATTCACCTTGTTTATTTCGCTAACGCACGCGTTAAGAGTTACAGAATAGGGGGGCAGAGCTAAAAATTAATACCTTACAATTGGGTAATGCTTACGATGAACTCTTAGTTTATATTCAGGCTGCTCGAAAGAAATACTGCCAGACTCCAGCACCTACCGTCTCCATCTCAACTCCTCCGCAGGAAAGTACAGGTGCTTCACCCCGCTCCTACCTTCCTCCTATAAACATTGCGCCGTTTACAGGAGACATCGAACAGTTCCCCAGCTTTGTCGCGCTCTTCAATTCACTAATTCACGAGAATAAAAATCTCACGGACATCGAAAAATTCTCTTTCTTTCTCGGATATTTAGAAGCTCGCCCCCTCAAATTGGCTCAAACCGTTCCCTTTCAACCAGGCAATTACCAAACATGCTACGATTTAGTGGTAAAAGAATTTACTAACAAAAGAGTCTTAGCGAACCATTATTTATCCGTGATATTTTCACTCAATCCGTTAAAATCGAATTCCCTCTCTGCTCTTAAAGACTTAACCGATACATTGGAAGCCAACGTCACGTGTTTGGGCTCTCTGAACATCCCTCAACTCGATCGCTTCATTCTATTACATTGGAGTCTCCATCTTCTCGATCAGAAAACCCGCAAAGACTTCGAAACCAAACACCTTGCAGACGAATTTCCAAAATTTGAAGACTTCCTCAAATTCTTACGAGATAATTGTACTGCCACCGAACTCAGCGCAGACAAGCCCTCTTCTTCTTACTATAAGAGCCCTCAACCGTCCTGGGGGGAAAAGAAAAGATCTTTAGCCCTCCCGCTGGCAGCTAGTGCAACAGATTACCCAGCAATTCTGGAAAAAGTGGCACCGCGACTATCTACATACCCTAAACCAACGCTCAAAATGGACTAAGCCAACCCGTAACTACGAAGTGGGTGACGTCGTGTATTGGTTCGTCCCGGATGCTCCTCCTATTCGATGGCCTATCGGGAGAATCGACGAAGTGCTTCCTGGGCGTGACGGTACTACACGAGTCGTGCGGATTAGGGCCCCCAACGGGCTCGTGTTGCGCCCCGCGAACAAGGTGATCCCCTTGCCGGAGTTCACCTGCTGAAACCTCTCACTCCTACCCCCCTTCATATTTCAAAATCCAAATAACAATTTTTCTAATGTCTTACTCTTCTGTATCCTGATCAAAACTACCATTTTGGGTGGGGGGAATGTTTGAGACGTGTATAAATATTTTAGAAATAGTTTTTTTCGTAGCGATCTTTATTTTGTTTTTCTCTTCTCTCTTCTAATAATTTTCTGTCTAGGTTTTCAAAGTCCGCTCCCGGCGCCAACAAGGTGCGAATTTCATTTTTTTTCTCTATTAGTTTTCCTCCCCACTTCTTCTGTACATAAAATTTATACTTCAGTCTACCGCTAGCTCTCGATTAAGTTTCGCTCTCCGCTCGCCCTCCTTGCGGCTCAAGTACCGCCAAATTAGATTTCAGTTATTTGTGTAAAAATCGAGTGGTGTTTGCTTAATAGTTTTCACTTTTCCCGAAAACCCCTCTTTGATTCCAAACCGCGCACGCTATTACCGCACCGATCGCCTTTCATCTCCGCCGGCGGACGTCTTCAGGTCGTTGGGAATCAGCGTAAGTCCTTACTTTCTTTTCCGGATAAATTTTGTGGACTGTATATGATGGTGAAAGAGGGGGGGGGGTACAAATAGTGAGAATTTCAAATTGATGAAATAGGTTTGGCACGAGTGGTTGAGTTGCTTATAGCTAGGAAAAAGAAAGTAAGGACTTAAGGAGAACGAAGAAGTTCGCAAGCAGTGGGTTGCCAGATGCATGAGATCAGACTTCTGTAACCCAAACACTCATCGAGTTTGCAGCGAGCATTTCTCGATAGAAATTACGAGGACGCCTTGAAAGCTCGCATTTTGAATACTTTACCATCAAAACTGAAGAAAGACGGCAAGTATAAAATAAAAGTAACTCAATTTCTTCAAACAGCCGCCAGATAATTGCCATCTTATTTCATTAACCGCAATGCTTCTCTTCAAATAATCCAATCGTCCCGTGGTAGATTTCCTTTTTTCTGTTACTTTGCTGCTTTTCATCATCATCATGCTACCCACTTTTCTTTAAGGCACATCATTGAACCTACTGAGTTACGGCTGTAAGCTGTTAAACTTTCCGTGGCTGCACTATTGATCCGCGACCCTAATCCGGGCTAACTCCATCATCCAACTCGTGTATAACCACTCGATGTTGTATCTGTTGTTCTGTTTATAAAACTTATTTTCCTTTCCTACAAGACGTTTTGGTCAATTGAATAACTCAATCTTAATTTATTCGTTCATTCCAACTACTAAATAGAAATTCTGGCATTCTCTGAATTTAATCACTTCCCACTCAGCAACTGACTGTATGTAATAGTCATTTCTACTAACACAGCCCACAGATTCCATCGTTGAACGGGGATATTCATTCTGATGCAAGTCGTTCTGTCGAGATGCCTTGCAACACTTCCCATCTTTCATGTTCAGCTCGATTTGTGCTGAGCAACGTTTCGTCTACTTCCCCTGATCCTCTGCCTAAATGTTCGTCTCTTGAAGAGAAAACGGTCCCTAACCAAAACGTGGATAGTGCTGACATCAATTATGGACAATCTGTTTCGTATGAATTCGCGGAATGTTCTATTGAATAGTGTAGAATTGCGAGGCTTCTTTGCCGTGAGTTAAAATGCGAATTGAACAAGTTGAAGAGCGCACTCTACACCGAAGTCGAACGGAACCGTGAGATCAAGCTGAAACTTGATGAATCCCTTTCGGCTAATGACATCTTGACCAGAAAATTTAAAGAACTTGAAGAAAAAGAGGTCGAATCAGGCGATCGTATTGACGAAAAACTTGAAAAATTTGTCAGTTCTTGTTTAACTTCGAACCAGATTGACCTCATCACGAAGCGGAAAGTGAGGGTGAAGTGGACCCAGGAAGAAATTTCAAAAGCATTCACGCTGAGGTGCCGTTTTCTTATTCTCGAGTTTCCATTAATTTTCATTTTTCACATATTGCCCTTGTCTATAGATACCTGAGTCGAAGGTCGTATGTTTATCTTCGAGAAAATTTCAACTACCCTCTTCCTGGGTTGAGCACTCTTCGAAAGTGGGCATCTTCGCTTGACATGAGGTCAGGGTTCCTGGAGGGCGTCTTCAGCACTATGAGAACGTCGGGTCTCACAAAGACGCCTTTCCAAAAAGCAACAGTTATTTCATTCGACGAAATGAAAGTGTCGTCAGTTCTGGAGTACGACGCAAAACATGACGAAATTATAGGGCCTCATAATTACATGCAAGTCGTGATGGCTTTTACAGCTTAATTGCTTCATATCATTCACTTTGTCGAAAAATTGTAGCTATAAACAGTTACACCCAGAAATACCGAAAAATAAAATCCAAATGCTTAGTTTTTTCGTAGTCTTCGCAACTTTTCTCAAAATTATCCCTCAGCTACCCCAAATTTTGAGCATAGATTACTAAAGTAGACACCTTGACGAGTAACGACGAGTTGGCGACCTTTTTAGACGCAGTCAACCGGAAGGAGCGGCGTTTGAAAAATGCATACAATTTTTTTTTTGTTTGAAAGGGGACAGACGGTACAGTTCAAGGGTGATACCGATGACATTGAGTGAAATGTAACGTCTTAACATGAAGACAACATCAGCCGGGGCCAAAATCGAATACAATCTTTTCCCCCTCTAGTCGCACCTGTTTTCATACTTTTGTCATGCAACAGTTTTTCCCCCAAATTCCACGGAGCATATATCGGCAAATGAATAAAATGAATAGAGGCGAATTTATCGGAAATTATGCGAACGTTATTTTTGCATTTCGGCGTCTAGCCGCTAACGCTAGTAGTTTCCTAGATATTGGTGAAAACCCGAAAATGGTCGCACATTTCGCCCTCTCCAGAGTCACGCTCTACTCGAAAACTCGGGGACTTTTGGTGAGGTGACCCCTGGACACCTCCGAACACATTCCCGAAGAGAAAAATTCTTTATGAATTAGAAGCGTGAGAGGTAGGTTATTGCTAGGTTGCGTACTTGCCTCACAAAGCAATTTCATAAATAGGAGCTCGCAGCATTTGCTTGTGAAATATTAACATTATTTTGTGTTTCACGTTAAACATAAGTATCCGAATAATAATGCATACAGCGTCGAAAAGCATGTACAAGTAGGGGATGTGGGAGACGGGTCGCCCGTGTGACTGCGGCCAACTGCGTCACCGGTCTTCAACCAATCAGAAGGCGTTTTCGAGGGCATAAAAAATAACAATTTTTTATTGCTAATTTGTTAATTAGTGGCTATTTTTAAAAATAATTTAACTCAAAAGAACTCATTTTCAGGTAACAATTGTCAGTCAGCTATAAATTTTTATCCAATTTTTCGACCCATGGAAGTTCCTTATTGAAGTGGACAGTAAAATGTTAATAATATGCCCTTCAAGGGACAACAACCGCCCCTTCATTCACCAGAGGCGCTACTTTTGAAGGGATAATATAGGCTTTCATATGCCTAGGCCATGAACACAGAGTGGATCAGTATTGCTATGACACAAAATTTTGGGTGAAACTACGTCTAAATCCGAGTACAACGCCACTTCCGGACGGGTCCTATCGAGATCCATTCAAGATTTATGATTTTTTTTTTAATTAAAGGAAATTACGGCAATTGCTTTGAAAAATCCTAGATTTCTCGGCTTACATTACACTTGATCCAAACCTTGATGAAATTTTCAGAAACTACGGACAATTTCGGTTAAGATAGAGGCCATTTCATTGCTTGAAATGATCGCCAAATCCTAAAAATATGGCCTTTTGTCGTAGATTCACGTAAATTCCACAATAAGTACGCTTTCCAAAAGATTGCTGTACCCAAACGGCTTTCTCCACAGACTTGCGATGCATTTCAAAAGTCCCCATATTATTAGCTTTTTTATGATGTATTCACATATCATGTTACCACTGACGTTTCTCGACGAATATCGTGAGCGATTGTTATTCACTCTGTAGAAAAATGCGTTTCTGCGCATTCTCGCGATGTCATCGCGAGAAATGTCAGGGGTGCCGTTAAATGTGAATACGCCTTAACAAACTTTAGAAAATAAGGGACGTTTTTTTGGAGCATCGTCAGTCTGTGGAAAACCCCGTTTGGATTCAGCAATGTTTTGGAAAACGTACAATTTATGGAGCTTACGTGAATCTATGACAATAGGCCAAATTTCTAGGAGTTGATGATGATTTCAAGCAATGAAATGGCCTCTATCTCACATGAAATTTCCCATAGTTCCCGAAACTGCCATCAATGTTTGGATTAGGTGCGATATAAGCCGATAAATCAAGGATCTTTGAACGAAATTGCCCTGTTGTTGCATTATATAGAAAAAAATCATAAACCAGGAATGGCTCGAGATAGGACACCTCCGGAGGTGGCATTGTACTCGGCTTTAGACGTGGTTTCACCCAAAATTTTGTATCTGAGTAATACGGATCCACCTTGTGTATATGACCTAGGCCAAAGGAAGCCTATTATCCCTTAAAAAGTAACGCCCCTTGAGAAGATGAGAAGGTTTTTGTCCCTCCAAGGGCATATTACTAACATTCTGCAGTCCACCGAAATTGCAATTTGATTTTACAAAAGAAAATCGTGCAAACAAAAAAAGTTTCCTTATGCCAGTTTTTTCGACAAAAAACGTCGAAATACGAAAAATGTTTACTACTACACCCGCCGTAAAGCCCAGTTCACACTAGGCTACTAGTAGCACGCTACCAGTAGCAAGCTACTAAAGGTAAGCTACTAGTAGCTTTCGGGCGAGGGGTGGGGGAAACTAGTTCACATTAGGCTACTACAAGTGAGCTACTTCGTAAGCTTGAAATATCGATGCGAAATCTTTTGGAATTTCTTGTAATTTCTGTTTGCTACTAAATTTACTGGCCGCGACTAAAGTCGAGCATGCTCAACTTGGTGCTACTAGTAGCTTGCTACTATCTGAGCGGGAGTTTTTGCTTCTATACTCAGTTGCTCGCTATACTCACGGAGGAGGACAAAGAATATAATTTTATCTCGTGATGGCAATTTTAATTGAAATGTCCATCCTTCTTGATTTGGGAGGGGGGCTTCTTGCAAAGTTTGATTTCAGGGCAACTAATTTTGTTTTTTATAATTTTCCAAAATTTCGCCTACACGTGGGAACTGGCGTCACGTTGCCTGATTATTTGAAAAGAGACCTGAAAGAAACGTCCAACGTTGCATTATTCTACAAGTCTGAACGAAGTGGGAATAATGAAAAATCCAGATCATTTATTAGAAACGCGACTGGTATCTGCTTAGGAAGTTTTCTGTGCTCTAGGCTAGGAGTTTACCGCGACAAAGGGTTCACACCGGAGCTAGCTGGACGAAAAACCCCGCGCGATACGTCGCTATGAAATTGTATTTAGTACGAGACCGAGATTTCAATGTTTTTACATAATCGTCAATCGCATAGCCGACGTCAGCACCTAATCCGCATTCACAAAAAGTTCTTCAAAATTTTCTTCTGTGATTCTTAATTTATGTCGAAGAACTCTCGGGACTCTAGTTACTTCCTGCAACACAGCGGAAGACTCTCCAAACGCTTTTCATTGGTAGAGCCACTCCGTCACCCACTTTCGTCCCTAGCGTACGCCCCAACGTCTGCTCGTACAGGCTGATCACTCTCTGGACGTAATTCAAATCGATCGACTTCTTCTGTGGCTGGACCGGGGCCGGCAATGTTCAACTCAGAATTTGAAAAATTATCGGACAAACTACGGTGAAAACCGCTCACCGATCGCGTTGAAAACTGTGTTTTTTGCCGTTATTTCCATGGTTATTTCTGCTCAAGTCGATCATTATTATTGCTGAAGCCCCCACTTGAATAATAAAAGAAGCTTTTTTATTATTATACTTCGTACAACCATTTTTTAGACATGTGAAAATGAGGTTCTACAGATAATGCGCTACTAAAGTTGGAAATTTCCACCTTTAGTAGCTCAGAAGCTGCTACTGAATAGTAGCCGATACTGAGTGTTCACATTGCGCTTCTACGCTACTAGTAGCCTAATGTGAACGGGGCTTAACTCTCGAACCGTTCACTCAAGTAAGATTATCTCGGGGATCATTTTTGTGGGCAATTTGACGAAGATTATTTCTGTAAACGCTCATTTTCAAGCTAAGCCTCATATATGTATTTCGAAATATTTGAGAAATACTGGAACAAAATAAGAATTTACTAACTTATTACCCCCTCCCACCCAAACCCTTAGCTCCAAATGGTGGAACTTTTTACCAATCAATACGAGGGTTGTAAGGAACAATTTGGCGTTGAAGGAAAACTTTCACTTTGGATGTTGGGGTTTAGCTCTTATTGCACCGTACTATAGTAGAAACATGATTATTCTTTTTCTGGGCATCTGTGAAAACTATCCAGTCCTATGGAACATAAAAGATAAGGAATATTCCAATACGAAATTGAAAAATTAATTTTTTCAACGGCTTTACGATCAGCTTAAAAAGATGGATTTGGTTGGAGAAATGGGCTGGGCTGGAACCACCGTGTCACTCTCGGCTTGTTGGCTTTTTTTTTCAAGCTACCATGATTACACTGAGCGAGTTTACCCTCCAACAATCTCACAAGCCAGCTTGTGAGCTTGTAAAGTAGCCCGGTCTCCAACTTTGCTAGCAGCTTTTTTACAAGCGGGTTGTTCTCGATTACGCGGAGCTTTTTTACAAGCTGCCTGTAAAAAAGCCAACAAGCTGCTTCTAAAAAAGCTCCGTGTAATCGAGCCTTATGCAACCAAACAAATTTATTCCCTCGAAAAATGAAGCATTTTTATAGGTTGCGCAGACACCAAACCACACAACATAGAGCTTGTGAAGGGCTTTAACATTGCGCGTATGATATTCATCTTTCTTGAGAGGTTTTGGGTCTGGAAAGCTGTGCTTTCTTTACTGGTCGTACGAAAAATTATCATAAATTTCTTGTTTACAAATAACTTCCTAGGAAACCCAGCTGAATCGCTGGCTTAGCGACTGCCTTTCGACCAATAGAATTCAGTTGAGGTATAAATTCTAGAGAATATTTTGGGCTCGCCTCAAAAGCCTCGTGGGACACTATTCATAATACTACCACGTCCATCTTCCATGCACTCCTCCTACCCACTAAATATCAACTTTATCCACCCCAAAATGCCGGATGGGTTCACATGGGTTGTATAGTTACCTTACTTTAGTGTTTGGTACATGCCTGATGCCTGACACTCAAGCGAAAAGGATTAAAGCAAAAAAAAACATTGAAATTTGTTTTTGGGTTAGGCAACCGGACCCCACGAAATCGGGGCTTCAGCAAAAAAAATCCGTGAAATTGGTGATTTTGTGATTTTAACGTGCTAAAAAACGCTAAAACCTCATCCAAAGCTCTCCGTTGAATCGAGCTGATAATGCGCGCCTACAAAAGTACCAAAAAAAAAAATGATGTAATCAAAATCATTGGAAATAGTATAGTTTACTTAACTAGACGAGGAAGTGAGATTTTCCCCGCGAGTCTTTGGTTTGGCTGGCGAGGCGGAGGTCGAGCCTGCTAAAAAAGACGAACAGGAAAATTCACTCTCGTCGAGATTGAATTAAATAAATGTGAGCCTAGGTTATTGATTAGTATTTATGTTATTCGCAATGGCTGAATTCGCCCATTGCCCGAAAAATTTACCCACAACGCGTTATGGGCAGTGTGAAATGATCACAACGCGTCGTGGGTAATTTTTTTCGCCCAGTGAGCGGAATAAAATACCCATAATGCGTTCTGGGTAATTCACCTTACTCATTAGCCGAAATAAAGGTTACGTTAGTCTATTTCGCGTCATGGGTCTTCCAATTTTACCCAGAACACGTTCTGGCTACTCCGATTTACTCGCAATGCGTAGCGCGCATTTCGAATTACCCACAAAGCAGAGTCAGATGTGTCTGAACTCCCATTACAGCTTTATTGCTGTATAATTACAGCAAATGAAACGGAATGATAATTAAACATGATTATGCTTGATTGAAAAAATAAAAAAATAAAATTAAATTAAAAAGAAGTAGCGAAACAAAGAACGAGGGAGAAATATGCACTCAAAGAGGCATGTGGCAGGGCAAAGAGGCCCACTGGGCGAATAAAATTACCCACAACGCGTTGTGAGCATTTCGCACTGCCCATAACGCGTTGTGAGTAAATTTTTCAGGCAATGGGCGAATTCGGCCACTGCGAATAACATTTTTATCATTAACTTTGTAAATATATTTTTTGTAGATTTTAAGTATCAAGTTGGGACAATTTTAGTTTTAGTTCTACAGTGGAACCCCGTTATAAAGACCCCCGCTATTCCGACTCTCCGCATAAATCGACCTGCTTTTTGGTCAGAAAATCCGACACCTTCCCTAATAAAGAAGAAAACAATGTTGCTTGCTAGTTTCTGTCGATGTAGCTATTTCTGCGTCACAAGCTATATTTTTGCTGATGCAGTTTTTTCTCCCTCACTAGCGGTCTTCGCGGTCGGTAATGGGGGTAACTACCCCCCCCCCCCAGGATTTCAGAAAAGTTGATTTTTTAATAAAGATAGATAGAGAGAACATCACGACAATTTTCTGAGGACAAACGGTGGTTGGCAATCTCGAGGATCCCTCGACGAAACGTCGCTGACAACAAAAACGCCGGCAGGATCGGTCAAAAAAAAAAAAAAAAAAAATTAAAAACCAGATATCACTCCTGCCTCCAAAATAAAAAATCATTGTGGATTTTTGTTTCCTGTAACTGGCCACCAATGGACTGGACTGAACTGTACCTACTAATTTATTTTCCACTATGGAGTGCTTGACCAGCAAGCTCAGCTTTCATCTCTGGGGCTCGCTGTACCTGACTGATCGTTGCCATGGAAGCCAAGTTAAATAAAGACGTTTTGAATAGTGGATTACTAAATTAGCTGAAGTGAAGAGGAATGCAGATTGCTGAAGAAGCATGCAGACGCAAAGAAGGGCCTACGGAGACGGCACCGATAGGGGACCACGCGCAAAAAGCCATCCTAAATCACCGGCCACTAGTTCCCGAGGAAGTGCTATTTTTAAAAAATGATCCGCAACCGCATAATTCACATGACGAGGTGTTCAATCAAATCGTTCGTATTGTAGAAAACGTGTGCTCGAGTAGGAACAGAGAGAAAAACATTGTTAGAGTAGTTTTTGAGGATCGCCCGCTATTGTTTTCCAAGGATAAAATGAACTTTCATAATGAAATAACAGTCATGCCATCAATTACTTGCCCTGTTGGGGCTCACAAGGAACAGAGGAAAAAAAGCGCGTTCACGCTTAGAAATAACACTACTCGAAGCCTACGTTTGAACAGGTTGAGGCAAATTTCATTCAGGCAAATTAAAAAACAGCACAAACAAGAAAAATTAAAATCTGGTCCTCATCAGGGTCAGCGACAGTCAATTAACGATTTTAAAATACGTGAATTCGTTCGAAATTCAGTGGGCCCCACAGCAGCCCATGGAAAAACGCGCATTACACCTACCTTAACAGTGAGAGTAAAGAAAAATCGATGCCCACCCACTGTTGCTGAAATTTTCAAGCAGAATGATACGACTACAAAGACCGAAAGAATCGCGACAAAGCTGGATATTTTTGACAGTATAAAATCTTTTTCAAAGAATATGGATTATTTCAAAGCCTATCTGTCGGGGAACTTATCGAAAACCTCTGGGAATTCTGAAAGTGCCCAGCTTCTTGAGACTTTGAAACATCACGTGACAGAAGTAGGAGACCATTTAGATCACGTAAAATCATTCCTTTTAAAAGGAATCAGTCCCCGAGATAGAACGACTCATTCCAGAGGAAAAATTCAATCCACCTTCGTGCTCAACGGAAATCATCATAAAAGGAGCTCCCAAATATCGATGCACAGAAAGGGTAGGTCGGCGTATAAATTGCCGAGGGCAATTTTTGAAAACCCGAATTTTGTTAAAACTTCTCGAGAAAAAATTAAAAAGACAAATCAAAAGGAAAGGGATATTTCAGAGATCGAGGCTTTGAAACAGTCGGTGAAACAGTTGGAAAAATTAGTCAGCACAATGCGATCAACTCAGGAAGACTTCCTAGCGAGAATTCTTAACCTCGTGAACAACACAAATCCAGAAGCCTCTAATCCTAATCGAAATGCTCTTTCCACTCCAACATCGAGCAGCCAGTTTTTTTCAGGTGCCGTACAAGACAGGCCTGGATCAATTCACAGTATCTGGCAACCAGCTTATTTCTTGACCGTACAGCACGACTTTGAGAAAACGGAAGGGAATTCGTCAAGCTTTACTCGTCACGAGGGGAGCGATGTCCGAGAAATAATTCGTTCTAAATCACTACCCTTTGTACCGATTGTAAGAGAGAACGTTAGAAAGGTACAATCTGTCACTGCTAGTGATCTCAAGCACGGAGAGATTCTAGTAACCTCGGAAGAAACGGCGAAATTTTGTTTCCCGCAGAAAAGTAAGATTTCACGGCAAACGCACACTTAACAAACAACAACCAACAACTAATCCACACCACACGTACGCAATAGAAACTAAAAGAGTCTTTGGGGAATCATATACATCCCCATCGTTTCTGCCCATTTACATAGTAATTAAACCCCGTTCCCAAGCTCTGTGCAATGCGTCTGTGGAGTCTCTATACTGTTTTAGCGAATTTTTTACAATTTTGAGTGGGGGTTCGATTACGTCAAAACTTATGTATTGAAATGTATTGAAAATGTCTGAAAAATGATTGAGCGTGGGGTGATTCGCGCTGACCGAGAGTATTGGTATCCAATTTCAGGCCCATCTCTAATACTCTACTAAACTAATAGTCCTCCAACTCAGTCGTCAATACGCCGCGAGTATTTTCTACTTCGACAAGTAAAGTCTCCTTATTCTCCCTTGATTGCAGATTTGTTGGCGTATCAAATCATCAAGAAGCCCGAGAAATTTGCGACTAATGTAGTTAATTTGGGGAAAAAAGGAAAGCAAATTAAAAAATGTTGTATCCTCTGAACCTTAAGGCGCGTATATACACTTGCGAGCCGAGCCGCTCGTTGGAGGCTCCGAGCGTGCTCTGAGCATGTTCAGAGCACGCTCGCTGAAATTTTGTTTGTTTGTTTGTTGTTTGTTGTGAGCATGGGGCGAATGAGTTATTATGACCCAAACAAAATGAATGAAAAAACAAAAAAAAGCTTTATATTTCTTTTTATTTTCCTTGCCAACTTCGAAAGTACGACACTACAAACTACGTAATATTGACGTATAAGGTTAGTTTTTTGTAAAAATCATTCTGGTGCCCCTTCCTTTCGGAATCCAGGTAAAAAAACTGTGTAATTAATTGTGTTTAGACGACCCTGTCTCGGACAATTATTGGGATCACTCCCCCCTCACTGCACCTCGCTAGTCACACCTATGAATTCGCGGGGGGTGGGGAGGCAGAAATAATGAAATTAGCCTTTAAATGAAATAGTCACCATTTATTACTTGTTTTGAAATCCGAGAAAAAATTGCTGCCCAGGTTGGACTCGAACCCACGACCTCCTGGTTTCGCGGCAGGTGCTCTACCGACTGAGGTACCCGGGCCCGGGAGTCCATGCAAAGAGCGAATCCACCATAGAGACATCCCCTCTCGGAACTCAATTGCAGTTAATTAATTAAAAACGTATGACACTTCTTTCGTACACTAGTTTTGTATTTTTTTTTTTTACACCTGATGTGTGGCCGCCAAGTTAAGTGGTACCTGCGGGGGGGGGGGGAGATTCCAAATGAAGTGACCTCTTACCCAGCGGGATCTAGTTTTCAATATTCCTTTTCTCACCACAGTGATGAAAGGGGTAGATGAAAGTGCTGAGTGTGAGAGGGCCTAAATTCGTAATTTTGTACTATTTATTATCTCAACTTCCACACCGATGGTCTTTTCATTAATACAAGGGGTGAAAGTCAGTGATAGAAACTACCTACAACCGTTGCTTTTGAAATTACCCCCTCACCCAGTGACAATCTCCTCCCATCCGCTGGCATACATCTCTTTATCTTTATGGGCCGGACATGAATGCGTTCTTCCTTATATTCTGGGCGACGAATAACGAGCCTTCCATGAATCAGTACAAACGTACTTTACTACTTCACGAAGTTCACTCACCATGATCATACGGTTCCATACAAACAAAATTAATAAAATGGCAAGCCGATTTGTGCGGAATAAGTTTTTAAGTTCCTTGGGAGGAGGGCATGGATGGTGCAAGGGCACTTTCGGATCATTTTGCTGTTGCACACTGAAGAAATATTTAAATATTTCATAACATAAATATTTTACGTTTGTCACTGCATGGAAGGCGCAGGTAACCCATTCCGCATTCCCGCACCTTCCTAGTGGTGCTATTCAATAGTGCCCATATATTGACGGCATTGCTCTTCCACTCTATATGTATATTTTTTAAAAAATCATTAAAACAGGCCGACGTTTTCATTTTTTCAATGAGCAACGATCCCCAGTTTCTTGATGACCCTTTCAGTCTTATCGTCTTATGCGCCTTTCAGCTTACGAAACTGTGAAAATAACGTTTTATTGCAGGATTTTTGTGGTCCTGAAACTTGTTAAGGTTTTCTTTGGTCTATAACGACGACCTCGGAAAAATCGACGATCACGATTTAAAAAAAAAAGTCCCGCACAACTCGTCACACAGAAGACGTTCACGCGCGTATAAATTCCCCACCAATTTACAGTTCTCTCTTGCTGAGGGTAACATATTTTTAATTAGCTTCAAGTAATTATTTTCAAAAAGTCGAAAAATCGGCACTTCTAAAGAGGTTGAGCGGCAACCCAATCGGGTAGTACCTCAAAGGAGACAGAGAATATACATTATGTAATTATGTATACATATGACGTCCAAATGCAACGGTAACGCTATTAACGCACTTTTAATACGTAACTTTGCGACAAAAAAAAATCTCAAAAACGGTCTGTTATGTTTTGTTTGAGCTTTGAGTGAGAGGGCTTCGTTCCATACCAATCAAAGGGAAAATTGCTGCAACTCTGCTTGGTAACTACATTTAAGTACCCTTAATTAATTTATTAGTGATTCATCAACAAATGTATAATCCCTGCAAATAGTTTTCTGAGCCACCCTCACGTAATTGATTCTACAGTAAAAAGGCCTTTCACTCCCTTCACTATCCTCCTTCCTCTCTTGGTTGGAGCAGATTACTCTCTATGTATGTGTATAATTTAAGAGTAGCTAACATATAGAGCTCGGCTTCATTATAGCCAGTTTTTTCATCCGTAA
Source organism: Corythucha ciliata (assembly GCA_038030265.1). Taxonomy (NCBI): domain Eukaryota; kingdom Metazoa; phylum Arthropoda; class Insecta; order Hemiptera; family Tingidae; genus Corythucha; species Corythucha ciliata. Next base: position 27,210,359 of record CM075942.1, on the reverse strand, counting down.
TAGAGAATGGAATTTAAATGATTAATTCTATCGCAGTTCTAATATAAAATAATCCCATCTTAAAAATTGAAATAACAAAGTTTTTTGTCTCATTGTTTTATAGCAAAATGACGTTTTATTCACCAACGGAACCCTCTATATAATGTTACTCGTATATGGCCACGCCAAGTGCATACTTAACAGCTTTTTATTCTACTTCACTTTCCAAGAAGCGCGCCGACTATATGTCTCGAAAGAACTGCTAAAAGCCAGCAGACGTGATTAAATGTCACGGGAACATGAAAACATGCTCTATAGGAAGTATAATTTCCACTGGCCTTATTTGTGTCAAGGTTCTCGAGAACGTGATGGGAATCCGTACTTTCCGTCGCGTACCTATACATATTGTGACGAATAACACATTTTTCAATTCACTTACGCTTCAATTCACTTACGCTACGTAACATAAAAAATAAAAATCGCTGAAAACATTTCCTTTCCAAAGAAAATGGCTAAATATGACAAGGAATTGAATATTAGTGCGTAAATGATTGATTTGAATTTATAGTGAAATAATAAAACTTGCCATTTTTTTTTGTTACCTTAAACGGCCGGTCCGTGACTCGTGACGTAGTTAAGGCGTAGTGACCCCGCCCAACCCTTCGCATCATGGCCGTTATCATGTTTTGCCCCTTCTTGTCCCTCCCGTTTATTCTAAGTCCTATTGTTTGATTCATGGAGGTAAGAACAAGTGGAAGGAGTGAAACGCATTTTTAGTGATGCCGGTCGCCATTACTACACACCATCAGTTATCAGGCCTCACCAAACAAAAACATTGACAATTTGATACTTGATCAGTGAAAAAGTAATAAATTCTCCTCCCGTCCTCTCTAGGTGAATGATAACAGTGGGTGTGTAATGGCGGATAAACCGGCTTCACATGTTTCTACATTTAAAAAGTCTTTCTCTCTCTCCACTTGTTCCTACCTCCATGGTTTGATTCAAAGTCGTATAGATACCAAGTCATTTCTCTTCTGATAACGCGTGGTCACTAAAGCTAGAGGGAAAATTGCTCCCGCCAGAGTGCCACACGACATTTGGTCTCAAAATTTGGCGGTTCGGAAAACGCTTATGAACAAATAAAAAAATAATAGTTTATTAAACCAAATGAAAACTATGAATATCGGGTCTATCACGACATAATAGTAATGAATAGTGGATGAATGGTTCAAGCAGACTAAAACTGAAGATTTCCGTTGAGTTAAAAAAAGTTTATTGTATATCATTGAAATGTTGTTGTTTTACGATGTTTTGTTAAGTGCAGCGAGATCCTGGGCATTCTCAAGAGTCAGTGAGCATGGTGTTTCTTCCATCCCCTCTGCAGACCGACCGTTGAGGGCGAGTTTCACGCAGATAGTATACCTCGCCCCCTCCAAACACCCTTCGTCAAGTACATGGCATAATTTTTCACGCCTTATTTGTGCTGCACGGATTTCAAGTACTCATTCCAATCTACAGAAAATTGTACATAAAATGCTTTGTATACATTTTCCAAATTTTGTCCTCAAAATAACTTCAAACCCACCTTGAAACTTTTGCCTTGAAAATTTGCGCTCTACCTTCGACTTACAAACGGTGGACATCAATCTACAGTTTCTCTGGCTGAGCTGGGTTTTACACGGGGGCACGAATCACGACGGAATTTGAAGTTGAAATTAAATTATTTTATAAGGAAAATGGATCGAAAGGAATCGAAATAATAAAAAAATCTATCAGTGAAAATGAAAAATGTCCAAAATCCAGCTGTAATTTTATTTGCTTCACATGTAGTTTGTGAAGCAGACACTTCATTAAAGAAAAAGTTGAGACCAAATGTTGTAAGTGCGCTCTGATGGGATCAAAATTTCAAATTTTATAAATGACCACCGTTACCATAGCGATCGTGATGAGTGGAAGAACTTGGGTTCTATACAACTTTGGTTTGATTAGTGGGAAGCTATTGTGATGGTTATGCGAAGGCCGTTATTATGCCATCAGTATATCTAGCCTATTTCAAATGGGTCCTGCAAACCAATAGGTTTAAAAATTAATAAAAAAAATAGGGCCTGATTTTCTTTGAATGGGTTGTGTTTTCATGAGTTTTGGTAACCAAGCTATCACGACGGCATGATTTTGGAAAATGTGTTACTTCCTCATTCAATGATTCAAGGAAGCTGTTAAAGTCACGCCAACTGCGGAATTTTTGTAAAGAAGTTGTCATATTTTTGACCGCATCTTCGATATTGTTGGCAGTAGTATAAATGACTATGTCGTCCGCAAATTGAAGGTACTTTGTGTGTATGTCAAAATTTTTAGAAAGATCTGCTGTGTAAATGTTGAATAACTCCGGGCTTACTATTCCACCTTGCGGTAACCCTGATCCTGCTATCCTTGGACCGTACCTTTTGTTGTCGAAGTCAATTACTATTTCTCTTTCCATTATGCTGTCCAAAGTCATATGTATATGGATTACGGCCCAAATTCATAGTCGTCCCTTGAGGAAAATATTCCCTAGAGGGGCTTCAAATCAGTTATTATAATTTGTGAAACATCTGTTTTGAATCGAGTCGAGGAAATATTTTCCTCAAGGGACGACTATGAATTTGGGCCTACAAGTCGCGTCGCTTTTGATAAGACACGGTCCTGAAGCATTTTGGGAAAATTGATCCCGATAGAGGCCTCTGCAATTCTTACTTTATTCAATTACGATCAAGCTTTCATGAAAGGGCGTAGGTTTTTAACTTTTCCCCGGGGGGCTTCTGCTTTCAAATTTGTTAAAAATTTGTAATTATCATTTTGTTTCATTTTAGGAACTTATATATACCGTAGATGCGGTTTAAACACCTTGGAATACGTGATCGGACACTGTCGACTCGTCTCGACCCTTGACCATTTTTATGCAGGATGTTCCGAATCAAGCACGGAAAATTTTGTGCAGGAAAGTAGACTTCATTTGCGACCGAAACACCATACACACCATGGTCCGAAAATCAAAACCCTTCGAGATATGATTTTTCGAACGATTTTTAGGCTTATGTACATAATGTTTTTTTTTAACTAACAGCGAGAAACTCACATTCAATTTGAATTTTTGCAATTTTTTGTGATGGATTCGGAATGAGCACACTATTTTCTGTCAGGATTAGCCATTTTCGACAGACGTTAACTATGTTACGTACCCTTTAATGCGGATCAAAGTCGTACGAATCGGGGATTTTATTTTTTTCGAAAAAAAAAAAAAAAAAAATCGGTCAGTCCTCGTTTGTCCACACTAAATCTGAGTGTACGGACAACCCGTGATTCAGAAAAACATCTTCAAAGTGTCCTTTTGAAAAGTAGTCATAAGCGTTTTCTTAGTTGAATGGTGATTTTTCGTCAGAAATGACGATTTCTTAAAAAAAAAAAAAAAATGATTTCTCTCTTCAAAATCGCTTGTTTTGACCTGAAAAATTTGAACAAGTTTTGTAGTTTTGTGTTTTGTTTTTGGACAAACGGGGACTGACTTTTTTTGAAAAAAAAAATCCCCGATTTGCACGACTTTGAGCCGCATTTGAGGCCACATAAAAATAGTTAATATCCACCGCAAATGGCTAATCCTGACAGGGAATAGTGTGCTCTTTCCGAATCCATCACCAAAAGTTGCAAAAATGCTAATTGAAAGCAATTTTATCGCATTTAGTTGAAAAAATTGATGTAAGTAAGCCATGAAAAAGCGTTAGAAAAATCGTATCTCGAAGGGTTTTGATTTTCGGACCATGGTATAGGGTGATTTCGGTCGCAAATGAGGTCTATTTTCACCCAATTTTTTTGTCACATGCACTTATCTCCTCCCTCCCTGTATAATTACTATTTTTAAATTTAATTTTAGTGAAATGAGCTGCAGTAACTTAAAAGAATATTTATTAGACCACGTTCATAAGTTATGCATGTGCCAAGCGTCTGTGGAGAATCTTGGACAATTTTGGCACTGGCGAACTGGACAGCACTGGTTCGACTCTGCCCCTGGCTCCATAAATTGAGACATAGCTTGGCAGTTTCTGGCTGTTAAATGTTAACACACAGGTATTGAGAATTATTCTCTGGTTCGTACCGTTTTCATTTTGTTTTAATTTAGTTATTCGTCTAAAGCTCTTCACAGGGGCTTCTGTTTTTAACACATTCATGATTTCCTCGTCGCTCATCGAAGTGTCCACATGGGAATCACTCCGGCAACGCTAACTCGGTGATCAGGAATGCAACAGACAATTTTCTTGTCGTTCATTATTTTACTTTGAATCATTTCGTTAGCGCTTTGAGTAATTACTAAATTCGATTTCAACACGGTTTATTCCTGTTGTGATTATGTTATTTATATTGTTTGAGAACGCTTTATTTGTACCGTAGATCCATTTACCCAGGGTCATTGGATGGACTTTGCCTACATTTCCTTCTAAACCTTCCGCGAAAATAATAAAGGGGCCTTTATCGGTTGTTTTATACCTGTTCAGAGACGAAAAGCTAGAAACTCGTCTCGACTCTTTATTTTGCTGTATTCACCAGCCACAGTTTGAGATTTATTGTAAGAGCTAGAATGAAGTGCAGTATTTTGAGTTTCGTTAGCCACTGAAAGTGGCCCCATCCTGCTGAAACCGAGCCACAGCCGTCACACACTCTCTCACACACACACACACTTCTACAGCACAGAACTTCGATGCAGGTTGTTCGCACTCATTTCCCAGATCACGTGATTTCCTGGATTGATCCGGAATTTGGAGATGTCCCCTGGCCCCCACGCTCACCTGATCTCACGGCCTGTGATTTCTTTTTGTGGGGGTATCTGAAAGCCAGGGTTTACTCTAACAAATCCCTCAACCTTCAGGAATTGAAGACTTCGATACAGGCTGAAATCGCCTCGATCCCGATCGATATGCTTGAGCGAGTTATGCGGAGGTTCCGTGACCGACTTCAAGAATGCATGTTCAGCAAAGAAGACATTTGATGGATAATTAACATGACTAATTTGTAACAATAAAATCCCCTAATGACTCGACATTTTAAGCTTTATTTCAGCGCCTCGATGGTGTAATGGATACAATACTCGCTTCGTAACCCAGCGGGTCTGGGTTCGAATCCAGCTATTGCCCATTACACTATAAGGCTGCGGCGAGCTGTGACACGGCTCACTCCCTCACTCGGCTTCGTGAGGGCGTTCACGGCGGTGTGCGTATGACAAACCGCGCATCGACCGAAACGTCCGCGTCGTACGGGTGTGAAGTGCACAGCTGATGTAGTAACAGGGTATGGTGTAAGTAAGAGCCACACGAGAGCTTAGGCACCAGCGGCTCGGGTCCGTACCCTCAAAAAAAAAAGCTTTATTTCAACCCGATATCTTCAAAATTGACGCCACCTGAGGCCTTATACGTCGGGGAAGTTTCGACTCATAATAAACCTTATCACCTTATAATCAACCCCTAGGACAGTTTGACATTATTGATACAAATCCCACGTTTTAAGGCAGTTCAGTGTTTTTCACATATTTTTTAAGTTTCTCTACGTAATAATTAGTGTCGGGAAGACCTGATTCGCCATCGACAGGGGCTACTTGATTTTTTGAATCCGTCCGGCTTCAGATGAACATTATTTTCCTCACCTTTCTCTAGAATTCTAGACACGGATTCTAGATAACCAAAATGTCTTTTCACTCCGGCGCAGCTCACGGTAAAAACACTTCGTGTAGTCAAATTGAATCGTTTATTTATGAGTTGATTATAATAAATTATGCTTTTGAAGTCATAACAGACGTGTTCGACACATTGACATCCTCCAGAGACCACCGTCAAAAGCACACGAATGTCGGGTATGGTTTCTTCCGGGATTAGTCGAAATTTATGACTTGCGGGTGACAAGTAAACTCGAGACACAGGGCACGGTGTACAGCACTTGTGAAACTGTGAGTATCACCATCACCCATGAAAACTTATTTTCTGGCCGTTTAGCTCACTACACTGTGAGTGTTTTTTTAAAAGTTTTTGGTGGGATTCAGTGTTCGGTGTACCAGAAACGACTGCCCTTTCTTCTTTGACATATTCGTATTCAATTCAGCCGCTACAGTTTTTCTGCGGTGACTGCAATCTACAACGATCATCGTCGAACAATATCAACATGGTTTTTTTTTTAAGCTGGCTTCTCCTTCTTTGTGAGCCTTTACTTCGCCGGGCACCAAGTTCACGAGCCATTTTTCTAATCTCCGAAAAAATAAATAAATAAAAAGGCGAGGGACTATTCACTTTAACCAACACAAAAAATATCTAAACGAAACGGCAGAAGTTGGAGGCTAGACTCCTCCTTACTTCTTCTAAACATTGAAAGGGGGTGAGGTGGGTTCTAACCTTCTTATTTGTTATGAGTCGAATTACCTTTGAAAAATCGAACCTCGCTTCCCCATCGTATTACGAACGGTCGGCAAAAAATGGCAAAAATGTTGCTAGCGGGATCCAAGGACGCCGAATAAGAAATAACACTATCCCGCCATAGCAACCGCATCTTGCGGCATTTTCACATTGCTTCCATTGCTCTCCAGTACTTGGTTACACTGAAAACACAGAACAGTGAGACTCCCATCTCCAATGTTAGCTGACGGTATTGGTATTATCGTCGTTTGCGAGAATAAGTTACGTTCTGTTCATTTCTCTCTACCCTACTACATAATATAGGTGTTTCCCTGGCATGTATCTGTATACAGAACCCCCAAATATGGTTCCTGCCAAAGCCAATGGTTGGAAGTCAATTCCATACTTTGGCTGTCACGGTAATGGGTTCATGATGAGATTAAATTAATCTTTTTCAACCATTGCTGTCAGAAATAGTGTTTTTCACGGATTCAAATTTCCAAGATCTTAATAAAAAATGCGCATGACAGTCAAAGAAGTATTCCACTCGGCGCATCGAATCACTTGGGAACTTGAGGGTAAAGTTTAATGCTAGAAATAAGTAATAAGTTTGGACAGCTTCGAGTGCTTTTGCGAGAGGAGTATTCACTAAGAGAACTCCATTCCCTCGGAATATTGTTCCCCCCTGATTTCTTCGTCGTGATTCACGCGGCAAGAATATAACTTCTAGTTAGTTAAGTAATTGCTTGTCTGATGTTGCTTTCAATTAGCTATTATCAGTAGAGCGGCTCATTAATTACAGTCAATTTGCAGTCGATTCATGGCCGTCCAATCGGTGCATTTCCTACTCATTGAGCTTTCAAAAACAAATTCAAAGGCCCGCCCGGTTTACAGATATAAAAGAGGGTTCCAATTGCAAATTTCTATGCATTGCATACTGACTGCTAATAGAAAATATTAATTTCATGTTCCTGCCTGGGAGAATATATTTCGGTAACAAACAAAAAAAGGGGATGCTCCTGCTGTGAATTCAGTCTTGAGGCTGTGGGGGTATACACAAACAGTGGAGAGAGCCCCGGATGTATCCGGCGAGCTATACCTTTGCAATACTTCAACTCGACTAAAGGCAAAGGCGAATTCAGCTATTATTATTGCAGGTGTAAAATTGCAATTTTAGTCCATAATTGGCAAATTAGTGATTTTGCAATGTTTTTTTTTGTTTGTTTGTTTTGTTTTGTTTTGTTTTTTTTTTTTAAACTGAAAAGGCTGTAATACAACGGGAATATTTCACGCTGAACAAAAAACATTCTATCATCAAAAGGCCAAAGACGCTTCATTTTTGCGTTGTGTCATTTGCAGTACAAGGAGTCAATTGCTTAGGAAGGGTCACTGTTTGTGCCCTAAATGCATAAGACCATAGTAAAGAAGACTGCAAAACGGTTGAGAATAGTTCCTGAATTGGAGAAGGAGAGGAGAGTTTACAGAGGGACAACCGTATGAAGAAGGAGGTGGATTCAGTCGTAGCTTAATTTTTGAGTTATTGTGTTTTTTCCAATTTTAGCCACAATTGCCCCACTGTGCGGCGTAATTTTTGCTTAAGTTTTGACTGAATCAGCTGTACAAACAGATTTGAACCAATTAATAAATAGCAAGACTGACGATATGTTTGTACATGTAGACTAGGCTTAAGGGGTGGGGGTTTCAGGCGGGTTTCCTCGACCTCTTCGCAGTCACCCTCGCCTAAACTTCGCACATAAATTTTGGCTCCATTTCTGCACCAATATTCGATTTCAAAGTCTAATTTTAATCTTCAGGAAGTTTCTTCAGTGGCGTTAGATCTTGCTTTTCCAAATTTTATCCCTAAAATAACCCCAAAACATTTTAGAATTCGAATGTGTTTTAAGGTAATTTCAGGGATGAAATTTGGAAAAGCAAGAATAATGAATATCAGACAGGAAAATACAGCCTGGAAGTGGGGGAGGGGGTTGATTTGCACCCGAGTTTTATATTAATTTAATGGCTTTTTCCATTTACATAAAATTCCGCTCTGCGGAGCCGAGAATTTCCACCCGTCTTCTCAGTTACCATATGATATAATTCAGAGAAGACGGGTGGAAATCCTCGGTTTCAGAGCGGAATTCCATGCAAATGAAAAACGCTGTAAGTATTTATATTTTGATATTTCGTTAAAAAGAAAAGGAAGAAAAATAAATAAACAAAAACAAAAAGGTAAAATAAATAATTAAACCTTTCTGTTCTGATGATCTGATAGAGAGCCTGCGCCTTTTTAAATTTTCTTTAGGGGTGCGGGTGAGACGACCGACCGATTGTAATGGGGAGGGTAACTCCTTCACCATACCGCGATGAAACTTGCTTCAGTCACACTTGCACTACTGCTTGTAGAACAATCGTAAGAGAAAGTTCAGCGCCTAGAAATTGAAGAACGCGCGTCTTTCTTAAGACTCGTTCGCAACAGGTATATAACATAAATACATGAGTAAAACAGCCTTAATTTATGTGCCTCTAACACGGCGTACAGAGGGCGCTATTCAGGCTTTCTCAACGTATTTGATTTAAGGTGCAGTTTTCATTCTTGAAGTTTTTCTCATGCATGTATGTTTCCAAATTTTCTCTTGAATCCTATTCCTCATCAAGTTTGTAAGCGATTCACTCAATTATGCTTAATAGCGTTGTGGCGAGTATTTAAACATTTTGTACAATTGCGGGGACTTTGTTTCTACAGATCGTTGAAAATTCTAATTTCACCCGAAACAAGTTTGAATTAAAACCATCAACGCGATCGTTTTACAATAATTATAAACTCTCCTCAAGCCGTGTGCAATAACATTCCGTTTTCGTCTTTGTTAGCGGCATATTACCACCAATATTAATTCCCTGAAAACTTTGACTTTCATACCAGAGCTAAACTTTTGAGGAATTGAAAAAGAATCTTCCCAACTCCTTTCCTGAAGAAAAGTATTCAATTAGAAATGGCGTGAGCTCTCTTGTATGCTGACTTATAGAGGGCGTAGCCAGAGGGGGCAGTGCATGGTAGGCAGCTGTCCTCCCCTAAACTCGAAAGCGCAGATTTAGTGGGACAGTTGCCCACCCCTAGATACATTCTGAAAGTATAAATCCTTCAGAATAACCACATTGTGTTTCGCCGGCGCTCACTAAAAAATCATTTCTCGGATTTAGCTATTTAAAAAAAATAAAATTTCAAAGATTTTTGTTGCTCACAAAACGAATTTTGCAAGGGTGGCATAACTCAAAGTCCGGTTTTACGCTATAAAATACCATTTTCGCAGACAAACGTGGATTCAGGAGTTGCTCAAGGGAGGGGCTAGAGAAATGCTGTGGTTCGATCTACTAAAAATGGCTTGACAGCCATTCGCTGCCTAAAAATACTATTCCCACTGTAAAAACGGTAAACTATAACTAAACTCGCGCCCAAAAATACTAAACTGACGATTCGCGTTTTGAAAATGGCTAAATTAACTTCATGCGCCCTGAAAAAGACAAAATCGACAATTTGCGCGCCAGGAGTGGTCAAACTTCCTGGCCCTGGCTTCATGGACTATTTGAGCCCTAAAAATGGCAAAACTGACCATTCGTGTCTTGAAAATGGGTAAAATTATACTATATTGGAACCCTGGAAATTACTTTACGAGCTTTAAAAGTGGATAAACTGACGAATCGCGCTCTAAAAATGCCTCAACAGGTGATTTCTCGCCTGAAAATGGCGAAATCGACCATTCGAACGCCGAAAATGAACAACCTGGACTGGACGTTATCTCCTTGGCTTGGGACCTATTATTCGCGCCTTCAACTCGAAAAACTCCCACTCTCTCCCCTGCTCTCGAGATTATCCCGAGAGCTTAACTCGCCAGTCTAAACGGGCCACACATTTCTCGGGAGATCACCTGGCACTTTCAGAGAGTTCAACTCTTAAGCTGCGTTTACATTTGAGAGTTTTTTGCTCTCGAGAGTACGTCCCTCAAACCCATCCCCGTCGAGACACAATGTTATCATCGCAGAGGGTATTGATTAATTACCTTTAATTATCAAAATATAAAAAAAAAATCGAAAAATAAACTATGTATTACCGATCACATCGGGAACTGGGATCACGTGGGGGATCACGTCGGTCCCTCTGCAACACCGGCTAGCTCAAAATTTTGTCGGTTTTGGAGTTGTGATGGATCGTCTTTCTAGACTCAAATTTTCGAGCCGGATCGAACGGTGAGCTCGGTTTTCCCCTCATGAATTTATTCATTGTTTATCTACCTGAAGTTATTAGTTATCTACCCAAGCCTGAAACAACGCGACTATTTGACAATTTTTTCATTACAGCCACTCTTTCTTTCAATGATTAAAACTGAGTATGCATAATAGTATTGTTTTTTGAGACAGTTACAATAGGTAAAGTGAACGTTTCGATGAAGATTAATAATTGAAATTAAGTGGTTTGCCTCTCCTGAAAAGTTTTTGATAATCAGTTTGCCAGTACTTCAGTGGGATCGACGATGTCTATTGAAAGATGCTGCGCAGGAGACCAAGAGAATATAACCCATATGTGGGGTCCAAAGGCAATCATGACGTCACTAGACAAACTTTAACCCTTTAAGTCTTAGTGCGTCGTATTCTGGACACCTGTTTTTTATACTCCGGAAGTATCCCTCAACATTTTTTGAAAAACCCCGTCAGAAGTCATTCAAATTGGCTGTAATACACTCAGTGACCCATGAAAAGCGAAGTTTTATGTCATAGATTCATTAACAAAGTTTTCAGAGAGAATTTAATGGTGTCCGCTATACGAGACACATATCATTAGGGCCGAAAAAATGAAGCATTTTGAATTAACTTTTCTTCAACTTGTTAACACTTGACCAAAAATACTAAAATAAGGTAATTGTTCAAACAATAAAACATAAATTAGCGACATATTAATGAGGAAGAAATATGATTTTTTTTTATTTTTTATTCTGAAAGCGTGGTCAACGATGAACATGATGAGCTGTATTTCTAACGAATTATTCATCAATAAAACCACAAAAAAAATGTTTGAAAGCAGTTAATTCGAAATTTCTGTTTTCCCTCCAAGCGATTTTATACTCTGCCCCTCCTGCCTATATCATGTGTAACGTAATTATTTCAGATTGAGGCCTACTGCGGTAGCTTATACATTATGCTGAAGCAAAATACTTACTATACGTCGGGGAAGTTTCGACTCATAATAAACCTTATCACCTTATCATCAACCCCTAGGACAGTTTGACATTATTGATACAAATCACACGTTTTAAGGCAGTTCAGTGTTTTTCACAAATTTTTTAAGTTTCTCTACGTAATAATTAGTGTCGGGAAGACCTGATTCGCAATCGACATGGGCTACTTGATTTTTTGAATCCGTCCGGCTTCAGATGAACATTATTTTCCTCACCTCTCTCTAGAATTCTAGATAACCAAAATGTCTTTTCACCACTCCGGCGCAGCTCACGGTAAAAACACTTCGTGTAGTCAAATTGAATCGTTTATTTATGAGTTGATTATAATAAATTATGCTTTTGAAGTCATAACAGACGTGTTCGACACATTTACACCCTCCAGAGACCACCGTCAAAAGCACACGAATGTCGGGTTTGGTTTCTTCCGGGATTAGTCGAAATTGATGACTTTCGGGTGACAAGCAAACTCGAGACACAGGGTACGGTGTACAGCACTTGTGAAACTGTGAGTATCACCATCACTCATGAAAACTTATTTTCTGGCCGTTTAGCTCACTACACTGTGTGTGTTTTTTTAAAGTTTTTGGTGGGATTCAGTGTTCGGTGTTTCAGAAACGGCTGCCCTTTCTTCTTTGACATATTCGTATTCAATTCAGCCGCTACAGTTTTTCTGCGATGACTGCAATCTACAACGATCATCGTAGAACAATATCAACATGGTTTTTTTAAAGCTGGCTTCTCCTTTGTGAGCCTTTACTTCGCCAGGCACCAAGTTCACGAGCCATTTTTCTAATCTCCGAAAAAATAAATAAATAAAAAGGCGAGGGACTATTCACTTTAACCAACACAAAAAATATCTAAACGAAACGGCAGAAGTTGGAGACTAGACTCCTCCTTACTTCTTCTAAACATTGAAAGGGGGTGAGGTGGGTTCTAACCTTCTTATTTGTTATGAGTCGAATTACCTTTGAAAAATCGAACCTCGCTTCCCCATCGTATTGGCGATTGTAGCCAACGATCAAGATGAATATACAGAGGTGTGCTCACTTTTCAAGGGGCAATATGGCGTCTCGTTTGAGCTTCGTGGATGACGTACTTGGTCTATCACCCTCCCTCTATGCATCAGACTTTACGTTAGACAATGTGGGAATTAAGAATGTAACTGCATTTTCCCAGCCAAAATTATCGTAATTTCCCATTTTTTATGTTCAATTTATACTTAATGCATAATAGAGGTACTCGTTTCAAAATAATTATTTCGGTAAATAAATAAACAAATGTTAAAAACCGCGTTTTTGTGGTAACGTGGCAAGGGGGGTGGAATGTTACATAAATACAAAGAAATACTCCTTTACAGGTTTACAGAGCATTTAAATGAGTACGCTTACTTATTTTAAATAAAATACTCTAATTAGAGATAGTATAACAATCATATTTAGAATTTCTTGTGAGGGTATAGGTGCAACAGATCAACGAAACGTTCCCCAATTAAATACAATTACTTCCATTTTCCCATTGGGAAACGGACTTACAGTAAAATCGAGTTCGTGTGTAATTCATATTCATAAATCATAATATAAATAGAGTGAAAGGCCGATAAAAGTGGTTTGGGCTGGAAGTACGTCCGTGCGTCTGGTGGTTTACAATCGTGGATTTCCACTAAAATGGAAACCTCGAGACCTTTCGCAACGGGAAACTCAAATTTGGCCTGCGTTTTGAAAGAAAAAATTTTAGGCATCTTCTCTCATTGGGAAAATGCCGTTTTTTTCTATTTTAGAAATCTAATTTTGAAGTCTTTTTCTTTCTAGTAAGAAGAACGTTCCTAACGGTTTTTTTTTTTTTTTTTTTTTTCGTGCCTTCTACCCTGGCAGGAACACTTTCTCAGACTTAGTGAGAGAGAAGACTTTTTAAAACAAAAGGGAATAGTCCGAAAAATTACCTTGACTTTACGATACTTAAATTACCTTGGCTATACGATTATATCATATTTTTCCCCGTTTCTCTTTGAATATATTTTTTCTTCCCACTGCAATATCCAGTAGCTATTTTGTTCCTTTCTGTTTTTATTTTGAAGAAGTGTTTTGAGTAGGTACTCGTAAGATTAAAAAAAAAAAAACCCCAAAGGCAAAAATGTTATGTAAAAAAAAAAAAGATTGGAATCCTGTGCATTTGTAATGGGGGCGTCCGAAGACGGATAGACCAAGTACGTCACATGCTTTGCCCGCTTCGTGCGTTGCGTGTTGCCTAAACGAAGTGATCACACCTCTGTATATTCACCTTGGCCAACGATTGTAGCTAAGGAAGACGCTGTCTGCCGGTTATAGAGAAACTAGTGATACCGATAGTGTAAGCGGTATGTTAAATTTTGGATTATTTTCACGTCTTTTTCATTCTTTTTTTACCATTACAACTCGTGGAAAAGTGTGTAAATTTATTAATTGCGCTAAGGTCGACTAATAGGGCTCGGTATTACATTAGTGCGAGTTGTTAATAAGGGGGTCACTGGTTACTAAAATATGATGGAAACGCACTTCACGCGAGCGTACGCGGACGCGACGGGGGAGTCCGACCTACGGGTGTGCCGTCGATGGAACAACCGCTCAACAACGGAGCCACGGAGACCGGCGATCAGCAATTGGATGGCGTCGGGGCCCAACAGAGAAAAGACTGGTGCTCGCTCGTTTTCTCATGTTGCCCCCTGAAACGTCCCTTCATCCTCACGGTTTTATCCCTTGCTATCGTTGCCGCCGATGAGACGACTTTCCCCGAGCTCGGGTGCTGGCCCAAAAACTCCCGGTCTCAGCGCCTTCTTTTTTGTTTCGCCCTTTCTTCTTCCCACTTTTTGACTACCGAAGTTCCTCGCAATGCGGGTCCTCTCACTCGTTCATTTCGGCTGGATCACCAATAATTACGACAGAGGAGGATAGTTTGTTTACCTATCTCTCATATCGTGCCTTGTTCTGTTCCATTCAAGGTTCGAGGCGCTTACTTACTATATTGTATACTTTCGTGCTTATTTTTATACTTTTTATTAATTAATACAATTTACCGGAGCACCTCGTCTCGACTATACCCTTTAATATCAGTGTCGGTATTGGTGTGATCCATAACTAATATCTGTCCTTGTTATTGTTATACCCCGTACAGGTACATGTGGATATAGTTTAGAATGCCGAAAATAACCATTTAAGAGCATTTATTAGGATCATTCAAGCGCAGACGACTGCAGGCAAAGTGCAAATATCTCCTTTGAGTCCTCTTCGTCCCGTCTAATGCCATGTTCATATGGTTAGCATCGTAGCCTTTTCTTCCATCTGTGACATTCCGAGATTTTGATGGTGGTGAATCTGTATTCAAAATTTAAAGTATAAAAAGACGCCTCCCGAACGAACAACTTCAGAAGTAGTAAGGCCTTGAGATGGAAGGAACCGCTGATAATGAAATAACTTAACACCCGGTCAACTGGAAAATAGCTATTTTGTGAGCTGCGAAAATAAATTGGTTCGTAGCACTAACAACGAAATTATAATAATTTTGCTAGCTATAACCCAGTGCCCACGAATTCTTTTCGATTCAGGAGGTGGATTAGGTACATTTCAAGGACCTTCTTTTCCGATTTTTTTGATGTGAACACGTTTGATGTATTTACTCACCAAAAAATCTTAAAAACCCAGCCAGATTAAGTGAGATGTGAAGTTATTTACGAGCTCTTCAAAATCAAACAACAATACGCACTGAGTTATCAATACTTTTTACAGTAGGTTTGTTCGTTCTTCGTTTGTTGTTCAGTGTAGTGGTGCAGGTGTAGTTCGAGCAGTCCAGGATTTACGTCATTTCTTCAAAGCAAACGAACGCTTTTCGTGCAAATGGCTAACCTTATGGTAATAAAAACGTTACCTTTATGATTTATTTCCGCTTCTCAGAAGGAAATGATTGACGAAAGGTAATTATTGAGCAGGTTATAACATTTCGAGCAGCAAGCTACTCCTAATTTTTCAGTGTGGATAGTGCTGCACTGAACAGTCCGAGATTTCACAAACGAACGCTTTCAGTGTAGTTCAGGATTACAAAAGAACGCTTTTCGGACTGTTCGTGCAGTCCAGAGCAGCTCCGGACGACAAACGAACAAACCTACTATCAGCACTGCCTGTGACACTAATAGATCGAGAGCTGGCGACAGTCCCATTCAACCGGAAGAACATAGTCACGAAAGATATGCAAAATGATGGCATTTGTCCCCCTATATACGAGTCCGGAAGTCTGCCATGCTGTATCTGGGGCCTTAGGACTTTATAGATAATTAAAGTCCTTAATTTGGGACGTGAATTTAACCAGAAGAACATAGTCCATAATTAAAATTTTCCAAATTTCGAGAGTTTGGCGAGCCGCAGAGGGCAAAGTGCCCCAGGCAGACGATCATTTTCGTATTCAGCCATATGAAACGTGTTACAAAGACCATTTTCCGGACTTAGATCTTCGGTTAATTAATATCCCTGAATTAAGTAGTTTACTGGCCACCGAGGGCAAATGCCCCAGGCAGACGATTATATTTGTAATAATCTCCATAAAACCTATCGAATAAGACCAGTTTCAGGACTTTGTTCTTCCGGTTAATTAAAATTTACCGAATTACTTGAGTTTAGCGAGCCACGGAGGGCAAATGCCCCAGGCAGACGGCTGCAGACGATCATACTCGTAATCAGCTCCATAAAACCTTTCGAATTAGACTAGTATCACGACTATGTTCCTCTGGTTAATCATTTTCCCTCTGTTCAGTTTGACGGGTCACTGAGGGCAAGTGCCCCAGGCAGACGCCGACAGACGATTATATTTGTAATCATTTCCATAAAACCTACCGGACAGGACCAGTTTCAGGACTATGTTCTTTCGGTTAATTAAAATTTTCCAAATTTCGAGAGTTTAGCGAGCCACAAAGGGCAAATGCCCCAGGCAGACGGCGCCAGACGATCATATTCGTAATCAGCTCCATAAAACCTTTCGAATGAGACTAGCATCAAGACTATTTTCTTCCGGTTAATCATTTTCCCTCTGTGCAGTTTGATGATGGGTCACTGAGGACAAGTGCCCCAGGCGGACACCGGCAGACGATCATTTTCGTATTCAGCCATATGAAACGTGTTACAAAGACCATTTTCCGGACTTAGATCTTCCGGTTAATTATTATCCCTGATTTAAGGAGTTTACTGGCCACCGAGGGCGAATGTCCCAGGTAGACAAAGGCAGACGATTATATTTTTAATAATCTCCATAAAACCTATCGAATAAGACTAGTATCACGACTATGTTCCTCTGGTTAATCATTTTCCCTCTGTTCAGTTTGACGGGTCACTGAGGGCAAGTGCCCCAGGCAGACGCCGACAGACGATTATATTTGTAATCATTTCCATAAAACCTACCGGACAGGACCAGTTTCAGGACTATGTTCTTTCGGTTAATTAAATTTTCCAAATTTCGAGAGTTTAGCGAGCCACAAAGGGCAAATGCCCCAGGCAGACGCGCCAGACGATCAGATTCGTAACTCAGCTCCATACCTTTGATGAGACTAGCATCACGACTATTTTCTTCCGGTTAATCATTTTCCCTCTGTGCAGTTTGATGATGGGTCACTGAGGACAAGTGCCCCCGGCGACACCGGCAGACGATCATTTTCGTATTCAGCATATGAAACGTGTTACAAAGACCATTTTCCGGACTTAGATCTTCCGGTTAATTATTATCCCTGATTAAGGAGTTTACTGGCTACCGAGGGCGAATGTCCCAGGTAGACAAAGGCAGACGATTATATTTTAATAATCTCCATAAAACCTATCGAATAAGACCAGTTTCAGGACTGTGTTCTTCCGGTTAATTAAAATTTACTGAATTTCGTGAGTTTGGCGAGCCGCAGAGGGCAAATGCCCCAGGCAGACGGCTGCAGACGATCATACTCGTAATCAGCTCCATAAAACCTTTCGAATTAGACTAGTATCACGACTATGTTCCTCTGGTTAATTCATTTTCCCTCTGTTCAGTTTGACGGGTCACCCGAGGGCAAATGCCCCCAGGCAGACGATTATATTTGTAATAATCTCCATAAAACCTATCGAATAAGACCAGTTTCAGGACTTTGTTCTTCCGGTTAATTAAAATTTACCGAATTACTTGAGTTTGGCGAGCCACGGAGGGCAAATGCCCCAGGCAGACGGCTGCAGACGATCATACTCGTAATCAGCTCCATAAAACCTTTCGAATTAGACTAGTATCACGACTATGTTCCTCTGGTTAATTAAAATTTACTCCGGTGCAGTTTGACTGGTCACTAAGAGCAAGTGCCCCAGGCAGACGATCATTTTCGTATTCAGCCTCATGAAACGTGTTACAGAAGACCATTTTACAGACTTAGTTCTTCCGGTTAATTAATATCCCTGAATTAAGTAGTTTACTGGCCACCGAGGGCAAATGCCCCAGGCAGACGATTATATTTGTAATAATCTCCATAAAACCTATCGAATAAGACCAGTTTCAGGACTTTGTTCTTCCGGTTAATTAAAATTTACCGAATTACTTGAGTTTGGCGAGCCACGGAGGGCAAATGCCCCAGGAGACATCCTTATACACCCTGAATCACACCCCAAAATGTCATTAACTTTGGAATTGTGTCACTAACAAGTTACCTGACTGCTGGTCTATACATGTAGATGGTTGCTTGAATTCTAAAGGAAATTCAGTGCTCTACAATGTCTTAAAGCTAGATTTTCCTAGCAGCGCAAAACGCTCAGCGCTGCGTCATTTAAATTGTTTCCCAGTCCAAAAGTGAAGATGTAACTAGGAATAAATGTAAAATGCGCTGCGCTCGCTAAGCGTTTTGCGCCGCTATAGGAAAACCCAGTTTTACGGGAAATTTCCATAGAACGCGTACTACTTTTCGAGTTACAGGCAAAAAAACTCGGGTTTTCGGCGCTTCTGAAGTGGGGCCCTTCTGGCGGGGAAATTTTGGTGGAAAACTCATGAAAATTACTCATTTTCTTTTATAGCAATTAAAAAAATAATAATTA
Source organism: Corythucha ciliata (assembly GCA_038030265.1). Taxonomy (NCBI): domain Eukaryota; kingdom Metazoa; phylum Arthropoda; class Insecta; order Hemiptera; family Tingidae; genus Corythucha; species Corythucha ciliata. Next base: position 27,191,690 of record CM075942.1, on the reverse strand, counting down.
GCGAATTTTTTGGCAGAAATGACCATTTTTGGGGAAAAAGAGTGCTCTTCAAAACCAGTGGTTTAACCAGTAAAATTCAAACGATCCTTGCGGTTTTTAGCGTTCTAAAAATCATAAGACCCCGTTCACAATCTCTATGCTTTCGTTGTGTGGTGTCCATGCAATCTATCAAAATGCTTCATTTTTCGAGGGAATAAATTTGTTGGTTGCATAGACTCCACACTCCACACAACGCAGACATAGAGCTTGTGAACGGGCCTTAAAGCCTCATGTGAAGCGGTCCTTTGAATGGAACTGGATGTGAAGGCTCACCAAAGCATCGAAAGATATCGCTCCGGCAGCTGGCTGTCGAATAGAGTGGATTTCACTACTAATGTACGAATTTCGACGTTATTAGTAAATTAGGCATTATTGTGCGGAAATGGCTAAATAAAAGAAGAGAATCACACTGAGTGGTAATTTTTGTCGAATAATAGCAAATTAACTAAAAACGTGGAAATTCGGTGTAGTAAATGCACTCTATTTGACAGCCAGCTGTTGGGGCGACATTTTTTGATACTTTGGTGGGAGTTCGTTCGGTGGGCAGTCAGTTCCATTCAAAGGCCCACTGGCGATGAGGTTTTCAGGACGTTTAGCATGTTGAAATTCGCAAGGATTGTTTGAATTTTGCAGGTCAAAACAAGCGATTTTGAAGAGAAAAGTTACATTTTTCTTCTTTAACCCTTTAAGGTACCGGGGGTCCAAATGAGTTTTGGGTCTGAACGTTTTGTGTACCTCATATTGGACACCTAGTTGGAGAATGCGCTATAGATGAAATGACCTGGCTTTTGAATCGAAGCGGGTTAGAACACGTTTATGAGTTGAATAAACTCCAACTGATAGTGGTAGGACACGTTTTTCCCGGCTTTTTGTGCGTTGTGTCCAACATAGGGAACACTTTCGGGGTTTTCGACGCCATTTTGTTGTGGTTTTCAGTGTTTGTTTGGTTCAGGAAGTTAATGTCAATGAGCTCGGCGGAACTGGCAGTGAGATTCTTCCAATTTTTCGCTGGTAAATGGTAATTTATACTTCATGTTCTTAAACTGAGTGCCCCATAAAGAGCACTTATGGATTGTTAACCCTTAACTTCCTGCTGAAAAATGAAAAACTCCTCCACCGTGCATACCCTTTTTTATACTTCATCTCTTCCTGACTTCATGTGAACGAGTTAATTGATCTTTAACGAATGGATATCGCATGCTGAAAAGGCTTTTAATGGATTGATGTGCTGGTAAGGAGACAATTAAGTTTGGCCAAGAAAAAATTTCGAGGTAAATCAAGTTACTTTAGACACCGTTAGATTTTTCACGTATAGAACGCTTAGTGTCCAATACGAAGCACACCTCCCACGTGGTTTGGGTGAAAGGTGTCCCGAGTAGGGCACACCAAGAGTTTCTTACATTTTCCTAGTCGCATTTGTTTGTTTGTAATGCCAAAATGTTCAATTAATATGTCGCTAATTTATGTTTTATTGTTTGAACAATTACCTTATTTTAGTATATTTTTGGCAAGTGTTAACAAGTTGAAGAAAAATTAATTCAAAATGCTTAATTTTTTCCGACTGCATGATATGTGTCTCGTGTAGCGAACACCATTAAATTCTCTCTGAAAACTTTGTTAATGAATTTATGGCATAAAACTTCGTTTTTCTTGGGTCACTGAGTGTATTACAGTCAATTTGAATGACTTCTGACGCGATTTTTGAAAAAATGTTGAGGGGTACTCCCGGGGTATAAAGCAGGTGTCCAGAATACAACGCACTAAGACTTAAAGGGTTAAAAACATTGTCATTTTTGCTGGAAAATTGCCAATTAATTAAACAAACGCTCATGAGTAATTTTGAATGGGACACGTTGGAGAAGTTTCTCTGATCCATGGAAAGTCGATAGGCGCTGTTGATCAACAGTGGGAGAGGACTTATTTTTCCTTTTGATTTGGATCATTGCTTCCGCACCTACGGCCTATTATTCATTATCTAGTCCGTTTTAGTATGATCAAGTGGGGGTTGAATTTTATGGAAAATTAAAAATCCCCATATCGTACAATCTTAAGGAAGTGTTGAGGCGACAGAAAATAGTTATTTTATGTCGAAAATTGCTATTCCTGACTTTCTGTCACGGTACTGACAGGGTCTGTCAGGGTGGCAGAGTGTTTTTCCCGAATCCATAGCCAACAATTTACAGAAAGTCTGCTACAAAGCGAGTTACTCGCTTATTTAGGGAAAGAGATGTTATCCTAAAAAGATGTTAGAAAAATCATATCTCGATGGATTTTGATTTTCGTACCACTACCATAGTGTATTTAGCGTTTTCGACTGCAAATGAGGTCTAATTTCATCAATTTTTTTTTTTTTACACTTATTCGCATCCAACCTGTATGTATGTAGAAAGTTTTCGACATAAAAAATTAATACTTTCAAACACTAGGCACAACTTTTGACTGCCCGAGAGCCGCGATTTTTGGGTCATTTTATCAGTTTTTTCTATAAATATCCCCCAAAACGAGAGGCTTTATAGAGGAAACCCTTCTCGTACAAAAAATTTAGGGTCATGAAATTTCCTACACCAATACATTCATGTGAATAAGTACATTGGTTTTCCACGACCAATGCGGAGCGCGCTACAAACTTACGGGCCTTTTTTTCTAAAATGGGTGAAAGGCTTAAAATCACCTGTTTCCGAGCAATCTATGCTCTGTGAGCTTGATTTCTGCCCATCAACGTTCATTCCATTAGCTTACCCAACTTTTTCAAGCCCCTAGCTCCACCTCGGTTGAAAATTTTGAAGCCTTCTATTCTAGATTTTATATTAAAAAAACTGACCATTTTGCCTCCAGAAAACGATAATTTATGCGTTAAACTTGGCGTTTTGGTGTTCTGGGACTCCACTAGGTGCCTAGCGTCGGTAACCATTAATTTGCAGGGGAAAATAATAATGTGGCAGGACTAATTCGGCATGGGTACTACACATCCTCATTTGTCTTGAAACATCAACCCAATATTTTATGAATTTTGGAAGCGATGGAATGATGTAACATGAGGGTGTTTGATGTAAAGGGTGAGGGGGGGGGGTTCATCGGTATTACCCCCCCTAGGATTCATACCTGGATCCGCCCCTGCTATGATGTCTGTACTTTTATGGAGCTTCCCTCTCTTTTTCCGCCCGACCTGATTAAAAAAACAGGGGAGAAATGATGAATCCGATAATTATGCGCCATTTATCAACTTACACGTATACACGCACCTCTGCAATTTGGAGTTTTGAATTTCCGTAGAGATCTTGAAAACTTCGGAAATGTATTGACAGCGCTCAGTTTGTTATGGTCGCTGCAGATTATTTGAATCGGCCTTTCAAATTCCACCTGGGTCATTTATGATCTCTAATTGGACAAATATAAGTGTAATAAGACAATGTTTTAACGAAGTAATCGTGAATTAATCGTTCGCAGATTAAATATCTCACCTTTTTTATGGATTGAACGAAGAACTCGCCTCGAAGAAAGTAAACACGAGTCCGCACAAGCCACACAACGTATGTGAGAGGTTGATGAGTGAGAAAATATGCCGCCACAATGCTTCAGAAGTGTATGCTCTGGTACGTCACACAGGGGCTGAGGTAGGTAGTTACCCCCTCGAACCCTGTCCATACATAAAAATATAATATTTTAAATATATTGCATTCATTTTTATGGTGAAAAAGGATGCCAATCGCGTTATTTAACCGAATTTCACAATAAAAAAGCGTCAGAGACCAACATTTCTGATACATGCACCTTCCTCATTGAAATTTTTGGCATTATAAACAAACAAATGCGTCTAGGAAAATCTAGTAAACTCTTGGTGGGCCCTACTCGGGACCACGTATATCAAACGGTGTCAAAAGTAACTTAATTCACCATGAAATGTTACTTGGCCGAACTTAATTGTCTCCCTACCAGCACATCAATCCATTAAATCCCCCTTCAGCGTGCGATATCCATGCAATCAAGATCAATAAACTTGTTCAGATGAAATCGGAAAGTGGAAAAGTACGAAAATGGTGGTAATTGGTGGAGCTGTTTATTTTTTTCTGCTGGAAACTGTGGGTGGTAAGTCCACTTAATGGGGCACCACTTATTACCATCAACTAAATGGAAGAAGCTGACGGCCAGTTCCGCTAAACTTGATGATATCACCTTCCTCAACCCAGCCAACACTAAAAATTACAACAAGATGGCGTCGAAAACGCCGAAATGGTCCCCTGAGTTGGACAATTCATGCATAAAGCCAGGAAAAACGTGTCCCACCACTGTCAGTGAGAGTTTATTCAACTCATAACCATGCTCTAACCCTCTACCTCTCAAAAGCCTCCAAAAAGTCTCCAAGTAGATGTCCAATATAAGACACACAAAACGTCCAGCCCCAAGACTCATTTGGACCCCCAGTATCTTAAAGGGTTTGTGACGAAATGTTGACATAGGAAAATAAAAAAAATCTCAAAAACTAGTAACATTTTCATTAATATTTGTCCGTTCGAGCTTCTTTCCATACCAAACAAAGAAAAAAATAGCGATAATAGCAGGAGCATTTTTGATTGAGACCATGAACAGGTACACAGGAAGTGGGCAGGTGGATCAGGGTGTGGCGTGTGAGCCTACGGATGGCTTTGCCGCCGGTGGGCTCGGCACACCCGAGTCCACACCCATGAACAAATAAAAAAAAAAAAAAAAAATGGAAATAGATATCTCAAACTAAATGCCAACGCAGTGTTAAATCCGTTGCTTTAATATGTCTTTGCATTCACTATTTTCTACTAGTTGTGCATTATTCTCAACGGCGAAACAAAAATCAAGTATCTACCGTTTCATTTCATGAATTAGGGATACACAACGTGATCCCTTGGAAATCCACCCACAACGTGTAAAGGTGCGTTTCTTAGTTTTTTAAGGCAATGAGGAACTAACGCGTTTTTTTCTTTAAATGGAGGACGACGAGCAAAATAAAACGTTGCTTTTACTTTTTAATGCGTGATGGAAGAGCTTTTTTATTTATTATTTCCTTCAAAGTGCAAATTAGGGCCTTTGACAGGAATGTTTGATGAGCCCTGTTGTGGTTGGAGGTTGAGGGTGAGGGGGCTTACGGTCACACTCTACTATCATGCGCAAATCTCGTTCGGTATCAAAAGCCTGAAGATGTATTTATAATTTATTCAGAGTTATCAAATTATTAGGTACATTTTCATTGGGAAGGTGATTCCATTGCAGTACAGTATACGCATTCCGTACGATTATTTCGAGTCGCCTCCGGCATTAATTAGGTATCCGAGAACGTTAGAGTCCTATATGCTGTATGCTATATATTATATTCCTGCCGGATTACCTATTATTTTTGGGAAAAAAGACTCATTGGACAGGATTTTTTTCAAGCCCGAAGGTTTAAACATCATTAAAATAGCTCTTAAAAGCTGCTTGGCGAGCAGGATTTGTTTCCCTGCCGCCTGAATCTGCCAGAAGATCGAATGAAGAGAAAAGTGAATGAAGCTCCGATTACAAGGATTAACAAATATATTTTTTTAAATAAATCACAGGTCACATAGCACTTCGCAAGAGTTTTTGTCCCGAGTTTCTGTTGAAATCCCAGTATGGTGAGAACCCCGCCGTATGGTCAATTTTCTTGTTTGGTCAACAGATCTATGTCTGCGTATCAACACGAGTTTTCCTTGCTTTCGCAAATTCACTGCTTTAGGTAGCGTGCATGTGTACTATAGGGTTATTGCCGCTCCATCTCTGAAAAACAAAATTGGTCAGTCATTTTTTTAAAAAGAGGATTATTCTTTACACGTTCCTGCAAAATTTCTATATCATGAACTAGTTTTGTGCATGGTGTAGGATAAATGTAATCCGTGATGGGATTAATAATTTGACTACATGAGCGTTCAGAACGTTTATGAGAATTTCACTGTTTATAATATTGATAAATAAAGCGAGGGCCTGAGGAATACAAAACATACCCCTGGGTAGATCAAGAGCCTTCACTCAATACAACCTTACTATTTCTAATTTCCCTTACAAACTATAAAGCGTCTCCTTGAAACCCAAGATACGAGAGTGAGAGGATGTCCATTCATTGCAAACGCCGCGGGACTTCACTTTAGATCCTTTCTGACGTCTTGTCATACAACCCACAATCACTTCCCCATTTCTTTATTCTAGCTTGTGAACTATAACAAAGACTGTATATCTACTATTGTTGAACCGTGAACAATTGGGTCATTTTTGACGCTACATTTAAGTGAGAACAATCAGCTACTCTATCAGCGTTTTTGCCTTAATACAGCCATATCGCAGTTTTTTTTTGTTTGTTGTTTTTTTTATACGGTGACGAGGGTTCAAAACTCCGGAGATCTCAAGTTATGAATTTATCTCTGGAATCACTCCTTCCACTCCCTCGGAGGAGTTATTTTCGGGCTGCCGGCGTTCAACGGCCTATATTTGTTCTTTTTTTCTCGGATGTATTATTTTATGTGGGTCCATGTTTTTCTCACGAAGAGAAGATAGTATGCGGGTTTCGACAGTCGAGTCGGTAACACAACGGAAGCTATCTCGTAGGGGAAGAGGCGGAGCATAAAAGTATAATAAGGTCGCTATTTCGAGTTATGAGTTATTCCGTCAAAGCAGGGTGGGAAAAGGGGCTCAATAATATACAACGACCGTTAGTACTTTGTGTTAATGAGTGCGAAATCGCAACTGGGGACCGCCATTACTTCGTTTATTACCTGGAAGGACGACGCACATACAGCTATTCCTCCGGAGAATGAGAGGTATTATTGTTAAGTTTACGAGCACGTATTTTTGTCTGGCGAGAATTACGAGCGGGCCTCTAATGAAATGGGGTTGAAGAAATGGAGCTGTTAAAACAGGCTTTAATTTACGGTCTAAAAAATAAACTTCATTCAAGCTTTCAATCTGCTTTAAACGCTCAACCTAATAATCACCACACCGTAATCACAGGAATAATGAATCTCTGCGTTTAAATGGACTACCGTGATTTCAAGTAAAAATTCCGTCCCCAGCAATAGGCCGCTTTTACACGAGTAAGCTTTTTGATCAAAGCAGCCTTTTTAAAAAAAATTGACAGATGTTCCCTGCCTCAAACCGTCTTTTTGTGATCAGATTGAATATAATTTTTGAACAAAAAACTTACTCGTGTAAAACGGGCCATACACAATGCTTTCATTAAAATTAAAATAATGAATAAGTACAATAATACGTAAATAATAATATACCTGCAATGATACTTATAAAAATAGTGACCCGAGAACATTAGAAACCCACGAAAGAACCGGTAAAGTTGTCTATTCTTGAATGGGAAGCAATATGGACAAGACGAATTGGACAAATATCTTTAGATGGACCTCTTATGTGACATTAAGGCTACTTTTAGAGCATATAACTCGGATGCTTATAGGAAATTTTACGTGGAACAAAAAGTCCAATGAACATGCATGCACGAAAGCTTTGTTAAAGAGTTATCACTAAAAGAAAACCCCCTAGTCTTCTATAGATGACATTACTCAGATCGCACAGGTGGCTTGAGTTGAGATTGCTCGGATTTTTTGTTTTTTTTATACGTATTATGCTGAAAGTGGATTCAGAGCCATGATTTACAATTTTCCGTTTTAAAAGTTATATGTCTCGTACTTGTTTGTACTACAGTTTTTTCCAAAGTCGGTCGTATTGTTTTTTTTTTAAATACAATTTTTCAACAACTAGGGTTTCAAGCGTTTTTCCCATGCTTGCACAGAAACAAAGCTTCCGCTCACCCAGGCTTATTGGACCTTTTAGTGGTGATCCATCCATCCATCCAAATATGGCAAATGGCAATAGTATCGTCTCTGGCAAGCGTGCTAAAAAGAGGTGTTTTTGACTGTTTTTGGTTCATTATTCATTCTGAATACTACGAAAACTATGAATAATAGGTCTATACCAGTTCCAGCAGGTTTTTGGAAAAATTTACGGAGCAGAGTCACCACGGGAAGAGCCCAGGGCTGTCAGATCCGGCTTTGGAAATAACTGTAGGGCGATTTACATATTATAAAACTGTAGATTCAGAAGAAAACCAATAGATTTTCATTTCTACTATAATAAGTGCCCTAATTAAAATAAAACTCAGTTAAAATCGATGAGTTGTGTGCACTATTTCAACATCCCTGACGAGCCTTGGAACTCAATCGGAAGTTGAACCCGACTGACATTGGCCCCTCTAGACTAAAGGGTGGGCATCATTTTGCATTTCCCTGAACCCTTGAGCGTTCTTGCCTCAAGAATAAATGCGTCAAATAATAACATGGAGAGAGGGGGTTACAGCTGGTTTCAACAAGCTCAGGGCGCTGATCGGTCACTAAAAAAAGGCCCCAAAACTTGCAAGTACTTCGAAATGAAGACGCCAAACTTTTAATCGCCCGTATATTGAGCCAAGAAACTTCCTATCTATTTGGTAATTGTCAATCTTTTGGAACCAGCAACCAGCTAGCTTGGTTTCCGCTGCCATGTATTAGGCCCATAAACTGGCAATTTTGGTTCAACCAAGACCGGCAATTTCACTGAAATTAAGATCCGCAAATATCCATGTCAAGGACCTAATTTTGCAGTTGTTCATCAAGCCTTTGGATGACCTTGGAGCCGGTTGGACCGCGAGGGAAGCGTCCACTTTAAAAAGTGGTTCAGAAACTTGCATTTCACTGAATTTAAGACCCGGAACAATGAATCATAGGAATTAAGACCCGAAAGTCGCATTGCCACGGATATTCGGCCATGGAACTTCCATTTACGGTATTCACCGGGTCATAGGCTCTGTTATCCTGGCCCGATACTTGCAATTTCGTGAAAATTCTGCCCGGAAACATTCAATTTTAACCTAAATTTCCTTAAAAAAGGTTGCAATTTTGTTGGGATACGACTTGTGGGCATCGTCAGCCCACGACGTGGTCAGAAGTGACTGGCTATCCCGGAGTCCAAGCCCACAAAAAGTAATTGCAAACTTGTAATTTCACGGACGTTTAGCACTGAAACTTGTAGCGTCTCCAAAACTAAGCGGCTCGTAACTGGCTATTTCACTGAAATTAAGACCCTAAACATCGATTTGGGTCTTAATGGAAAACTTGCACATTTTTCAATCACTGGTGTTTCTTGAAGAGGGCTCTTCAACAATAAAATTGCCCCCATTAAACATTGAAATCAATCAAGGGTTTTTTTAAAGCGAATTTTGAGTGGGGGTTTCATTACGTCAAATGGCAGTTAATGAAATGGATGGTGTAAGGAAGAGGGGGGAAGACGCATTTTCTGTGGTTAAATTTTTCCATGGAGGTAGGAACGTTGAGGAGAGAGAGAGAGAATTGCTTTTTTAAAGTAGAAACATGTGAAGCCGGGTTTTCCGCCATTACACACCCACTGTTATCATTCACATAGAGAAGACGGGAGGGGAATTTATCACTTTTTCACTGATCAAGTATCAAATTGCCCATGTTTTTGTTAAGTGAGGCCTGATAACAGATGGTGTGTAGTCAAGGTGACTAAACTTTCTGTAGGTGCCGCAGATCTTCGGCTATTACTGCCCTTCGAGCAGTCCCAAGTGCCTTTGCGCTGGACCCAGTACATTATTAATTGTTAATGGGCTGGGATTTTTGAGCATTTATAACCACTAATTTAAAAATTAAATTGTTTTGATGCTCTAGGGTGAGCAATAAGGAGCAAAGGACTGCTGGTGACGTCAGTCTCCACCCCTCCCGTCGAAGGACAGAGGGAAATCTGCGGCAGCGGCACCTATAGTAAAGTTTAGTCACCTTGGTGTGTAGTCAAGGTTGTTATACTAGAGAGGTAGCGCCGTAACTAATTGAACAGGGAAAATACCCCCAAAAACGCGTCTGCAAAATCAACGCTTATGCAAAAACAATACCTTTCTTTACGCACATGATCAGATTATAATTATAAAATTTTCAATTTGCACACCCGATGACGCGTTATTTACAGGTCCCCCCCCCCATTTTCTTACGGCGCTACCTGTGTAGTATAGTAACCCTGGTGTGTAATAATGGCGACCGGCTTCACGACAAATGCGTTTCACTCCCTCCACGAATTTTTCTTGTTATTCGTGAACAGAACATTTTAGAGTTCTCTCAAATGCTTGAAAACTGCACATTGACGTCATTTCCCCTCGCAACATCCATCCCCTCCTGAATAACTTTGAAATTTATTTAAAAATCACCAGACCCAGAATCGGGCTGCAACTACCGTTGATATCCTTTTGTCCATTCAGCGGTACACTTTTCTCCCAAATGGGGCATTCATGCATGTTCCCCATTAAAGAATATTTGAGCCAGTGCAGGGAAGCGGGGATGAAAAATAGAATATACATATTTAAAATATCGTGTCACTCTTTTTCTGGGCATTCGAAGCAGTTTTAGTATTAGTCCAGTGAAATTAGAATTTTACCTTGCAAAAGGTCCAGCATCATTTTTTATTTTTTTATCCGGTATGTATAGGTAAGGGTGTTTGAGAAAAAAAATGTAAATTCTGAAACCTTCGGCACAACTTTTGACCGCCCGAAAACCACGATTTTTCGGCAATTTTTTTAGTTTTTTCTAAATATCTCTATAACCAGCGGCTTTAGAGGAAAATCTCCCATACAACACAGGAAGGACACTAAATTCCCTACATCTTTAGTATTCAAAGTATTTTTCCAGGATCAACATGGAGCGTGCTACAGCCTCTCGGAACATTTTTCCTATAATGTTTGAAAGTCTTAAAATCGTCTGTTTCCGTCCAAAACATAATCAAGCTTATTTCTTGCCGTCAACATTCATCCCTCTGTCATTACCAACTTTTCGAGCCCTCTCACCCCTAATCGTCTGCAAATTTCAAAATCACTTTTTTTCGGCCAAGCTGAAACCTTGACAAGCCCGGAAAATCGATCATGACATTGATAATTACATTCGGAACTGCGAACATTGCTTGTTAGGAATAATCCAAGTGAATGCGAATTGCATTGCTGGGAAACTCCCAGTGGACCCATGGAAAAAATCCATATTGACTATGCTGGGCCATTCAAAAATCATCATTTTTGGGTAATAGTAGACGCCTACAGTAAATGGACCAATAAGGTCGGCCGAGGCAGACGCTCGTGGGGTCTGACGAGTGGGTGTAGACGCAAAATGCAGGCGGCTTCAATTAATATTGGCCTATAAATGCATTTTCTAGAGGAACATGGCCTTCTGTTCGGGGGGAGGGGATTTCTGTTAATTAATGGAGGGACGGGGACGGTAAACTGATCGGAACTATTTCTTCTTGTCTACCGTATCGGACATTTCATTAATTATTGTTTGTTGACAAGTTCCTTTTCAGATGGTTTACTATTATTGCGTCGAGCAGAACTATGAAATAAGCAGCGGATAATTGGGCCGTGGGTTAGCCCAAACCGACGAGACTCGAGAAGTCTTGAGGGTTGTTGCATAACTTCAAAGTTCTTCGCCTCATGAACTAGATGTTCACTCATGTTTTTCATTGAACTCATCGTTGTTTTTTCTAAACTATGAGCGCGCTGAAACGTGTTCATTCATTTGTCATTTGTACTGGAAGCTATTTTTAGGCTTTTCGGCTCTTGAAAGAATTCTAAGCAGGGTGTTTCAAAACTAAACGGCACCCTTTTTCAGGCTTATTGATGAGGTGAAAATATTACGAATAGATAAAATGCGGTTATTATTATAAAAGTGTTTATAATATTACATTAAAAACTGCAGGAGCGGTCATTAAATTGGAAAAAAATCAAATCACTCCTGCCTCCTAAATAAAAAAATCGTCAAGATAAAATAAACTTTGGCCTAGTAGCTTTATCTTAAGAGATAGTTTTTCGTGTGATTCTTTTTTTTTTCAGATAGAAGTAAAGAATTTCTGGGTCTTCTGCTTATTTAAATGCATTTTTGACTATATTTTCGGAAAGCCTACATAATTATCTGCTTGGTACTAGCAACTCAAGGTAAATAGACTTACAGAGGTATGCTCGTAACTAAGGAAATTTTTGTCAAAATTGACGTCACGGGAGTAAAAAAAATAATGAGGGACCAAACTTCACATATGAAGCTTCCCCACCCACGGTTCCTCCCTTGGAATTTCTTTGTAGATGAAGCAAAAAATAAATGAAAAGCCAAAATAAATGGCTGGATTTTTTTTTAAAAGCGATATAATTTGGCAGAGTTGTCCCTTAGACCTTATGCACCGTTTTAAGGCCCAGTTAATTGACATGTACCACGTGAAGCCCCGTGTATTCAGTACAGATAGCACTCGGCGCAGTGACGGCCGAGTTTATTATGTGAATCAGTGAGAAACGCCAAGTAACTTCATGAGGGAGGAAGGAAGGGCTTTCCTGCTGCACGGGACAATCACGCTCACGAGCATTTCTCAGATAGGTTGGACATTAAAGCTGAAGTTTAAGTGTTCCCTGTCATGTATAAAAATAGAAGTAATTTAGTATTTTAGTATTAATGGTGACCTTCGACTAGAATCCCGGCCTCGAACCTAGCCGTATTCAATCACTGTCGATATCGAGGAATTTGTTTGCCTCATCTGGGGCCTTAGTACAAACTCGTGCGAAAATGCCGCTAGACGTGATTGCTTTGGCGGGATAATGTTATTTCTTATTCGGCGTCCTTGGATCCCGCATGCGGCTTTTTCCCCGACCGTTCATACTAAGGCCCCTGGTCGCATACTCAGGATGGAGTAGGGCGATTCACACCCTCACCATACGAGCGTATTGGTCGATGTGCGGTTTGTTGTACAAACACCACCGAGAACCCTTAATACGAAGCCAAGTGTTTCGGGGTGCTTATATTATTGTTAATTGGAATGGTGGCTGATGAGTGTCACGAAAACTCATTGTTTTACGAGAAAATTGCTGAACTTAGCTCTATCTTAAAAGAATTTCTAAAAGTTTCACAACTGAGATGATACCCTGCACCTGCAGCAGTTTTCTTTGCTCCAACCATTACACTTAGGGGCCCTGCAATCACTTCTTTCACAGGAACATTGTCCTGCAGGCAATAATGCGTAGTTCTCCCGATTTAAAAAGTGGCCCCCGAAATGTAGCTAATTTTGTTTTATTGGAAAAAGTCCCACCTGTTAATTTTTTAAAAATTTGTCATCCCATGACGTCATGGTACAAACAATAATAATTGGTTGAAAATTAAGAGCATACCTCTTTAGTCTATTTACCTTGCTAGCAACTATTCTAATTCGCCATACTGGACTGGACTATACAGACTGGGGGGTTGTAATAGAAAAGTGAAACACACGTGACACGAGAGGAGATTGACTTTGACAGCTAAAATTTATGAACACATGGCTGTGACATTAGTTATCATCTCGGCTCACACGTGTTTCACTTTTCTATTACAACCCCCTGGTCGTCTGAGGGTAGAGCAAATGTTTCATTTTCCACTTCTTAAACTTTCAACCCCTCATATTTGTTGTGCTACGAGCCTCCCGTTTCACCAAAACTCGACCCTTTTAATAAGTTTTTTTTTTTTTTTTAAATCACAACCCTAGGATCAGAGGTAAAGCGCAGTAAATGACAGAAACCGTGTAAACTAGGCGAACATTAAACGTTCCAGATTTTATTTTTCGCAACTTTAGTCGATCCGAAATCATTCGCAGCAGGGTTTCCCTGTAGTTATTAAAAGTTTCGGACAAAAGAGAACCGGAGCAGCTCAAATTCAATCTTTTCTTCTACGGTCATCATCACTCATCACATATTGTTCATTATTTTAGTGATTCAATTTTCGTGGTCCGCTTGTTTAATTAAATTCACATTCAACCGAAGTTATTCGTGAACATGAGGGAAAAGTTGGCAGGATCATAGAGCATTTGGAAATCTTGTTGAAGCGAGGCTCCTCTACCGCGAAGCGTTTCGTAATCGTCTCTTGACCACACGCAAGGGGTTTTTTTTAGTGCGTATATCGAGTCTTACGGGAAAGAAGTAGATTTCACCTGTACAACAGTTTACTATAGTCTGTCTACTTAGGGATGGACTCTCGCCCGCCCTTGAATTTAGTGGAATGAGCTTCCCCTTCGCCCCTTATCCTAAAAATAACGCAAAGTGAATAATTTTAGAGCAAATGATCACTGTGTAGCGTCTATTCGTAACTAAGATTTTTCCTTGGGCTGTAGGTGCACGGGCCGTAGACACGCGACACCGAATGGAAAACGCCATTAATTTAGCATCAAACTGATTATCTTTTTAACGAAACGGTCTTTTAAAGATTCACATATAATAGGATTGTAAATCCTAATATTTATAAAGTAATGTAATTGAAATTAAGTTTGTGAATTATCGATTATTATCTGGTCATCTACGAAAATAAGTCACAAAATCTCGAAATGTTGTACTTCAATTTACAGACGATAAACTGAAAAGCGATTATAATTTATTTATCAGATAAGAAATTAAAATTATATGTATACAAATTGAATCCAAGCAATCGCTTTGCTCCTTGCCGGCTACGCGAAATGTTGCGGATAGGGATCAACAAGTGGGAGTTTTTTTTCCGCGTCCGTCCAGTCCACTCGGGCTTCAGCTATTTTGTGGTTTGACGAATTTTTTCCTCGGTCGGTTGTTAAGAGTTAAACGTTGGCTTATTGCAAATACATTAATCAGTTTGCGTTGGCTAAAGTGAGTGACTTGTGCTCGAACATCGCTCTATTTGGCTTGGATTGCTCGGTTAAAAGGTAAATTTTATACAATTTTAAATAAAAGATTAATTAGTGCGCCCTCTTTCACTTAGAACAGTAATTTACAATTTTACCTTTTTCAACACTTGAAACTGATCCATATTGATCCTTTTACAACTTTATTTAATGCTTGGTAATCTGCCGATAGTTCGATTTCTTTTCAACGTTATCCTATTTGTTGCAAGACTATTAATTAACTGCCGTTTACCGGTTAGTAATATATCAATCAAGAAGTAATTAAATTTGGAAAAACATTCTGTTTTAGTGTCACGTTTAGATGAGCTTCAAGTGCGTGTCGAGTGGGTGTCTTCCTATGCAGCTTTCTTGACGACGCCTCTCCGCGTTAAATTGTTCATTTATGATTTTGTATGAAATATGCATTTGTAATTTTGTACGTAATCAACGAGGGGTTAACGCTTTGGAGCTCTATAAGGCTGTGATAGGAAGTTAATTGAATACCTATTGTTTGACAGATTCTTCACCTCACATAAAATACCTATACCCTACACTGTTTGGCATACATTTCATCGCCTTATTTCTGCTCCAATTCTGAATTATACGATTTCTTTCCAAACTCCAGGGAACTGCACACATGCAGTAGTGTCCATTTTTCAAATAAGGCGAAAAAATAGCGTTAAATTTCAAGATAAAGATTCAAGGGGATTTTAAAGTTACTTCGGGCACAATGGAGTTTGTAAAGAGTCCTTGAAACCCAGGATTGGTGCAGAAATAAGGCGAGCAAATGTATGCCAAGTAGTAGACGAGGGATGATTGGAGAGGGGGTCGAGGATTCATCTGTGAAACTCCCCCTTCACCTTATCTAAAAACCTTATCTGAGAATTCTCATGCATCCATGAAATGGTGTATTAGGCACTTCCCGAAATATCAAACAATTTTTCCCTATCTGTTTTGTGTATTGACCGTTTTGAGACTGTTCGGTTTGGAGGGGGTATTTTTTTATTAAGAATCAATTTTCCTCTCGCAATTTTACTACTGTTCTGATATGACTTCCCAGCCTACGCTTCTGTGAAACATCAGCTCGAAGATATGAACTTTTCTAGCTAAAGAAGCAGAAACTGAGATATACGAATCCCCTTTCCACTAAAAAGACACTTCGATTCCAAGAATCTGACGTTTCACGATCACTTTCGTGCGCTACAGTCTCGATAAGAAAATAATAATTCCTCGAGTAAATAATTTATTTTGACCGCTTCGACGGAAATAAAAGTTTCAATGCCCTCGTTTTTCTCTTCGTGCCAGCACAACTTCCAGGACATGATTTTCACAGAAGCAAAACATTAATCTCTTTCTAAAGAGTATAAGGAAAAAGGGTCGCCCAAGTAGTTGGCACCCCTCTCACTTATTGCCTCCCTCAATTCACTAATTTATCTTGACTGGCAAAGGCTTTTTTTAAAATGCTCGTTGGCTTGAAAACGATTTGCTTAATATTTATCTGTGACATTAAAACCTTAGTCTTTTTTCTGAAGATTTACTAGGCTAATTTTAAAGTTCTGGATTAAAAAATTCATGAAAGAAGTAGTTCTAGTATAAGAAGATAAAAAAATATTTTAATTTATAAAGATTCAAAAGCGATTTCATTTATATTTACTACTTATTCAATTTACCACACTCGGAGTTTCATTCTGACGACTTCGAGACGTGAAATTTCCGATGTAATTACTTACCTGTCTTGTAAAACAGAACAAAACAAATGGTCGATTAAGTTTGAAAGGGTTAGTTGAATGTGGTCCAATTCTTCAACATCTAGTTTTCTGTGTCTGTTCAGGATTCCTCTTTCATGACAAAC
The DNA here is from genome assembly GCA_038030265.1 of Corythucha ciliata. Classification (NCBI taxonomy): domain Eukaryota; kingdom Metazoa; phylum Arthropoda; class Insecta; order Hemiptera; family Tingidae; genus Corythucha; species Corythucha ciliata. Next base: position 27,175,090 of record CM075942.1, on the reverse strand, counting down.
CTTGAGCAAAATGGAAGTCAAAAACAATAAATCAACTATTCACGTAGCCTCAGGCTTCCAGAGAAAGAGAATGGGAGGCTCAAATCCAAGCAAAAGCGTAATCAAATGAAGCAATAATAGTTCGAGAGCTGGCGGATATTTTATGGTGGAGATTTTCTCTTTTCATAGAAATTCGGATTAAATTACGAAAAAAAAAAAAAAAACCTTACGATCTACCGTGAGTAGGTATGGACAATTGGATATGGATGGGGCCACCGGAAGTAGGGGTGGTTTTGTAACTTCTCTGGGTATCACACTTCCACCGCGCAAATGTGATGAAGGAGAGTACATAACTGTAGCCTGTCCGCACTCCGATGGACTCTCGCCCGCCCTCGAGACTAATCAAATAAGCTTCCCCTTCGTCCTGAAAATAGCGCGCCGGGAATAATTTTACACCCCATATTATGTAATCATATTCATATAGTAGCAAGTTTTGTTGTTGAGTTTCTATAATCTTTTTGATGGGAGTAAACAAATCAATCTATTGAAATGGTGCAACGCGTTCGAGAGTACATCAGAGTGTGGACATTCTATGTTTCAGTATAGTCTGATTTGTGGTGAATTTTGAGAAATCAGACTAGGGCATCATCCTAAACACCTCAATCAGATTTCATCTTGATATTTCGAATCACCAGTAGGTTGATGTCAAAATTGACTGAATACAATGTTTGTGAGATCGCGAGCTTGCTCTCAGTATTATTGGCCTTCGAGAGTCAATTCACGAACACGAGTCACAAATCAAAATTGTTATCACAACACTTCTTTCTCTCTCGCCACCTTCTCAACTCGTTCTTGATTTATCTTGCCCTTCTCCCCGCACTAGACCAAGGCCGAAACTCTCGAAGGAAAAGAAAAAAGGTGAGTAACGATCTCCTACCCCTGGCGCCGCTGATAACAAGATGTTTATTTTTCACACTGCTTACCCTTAAACAAGTTAAACCGATCGGAAGAAGTAAATAATGCACAAACATATCCGTGCGGCTTGAAGTTCTGATTTTAAAAATTTGTAAAGAGGAAGTTTCACATTTTCCAAAAAACAACTTTTTCCACTACAGCGTAATTTTCATTCTTCCCATGTATAAAAATAAATCAATTAATCACAACTATAAATAAAATTAAAAATCATCAAAACAAATTGAAACCCTTCGGACATATTTTTTTATATGGGGAACTTGCATGAATGCCCGATTTGGAAGAAAAGTATACAGGTGAATTGGCACATGGACAGAAGGATATCAACGGTAGTTGCAGCCCGATTGGTGCTTCTGGTGATTTTTAAATAAATTTTAAAGTTCTTCAGGAGGGGATGGGTGGTGCGAGGGGAAATGACGTCAATGTGCAGTTTTGAAGCATTTGAGGGAACTCTCAAATTTTGATTGTATCGTGAATGTTAAAAGATTTAGGTAATTGATTATTTATTTGAGTAAAAACCTTCTTTTATTCTATTTAAATGTGCCGACTAGTTTCGGGGTAAATGCACCCCATTTTCAAGGCATCTGTAGGTCTAAAAAAACAAATCTCCCCGTCACATGTCAAAAAAGCACACACAAACAACAATCCTGTTGATAGACAGGTATCCAGGAAACTTGTCTCTTCACTCAAATGTTTTGTGTGAACTCTAAAATGTTTTGTGACTTTGGTTTACAAATACATAACAAGAAAAATTGAACCCCCTGAAAACGTGTCTACCCCCCCCCTCTTCCCAACACCATTAACTTCATTAACTGTCCTTTGACGTAATCAGACCCTCACTCAAAATTTTTAAAAATTAGCTTTAAAAAACCCCTTGATTGATTTCAATGTTTAATGTGAGCAATTGTCTTGGTGAAGAGCCCTCTTCAAAAAACATACCAGTGCTTGAAAAACGTTCCCCGTTAACAAAAGTTGGCATATCCAACCAAATCGACCATTCGCCACAACGTCATATCAGTTGAAATATCTCTGTCCTTGCCATGCCAGTAAATTTCTCTTGTTTACCCTCCATGATATTATTAATCGAGGCCTCTAGTTGAATAACAATAGGCAAAGAAACGTAACGTAGGAAGAGGACTAAAGCTGCGTTTACATTTGAGAGTTTTTTGCTCTCGACAGTACTCTCGAGAGCTTAACTCGCCAGTCTAAACGGGCCAGAGAGTTTTCGGGATGGGCATCCTGGCACTCTCTGAGAGTTCGACTCTCACGTGTAATTGCACCATTACACCAACAAAGGCGGCAATCACAGCGTTGTTAAAGAGACCAAAAATGTATAACAATCGTTGTACGGGGTGGAAGGGGATAAGTGTGATAAAAAAAAAAATTGGGTGAAAATAGACCTCATTTGCGACCGAAATCACCCTATAAACCACGGTCCGAAAATCAAAACCCTTCGAGAATGATTTTTAATGCTTGCATCCCATTTTTCAACTAAATGCGAGAAACTCGCTTTCAATTTGAAACTTTTGCAACTTTTTGCAATTGATTCGGAAAGAGCACAATATTTCCTGTCAGGATTAGCCATTAACTATTTTATGTGGCCTCAAATGCGGCTCAAAGTCGTGCTAATCGGGGTTTTTAATTTTTTCAAAAAAAGTCATCCCTCATTTTGTCCTTTTACACCAGTCAATATAGACACAAAAATCTGGGTAAATCGCAAGCATGCTGTAACTAATTTTTTTTGCATGTTGTTAGGACCAATGAGAGCAGTTATTACTCAGGTTCACAACCTTCAAAACCTTGTGCTCAACTCGTGGCACTCGAAATTCCATCACTTTTTTTGGTTGTCAAGCAAAAATAGCAGAAAAAAGCGTTTTTCGAGCATGACCACAATACACATTGTTGAAGCCAACTAAATTTACTACAATTCACTACAAGGCACTCGAAAAACTAAGAAATTTCATCACTTTTTCTGTTTTTTTTTTAAACAAAAATACCAGAAGAAAGCATTTTTCGAGCGTGACCACAGTATACATAGTTAAGGCCAACTAAATTTTCTACGATTTAAGCCATGCCCGAGCATCCTGGGTCGGTTAGTTCAGGAAATACAGCCAATCAACAAAATACCTAATCTCGCCAAAAAGCGAGATTTTATTGGCAGGGTACCTTTTCAAGACCCGCGGCACTCAAATACACGGTGATTGGTACTTGGTTGATCAAAATGAGAGGGATGATTGTACACCCAAAATGCAGCAAAAAATTTCCTATGACCTATGTTCAGATTTCCATTCCTAGTCCTGATAAAAAATTTTTTGTTTTTTCGCACATCACGGGTTTTTGCAACAAAAACATCTGTAACATGGGAAGTAAGCGTCCTAGGTTAAATCCAACGACACCACTGAAAAGAGCACTTTTTTTTTGTGTGTGTAAAGACATTTTGTCTAATGATAGCGAAAGATTCTTTGAGTAAACTGGGAAAATATCAGGATATTTTAAAGTGTCAGTTTTTGACAACTGTTCAAAGCTAGACTACATTAGCTATGGTGCTCCCTGACAAATTCCTCTAAAGCTGTATGAAGTAACTTAGCTTAATACTTCATGCTTATTTTACTCCTGTCCTTCGCAATTTTTTGCTAAGAATCCATTGTTATACCAAAAAACGAGGCAATTAGGCCCATTTTGAGTGCCTACAAGATCAAGAGCCATTCCCAGAACTTTTTTTTTTTTCAGCTTAATTCACTTTTCCTATGCTAATCTATGAGGAAAGACAAATAAAAGTGGAATAAGCTGAAAAAAAATTCTTGGAATAGCTTTCGTATGTTCTTTTAGGCCCTCAAAATGGGCCTAATTGCCTCATTTTTTGGTATAACAATGGATTTTTCTCAAAACATTGTGAAGGACAGGAGTAAAATAAGCATGAAGTATTAAACTAAGTTACTTCATACAGTTTTAGAGGAATTTGCCAGGCGCTGGGAGCACCACGGCTAATATAGTCTAGCTTTGAACAGTTGTCAAAAACTGGCATTTTTAAAAATATCCTGACATTTTCCCAGTTCACTCCAAGAATCTTGCGCTATTTTTGGACAAAAAGTGCGCTCTTTTCATTGGTGTCGTTGGATTTAACCTAGGACGCTTACTTCCCAAGTTACAGCTGTTTTTGTTGTGAAAACCAGTGATGAGCTGAAAAACGTTAAAAAATCTATTATCTCGACTAGGAATGGAAATCGGACCCTTTTTCATTCAGGACATTTTTTGTTGCATTTTGGATGTATAATCACCCCTATTATTTTGTTCAACCAAGTACCAGTCACCCTGTATAGGGTCCTATAGAATATCCACGCGAAATGTTTAGGCAATAGCGTCATATTCAAATTGAACTACTGCCTACGATTTATTCTCGCGTGGATATTCTGTAGCACCATTAATTTTGAGTGCTACGGGTCTTGAAAAATAACCCTATCAATAAAATCTCGTTTTTTGGACATATTACATATTTCTTGATTGACTGTATCTCCGAAAATAACAAGCGTAGGACGCTCAGAATGGGCTTAAATTGTAGTAAATTTAGTTGGCTTCAACAATGTGTATTGTGGTCATGCTCGAAAAACGCTTTCTTCTGCTATTTTTGCTTAACAACCAAAAAAAGTGATGGAATTTCGAGTGCCACGAGTTGAGCACAAGGTTTTGAAGGTTGTAAACTTGAGTATTAATTACTCTCATTGGCCCTAACAACATGCAACAAAAAAACAATTACATGCATATTTGATGTTTATATTGACTGGCCTATTTTCAAAAATAGTCATAAGGTTTTTCTTAGTTGGTTGGCGATTTTTCGTCAGAAACTACTCGTATACTACACGCATAGGTTACGCGCTCCACATGGCCCTATTGTGAGTTAAATCAGTAATGGGAGGGGTACAAATAGAGGAGCAATTTTATTTTTAAAATCATCAAAAATCATCGAGGAACCTTTTTTTCTCACTTTACTATATTTGAAGTACGTAACGTCTTCTCTGAACCGTGATAGTCACAATGTGTCAAACGTGTGACGTTTTTGTACATCCACAATCTTATTTGTTAGTTCCGTTGTTGAGTGTCGTTTCCACGGGCCTCAGCTCGGCGAAGTGCTTCCTCTTGAGACGACGGGCCAAACGATGGTTGGCTAAGTTAATTTGCTAAATATCGAATTTTCATGGCATGGCTAAGGAACCTTTAAAGACGAGTAGACGCATACGGCGCCATGTTCGTTCTTATCAGTTTAATAAGAATGGTTGGGGGTAGTTTGTTGACATCCATAAAACATCAACAAAAGGTGGATTTTACTGACTGATAATTGATAAGAGCGAACATGGCGTCTGTGATTTTACCTGTCTGATTATAGGTTCTCTAGGCATGGCTGGTGATAGAGGTGTAACGTCTGAAATAGATTACCTTTATAACTTCGTTCACTTCGAGAATATCCAAATCACGATGTAGAACTGAATTTCGGATGTACCAAGAAGAGGACGTTGCCATTCTGATAAATTTGTTTTACTAGTGGACTCGGATCCACTTCATTTGGGTGAAGAACCGTAAAACCCTGAAGCATATTTCCAAATTGGCTGGATTGGGGAATGATAGAGCAGCCGCTTATTTGAGGGAGAGAGAGAGAGTGAGCTATAGTCCGATCGGCGAAAGAATGTGCATGAGTGGTGGGAGGCCATAAGCCCGCTTTTTCCCTCTCTTAACGTGGATCACTACTTCTCCTCTTATTATCAAACAACTGCAACCAATAACAGAGAGTTTTACCGATAAAACAGGAGAGGCTCCTCTCAGGTGATGGTGTGGTAGCGGTAAGCCATGTGGGTTTAAGGAAAGTAGAGAGGGTAATTTCATGTACATTCTTTCACCGATCCGACTGTAGTAAGGTTCTCTAACTATAGTGGTGAACGATTCCCCTGTAGTGACCTCCGTTCGCGAATTTGAATTCTTATATGTTTTCACAATTACACCTTTCGCCATCTCCGTATATATGAAAAGATCCAAGCAAAGATAACAACCCGGGGGGGAAAAAATAATAAAGAAAACACCGGGGAAAATTATATACAACCTTTCACTTTCAGAGCACAAGGGATAACATTGAGGGGAACATTCAGCTACACCAGCAGGCGTTTTTAAATTAATTTTAGAAACCATAGGTGGTATCGACTGGCGGCCATCTTACCACTTTTTTATTTATCATATAAGCACTGAGTGCTCTGTTTCCGTTAATAGTTTCCAGTGCATTTCATTTCTTTAAAGTTACTATTTAATTTCGGGTCCGAGACGCGCAGGCTTTCTAACTGGGTTCGGTACGTCAATTTGTGCCATTCACAAGTGTTTGCCTGAGTGCCAAAAAGTGACAAGTTCGACTTTTCGGACTTCCTTCTATTACTTCACATTTATGTCCGAAAATTAAAGAATGAGTGCAAAACGTCGAGCTTCGTGGCTTTTGCTGCTCTGTATCATCGTTAACTGTACAGCGTATTAAGTTTCCTCACAATTCGACTTTTATTTCTACCCAGAGAAGCTTGAGGGCACCATTGGAGAAAATATTAAAGGACTTGGCTTTCATTAAGTGTTTTTTGCCATACCCAAGGGTGTTGGGGTCGGGCTCGGAAGACCTAATGCGGGTCCACAAACCTCGTCGCCCTCCTAACAAACTCCAAAACTCGAACCCCCTCGGTTCTGGAGAATGCCAGAGCGGGTAGTCTATCCGTTCCAAAAACTTGGAAACTGATCGCCGCGAACCTATCGCAGCTACCAACAAAGTGTGCAGTCGTCTCTTCCTCCACTTCACACTCCCTACACATCGGGTCCGCCATTATGCCCATCTTGAATAGATGCCTACGGACAGCATAGTGACCCGTAAACATCACCACTGCTCTTCATAGATTACGTCTATGTATGTAGAGACAACAGCCAAGCTGTTGCTCCTCTATCCCAGCTTCTTATGCACAACCTCGCCTGCCTGCACGCCGATGTTCCTTGCCAGGAACTAATCGCAACACCGTCTGCCCAGTTTTTTATCTGACCCTTTTCTACTTTCCTTGAAACCGCAATGTACGCCCTCTCGTTACCTTCAAAACCTCTATGGCCTGGAATCTACGCTAAACTAACGCTGTTCCCCACTTCCTGTACGTCTGAGATCACACGACGACAGTCAGCCACCAGTTCTGAATCCACGACTGGTTTTACGATGGCCCCTAAAGCCGCCTGACTGTCCGTGTACACCTTAACGTTTTTAAACCTCACATGTTTCCTTACAATCTCCAAGAGACAATCCAGAATCGCCGTAACCTCATCCTGGAACACCGTTGCCCAGTTTCCGAGGTGCCGTCAGTGTTCTACTCCCAGCTGTGGAATCCAGACCCCACACCCTGTTGCACCCGTTTCCAGTTTCGAGCCATCCGTATAACAACAGTTCAGATCATCCTCCTGGACACTAAACCTCTCCCTACTACACACCTTTACCTGAACCGATCTTCCTAGATCCAGACGCTTCACAATCCTATCACTTTTCATCTGAGTGATAGACGCCGCTTCATGCAGCTCAGCTGCTATCCTCCTATGACCCCCCTCTCTCCCCCCCATGCCCATTTAAAACGTTCCTTCGTGCAGAAATGTTGACTCTGCTCCACTCGCAATTCATTCGCCCTTCCCTCGCCACAGCGAGAAACTGGTTGCCTCTCCGACCCTGGAAAATGAGTACTGAGCATATATAGCTCGGTGCACACGATGCATTTTTCGAAGCATATTTACATGCATGGTGAAAAAAAACATATGATCCCCGGTAGTGACCGGTTGTTTTTTTAGAACAGGCAGGCCATCATGCTTCAAAAAATGCATCGTGTGCACCGAGCTTATGTTCCAAAATTTCCTCATTATTAACCAGTATATCACCTGAGGGCAGTGTGATAGATCCTAAATGGCACACTGCTTCATCTCGGATAATTCTACTTAACCTCGCCGCTTCCTTACAGTTTCAATCTCCTTACAAAAAACTTTCCATGCTTCTCTCTTAGATTTCCTAATGGCACACTTATACGCCGCACACTTATATGGCACACTTTCTTGCCGCATCGTATGCCACTTTCTTGCCACTCCAAGTCTCCATCGGTCCTTTTAGCCTGTTTGAAAGTTAATATTACCTCTCTCCTTAATCCCCGCAGGTGTGCGTTCCACCACGGTGACCCTTTTCCCCGAATCCGTCTCGCTGGGCAAGCCTTTTCATAGTCCCGCATCAAGACTCTCGTCATATCCTTTTCTAAACTATCCAAATCGTCGTGCTCCATTTCATCGCTTTGCTCCAGCAACTTCCTCCTGAAAATCTCCCAATCCGCGCGCCTATAGGGTTTCTGGTAGGCTCCGTGCTCGGCGACTGCCTTCCTAACTTAAACCGAATCGGCATATGATCAGAAGTTACATCCCCACACACCCTCCACCCAGTTATTAGGCCCACCGCGCTCCCCGAGCAGAAAGTGTCATCAATTACCTCCCTCCTGCAACGAGTCACGAATGTGGGTTCAACTCCTCTATTCTACACTCGGTCCAAAGTGCCGGCTCAACAGCTACCTACGGCGAATAGCGCGATAGAGAACTTTGCTTCGTGACGTCGACGACGACATCGACGGCCCAACATTCTTTTTCAAATGACCAAGTCCGTAGTTTCATAATTAACACACATTATTAACCAGCGTGCACGCACCTAGCTCTGACGAGTACGAGGGGGCAAAGGCCACAAACGGATCATACGCCCCGAAAGTTTTTTCTCAGGTTCAGTTCAAATCCTGAAGGCAGTGGTTTCCATAAGCCAGAAATAGGAAAAGTATGAAGCAAAGAATCGTACATATCTTAAATCAAATTAATTGTACTTTACAATACAAATTTCCACTAGGGACCACCCCGTCAACGATTTCGTCAATACTTAAACCAAACAAATAATGATCAAATTAACGAATAAATAAATAAATCGTGCATCGTAGTCGTGTTCGATGGAAGGAACATCTACGACGGACAGACTCGGCCTTCTATGCGCATTGTAATACCGGTTGTGGGCTTGACGGACATTCGGTACAAGTCCTGTGCTGCGAGAGTCATGGGAGACTGCTCAATTTACAGGGAGCTCAGGGATTCAGGGCCGTGCCTTAATGAAAGGTTTGAGTGTTTCCCCTCACCACTTCTTTCAGTGATAGACACTTTACCACCGGAGAGAATTCCTAAATTGCAAATGCAGTTAGTTTTATCGTAGAGTTCCAGCGGGACTGTTTGCATTTACCCCTGTCTTTCATATAATTAGGTTTTTAAAAGGTATTTTTGTTTATACACACATATATACAGGGTGTACAAAAAGCGACTGGACAGAGAAAAACCAGTGAA